>CM060687.1:6796370-7518037 GCA_030686995.1 Artemisia argyi
CTTGGGAAGGTGTTTGTTGGGTTTGTTTTTTTGGTTTAGTAATAATAACAAGGTCCGTTTGGTTTAATTTCACACAAGGACTAAAAATGTAATTTGCAGAATTTTGAGGGTTGGCTTTGTAACTTTCCAAATTTATTAATAAGGACCATTTTTGCCAATATTGAATACCCTAAGGACCCAAGATGTAATTTCCCAATATTTTAATACCGGGGACCTATTCTGCCAAACTGTGAAACTTCAGGGACCATTCTTGTAATTTTCTGAAACTTGAAGGGTTAAACCTGTAAATATCAAATATTAACAAAAAGGACCAATTTTGTCATTTATGAATAGTATAAGGTTTATTTTGTTTATTTTCTTATTTTTAAAACCTTAGGGACTATTTTTGACACTTTTCCAAAGTTAAGGGACCAAAGTTGTAAATTTATGATTTTTAACTTCAAAGGACTTTTCCTAACAACTTATGAATCCCAAGGACCTAAAATGATATTTGAACAAGTTTTGAGTGACCAGGGACTAGTTTTGCCAATTTATGAAACTTGAGGGACTGAAACTGCCAATTATGCAAACTTTGTACGTTTTTCATCTGTTTTTGCATATTTTGCATTTGAAACATATAAAACACACCTTTAAGATATTTTAAGTATTTTGATACATATTTGAGTGTTTTTGGATGTTTTGGCAGTTCAGATTAGTATAAAATGATGAGTATTTAGACACTCATCACATATCAATTGGGGAGTCGGTTTATCTCACTTATATAAACCATTGGGGGTTGGTTTATCTCATCAAAATAGACCATTTATCTTGTTTATTTGTTATTTTCATCTCTTTTATCGATCCGGTTCATATCAGATAACTAGACTTATACCTAATTTGATGACTAAAGTATATGCAAGGCTCACTCCTCACAAACTTAGTACGCTCCCTCTCAATGTCTTGCACAAGATTCTTCTGTCACTTGATACACGATGCATCTCATACACGGTTATCTCCTGCTTCGACACGGATTTGTAAATATTTTAAGCATATGCATCTTGACGTGCGCAAGTTTGACGAGCGTAAAGCACAAACAAGAACTGCGCTCCCTGATTGTAAAGACTTTGATACATCTGTTGACAATCATGTTCTTAGTTTACAAAAAGATGAGGTGTGTAGGTTAGAAGTCTGTTTTGACCGCGTGCCTAGCCATGGTGTGAGAACAATCGTTGAATATGCATGCGGTGTTGGTTGTTATTGGTATAACAGTTCCCAGATTAGGGTTAAGATAATCAATAAAGGTACCGGATATTCACTTGAAATCGTGGTATCACTTTCCAATAGAAACTATTCGACCCTATGCCTGGGTTACATGAATATCTCTATGGGATAAGACCAAGTGATGTTCTTGCTCTAGGCACAAACCAAGAACCAGATGCGTATAGAAGTGTTTAGGGTTTTGTGTTAATCGTATTGTCAAAACGTCTATCCATGCAGAATGATGTGACCTCTATTTATAATAGAGAATACTCAAAACCCTAGCCCATGGAATTATGTATAATTAACGGCCCATTAATTATATCATAATACTTTCCATAATAATAGGGATCAGTGGTTATCAGTGGAAACAATATCACTAGCAGTGGTAATGTTAACACATCAGTGGAAACTATAACACTAGCAGTAGAATGCCAGCAGCAGAATCACACCAGCAGCAGAATGCTATCAGCAGCAGAATCAGCTATCAGCAGGATCAGCTGTCAGCAGAATCCTAGCAGCAGGATCAGGTGTCAGCAGAATCCTAGCAGCAGATTCAATACGTAACCACTATTGAGTCAGGGGATTCAGTGACCAAATGGGTGTATACTCCATACCTCCAAACCCATTACCAGGTGTGAATTGATCCCTCAAGTGCACTAAATTTTCCAACAATCCTCCCCAAATTTAGTTCACTACTTTTGCATGAAAATCAAACACAAACCAAAACAAGTGCATAAATGAAAATATCCTGAGGATTGAATTTCCACATTAGTACATATACTTTCAAATATTCGAGAATCAGGGTGTTCTAAGAATTGAACCCTTCAACCCATTTGAATACCTGATGATAAATACACACAAGTTTTCAAACACTAAAATACTCCTGACACTATACAAGCCATATGTCCATATCCAATTCATAAATGTTGTAAAAGCTAAAAGTCCAAAGCTTCCTGAAGCGGCAAAACTTCAACATTCACATAGGTGGTTCATCTTTAATTCATGCTCCTGCTTAGCACTTTTTCAAAGAAAATTAACCATTAAGAAGTGAAGACTTCATCCTCCTTTCAGCAGGTAACAAGCACAACCTTGGGATGTTTGTAATACATGTGCTTCAGTCCACTAAATGATCAGCCTTCCACATTGAACTCAGCTTCCAAGTTTCCTTAGAAGGGAGTTGGGTAGGGCATTCAGTGACTAAGTTGGACTTAAACCCATCCCTTTAGCAGACTTCAAAACCAAATCTCTAGCCAAACCCTTCGTCAAGTGATCAGCTAAGTTTTGTTGAGATTTAACAAACACTATAGATACCACCCCATTCATGATAAGCTCACGAATCATGCTATGCCTAACACCTAAGTGTCTAGACTTCCCATTGTACATCTGGCTATAAGCCTTTGCCAATGTAGCAGCACTATCACAACGGATACAAATAGGTGCTATAGGTTTAGACCACAATGGAATCTCAAGAAGCAAGTTTTTCAACCATTCAGCTTCTTTGCCAGCAGCAGCTAAAGCCACAAATTCAGATTCCATGGTTGAACTGGTAATGCAAGTTTGTTTCTTGGATGCCCAAGAAATTGCACCTCCACCAAGTAGGAATACCCAGCCACTAGTAGACGAATTGTCTTCAGTGTTACTGATCCAACTTGCATCAGTATATCCTTCTAATACTGAAGGATAACCAGTATATGAGAGACTATAATCCATAGTTCTCTTCAAATACTTAAAGACCCTCTGAATTGCTTGCCAATGATGAGCACTAGGATTACTAGTATACCTGCTCAATTTACCCACAACAAAAGCAATATCAGGTCTTGTACAAGTCATGGCATACATCAAGCAGCCAATCACCCTAGAATACTCAAGTTGAGATACAGCTTTGCCAGTATTAGGCATTAGCTTCTCACTTGTATCCATAGGAGTGCTCACTGGAGTACAATCAAAGTAATTAAATTTCTTTAACACCTTCTCAATGTAATGAGACTGAGATATAGAAATTTTGTTACTTTCATGTTTAATCCTTATGCCAAGGATAACATCTGCCTCCCCCATATCCTTCATGGAGAACTTTGATGACAAAAATTCTTTTGTAAGATCAACTTGATTTTGGTCAGTGCCAAAGATCAACATGTCATCAACATATAGACAAATGATGACTCCTTTACCAGATTCATCAAATTTGCTATATACACATTTGTCAGCTTGATTAAGTAAATAACCACTAGACAAAACCACTTCATCAAACTTTTGATGCCATTGCTTAGGTGCCTGTTTTAGTCCATAAAGAGACTTAATCAGTTTACACACCTTGTTTTCATTGCCAGGCATGATGAAGCCCTGAGGTTGGTTCATGTAAACCTCCTCATCTAAATCACCATTCAAGAAAGCTGTCTTCACATCCATCTGATGAATAATCAGATTGTGAATTGATGCCAAAGCAATTAGCAATCTTATGGTACTGATACGTGCCACTGGAGCATAAGTATCAAAGTAGTCTATTCCTGACTTTTGTTTAAAGCCTTGAATAACTAATCTTGCCTTGAACTTTTCAACAGTTCCATCTACCTTCATTTTCCTTTTGAAAATCCATTTGCTACCTAAAGGTTTGCAACCAGGTGGTAGATTAGTCAACACATAAGTGTTATTGCCCATGATAGAGTCCATCTCATCATTAATTGCTTCTTTCCAGAAAGCAACATCCTGGGACTTCATTGCTTCTTCAAATGTTTTGGGATCATCCTCCACAATGAAGCAATAGGAGTATTGGTCAGAGACCTCACTCCTTGTACCTTCAATTAAGTATAATTGAAACTCAGGTCCAAATGACTTTGGAGTCCTCACCCTATTGCTCCTTCTGAGCTCAGGTTCAGGTTGTTGTTCCACAACCTCAGCAGGAACCTCATCAGCAGGAACCTCTGAAACACCATTGTCATTGGTTCCATTTGGAATCCTTTGACTTGGTCTAGGGATAGATGAGAATCTGTTCTCATCAAAGATTGCATCCCTTGATTCAATTATTGAGTTAATTGAAACAGAATCATTAGGTTCTATAACATAAAACCTACATGCCTTGGAATGCTCAACATATCCAACAAAGATGCATTCAATGCCTCTTTCACCCAAAGTTTTCTGCTTTGGATCAGGGAGTCTTACAATAGCCCTACAACCACATATCCTAAGATAATTAAGGTTAGGTTTCTTTTTAGTCCAAAGTTCATAAGGGGTAACTTTGTTCCTTTTGTTGGGAACCCTATTTAATAAATAGCAAGCTGTTAACATAGCTTCACCCCAGAATCCTTGACTCAGCCCTGAATAGGACAACATGGAATTAACCATCTCCTTCAGCACCCTGTTTTTCCTTTCAGAAATACCATTTTGCTGAGGAGTATAAGGGGCAGTCGTTTCATGGATTATACCAACAGACTGAAAATACAGAGTATCCATGTACTCACCTCCCCTATCAGTCCTTAATCTTTTGATCAGGGAACTTTGTTGCAATTCAACTTCAGTTTTAAATACTTTAAATTTATTTAATGCTTCATCTTTAGAATGTAATAAATAAACATGACAAAACCTAGAAGCATCATCAATAAAAGTCACAAAGTATTTCTTATTCCCCAAAGAGGGAGTAGCATGTAAATCGCAAAGGTCACTGTGAATTAACTCCAAAACTTTAGTTTCACGTTTTACTCCTTGAAAAGGTTTCTTAGTTATCTTGTTCAACATACAAGTTTTACACTTTTCAGTGTTCATATCAAAAGCTGGTATTAACCCATCCTTGGACATATCTTGCATTCTTTTAAAATGTACATGGCCAAGTCTTGCATGCCATAGGTTTGAATCATAAAGTTTAGATGTAGAAATAAAAGCAGAATCAATATTATCATGAACAATATTAAGTCTGAACATTTGATTACACAAATAACCAAAACCAATAAACACACCATTTTTAGATAAAACAAATTTATCAGATTCAATAACCTGTTTATAACCACAATTATTCAAAACACTACTAGAAACCAAATTCTTTCTAATATCATGAACATGTAAAACATTAAATAAAGAAACAATCTTTCCAGAACTAAACTTCAACTCAACACATCCTTTTCCATGCACCAAGGCAGTTGACTCGTTTCCCATGTGAAGAATAGAACCATCATTCATTGACTTGTAGGTCTTGAACCAGCTTCTATCTTTACACACATGAATTGTTGCTCCAGAGTCAACCCACCACGCAACATCATCATCCTGCACAAAGTAAATATCAGATATATATGTAACATAATAAATCTTAAAAGACTTATTAAATACATTCTGACCTTTCAGAGAATTGGTGTTACCATTCCCTCCACTTGTGCCTGATCCATTGGATTTGTTTCCAACTTTACCACCCTTGCAATCTTTCCTGAAGTGTCCAGGTTTCCCACACTTCCAACAAGTCACCTTAGGTTTCTTGTTAAGATCAGATTTGGTGTTATCTTGATGCTTACGCTTGCCCTTGTTGTCATTGTACTTGGTGGAGTTGTTATGTTCCACCATATTGACAACTGATGGACCAGTAGCAGTGCTACTCTTTGGCTTGTCAATATCTTGAGCTTTGAGTGAGTCCTCAATGCGCAAGTGACTGCTCAACTCAACAAGAGTTAACTCCTCCTTCTTATGCTTAAGCATATGCTTAAACTCTTTCCAAGAGGGAGGCAGTTTATCGATGATACAAGAGACTGAAATAGCCTCATCCATGTTCATCTTGTGTTGTGTGAATCGACCAAGTATACTAAGAAGTTCATTGTATTGTTCCATGACAGGTCTAGAATCAACCATTTTGTAATTGTTAAAATTACTTACAAGGAACTTCTTACTTGATGCATCCTCAGCCATATACTTGGCTTCCAAGGAATCCCATAGTTCTTGAGAAGTTTCAACATTCTGATAAATATCAAATAGAGAATCAGACATACCATTGAGAATTAAACCTCTGCATATGTAGTCATCATTCTCCCACTTGCTCCTTGCCCTCATCTGATCCATAGTAGCATCATCTCCATGATCTTCTGGAATCTCAGTCGTGAGAACATACACCACATTCATACTTGACAATAAGAAGTGCATCTTCTTTTGCCATCTTCTGAAATCAACACCTTCAAACTTTTCCAACTTGGAAAAGTTAGCAGCCATTTGTCTCATAGCAGCAGCCATTGATTATCACTAATAGTTTCTATTGATTGTTGGTTGTTATTGGTATAACAGTTCCCAGATTAGGGTTAAGATAATCAATAAAGGTACCGGATATTCACTTGAAATCGTGGTATCACTTTCCAATAGAAACTATTCGACCCTATGCCTGGGTTACACGAATATCTCTATGGGATAAGACCAAGTGATGTTCTTGCTCTAGGCACAAACCAAGAACCAGATGCGTATAGAAGTGTTTAGGGTTTTGTGTTAATCGTATTGTCAAAACGTCTATCCATGCAGAATGATGTGACCTCTATTTATAATAGAGAATACTCAAAACCCTAGCCCATAGAATTATGTATAATTAACGGCCCATTAATTATATCATAATACTTTCCATAATAATAGGGATCAGTGGTTATCAGTGGAAACAATATCACTAGCAGTGGTAATGTTAACACATCAGTGGAAACTATAACACTAGCAGTAGAATGCCAGCAGCAGAATCACACTAGCAGCAGAATCAGCTATCAGCAGGATCAGCTGTCAGCAGAATCCTAGCAGCAGGATCAGGTGTCAACAGAATCCTAGCAGCAGATTCAATACGTAACCACTATTGAGTCAGGGGATTCAGTGACCAAATGGGTGTATACTCCATACCTCCAAACCCATTACCAGGTGTGAATTGATCCCTCAAGTGCACTAAATTTTCCAACATACGGGCATAATATTATCAAAATGAAATATACGTGCTACAAAGGAATTGCCCATGCATTAAACACTTGCATCTGGAAATCGTGCCTTTCGAAAAGTATGGTAAGTGCCTATTACTTTCTTAGGATTGGAATCTATCATGAAACAATCTATATAGGGCATTGCAGAGTAATCAGGGAGTTGTCCGACCCTTTCTCCCGTTGTCCGAATCTGACAGAAATTATGTTAGATGGCATGGTGTTTAATGTAGAAAGATTTACAGTCACTGCCCCAAAACTTGAAGTTCTTAGAATCTCAAACATGTCTCAAATCCCGGGAATTATTGCAATCACTGCTACTCGCATCAAGATATTGAAGGCTTGTTTCAAATAACCTTACCCTTTTCAAGGTGAAGACGTTGATATTGTACAAAGAGTACATCTATCATAGATAGAGTCACGAGTACCGAAGAGAATTCGTAAAAGAGTCTTTTGGAGTCACGAGTACCAAAGAGAATTCGTAAACGAGTCACCAAACTTAAGATAGTTATAACTATGGCCGAGCATTATAGACCGCGGACCGGACTGAAACGATAAACCGGCTCGAACCGGACCGAACCGGACCAAATGTATTTTGGTTCGGTCTTTGGTCCACCCTTTTAACCATTTTCAGTCATCGGTCTGGTCCGGTTCGATCTTACGCACAACTGGACCGGACCAAATGTATTTCAGACCGATGAACCAGACCGGACAGAACTGACCCAGACATGGACCAAACATTTCGGTCTGGTGTTTCGGGCAAAATCGGACATGTACAAAAGCAAAATTCTTTGCGAATCTTACATAGATACCAAACAACATATTCAAAGTAATATACCATCATCATATCTCAATTCTAAATCCTAATCAAAATTTAAATGCAAATCTTGAACCCATATACAAATCAAACAACACATAATATTAACTAGCCATGACATCATCATTTCAATTTTGTTAGAGCACAAGGTATCGTATGTTGTCGTGGTCTGGTGACATAGTAAAAGTGATGTTACCCCAACACTTTTTTCTATGACACTAGAATCTATTACTTAGCAGTTAGCACAAAACACCCCCTCCTTCCAACAAAAGTTATGTCATGAGTAAAGTGGTGCCATAGGTCCAACAAAAGAGCAAAAAGAAAAGGAAAGAAAAAACTCATCGCGTGAGCTGGTGGTACGGTGCGAAAGACGATGACATGAGATCTGGTATGGTGGTGGCGGCATGAGTTGGGTTGGTGCCATGTCACCAATGCTACCAGCCAACCATTCCAAGACCTTTTATAGTGAACTTTTTTTTTTTTTTTTTTTTTTTTTTTTTTTTTTTTTTTTTTTTTTTTGATATGAACTTTCATATTTATTAAGGATATAGTTTAAGTTAGGGTGAGCATCGGGTCAAAACCGGAGTGGAGCAAATAAACCAGACTAGATCGAGACTGTTTTAGCACAAAACCATGGATCGAGGACTGGACCGAATCTGTTTAGTCCGGTCCGGGTCGGTCTGGTCCGCTCCGATCCGAGAAGGCATTATTGTTCAGTTGTATGTAAGATTAGACCAGACCAAAGACTTAACACGAGGTAAAGTGTGGACCGAGGACCGGACCGAAATAGGTTCGGTCCGGTCCACGGCCCGATACGCTCACCCTAGTTTAAGTAAAGTAACTATTTACTAAAAACACTTTTATAAAATAAGAGGACTAGTAATGTAACTTTTCCAAAACAAATAAGTAACCAACTATCCAATCCCTTGAAACTTCCTTCCTTCCATTTTAGAAAAGAAAAAAAAAATGAAAACGATGATGCCGGTGGAGATGTACGGAGAAATGGAGGAGCAGACGATGATGACGTCAGCAATGGAAGTCGATGACGTGGACTCATTCGATGGGTTTGGTGGAGAAGGTCCTTTATCTTCCTTGGATCATTACCGTTTGGCTGATGATGGCTTCTTCAATTCCTTTCATGATGATTTCGATGACACTGATATTAATTAATTAATTAGTAGTTTTGCTGATGTGACACTTGTTTTGGATTGTGTTATGGTGACGTGGCATTATGTTTAATCTGTTGGTTTATTAGTTTTGATATGAAGTTTGTTATGTGTTGTACGGATGGATACTGATTAAGTTTATGTTTCGTTATTTATGCTACGTTATAGTTTTGTATGATTCGTTGTGTATGGGTGTTTTGTTTTTATGGTTGATTGTAGTTAAGTATGTGGAATCACTTGTCTAGGTTTAGAACAATTGTTTAAGCTTATTTGTGGGCTTATTATGAGCTTATTTGATTTCGCCTTATATTTCATAAGCCCCAATTTTCTGGCTTATTTTGAGCCTTATGGCCTTATATAAGCTTATTATGATATAACAAACTTATATAAGCCCATAAGTCCCAAAATAAGCCAGAAAATTGGGGCTTATATAAAATATAAGCCGAAACAAACAAGCTCATAAGCGCACAAATAAGCTTAAACAAACACCCCCTACGGGGGTGTTTGTTACGGGGGTGTTTGTTTAAGCTTATTTGTGGGCTTATGAGCTTATATGATTTTTCATAAGCTCAAACTTGTGGCTTATTTTGAGACTTATGGGATTATATAAGCTTATTATGATATAATAAGCTTATATAAGCCCATAAGTTTCAAAATAAGCCACAAATTTTGAGCTTATGAAATATTAGCTGAAATCAAATAAGCTTAAACAAACACCCCATTAGTATGATGTATTTCTAGGGAATTGATCTGATTACAGAGACTAATTTTAGGCTGCAAATTTTGCAAAATCCACTAAGTTCTTAGGTAATGCTTAAACTTGCTGTCTGCAGATTCTACATGTTGTACTTGTGATGTAGAAGATAGGTTGAGGGATAGTTGCTAAAGTTTCAAGGATATGCCTACATACATAATTTTTGATTTGTCTCTTTAGTATTGCTGTTCCATTCTTATAAGATTGCTATTTGCACAATGCAGACGGTACATAGTTTGAGCTTATTGAGATTTTAATAACTTCGTAGGCTCATTATTAATATCTTATAAGCTCAAAGCCATAGCTTATAAGCCCAGGTGGATTAGCTGATAGGTTATTAATATACAAGCTTATTAGAATCTGAATAAGCTCAAAAGCCCATCAAATAAGCTAAAACAAACACCCCCTTGATTGGTTTCATGACTTTTTTACAGGGCGTTCTTGAGTTATAATCAAGTAGTTGAAACGTATGTTCTGGCTGTTGCATACTTGCGTATGGTGGTGAGTTGGAAAGTGTTGTAGTTAAGGCCTGTTTCTAGGAAATTGACATGATTACACCGACTCTCTTTAGACTTTAAGGTTGCATAAGCAACTCAAGCACTGCATGATAAAGTGCTTACTCATGCTGGCTGCATCATTTTACATGTAATATGCATATATCTTAGGAGTTTAGTTGAGTGAGACCAGTTCTATGGAGGTGTGCGATAAAGGGAATGGTTCTTTTTGGTTTTACGTGTATCAGTTTAGCCTGCTACTTGCATAATGACATGCTAAGCAGTACGGAGAACTGTTTTAGAACTTCAAGATTATTCTCCTCTTGTTTTGTGCAACTGGCGCATTAGACTAGTGCACCACACACAGTTATCATCCGATTACACCAACTCGTTTTAGACTTCAGATTTGAAAAAGCAGCTTAGGTAACGCATTTTAAATGCTTATCAGGAGTGCCGTTGCTCATTAATTCCCTCTACTACATGTCAAACCTAGGCTGTAGTAGCTAGGTTGAGGTAGAATTAGTTTCATGAAATGCTCACCTGTATACAAGGTTGTTGTTGTCCTATCTCTTTTAGTATAAGCTCGCAGACTAGTCGTGTTTAGATACTTTTTAGACATTTATAACCTTGCTACTCACAGACTAAATACGTGGCGTATGACTTGAGGCCTGTTTTCAGAGTTCAAGAGTGTCGTTTTCCTGTTTTTCAATATGAGATTAGAGCATCACATAGTTATGATCACTTGATTTCTGTTAGTGCTCGAAGGATGAAAATACTATGTACTTTGTCAACTGCATATAGATAATAGCCCCATTGGGTTTTGGACTTATATGGCTGACTAGTGTTCTTGAAATGATATCATACCGCCAGGAACTGCATAATGGGTTGTTTTATGGTTATTTAACTTGAGTATGTGGTATCATGTTTAGCTATTTGGACATTTTTGAAGATTTTGTGATTCATTGACTGGTCTCGGAAGGCAAAGAATCATACAAATTGATTTACTCATACAGTCATACTGGCTGCATCTTTTTGCGTATCATAGCACATAGTAGTCAGGTCAAGGGAGGTTGGTTCTATGGACACGTGTGATATAGGTTTAAGGACATACCTGCATATAAGGCTTTTGCTGTAGTATAAGTTTACAAACAGGGAATGCTTTTTTTCGGTTTTACATATCTCAGCTTAGCTTGCTACTTGCAGACCATACATGCTACACAGAACTAAGACCTGTATCAAATTTAAAGGCTGTTCTTTTCTTGTTTTGGGTAACTGTTGTAGGGTTTGCATCTGATTAGATCACCACACACAGCTATATGTAAGAGTAGGTGGTTATTTGGGTTCTTGTTTATTTGAGTTGTGGACTTGCATGTTTTTGTGACAGGTTATCTCGTAATCGAATTTATTTCCCTAGCTAACTCCTAAGAACTGCATAGGGTTGCTCATGAGATGCACACAATGCGTGCTGACTGCTGAGTGTTGATGTATGCAAGATATAGCCTGCAATTTTTCAATAGAAAAGGGGATATGTTGACCGGACGGGGGTCTATACCCGTAGGTCTGCAAACCCTCCCTAGAGGTGGGGCCCACATGGTACAATTGTCCTCTTTTTTTTATCTTTTTTTTTTTTTTTTTTTTTTTTTTTTTTTTTTTTTTTTTTTTTCAAATCATAAGTCCAAAACTAACACTTAAAGTCCTTTTTTTTTGGTCCACAAGTCCTCTTTTTTTTTCCAAAATATTCAAGTCCAAACTAACAAAAAAGTGCACAACCATAACCAAGTCCAAAACTGCAAACACAAACAAACACAAAAGTGCACAACTGCAAACACAAACAAACTAACACAAACACAAACTAACACAAACTGCAGGCTCGGATAATGGTTCTCGTCATCGCCTAAGTCCTTTTTTTTTTTGTCCAAAATGATTCAAGTCCAAACTAACACAAAAGTGCACAACCACAACAAAGTCCAAACTGCAAACACAAACAAACACCACACAAACACAAACTAACACAACTGCAGATTCGTCATCGCCTTATAGGCTCAGATTTTTAGAAGGCTCGGATGTAAAGGTTGCGAAAGTGATAAAAATATCACTCCGCCATACCATTCGGTTTTAAAAACCATTCGTCATCGCCTTTGGTTTTAAAAACCACAATATCACTAGAACAGGAATGTCACAAGCTTTGCAGATTCCACAATATCACAAGCTCAACAGTAAGGATTCCACAAACTGCAAAGCTCAACAGCTCAAAGGTATCACCAGAAAGCACGGGAGGGTGTGGTCAAAACCAACCCACAACAAGGCTGTCAAAAACAGGCATGTCACAAGCCCAAACAGTAAGGATTCCACAAACTGCAAAGGTCAACAGTAAGATTCCACAAATTGCAGCTTTGGTGGATTATAAACAAAGCTCAATCAACCAACCAGTATACCACATAACCACCAACCAAAGAAACACATCCATTACAGCAAACACAACCATTACAGCAAACACTATACCACAACAAACACAACCATTACAGCAATCACTATACCAAAGAAACCACCAACCAAAGAAACACAACCATTACAACAAACACTATACCACAACAAACACAACCATTACAGCAATCACTATACCACATAACCACAAAAAGAAGCAGAGTATCACAAGGTAACCATATTGGAGCAGAGTATCACAAAAGAAGCAGAGTATCACAAAAATTGTACCTTGAAGGTACACCATCCCATTTAGGGAGGGTTTGTTTTAAAAATAGGGGAGGGTCCGGTCAACATTGCCGAAATGTCTAGTTCACAATTCTACACACAAGAGGTACTAATAAGCTTTACGCCTTTTCAATATTACATAAAGATATCAATTGGCTCAGATTATAAGCAGTTTGACATAATAGATATGGCTGCAACTTCAAATGTTGCAAAGTTTTTATTGCCGTCCATTTGGAAATGCCACGCCAAAATCATTTTTTTAAATCATCATTGCCGTATATCGGTTTTTTTTATAAAAAAACCAAGTTTCAAATATCCTTTTAAAACAACAAACTGCTTATAAAGTTTCATCACAAACTGCTTAAGCAGTTTCATTATGTTTATAGCTAGAGCCTGTGGATTGGGGGTAGGCCAGAGCAGGTATTCATACCACTCAAAAAGTGGCAGATCAAGGTGTTAACCTACCCACAGCCACAGAACCAGCACCACAGAACCAGTACTATTATCACCACAGTTGTCTCACACAC
Organism: Artemisia argyi; assembly: GCA_030686995.1. Classification (NCBI taxonomy): domain Eukaryota; kingdom Viridiplantae; phylum Streptophyta; class Magnoliopsida; order Asterales; family Asteraceae; genus Artemisia; species Artemisia argyi. The sequence continues at coordinate 6,809,986 of CM060687.1, forward strand.
AAATCACATAAGAACCACCACTATATGATAAAGGCCCATGTTGACCGGACCCTCCCCTAAGGTGTTAACCTACATAAACCACATAAGAACAGACAATTAACCATCACAGAACCACCACCACAGAACCCAATTATTTTGAAACCCTAATTTTTTAATAACAATTAAGCACCACAGAACCACCACTACAGAAACCCCCCACCACAGAACCACATAACTAAATCTTTCAATTAACTTCTAAATCTTTCAATTAACAACTTTGTATTAACTAAATCAATACAGATTGAAAAAACCCCCAAAAATTTTGAAACCCTAATTTTTTAATAACAATTAACATCAATAAAATAACAATTAAACACCACATAACCATAGAACCACCACCACAGAAACCCCCCACCCACAGAACCAGCCACAACGAAACATATTAATTTTAAAAAATTAGGGTTTTTTAAAAAAAAATTATAGATCTGATAAATTAACTTCTAAATCTTTCAATTAACAACTTTGTATTAACTAAATCAATACAGATTGAAAAAACCCCCAAAAATTTTGAAACCCTAATTTTTTTAATAACAATTACCATCAATAAAATAACAATTAAACACCACATAACTACAGAACCACCACCACAGAAACCCCCCACCCACAGAACCAGCCACAACGAAACATATTAATTTTAAAAAATTAGGGTTTTTAAAAAAAATTGTAGATCTGATAAATTAACATCTAAATCAAAGAATTAAGAGTTAGATTACCACAGATCACCCAACACAGATCACCAACAGGGAGAAACCCTAATTAACCCCCCAATCAGGGAGAAACCCCCAACACAGATCACCAACAACATCACCACACACTCACAAACTCTCTCACAAATCACAAACATAAGTGATTTAAGATCTATTACTGATTTTAGATCTAAAAACGTTTTTAGATCTAAAACTAGAGAGAGGAAAAGAGAGAGAGAGAGAGAGAGAGAGAGAGAGAGAGAGAGAGAGAGTTGTGAGTGTGTGGTGTGTGTGAGACAAAGTGGTGATAATAGTACGTGGGTGTGAGACAGCTGTCCCCCCACGTACCATTTTAATATTTTTTTTTTATTTTTTTGTAAAATTTGTAAAAAAAAAAGTTATTTGTTAAAATTTGTAAAATTTGTAAAAAAAAAAAGTTATTTGTTAAAAAAAATTAATTGTAAAAAAGTTATTTGTTATAAAAAAGTTATTGTAAAAAAAAAGTTATTGTTTATAAAAAAAGTTATTGTTTATAAAAAAAGTATTGTTTATAAAATAAAATATTGTTTATAAAAAAAGTATTATAAAAAAAATATATTGTTTATAAAAAAATATATATTGTTTATAAAAAAAAGTATTGTTTATAAAAAAAATTATTGTAAAAAAAATATATTGTTTATAAAAAAAGTATTGTTTATAAAAAAAAATATTGTGAATTCGTAATGTTTTTTCAGGGGTTCGGTTCTCACGAGCAATTAACGGATTGGGTGCAAAACATAGCTCGGGGACTCGGTTTTGTGATTGTTAAAAGAAGAACTAAATCAGAATACAGTATTTTGAAAGAAATCAATTATAGGTGTACAAAGGGTGGGATTTATTCACCCGAAGGAACTGGAAAACGGAATACAAGTACCTCTAAAACCGAATGCCCATTCAAATTGGTGGCGAAATATCTTAAAAGAAGATCATGTTGGATTTTGAAAGTGAAGGATGATAGTCATAATCATCCTATGTTAGAGTCGGTGCATGGTGTGCCATATGCAATGCGCTTAAATGATGATGAGTTCGAGTTGGTTAAAGAATTGATAGAGTATACCGTACAACCACGTAAAATACTCTCGACAATACAGGGTCGTAATCCGGATAACGTGTCTAACGTTAGAACTATATATAACGCACAAGTTAAGATCCGGAAAGCCAAAATGGGTAATCTAACTCCAATTCAAGTCCTTTACTCACACCTGCAGCAATCAGGGTACACATATTACGATAGGGTAAGTGCTAATAATGAGCTTGAGGAACTATTTTTTGTTCACCCTACGTCGTACGCTTTATGGTGTACGTTCCCTGAAATCATGCTAATAGACTCCACCTATAATACCACACTGTTTAAATTGCCATTTTTGGAAATTGTCGGAGTAACATCAACAAATAAAACATATTCGATGGCGTTTAGTTTTTTAAACAGTGAAAAAGGGCCTAATTTTGAATGGGTATTACAACGTGTAAAGTTGGTGATAGAGGAAAGGTACTATCCACGTGTTATCGTCACCGACAGGGATTTAGCCTTGCTTGGGGCATGCAGAGCAGAATTCCCTGGTGTTCACAAAGTACTATGTCGATGGCATATTTCCCAAAATATACTTATTAATTGCAGAGGTAAATGTGAGTCGAGTGATGAGTACGAGTCCATCAAACACACATGGGATTGGATGGTTAAAGCTCAATCACGCGCCTTATTCGAGCGACATTATCGACGACTACAACAAAAATTTGTCAACAAACCGGGTACTTAATTATTAATTTAGTGTTTTTATTATTTAACAAATATGCACCCGATTGACCTTGTATTAATTCATCGTTTTTTCAGATATTGCTCGGTATCTGGATAACTGGCTCTGAGAGTACGGGCACATGTTTGTCTCGTGTGTTACCGATGAATATCGAAGCTACGGCCAGTCAACAACGTGTAGAGTTGAGGCTCAGCATGCATTGTTGAAATTATATTTGGGCACAGCACAATCCAACTTAAACACGTTGTTGATTTCGATTGATAAGATTCTTATTTCTCAAAAGAGCGCGATACAAGAGACTTTTAACAGGAGCAAAAATGAGAAAATGAATAAATGTGATATACCAACATTTTCAGAGTTGTGGTATAACATTTCCAAACATGCTTTTACACTCATGCACAAAGAACTCCTTCAAACGAAGTTCGCCGCAGAAGATTGTAACCATCAGTTGCGATCAATTTATGGATTGCCGTGCTTTTGTCAAATGATGGGGTATCGAATTCATGGTAAGTATATTAAAGTCAATATTAATGAATGCTTTCACATAATGCTTTCACGAAATGGTTTTACATAAGTCACTTTTGATAAATGCAGGTGTGCCCATTCCATTGGAAAGCATTGATATCTTTTGGAGAACCCTGTCTGTACCGTGGCCCGTTGTCGGTAACCTTGTGCTTGATGATGATGATGATGATGATGATACAAGAGAGTTTGAAAATGACGTTCGACAATTCAAGAGTGTTTTTGGTAAAGCGACGTCGTTTGTCAAGAAGAATATGTTGCACAAGTTAAGAGGGATATACCAACCTGAATCTGTGGACACACGTCAACCTGTTGTTCAGGAAAATACCCGTGGACGTCCGAGCGCAAAGAACAAAAAGTCCAAGGCTACAAAAGTTCCGGACTTAAATGAAGTACCAATCGTAGATCACCGAAGAAGTACGAATACAAGATCTACGAAAGTCCCGAACTTGCCGAAAGAGCCTCCAAGACATAGTTCGTACACGGGTGATAGTCCACGCCATAGATTATATGTTGGAGATACTGTGAGCAATGGTTTTATTCGTGCAATTCCACTGATTTACCGTCCATACGTAATAAGTATACGTAATGTTGCGGGTGATGGGAATTGCGGGTTTCGGTGCGTTGCTCACTTTATTTTTCAAAACGAACATAGGTGGGCCGAAGCCAGATATAGGTTGTTGCAAGAGTTAGATTGCCATAGGAATACTTACATAGATATGTGGGGGGAACAAGACTTTAGCTTTCTTTGGAATACAATACACTGGTTCAACGGAGGTGCACCTGACGGTTACTGGATAGTGACGCCAATGACGGGTCTAGTTATCGCTTCAATGCTAAATCGACCGATTGTATTTCTATCTGCGCGTGGTTGGAACACATGTTTTCCGCTTTTTTCTGGGCCAAACAACACACAAGGAATCGACCCCCTTGTGATTGCCCGTGTGGGGGAGAACTCATGTGCTCATTACATTATACCGACGCTAGACCCAACTTTTCCACTTCCGCGTAACCACCCACAATGGAGGGTTTTCCGAGAGCTAATTGCAGAACAATGGATAACTTTATATCAACATCGACTATTGACGTAAATATTATACAGACAAAACATTGTAAATAATTATTGATTTATGTTGTGAATAATTTTACAGACAAAACATTGTAAATGATTATTGATTTATGTTGTAAATAACTGTTTGTATTATATAGTAATTGATTAAATATTTATTTATATTAGTAAATAACATTATTGATTGATTATGTAAATTCTTTGGTCAGATGAGCCAAAGAAATCCTTTCTGGTGCCGGTGTAATAGAGGATTTATTGTAGAACGGAAATCCTGGCAAGATGGTAGTCGTGGGCGACTGTTTTATGCATGTCCTCTTTCAGTGGTAAATAATCATACGTTTGCTTAGTTATGTAAATAATTTGTTTGTTAAAAATACATTTCTTATTATTTCCTTAACATGTAACAGCCAGGTACAAAAGACTATGGGTGTCGATACTTCGCGTGGAAAGATGAATTTGAAGCAGAGCACTTTAGTCAAGCCTCTTCTTCAACGCATTGCTCAAACTGCGTTGCTACAAAAAATGAGAACAAGTTGTTGAAGCAAAGAATAAAGATGCTGGAAATTGAGTTAGAAATGGCAAGGAATCGTGAGGATCACGCTTGTCAGTCAAGTGCCCGGCTCCATGATCTTTTAACCGAAATGAATAATCTTCATATGTCGTAGATATTGTTGTTTTTAAATAATATGTTAACGTTGACGTTTAATTTTATAATAATAGTTGTTGTTTTTAAATAATTTAAGTTTACGTGTAAATGAGTTAACGTCATCTTTTTTTTATAACGTTATGTTTTTTTTATAACGTAATATAGGCTATATACACAACAAATAATATTACAATACAATACCTAAACATTACAAAAAAAAAAAAAAAAAAAAAAAAAAGAAAAAAAAAGACTCCCTTACACTACAAGACAAAAAAAAAAAAAAAAAAAAAAAAAAAAAAAGGTACAAAATTGTACCTTTGAAGGTACAACCTCCCAAATAGGGAGGGTTAGTTTAAAAAATAGGGGAGGGTCCGGTCAACAAGGGACTAGAAAAGTGATTAGGTCTGCTTTTTCATAGGTCTGACATACAGATGGTAAGTGAGGTTGTGGTTTCGGATATTGTTTCTTGTCATTTGTGCCTGCCTGCAAATGAATTTGGAGGTTGATATTTTTTAGATTTCTCGTGCGTGAGAATTAGTTGCAAATGAGAGGTAGAGAGTCTTGGTTTTGCTAGAAAATACTCTGTAGTATAGTGCTTGAAAATGTTAAGAGTTAATAAGGCTTGGTTTTAGCAAATTGATCTGACAACTATGACTCCTTTTTGAAAATTTGAATATGTTAAAGCAAATCGTTCAAAAGAAAAGAAATTCAGTTAGTGCATTCCGGAATGCTGGTTTCGTATTTTACATATCATATTTGTGTTATTGAAATGTGTGATAAAGGTTGAAGCCTGAAGGATGTGCCTGTGTTCAAAAATTTTGCTGTGGTATAAGCTCACAAGTCACAAGCAGGGAATTGTTCTTTTCGTATTTTACATGTTATCAACTTATCTTGCTACTTGGAGACTGTACATGCTTGACAGTACTGAGACCTGATTTAGATTTTGAGTTTATTCTTCTCTTGTTTTGGGCAACTGGCGTTAGGATGTGCATTTGATTAGTTCACTGACCACAATATGGTCACTTAATTCTTGTTACTTGTTAGTGCTACATGCACAAATATGTTTATATTGTGGAAACTTCTGTGCATCATAGGGCCTCGGACTTGCATAGGCTTAGGCTATGTTTGCAATAAAGCGATAGGTCTGCAATTTTCTTAGTTTTCACATACAGATAGTGAGTTAGGTTTTGTTGCAGATCAGTTTTGGCGCAAATAAATTGAGAGGTTCCTTTGAATTCCTTTTAGGTGAGAATTGGTTGCAGATGATAGGTAAAGAGTCTTATGCAAGGTTTTGCTACAGAACATTACAGTGCTTGGGGAAATAGTGAGTGGTCATTTGTCACAAGTTTTACAAGTTCATTTTGTGTTTAGGCTTTTGTTCTTTTATATGAAGGCGTGGTCAATTTGGTGACTCGAGAACGGTAAGTTTCACATTGTCTGTTTAGTAAGCGAATAGCCAACATGGTGCCAAACACACCTTGATATGTCGGTTGAGGCAAGTCACAGTTGATGGTTTTTACTTTTTATTGTACTTAGAGTTGATGTTATGGTTTGGGTCTCGTACCCAAAATTTCCAAGCACCTGGGTTACAAGCCCTGTTATTTAACAGTCATACAACCTTAGAGTTTGTCGCTTTACTGAATAATGTTTGATCCATAATTTAAAAAATTGATCAGTGATTGTACGAACTACACAAAACCACAACCCCCAAAAAACAATTACCCGTCAACATTATGCTACAACCATTTGGTTTCTGGTTTTCCACCATTATTTTATCGAAGCATGACTGTCATATCTTTCACATTTGCGGCTAACTTTCTTCCCAGATGCTACATTCACTCCCATTCTTTGAAGGCGAATAAGGTAAGTAAGTGTGCTAAAAATCCTTCCTATACGATTGTAAATCCGATCCATATGATTGTATCTTACACATTGGTGATTTTATGTTGTAGTTAAATTTACTGCCTCCGTTCCAAAATATGCATCTAAAACCAAAGTCCCCTATGCATTCTAAATCCAAGCATGAAGCTGTACTAATTTAGAAAACTGTCATCTAAAACCAACCCAACACATAACTAGGGGTGGAAATTAATGAGCCGAGCCGCTCGAGATCGGATCGGCAAAAAGCCTAAACGAGCTCGAGCCTAAGTGTCAATTCATTTAGGCGAGCTTATAAAATAGCTTAATAACAAGCTTATTAACGAGCTCAAAATAAATATATTAGGAGCCGAGCTCGAGCCAAACTTTAATTTTTCATTGTCAGATCGTATAAAAGAGCCGAGCCCGAGCTTGTATAACATACCACGAGCCGATCTCGAGCTCGGGCCTACTTGACTCGTTTCCACCCCTAACATAACCTCTTAAAAAGTTAACCGACCATTAATTTAACTTATACTCCGTATGAAACACTCAGAAACCTCAACGTAAATTATGGTTATACGTCAATTAATCATCATCTCACATTTACAGAAATAAAGAAACTTCACCATATGCGTTTCGTTTCTTTATATCATGCACGAAACAGACTAAACAAAACCTTATTAACAGGTTATGCAGGGAAAAAAAAAGTCATCTATCAAGTATTTATGAGTTTACAATCTAGCTAATTGTATGATTAAACAAGTTCAACTAGAACTTACATGAAGAAAGGTTACGAGGGCGAGGGATGTTGTGCACATTATGTATATCTTGTGTTTGGACATGAACATACTAACTAGTCTTCGTTCGATTAGCTTATTAAAAGACAACAATAACAATACCTTGTCGAAGCTGTGTATGAGGGAGGTAGCTTATTAAAAGAGTGTGCTTATCTACTTATTAGTTTAAAAGCTAAATAAGCTCTTCCATATTGGGTCATGCACAACAACTTATTTGACACAAATGAGCTGGTTATACATAAGCTGTAAAACCAAATATCTTATCGCATTAAATGTTGGAAAATATGGTCAAATTGCTGGATTGAATGATAATTGATGGTCATCATGTATACTAATGAGAGTTAATAACAAGGTTAATGGTTGGTCAAACCAATAAACCAAACGGGTATCGACAAACTAAAATCACTTTCATCATCTATTCTACTTTATTTGTCAAATGGTCACCTTTAATATTCAAGTTGTCTTCCACTCTTCCCAATAATTCATAACATTGAGGATAGAATTTACTGTCTATTGAATGCCTCACAGTAAGTTGGTGGGTCTTAATATATAAATGGGGCATTATATTGGGACCAATATTCCCAAGGCGTGAGGCGTGGACTCGCCGTCACGAAATGAATTTTGGCGGCTGATCTAGGCGTGGTGAAAAAAAGGCGTGAAATAAGGTGAGAAAAGGCGCGCCTTTTGGTAAAGCGTGGCGCCATTTTTTGAACAAGGTTTTTTTTTTTTTTTTTTTTTTTTTTTTTTTTTTTTTTTATATAACTATTTGAATGAATTTGGGCTATTTGGTATATGAGACTGGTAATTATATAGTAAGTAGTAGTCTAAATGTCTAACATAGTACGAGTAATATGATATAAAATTATAAATGTATAAATTCATAGGCTCCGCCATGGCGCGTAAGGCTTGAGGCGCGGCCATGCCATCACATTACGACTCACGTCTTTTATAACCTTGATCGGGACCCGTGGGTTTGAACAGTAGCATCCATAGGTGGTTGTACTGTGTGCATTGTGGTGTTGTAATGTGTGTTTTGCGGTTTGTACCGTTGACTGTTGACTATATGGGTCCAATAATAGGTAGGTAGAAATAATTCATAACACTGTGTCACCAATAATTCATACTCTACCGACAAAATAATATCACTTTCATCATCTACTCCACTCTTTTCTCATTGCTGCTCAATTATTAATAAACATTTGATGCTCAACCAATTTGTTTTGTTCAGTAAATTAACACAACAACCTTAAGAGCTCGTGAATATTTAAAGTCTGTCTCGATTTCAAGGTATTCTTACATATTTAACATTTTTGGTATAAGTTACTAATTGCAGACACCAAGAAGATCTTACTTTTTTTAATTCACAAGTACGTATGAAAACAATTATTTTTTTAAAATGTACATATGAAAAATAGGTATTTTGGGAAGAAGACAATATGCAGACAATGGTGGAATTAGATAAGGTATAATAATTTGGTAAAGCAATATATATCAATAAGGGTAACTCGGTCAATTCACTTAAAAAAAAACTACTTTTCATTCACTTTCTCTCCTAAACCAAACTAGAGAACACAGTTAAATAAACATTTGAATAAAGAAATGAAGGTTAATACGAAAACTCTTAGTTTGATTTTTGATACTATCTTAATGTTTCAAGAACATAAAAAAATGTTATCTGTTATTAGTTTGTTAATTTCAAATCCTCCTTCTCCTTGTCAGATGACTAAAGTTAGTAATTTGCATGAGAAAAGATAGATAAAAGAATAAAAAAGCTAACCGATAGTATCCACGTCAGATCACATGCAACCTCATAGAAATTTTATGACAATGAGAACAAAATTGAATACTGAAGCCTATGTGCATGGCGAAAATAAAAATAATAAGATAATGCAACTTATAATACAAAATGAGTGCTAAGAAATGAGTGAGAGATCAGTAAAAAAAAATTCATACTCTACCGACAAAATAAAATCACTTTTCATCATCTACTCCACTTTATTTGTCAAGTGGTCACCAATAATTCATACTTGGTTCTTTTCTCTAGCTGTCTTCCACATTTCTGCTCAATTATTAATAAACATTTGATGCTCAACCAATTTGTTTTGTTCAGTAAACACAACAACATCTTTGAGAGCTCGTGAATATTTGAAGTCTGTCTCGGTTTCAAGGTATTTTTTACATATTTAGCATTTTTGGTATAAGTTACTAACTGCACACACCAAGAAGATCTTACTTTTTTTTTTTTTTAATTCACAAGTACGCTATGTAACGTTTATAAGTTTGATAGTATCATTATTTTGGTATGTATTAATCTTAAAATGAAACTTAGTGAAATAAATATGTTTATTTCTAGAAAAATGGATGTTGTATCTGCAATCCCTAAGTGCTTATTTCTAAGTAGCTTATCAGGACTTATGGATAAGCAGTAAAATAAGCAATCCCAATCAGCCCTTAATAAGTTAATATACAAGAAGTATGGATACTGAAATAACATTCTCATCCCTTTTGTTGGTAGTTCGGTCGGGTTTCGGTTACAAACACTACCCATGTAATCTGTTTATGCTAACAGGTTGACGGGTCAACCAGAAACCTGCTTAGACCCAAGCTTAACATGTTTATTTTCGTGTCGTTTCAGTAATTGCCACCCTTTGTTTTGCTTATATGATTTCTTATGACTCAGGAAAATGGAAGTTGCATCTGCAATCGTTGGTCCAGTTGTGAATGTTTTGACGGTTCATATTACGCAAAAGCTGAGAAACCTCACTTCCTCCGCCGATCGTGTGAAGGAAATGAAAGACAAAATGAAGGTTTTGGACGGTCAAAGAGCTGATAACGAAAAGCGGATGAGAGAAAACAGTGTAAGCAATCGAGAGATACCTACTCGTGTACCAGGGTGGTTGGAAGATGTTAAAAAGATCAAGGAAGAGGTCGACAAAATCTCAAGTAATGACATTGGATGCTTTAATGTCAAAAAGAAGTATCTAGCAGGAAGAAACGCATTGAGGCTCATCGAGGATATCGAAGGTCTGATTAAAGAGAGTTCTGACATCATCATCTGGAGTGATGCCCAAATCCCTTTGGGAAGAGTCGATTCCAAACGCCCTGCATCAACATCAACATCAGGTGGAAATACACAAAATGTGTTCGACTCAAGAGTAAAGACATTCAATGATGTACTTAAGCTCCTTCAACAAAACGATGATGATGCGGCTCGAGTGATAGCCTTGTGTGGAATGGGTGGTGTGGGGAAAACCACGCTGATGAAACAACTGAAAGAGGCTGCACATGATAACAAGATGTTTAAGTGGATTGTGGATGTAGCTGTTGGGAAAAGTTCCAACTTGTTTGCCATTCAGAATGCCATAGCAGTGCACACAGGCGAACCTCTAACTGAAACTGATGAAAAACTAAGGGCAACTTATCTTTCTAAAAGATTTAAAGGATTCTTGGAGCGTAAAGAAAAGATTCTGGTTATACTGGACGATGTGTGGGAGAAGATTAAAGTTGAAGATATCGGATTAGGGAGTCCTTTGCCAAATGGGGTTAAGTTGTTGCTCACATCGCGGGATTTACGAGTTTGCCGACAGATTGCAGATGATGCTAATTCTGCTCTTGAAGAAGTTAAGGTTGGTGTCTTGAAGGAAAATGAAGCACAAGATTTCTTTTGTCAAAAAGCAGGGATTTCAGCCAAACGTGATCATGATCTCTATGAAATAGGATGTGAAATTGTAAAAAAATGTGGTTGTTTGCCACTTGCCATCAAACTCATTGCTGGAACTCTTAAAAGTGAAAAGAACAAGGGTGTATGGAGACGTACACTCAAGCGTCTGAAGAATAACAATCTTGATAAGAATGTACAAGAAATTATTGAGATGAGCTACAATAATTTAAAACAAGAGGATAAAGCGATTTTTCTGCTTTGTGGCTTGTTCCCCGAGGACTCTAACATCCCGATAGAAGATCTCACAAGATATGCATGGGGGTTAAAACTTTTAAACGAAGTTTATACTATTGAAGATGCTAGAGACAGCACACAAATGAGTGTTAGCACTCTCAAAAATGTATATTTGTTGATGGATGGTGATAGTGATGACTATGAGTGTGTGAAAATGCATGATCTTGTGCTTGCATTTGTCGTGGCTACTGTTTCTAAAGGTGGTGAGGAGGGAAATTGGATCATTCACCATGAAGATGATTTCTCAAAGTGGAGTGAAGCTGATAATAAGAGCCAGTCTTGCAAGCAAATTTCCTTAGCATGCAAGGGTATGTCAGAGTTTCTCATAGACTTTAAGTTTCCAAACCTTACACTTTTGAAACTTATGCAAGGAGATGAGTCACTAAGGTTCCCTCAAGACTTTTACGAAGGAATGGAAAAGCTTCAAGTTATGGCTTTTGAGAAATTGGAGTATCCACCAGTTCCATCATCATTTCAGTGCTCCGCCAACCTTCAAACTCTTTGTCTCCATGAATGCTCGTTGATGTTTGATTTAACTTGTATTGGAAATCTTTCGAATCTGGAAGTGCTTAGCTTTGCTAACTCTGGCATTACAATCCTACCTTCCACGTTCGGAAATTTGAAGAAGCTAAGACAACTCGATGTAACAGGTTGTTACAATCTTGTTATAGATGACGGTGTCTTGAAAAGTTTAGTGAAACTTGAAGAGCTTTATATGATACCTTATGATGGAAAAGCATGCTGCTTCACAGACAACAACTGTCGTGAACTTGCAGAGCGTTCAGAGAACCTTCGTGCATTAGAATTTGAATTTATTGGTGACAATGCTCATATGAAGAACATGTCATATGAGAAACTTAAGAGATTCAAGCTCTCAGCAGGATGTTCTTTTAGAGAAGTTAGAGACCACATGCCTACAAATCAAGTTGACATGCACTCATATGAAAACAGCTTGAAGCTAGTCACGAACAGAGAAGAACTACTGAAATCTAAAATGAATGAACTGTTTAAGATCACATCTGCACTTTATCTACAAGTAAATGCTATGAATACTCTTGAAGATGTTGATGTGGAATCCCCGCATCCTCAACATCCTCCTCAAAACTCTTCATTTTACAATTTAAGACTCCTTGTAGTTTCACAATGTGCAGAGTTGAAATATCTATTCACAGCGAGTGTTGCAACAAAGTTGTCAAAGCTTGAGTATCTGGAAATTTCCAAATGCCCTAATATGGAAGCAGTCATACATACTGAGAATGATGAATCTGATATAATTAAGTTTCCCAACTTAAAGTATCTCAGGTTGGCCGAGCTACCAAGTTTATTGTATTTGTGCAATAAGGTTGACGTAATTGAGCTGCCACGTCTCATGGAGTTGCAACTTGAAGGCCTTCAGAGTTTTACAAGCATTTATCCCGATACTGCAACATCTTTTGTGTCGAGTAATATATCCCCCACACAATCTTTCTTGAACGCACAGGTAAGTATTTGCTTTGTATTAATATACTTATATTAACAATCTTTTCAACTAAAAGCGTTTTAATAACGAGCAGGTATCTAATGAATGAACAAATCTTTTTTACTTTGCAGGATGCGGCTCCTAAGCTGGAGAAACTGGTTGTTTCTAATATGGAGAATTTGAAGGAGATATGGCCTCCTCAGTTTAGTATTAGTAATCTTTGCCCATTGAAAGAGCTTACGGTCGAGGATTGTGGTTCCATTGAAGTCATGTTCAACATGGATTTTGGTGAAATCGAGCAACTTAGCAGCAGCTTGAGAAGCATTAAAGTGAAGAGATGTGATAGTCTTGTGAAGCTTTTTTCATGCAATCCGTTTCCATTCTTGAATAATCTACAAGAGCTTGAAGTTGAAAGGTGTGATTCTGTTGAAGTGATATTCGACATTGACATGGGATGTGTTGGTGAAATGGATAAAGTTAGCAACAGGTTGAGAAGCATTCGTTTGGATTATTTAGGGAAGCTTAGAGAGGTGTGGAGGATAAAAGATGCTGGAAATAACTTGATTCATGGATTTGAAGCTGTTGAAAGCATACGTATTGAAGATTGTGAGAGGTTTGAAAATTTAATCACACCTGCCACAACCAATTTGGATATGAGAGCACTTAAAGAAGTTGACATTAGAAGATGCGGCAGAGAAAGTGAGATAAATGATTTGGTTGAGAGTAACCAAGATCAAGAGGTACTATCTTTAAATTGAATGCTTAAAACTAACAGAAATGACTTGAATGTAATTTATTATTTTTCATAGAAAAATATAATATTATTAGAAATAAAGTTTTCCAAACATCTTGAATAAACCACTATTTTTGTTGTGGCTTTTTTACTTGATTTTTCTGACCTTAAAAAACTATTTATCTAAAGTAAAGAAAAGTAGCATATTACTATCAAACTATTTCTCATTTGTTAATTAAGTTTAAAAACTGGTCCAGTGGTTTGCTAAAAATAATGGAATTTCATAAATATACCACTAACATGGTGTATCTGTTGTCCACATAAGGACAAAATAGTGATTTTAGATATTTTTATTTTTTCATTTTTATCTGACCTCTTCAGCATCTTCGTGTCACATTTGTGGCTGTAATATGCAGATTAATGTTATACCCACATCGAGGGAGGAAGTGAATGATGGTATTTCTGAAGTTGCACTCCCATCCTATCTATTAAACACTTTCCATCACCTTCATAAACTCTTATTGAATAACTATAAAGGCATGGAGGTGATCTTTGAGATAATGAGTCCAAGTAGTAGAGAATCAGCACACAATGCTCAACAACCACCCATACTCCCCTATCTTGAAGAATTACAGTTAGAGGATATGGGGAGGATGAGTCATGTGTGGAAGTGCGATTGGAATAAATTCTTTATTCTTCAAAAACCACAGTCACAGTCCTCATTCCATAACCTCAGAGCCATAACAATGTACAAGTGCAACAACATCAAGTACTTGTTTTCACCTCTCATGGCGAAACTTCTTTCCAACCTAAAGAAAGTTGATATATGGCGTTGTGATGGTATTGAAGAGATTGTTTCAAACAGAGATGATGAAGATGCGTCTATATATTCCCACACAACCACCACTTTCTTCCCTCATTTAGACCTTCTTGAGTTTGAAGAACTCAGAAATTTGAAGTGCATTGGTGGTTGTGCCAATGGTATATCTACTGATATTCATGACCAGCTTAAGGTATATTTCCTATATATTCAGCGACTAAAATAAAGGTTGGTTAATTTTGTTAATATAATCAAATTATTGTTTTTTTATCAGTTATCTCAAGCTTCGTGGTCTTGGTCCTTATGCCAATACGCTAGAGAGATAAGTATAACAGCTTGTGATGCATTGTCAAGTGTGGTTCCATGGTATGCTGTAGGACAAATGCAAAAGCTTCAAGTGCTGAATATAAGAAGATGTAAATTGATGATAGAGGTGTTTGAAACTAAAGAGATCAACAACAAGAGTGATACTGATAATGGAAAGTCACTTCCAAGGCTAGAATATATTACGATGCTCAAACTTCCAAAACTAAAGATCTTGAAAATTCAGGGGTGTAACATTTTGAAACATATTTTCACATTTTCCACTCTTGAAAGCCTGGCGGAACTTGAAGAGTTAGTGATAACGCATTGCGAGGCAATGGAAGTCATTGTTAAGAAAAATAATGAAGAGCAAACAACAGCATGTGATGCTGTAGTCTTTCCTCATTTGAAGTCCCTTGAACTAGTCAATCTACCAAACTTTGTGGGTTTCTTCTTGGGGAAGAACGAATTCATATGGCCAGCACTGGAAAAGGTTGTGATTGGTGAATGCCCACAAATAACAGTATTCACTTATGGTCAATCTACAGCTCCGAAGATTAACTTCATAAATACAAGCTTAGGCAAACATAGTTTTGAATGTGGGCTTAACTTTCATGTGACGACCACCTCGCATCAGGTATATTTTCTATTTAAAAATTTTATAAAAAATAAAACCTACCCACCTCGCATAAGGCCTTGATATAAATTATAATTTTCTATTACAAAGTATTTATTTGATCAAAAGTAATAAAATAGCAAATACAAACGTTTCGATTATGTATGTGATCCACAAAACCCAAAGTTGTAATAAAATAGGATCATATTAGAGCCGCATTTTACTCACATCTGGTTTTTTATCATTTAACAAAGTTATACGTACAATTATCTCTGACATAAGCTTGTGGTTTCTGTTTTTGACCTTGTAGACCCGATTACCGAGTTATGATATTACAAGCTCATACCGTCCTACTACTTTGGAAGGGTTGCCTTGGTCTTATCATAATTTGATCGAAGTGGATACTGTTTATAAAACCAGTGGTGGACAGACTCTTTTTACATCCGATAATATTCTACAATTGCAAAAGCTTGAAACTGTCCATTGTAGTTATTGTCAGGACATTGAGGAGATATTTGATTCACAAACTGTTGCTGAAATTCCAAACTTGAGACAAGTGGACTTGGAGTGGTTAAAAAGTCTCAAGTATATATGGAAGAGCAAGCAGGGGACAGGATTAAAGTTTCCAAACCTAACACGACTGTCTATTTTCAAATGTGATAGTTTAGAATATGTATTTACATGTCCCATGGTTGGTAGTCTATTGCAACTCCAGGAACTACATATAAGTTGGTGCAGAAGAATGAAGGTAATTGTGAAGGGAGAAGAAGAAGAATGTGATGCCATAGTGAATGCTACTGTGGTGTTCCCTTGTCTAAAGTCCTTAAAACTTGTTGATCTTTGGAGTGTGGAGGGATTTTGCATAGGAAAGGAAGCTTTTGAATTTCCATCATTGGATACCTTGGAAATAAATGGTTGGTGTCCAAAAATAACGTTTTTCACCAAGGGAGATTTGTATGCTCCAAAGCTATATGCAATTAGTACAGGGGTTAGGAAGTATAATATACACAACAGGCTGAACTCTTTTTTTGAACATCTTAAATAAGAGGAGGGACTAAACATGTAACAGTTCATGTTCTCACACTTCACAACTCCTTCATCTTATCTCGATTCACCGGCAGAATCAGGATCTCCAACCAATCTACGAGGCCATATTCACCGGCCAGTCATTAACGTGATCTGTTTTCAGGCAAGTTGTTCAAGTTATGTTTTTTATTTCGTACTTAACTCAAATTATATCATATGTATTTAGGATTACAGGTAATTGGGTATTTTGGTCATAGCCTGATTGATTTCTGCGTTTGTGTATTTAATTGTAATAAGCTGAATGTTACTACGTATTTTCATAATATGATTCGTAAAATGTTTAAATAAGAGAACTACAGAGATGTATGATGCAGTAGGTGCGACAATTTTTAGTCAATTGGATCACTATTGGTGTTGTTCATCAGCTATATCGTGTGTTTTCATTGGTTACTTAGTTACATGTGTTACTAATTATGAGATCTTGTACTTAATTGAACTCTGCAATTTGGTAGGAAAAAAGAGAAATCAAGAAGGATAGATGGTTTGAAAAGGCACATTTGATTTAGGGTAACTTGGCGATTGTTGTATTCATTAGAAATAAAAAGTGTGCCTTTAATCTTTAGTGATAGTTTAATTTTATAACAGAATAATGACCTTTAGTTAAAACGTAGTCACAATAAATATGACAATGTCACAGTAAGTTCACTTTAAAGGAAATGTCACAGTAAGTTCACTTTAAAGGAAAAGTAATACACCTGCAATTTGGTAAAGGTTGGAAAAAAGAGAAATCAAGAAGGATAAATAAATGGTTTGAAAAGGCAAGTTTGATTTAGGGTGTGTTTGGTATAAGGGTTTCGGAATCAAGGAATGAGTTTGATATCCATTGTTATTGTTTGATTAGTAGACATGGAATCTAAAAGTGAGTTTGAAACCCATACTCTCATTCGTGGGTGGAGAGGGTGGTTTGATAGTATTTCCATGTAGAGCCATAATTTCTCCAATTTTTCTACAAAAAGTTTTTAAAACAATGTGATACCCATAACTCAAACTTTATACTATACCTATTGTGATTCCGAGTAGCAAACCAAACGCGCCCTTAATTTAATAATGAATTGGAATGACCTGTAGTTAAAACTAACATAGGCTTGAAACTTCGCTCTGTTCTCGAGTTTTTTTTTTAAAGTAATGGAAGGGGATGGGAAGGGAAATCAAAAAAAGGGGCGTTCTTGAGTTTTTTTAAGATGGAAAGGTAGGGGACGGAAAGATGGGAGGGAGGGAAGGGATGGGTTTTTGTGTGTATTTTCAATCCGCCCATAATTGGGGTGATCAGGAGGGAACATGTTTTCTGAGAACATGGGCTTTTGTTAAATTACAATTATATCCTTTTTGTTAAACAAATGCTTTATTTCTCATCATTGATCAAGATGTTTCCTGCTTCCTGCACCAACCATACAACGATTATAATGTTTGAAACAATTAAACGTATTATAGAAAATTCGTCAAAAGGAAAGAGGTTAAATTACATTCGAATGTAATGACGAGGAGTTAAAACAAAGGATTAAAGACGATTGGTACTTGATTGATGTTTTTTGAATAAACTAAACATATAGCAGTTGCACAAACGAACTTTCTGCAAGTGGTTTTTGGTAATGGGATTCACTTTAATTTGTATTTAATTTACATTTAGAACATATTTCAAGTCTAAATATCTTGAATATTTACCAAGATGTGAATACATTTTTTGTTTCTGAATCATGAAGACATAATGAAATCGAAGAGAGTAATTAGAGTAAATTATGTTTTGAGGGTATATTGGTAATTTGAGTAGCTTTCTTTCATTTCCTTTCAACTTAAAATAAAAACTCAAGAACACAAATAAAAATAACCACTTTCTTCACGGTGTCATTCATTACTTTCCCCTTCCCATCCCATTCCCTTCCATTCTTTTAAAATTTGACTTGAGAACAGATGGTAATCAAACATTTTCCTGGTAATAAGAAACAAGATGACTGTAGTAGGGCAGAGTAAATCAACTAAATCGTGCAGTAAGTACCTAGTTTAGTGCCCTATTTTTTTTTTTTTTTTTTTTTTTTTTTTTTTTTTTTTTTTAATACCAATATCATCTATTGACTAAGAAGAGATTAACAACAAAAGGATCAGTCAACTGCCTAATCTTAGAATATATTGCTGTCCTATGAATGTTGCAGACTTTTCTTTTTGGGGTATCTCATTAAAAAATGTAACATATTAATTTGATAAGTTTTCATGCTAAAATGACTTGTTTCGTCATCATCTCAAATAGTGTGTTGCTTACTGCAAATATTCGAACAATTTACATAAACTAAAAAATCAAACATTGCAATTAACACTAGATGAAGTACTTGTTTGAAAATTAGTGCCCTGTACATTTATTCTTATGTGTGCAGGGTTTATAGGAATCTATTATCTGATAACCTATTTGCAGCTTTGCAATCAGTGTAAATGATTAGACTTCAGATGTTATGTAATTTCATTATAAAGGTATAGATTTTTGACAATGTCAGTATGCAAATTCGACACATTCATTAGTTAAAGGAGTTTTTTTTTTTTTTTTTTTTTTTTTTTTTTTTTTTTTTTTGTGCAGTGTTATTGAGAGATATTAACATCGGGCCCAAACTGCAGATACCATTCATGTTAATATTCTTCTAAAAACACGTTTGTCACAGTATTAGATTCAAAAGGAAACAAGAAAATCAGATTGTCTGCTGGATCTTTGCCGAAATGAAAGGAGGTCCGAAAGTTTCTAAGTACACTGCTATAACAACTGATGAACATGTAGGAAGAGTTGCTAAAAGTATGTGATTAGTCGGTTGTGATGAAGGTTAACGGATTTACTCATTTCAAAGAAAGAAGCTAGCGAATTTGAGTTTAAGAGATGGATACACAAACTCGAGATCTGTGGTGATTGCGTACATTGAAGACCCAACACGAAAGCCACATAATGGATGCCGTCTTAGGAAGTAACGTGTGTGCACTGCTTGATGTTGCTATGTTTTCACCATCAATTTGTAGCTATATACGATTGTGTTCTTTTGGATACTCGTAGATGAACGAATTTACGACTTTTTGTCGAATGGGTCATTTAATTGTATAATTTTTTGATATGTGCTTTGCTTGATTGCTTTTACGCGTGTCTGCTTAATAAAACAAGTTATGCGTGATCTTTTCAGATAGCTTATTCTGGACTTCTGGCTGAAAAACGAATCATCCAGGCTCAAAATATAGCTTGTTACAAATATCTAAACTACCAAAATAGAGCTTGAACAATGACAGAAACGGCTCTAAAGGATAGATGTCTTGTAAACCAAGGTTTGAAACTGATGGCTATTTTGTCATACACACATTATTTATAACATCCTAAAAAGAAAATCTGGCTATTTTGATGAATTTCCCACCAAAATATTTAAGCTCACTGCTGGTTAAAAATCTTGATACTTGAGTCGTTAACACCCCTACTCTCTGGTCGAGAGAATTGAGAAATGTACAACTTCAATCCATTAACCCCGGAAAACAAAGTATTCTCGTCATATAACAAAACACAAACACAACCTACACATAGATACACGTGTGACACTACAAGATAATAGATCTATACGGAGACTTTTGTGACATGAAAAAGTGTTATTAAATATAACCTTTTAGTGACACCTTTTAAACAGTGTGTGTAAAAGCTAAATTTTGAGATTCGATGACACTTTTTATAAACAAAATGTGTCTTAAAAGTCAAAAAATGTATCCTCACATTTTTTTCCACACGGTAAATAGAATTTTACTTACTGGAATTCTAATTTCCCTTTTTAAATGTAGAAGAAGCACATAATAGTTTAAGTGACACTCATTTTATATTTCTGTTGACACTTTTTTTACTTTTAATGAAACTTTTGTCTCTTAATGATACTTTTTTAAGGGTCACTGAATGACAATTTTTTTTTAGTGTGAAGGGTGAAATATTAGGTAAGTAAAGGCTCTTTTTTCCAATGACATGAATAAAGAAAAGCTTGTTTTTTTTAGTTTGAAGGGTGAAATATTATCAAAAGGCGTAAAAACAAAATTTTAATAAAATATAAGAAAATTGTTGTGAATAAGAATGAAGAGAATGAAAATAATCTTCAATTAATCATTAACTATGAGATTTACAAAGAGTATATATAGATAAACATTAGGGCAAAACCCTAATAGCTAACATGGGCCGTGGGCTTATTATGAGCTATATGGACATCCACATATAATTATTTATAACACTCCCTCTTGGATGTCCATATTGTTAATACGCTTAGAAAATGCTGCCTCATTAAAAACCTTGTCAGGAAAACCCAGTGGGACAAAACCATGACTAAGGACAAAAAGAGTGCAGCGCGTATTGTCTCCCTCTGATGATTATATCACTTGATATCTTGTAAATAGGCACACGAAATAATCACTTGAACGAGAAGTGCCTTGTCGCCTTTGATGTAACATTTCTTGAATATCAATACTTGGTATCTCCCTTCCGGAATTTATGTATTGTTTAATGCAGTCGCCGTGATTATTTGCTCTATCGAATGCCAGGAAAATAGCCACCACTTGTAAAATATATCCATTTTGAGATCGATAATGATAAGTTAAACATATATCCTGCATCTGCAAAACTAACTAAACTTGTATTTGATGTGTTAGTGAAATATAAACCCATATCCTTTGTACCTTAAAGACACCGAAATATTTGTTTTACTCCATTTGAGGATTATGCCTCGTTAAAACCTTACTAGATAAAACCCAGTGGGACAAAAATCTAGTGAAGGAAAAAGAGTACATAACTGCTTTATACGCTCGGGGATGTTGCCTCATTAAAAACCTTGCCGGAAAACCCTGTGGGGACAAAACCATGGTCAAGGGAAAAAGAGTGCAACGCATATCTTCTCTCCCCTTGATGATCACATCACTTAGTCTCATTGTGTCAGTGAAATGCACATACAAGTGTCTTGATAGAATCACGTTAATAAATATCTCTACATGTTATTTTCATATCCATTTTAAGAATTAAGATACGTCATACATCTCATATAGGTACATCCGTGTAATTCACATATACACATTTAGTATGACACATTTAAATCGATATTGTGATCATCATCTTTATAAATCAATGGATCTTTCTTGATCATGTGACCTCATAAACATGAGCATCATTTATACATATAAAGATATGTGGCATCTTTTTTTAGCTTTCATGATGCACAATGATTTCAACTTTAAGATGTTCAAATCATAAGCTAAGACAACTATTTCTTTTGTTTCAAATTCAACTTCTATGCATTCAGTTGCCTTTATAATCATAAATCAAACTGCATGAAACTTAAACAATATTCAAATCTAGATCTCTTTATAAAGTTTCATAGGCAAACATAATTCTTTATTAGGCACAATATTATACACTAAGGCAATTATTAAATGTATGCCAAAAACATGATTAATTCAATACAATCAAGTAGTGTTCTCGAGAACTTCTCTTATATGCTTTAAGCATTAAAAATCACTAGAATGCTTCATTCATTTTATATAAAATCTCGTACGAGCTATATTCATTTATCATTTAGACGCATATCAATTACTTATTATATTGCCAGACTTACTAAATACATTATTGAATCCACCACATGTGAACATACAATGTATGTGCATTATCATTTACAAGTCTTTGAGAAAATATACATGTGCCATCACTTGTACATTATGCATAATTTAATTTAATTTTCTCAAATAAGTTTAAATATTCATATGTACGGACTTCAAGTCCCAGTAACCATGTCTCGTCACAAGAGACTTCAATCTTTCATTAGTTCTTTGCGTCTTTACTTTTTTTTTTTGGCCATTCATTTATACATATGCATTTCTTGCATGTATGTTTTCATGATCCTCACCATGGTTCTAGCGCTATCTGATTTATTTTCATAATCATTACCATGCCCATTATCATATACACTAGTACTATCGACGTCGATTCATTACTTTTCGATTCCACACTTTACTAGACATTTATTTATTGAGATCTCATGGATTTTCATCTACCCGGGATTTTTCAAGAACCTTCATGTCTAGTGTATCTTTACAAGACTATTATGGGGTCTTTACTACCTCGATTAGACCATCTTAATTTTCTTGCTCCATTTTATTTATTCATTCGAGGACTTTTACTTGGAATCGATTAGTCTATCATGATGTAGTCATGTCATAGACTCACTACCAATCATTGGTTTTAATGTTGAAACACACATGTTAATTGGAGCATAAGCAGCGTATGTATGATCTAGTCACTTTATTTGGGTCACAAAACTTGTCTGGCAACTACTAGATCAGGAACGTAAATTGTCCCTTGAACTTCAAGTTCATATTTATTAGTGTGAGGATCAACATTTTTATATCATAATTCATTCCATATCCCTCTGCTCATTCTCTCCCCCTGAATGAATTATCCATTTCAACATCCCATTTGTTGTGCGTTGTGGTGGATAGATAAACATATACCGCACATTTTCAAAATTCTTATATGGGAAACATATGGTTCGTGACCAAAACCATTCTAATGGGGAGGATTCATTATAATTGTTGGCAAGATGCGAATTCATATTTTATAACATGCCCCATAAACTAATAAATTTGTTCTCATAATTATTGGCTTTGCAATCAACTAAAGACGTTTAATAAACGTTTCAACAAAAGCAATTTGCTTATGAACATGGGCTACTTTTATGTTCAACACTTATTCCAATAATCGCCCAACACTTGAAAGTATTTACCACCATTTCCAAAGATAGAATTTGGAAAACCATGCTCGCATTTTATAAGACGAGCCATTAATCACGCTAACCTTTATTTGCGTCTTTTATGATCATTTTGACGATGCATCGATTTTAAAACTCAAAATGATTCACATGGCGGATGTATAGGCCTGAATACATCCCCTTTATATTCTTTCCAAAACTTTATAGACAAAGTCCTCACTTTAATATGGTGGTGATATATGAACATTAACTTCCATCGAGAACAATAAGATCAAATAAATCAACCTTGAAGAACCCATGGTTCTTTTATACATTTCGCATCATTATTGACTCGGGATAGTCTAACCGGTCATGCCAATTTATACAACAATCTTGGCTCATAAACTTATACTTTATGGCCACTCGTGCTTTAATTGCACCTTTTTATATAAAAGTCGGATGACATAATTTAATACAAAGCATTTTAAGGCTTTAAATATAATATGCACATTAGCCTAAATCATTATTAAAGTAGAAAACATGTTCGATATGAGTGAAGTTGCTCTATTTGCATAACAATATATTCTCTTAATTAGTTTTATAAGCCAATAAAATAGCATGATAGATACGTCACATATATAACTATATAAGTCAAACTCAAGTAAAACTCCTTATATACTCACAACCTTAACAACAATATTGCAAAATTCACCATAGTTATGGTCACTACATCTTATCCCTACTCCACGAGGTATAATGAATAAACTACATTTAGAGAAAAAATGGTTCTCATATTTACAACGAAGATGTATACTTTCAGTGCCAACTTTATCTCTTGCGCACTATCATTTTTATCTTTTGCCTTATCATGACACTTACATTGATCATCATATTATCATATAAACTTTGAAGGCCTTTTTACCAAGCACATATCACATTCGTCGGTATCAATCACATACACATAGATCACATAGACATTTTAACTTCTGTGAATTTCATAATATAATATGCTAAGCGACAAGCACATGAAATTATCACATTAGAGAATATATATGGTATTGCTAAGTTCTATCACATAAATTAGTTGTCAACCATCAGGAGAAGCAAATACAACGTGTACGCCAATCAATAAGATTGATGAAGTACCAATTAATGCAAAAACAGTAGTGTTTAACATTGCATCATAAGCAAATATTTTTTAATATAACAGCTTGCATTCAAATAAGCATAAAACCAACCATATAATGAGCATATTATAGTGCTTGCAATAACAAATCATTTGGCTAAAATTGTTTCAATGAAGAAATTCATATTGATAAACAGGAGCTAATTAACAGTAGACACATCATGTTATAATTGTAAGAGATCGCACTTCCTTTTTTTTTTTATATAGTACAAATTGTAAATGATCAAAAACTACTAATAACTCACCACCATTATGCTCCACTTTAAAACTATGGCCTTAATATTTGTTTATGTAGAATACGAAGACAATTGATCGACTCATAAACCAATTAATGCCTCTCTATTCTTCCATTTTTTTTAATTAAATAAGATCATCCATGTAAAAGTAGAACTAATATGACAAATAATTGTAGATAATACCAAGTTCCAACCTTTAATAAGTACGATCAATATTTATAAAGGGTTCAAGACTTACAAACCAACAGAGCAAGAGATTTGCTAAATCGTGACAAAACAACTGAAAATATATATCAATGCATAACTATCAATCTCAAACATAAACCACACTATGTTATTAACCATTACTAACTTGCACATGTACATATTATTAGTCATCATAGAATACTAACATAGAGGTATAAGATAACTTATGACCTAACAAATTCTATTTTAATAGCTTGTATTACTAAACAAAGCTTTTTAATTTTTAAAAACAAAAACTTACTGCTTTAAAAAGCTTTAGAAAAAAAATATCCTTCCAAACAGATCGACCAAATTTTATAACTTACAAATCTAGTAGTCACATGCACAAATTACTATATCAATATATATGCGATGGATCTAGGCAACAATACAACATCATTCATATACACACGGAGTGAAACAAATAATTTAACATGGCATATGTTTGTGATATGATTGATAATAATGGATGGTGGGTTTTGACAAAATTCTTTTCAAGGATCTCATTAATTTTTAAAATGTAATGCAAGGCAACATTTACGATAGATAGATTTTGAGTATACATTATAATATTATTGAAAACAATTTGGCTAATGATTACACAGTTATTACTGGAGCAACTAATTAATGTAAACATGTGTATGGCTTTGTCAATACAAAGTATTTAACAAGTAGGAACCTATGATGTGGGAAGCAAGCTTTCAACATAAACAAACGTAAAACATCTCATCGTTGTTAAATCTTATATCTAATTTATGATTAATACCATTGCCATACATATGCAGTTTATTTTATATTGCCATACACTATGTTAATAATCATATAAAAATATATGTATGTTTAATGTATAGGTGGTGATGCCAAATTGCGCATTTGTTGAAGAATGTAATATAGCAATGAAACTTTATTAACTTTATTTTAAAAAAGTTATATCCTTGTTGAATTGAAAATAGTTTCTTCATTGAATTGAAATCACGTATTAAGAGATCGTAAGCGACATAATATCCATTTAAATTAATCATAAAAACTACAATAGTTAACATATCAACAAAACTAAACACATATCCATGTAAATCATGCATATATTTATAAAAATAGTGTTATAATACATTGAAACAAATTAAGGCTATAAACAGATCAGAACATACAATGAACAACCATGTTGCGAAAACTGTAACATCAAAAAAAATCTGTTATATTATATTGATTTAGTAGTTACGTTTAACAAATCATCTCATAAAACAAAGCAAAGTGCAGTGGCAAAAACATACAAACCAATATAAGGTGACCAAGCAGAAAGCATACGATATAAACATACGGTGAAACACGTATAAACCAATATAATAAAATCGTTCATAATCCCATGAATTGAATTTATTTATTTTGTTTAAACGACGGTACGTATATTCTTGCTATTGACCCACGAATTAATATAATAGAATACATGATCTGACAATTGCTAAATAATATACTTTTAAATTGTCTAGTGACTCTATACTCTTACAAAATAACTACGGATGATAAATATAAAAAGGGGTTGAAGATGTACCGTACGAGATCGAGAGTAAAGAAAAACGAGAAATCTTAGAGCGTGCTGATAACGTGTTGTGAATAAGAATGAAGAGAATGAAAATAATCTTCAATTAATCATTAACTATGAGATTTACAAAGAGTATATATAGATAAACATTAGGGCAAAACCCTAATAGCTAACATGGGCCGTGGGCTTATTATGAGCTATATGGACATCCACATATAATTATTTATAACAAAAATCACGTTTGTATTATAATTTTTTAAATAAAGTATATGAAAATCAAAATTTTTCATTCGGATGCCACCACTAGTACAATGGCAACCTCCGGCGTCGACTTTTTTTTTAACCGTGCCGACGTCATGACGTCGGCAACATACCTTCTCGACGTCATGTCGTCGGCAACAACTAGTCGACAGAGCCGCGTCGGCAACGTCCCTACCGACGAATAACGCCGACGACAGTGCGGGACCCACACGATTTTTGTCAAACGAATGGGTGTGTCCGACATTTTGTTACCGACGTCAGGTCGTCGGTAATGTAATAATTATTTAACGCATTAATTAGATTACCTTAATTTAGTCAACGAAAGTCAAATTTTGTAAAATGATGCCGACGACATAGAGTCGGTACCGTTTGAAATTAGTCACCACGTGCGTTATTATGCCGACGACTTGTAGTCGGCACGGTTTGAAAATAGTTAATATGTGTGTTATATTGCCGACGTCATATAGTCGGTACCATTTGAAATTCGTCACCATTTGCGTTATTATGCCGACGCCCTGTAGTCGGCACCGTTTGAAAATAGTTAATATGTGTATTATATTGCCGACGACATGTAGTCGGCAAGAAGTTATACTGCAGCTGAACTGCAGCCTGCGCAGCTGCCCTGCCCAGATTTTTGCCGCAAAATTGTGCAGCAAAAATCTACCAATTCCAGTTTCATGTCCTGCTCTCATAACAACACATTCCAACACAAAACAATGGCTAAAACGACTATAAAGTTTATAACGGCTAAAACGGTTATATATAACCACTAAACAATTAATAAACTTTACAAAACGGCCATAAACTTTATAACACCCTCAAAATACATCATAAAGTTTACAAAACGGGTGTTATAATCGCTAAACGTAGCTACTATATCTACAAATGTTGCAATATCCTAAGTGTTCAAAGATAATAAGATTGGGGTCGTCCGGACATAGTTCCAAAGACAAAACAACACAAAATAATACCTCTACAGCCCATCGTCGTCATACAGCCCCTCGTCGTCATCCTGATCATCATCAGAACTCCCGCTGCGAGAGCCACTCTCGCCGCCTGAGCCCTTCGCGGGAGCGCTTGCGCCGCCTCCAGCTGCATGACGAGAACCACTCTGGATAATAAACGCCTCCCATGTTGGGTTTGTCGAGACAAAACGTGTCAACAACTCAAGCTGCTTCTCGGTTTTCTTGGCTTTCTTTCTTTCTTTCTCCTTCTCTTTCTTAGCTTCATCCACTATCGTTTTAAATTCATCAATCTTCTTCTGAGCTTCAGCAAACTTCCTGTCAAGCTCGGACGTACCTATAAACGAAATAATCAAAATTTAAAAACGGTCATTTCAATACATAAGATTATCCAACTTTAAATACCTATAAACGAAATAATCAAAATTTAAAAACGGTCATTTCAATACATAAGATTATCCAACTTTAAATACCTATAAACGAAATAATCAAAATTTAAAAACGGTCATTTCAATACATAAGATTATCCAACTTTAAATACCTGGTGGAGCTGGAGGCGGCAAGTCTACCCGTGGCCTCTTCAAGAAGGGTACCACCTTGCCGATGCCGGGTATATGACCACGCTGCTTGCCCCCGATTACCCGAGCAAATATCTCCTCCTCCGTGAGGCACGGCTCGTCTGCCGGCATATCGGATCTAGGCTCCCGTAGTCGGACCATCTCTTCCTGTGTAGTTGAAAAAAAATGAGAAAATTAATATATTAGTTGGGTTAATTACTAGATTATGTTTCAATAAATCACTAAGTGCGTGTTTGGAAAAAATAAATAAATAAATAAATAACGATACTTACAAACCGAGCACGAGCCTTGTCCTGCAACCAAACACCATTCTTGAAGTGGGTGTCAAGATAGGTATCGAACATGGACGGATACCGGTGGTCCTCGCTGTTCTCGAACTGTATAAATATATACACATGCATATAGGATGAAACAAATTAAAATGACTAATCAAACACCATATATATTTTATTTAGTATAAATACTTTTAATTAATATATTATTAAAATTAAATAATCTTCATATGTAGTACTGTTATCATATCGTTGTTGTTGCTGTTGTTTGATGTTGTTGTTGATGTTTTTGATGTTTAATAAAATGTTGTTGTTGTTGTTGTTGTTGTTGTGGAGCAATAATTAGAACTGAAGGAGCAATAATTATCAAACACAAAGGCAAACTGTTTATTTAAAACAAGCAAGAGTTCTTAACCACATGCATTTTCATACAGACTCAAACTAAACAACTCGACAACCAAACTAAACAACTCAACAACCAAAGGAAACAACTCAAACAAAACAACTCGACAACCAAACAAAACAACTCAAACTAAACAACTCGACAAACAAACGAAACAACTCAAACTAAACAACTCGACAACCAAACGAAACAACTCAAACTAAACAACTCGACAACTAAAACAACAGATCAAACGAAACAACCCGTTTATTTTTTTTGCGGCTACTTCCCGCTTTACTCGAACTCGCACCATCTTTTCCCTTCCTTGCTCTCATTTCCTTGATATGTGCAAACGTAGCTTCAAGATTTGTGATCCTATTTCCCAGATTATCAAGTTTTGTTTCCAACGTACTTTCAGCTTCGTCGTCACCTCCAACAGCAACAACTTGAGCTTCAGCAGCAGCTTGAGCTTCAGCAGCATCTAGCTCGTCCATGTACTCTTTGTAGTACGACTTTTTCCTACACCATTCGATAATCTTGTCTCTCATCCACGGTTCAACATCCTTAAAATTACCATATTCCTCATAAACTGCATGACCAAAAGTTAACATAACTTCATTAAAGAGGAGCTCGTGTGACAAGATTTTTGAGTACTCCTCTTCAACTGTGCAACCACGCCAAGTCATGTGTGTATTGTAAGAATTGACGATTGAATTATTTGTGAGATGTGTAAAATGAGACGGAAATAATTTTGTGAAAATGTATATGTAGATGTGTAGGTAAAAAATGAGACGGGAATATATTTGTTAGGTTATATATAGCCTAAATTTTGGGAGAGATATTCCCGTCGTCATGTCGTCGGCGTCGTTAAGGCGGGAAAAAACCCCGCCCAATTATTCGCTATAACTCACTAAAGGGAAAAACCAAAATTTTGACTCAAATTGTTGCCGACGTCATGTCGTCGGCATTTTTAAACTAGGGGGCTATTAGTTATTAATCATTGATTAATCCCACGCTAACCACAATTATATGTGTATTTATATATCACCGACGACATGACGTCGGCACGTGTTTTGGCGGTCAAATTCCCGCCTTTTTTTTCACCAGGTTTATCAAAAGTCAACCATGGTGTTATTATACCGACGACATGACGTCGGTATAATTCAAGATTAAAAATTCAACGCAGCCTTGCCTGGGTCAAGCCAGTTTTTTGTCGTTTAGCGTATGGTGCCGACGACATTGAGTCGTCGGCATTGCTGTCGTCGCCTGTTCTCCTGATTCTTGTAGTGCACGTGGACCAGACAAGTCACATAAAATAAATAAATAAATAAAAAGTGTGATGTAAAATTTGGAAATGAAATGTAAGTGGAGTGGGGGAGAAACGTATATAAGTGCTTGAAAATTATATAATAACCAAAGTTTCCGTTGTCTTCATACAAAGAAAAAAAACACGTAACAAAGTTTTATAAATTTGGGGCTTCTGATCTCCGGAGTATTTTATAACAAACTTATGCATTAATCGATCGATCTGTGTTGTAATATTAGATCTTTGTACATTGCCTTTTTTCCCCAAATGGTGAGTTATTTTTAAAACTGACCTATTTTCGTTACGGTATTGGTTTTATTGTGATTATTTGTTAGCTGATTCTGATCACTATTGGTTACTATGAAGTGTTGCATTGTGTTAATAGTTACCTGTATGTGTTTTGGGTATGTTTATGTTATTTTTCCCAATTGATGAATGCTATGGTATTTTGCACTTAGTGAAAGTCGAGCCGTTTTTGGCTCTAATGTATGTGGCTTGACTGATATTTTAACCGCGGACACCTAACCACTAGGCCACCACGGAGATGTTTTTAAAACATAGAGGGATCCCTTTTTAGGCTATTCCGAGAAATTCAAGCATTATGCTACATGAAAATGATTAGAGGTTAATTGTAATGGAATAGCAATGTTGTTTCACTTTTTGTTGGTCCCGAAATTTGGGTAAAATGAGAATATGTTTAAGAATTTAAAAACAAGTTTACACAACATTCATTTGACAACTGATAATACCATTCGTACTTTTCAATGTATATAATTCTTATTAGAAATAATGAATCAAAGAATTAGAATGATAGTTGCGGAGTACTATCCCTATAGAATGACAAATGAGACTCTTCTAGAACTGGATCAAAGCCTGCTAGCTGAGCTTATGATTCAAGGAGATGAGAATACTTTCATTATAATACAGTTTGTATTATTTTTGTGTAACGAATCTCTAATTTTGCTCTTGACTAACATTCGTATGTATATATATATATATATATATATATATATATATATATATATATATATATATATATATATATATATATATATATATATATGAGGATAAATTGAAGTCACATGTAGTAGTAGGTTAGGTATAAAGCATTTGGTGAAAGAGTATATCTTCCATTTAATACTTTCATATGTAGCTTTACTTCCCAATGTAATTTAGTGAATAGTTGAGTTCCTTGTAAAGATACTTTTTCCCTTTTCTTGAGGAAGTTCCATCCCAATAATTCTTGTCTCACTAAGAGAGAGTATATTCAATTATTCACTGAGACTTTCACTTACTCAAATGTTGTCTTTCAACTCGGGTACTTTACTTGTTGATACCGCATCAACGAGTTAAAGTGTTTCTTCGTATGGCTTTTGACGTCCTCGAAGCTAGTTGCTTATAGAGCTTTATACAACACTTGGTGATTTCATATTAGCGAGTAAACTTAACTTAGGCTATTTTATGTTTAAATCTTGTCAAAGAGTGTTGGGCAAAATTTTGGCCCAACACCTTTATTCCTATGGTATGCACATCGACCATAATGGCAAATTGTTTAGAAGTTCAAATGAAATGGATAAACGAATGAGGTTTTCTTGTTGAGGACACTCGCAAAGGGCGAGTTACCCTGTGACCGTTTTTGGCAACCCCAAAATGTTTACCTAACGAAGTTTAAATTAAAATTGACAAAAATAATACGTTTGAAAGTTTTAGGATCATATTGAAACGAAAAAAGTGACAATATTGGCACATGACTGATTTTGACCGTTTTAACATGTCACTAGTTGATATGATGACCATTATAGCACATTGTTTGAAACAATAATGAGCATGCTGAAAGAACAAAAGTAAGTGGGCGATATTTGCCAGCTGAGGCACACTGTCCTAACTAACTAGTGGGCGTTGTTCTGTTTCTTATTTGTAGAATTGATGTTTGAAGTTGCTTACAAAGGTTGAGAGGTCTATTACCTTGGCAGTTTAACAGCCCTAATGTTAGACTATCCTAGCGATATATCACATGATTCACGCTGTTCATTTGAGGTTCATTAGATAAGAAGTAAGAGCCGATGTATTGTGTTTAGTCATGCATATTCACTCGGGGACATTTTGGCGCGTTGATACAATTGATTCTTCATGTATTTCACTTGCATGCTACTGCATACGTTCTATCAATGATTGATGAACCTCCCATTTGTCATGCAGTCTACTTCAGCCAGTATCATAGTCGGATCTCAAGTCTGGGTGGAGGATCCTGCGGTAGCTTGGATAGATGCTGAAGTTTTGGAAATTAACGAGAAGGAAGTCAAAGTAAAATGCTCATCAGAAAAAGAAGTAAGTTTTTCATTTGTAGAGTCTACATTTATTAAAGTTTTAGAACATCATATCTACTGAAGATTATCATGTGTTTTTTATGCCTTTATATTGTATAGGTTGTTACTAAAGTGTCCCGCGTGTATCCAAAAGATCCCGAGTTCCCTGAAGGTGGAGTTGATGACATGACAAAGTTGGCTTATTTGCATGAGCCTGGGGTTCTAAGCAATTTAAAAAGTCGATTTGACATGAATGAAATTTATGTGAGTACATACCGTGCAATTAGCTTATAATAAATCCTTTATGTCATAACTAAAATCAAGTCTCACCTATACTTGCTTTTAGACTTACACAGGAAATATATTGATTGCGGTGAACCCTTTCAAACGAATACCAAATATATATGACAAAAGTGTGATGGAAAAATATCAAGGGGTAGCTCTGGGGGAACTGAGTCCACATTCTTATGCTATTGCGGATATGGCATACAGGCAATCTTTTATTTTTCTTGCTGCATATTTTGATTATTGATAGAGGTGGCAAAATGGGTCGGCTGGGTTGCAAGTCATAACGGGCCAAGGCGGGTCCAAAACACTTTTTAAGTTCTTGTCCAAATTTTTTAAAAGGTTTGTATGGTAAATACGCTACAAATAGTTACAATAACATTCCCCCTGTTACCTTTTCTGCTTTTTTTGTATTTATTCATTTGACCAGTTAGAAATGAAAAATAAAAAATAAAAAGTAAAAAGACCCGAACTGACCCATTTATAAGTATATGGGTTGACATTGCTACCTCTTGTTATTTGGATCCAAAATATTATTATACACATGGGAATTTAAGACTTATCTGAATGCAGGCAGATGATTCATGAAGGGGTTAGTCAGTCCATTCTGGTTAGTGGAGAAAGTGGAGCTGGTAAGACCGAAAGCACTAAAAACCTTATGCAATACCTCGCTTATATGGGAGGTCGTCCTGGAAGTGATGAGCGGAGTGTAGAGCAGCAAGTCCTAGAAGTAAGTGACACCAATCAATTGTCAGGCCATAATTACTATTATTTCTTCTGATTATTGATTTCTTGCTTCAATGGTGACATTATTTGGTACAATTACTGTTTTGGGTAGCCTTCATTGTTTCGATCCATGAAAATTAACCAATATTTCAAAAAAAAATTGATGCAAGTATAATTTTGACCTTGTCAGCAGATGATTGGTTTTCTCGGTGCCACATGGGAAATATTCAACATGGTTAAATTTACAAAAAGGCGACTTTTATGACATGGCAACTTGTATGGATTACCTTAAATCGATTAAAGTCAAAACTTTTGAGGGGTCTTAAAAAGATCTCTGTAACCTTGACAGTTTTTTGTGAGTTTCTTATCCATAGTAGAAGCAGAACAACTTATGTTAGCTTTGATGAGATAACCCTTGTGTCTTCATGGACATTAATCTCACGTCAATAGGATTTTCGTCTGATTTTCATACGTCACACATTTCTTTCTTTTGGCAGTCTAATCCAGTTCTAGAAGCATTTGGTAACGCGAAGACTGTTAGGAACAACAATTCAAGGTTCACAAAAGCTTTTATGAAGGGATACTTCATTCAAGATAGACTCAAGTTTCAGATATTCACTGTTTTCTATGTTTAACCAAATTTATTTAACTGAATTTGGCATTTCTGCAGTCGTTTTGGTAAGTTTGTTGAGATCCAATTCAACGAACAGGGAAGGATATCCGGAGCTGCTATAAGAACTTATTTGCTGGAAAGATCACGTGTTTGTCAAGTTTCTGACCCTGAGAGAAGTTATCATTGCTTTTACATGCTCTGCGCAGCACCACCTGAGGTAATGAGTTTGGTAATTTATACATATTTTAATCAACTGCGTTTTGATTTCTAGTGATACGGAAATTGTCTTATAAATGCATGGTGCTTTCTTTAGTTAAGATCTTTGTTACTTTTTAACAACCTTCATCGGTGCATTTTTCAGGTGTCTGAAAAGTATAAACTGGGGGATCCAAGGACGTTTCGTTACCTTAATCAATCAAAATGTTTCCAACTTACAGGATTGGATGAGGGCAAAGAGTACCTTGCAACAAAACAAGCCATGGAGGTTGTCGGGATCAGTTCCGATGAGCAGGTATCTTAGTATCTATCTATGTGAAATTTTATGTACTGATAAAGTCTAACCTAAAATGATTTCTTTCCAACAGGAAGCTATATTCCGTGTTGTGGCTGCAGTTCTTCACTTAGGGAATATTGAATTCAGTAGGGGGAGTGAACCTGATTCCTCTCAACCTAAAGATGATAAATCTCGATTTCATCTGAAAACCGCAGCTGAGCTTTTCATGTAGTTGGTCTTCATTATTTTATATCATCATTTTTGTATCAAGAATGCAAGTTGTAAAGTAGACGTAATCTGTTTAGGTGTGATGAGACAGCTCTTCAAGAATCATTCTGCAAGCGTGTGATGGTAACTCGTGGCGAAAGTATTAAAAAGTCTCTTGATCCAAATTCGGCAGCCATCAGTAGAGATGCTTTGGCCAAAATTGTTTATTCAAGATTATTTGATTGGTAGGTTGATCTAAATGGAAGATTGTTAGCATATGCCAAAGGTGGCAATTTATAGCGATTTACTCATTGGTCAACTTTGGTTGTGTTTTATCTCAAACGGGTCAAATAAAGATTAGCTAAGAGGGAAACAAGTCAAAGACGTTGAAAGTCTCCCGCGTCTATATTAATGCAATAGTTATTTATATGAAAAATGGATTACAAAGCGTCTGCCGGTTAACCCAACCGGTTTTGCCCCGTACAAAATGGCCCCTTTTGACCCGTTACTTGACCTGTGCATCTTGCCACCTTTACCATATGTTTTTATTTTTCTTCTGCGTTTATAGCTCAAGCTCTTTATTGCATCACCAGGATTGTGAGCAAGATTAATAATACTATTGGTCAAGATGCGAACTCGAAATTTTTGATTGGGGTTCTGGATATTTATGGATTCGAGAGCTTCAAGATGAACAGGTGCTTAACTGGTATGCTTTTGGAGTTTTGGTTCATCATTTAAGATATAGGTTATTTCTTGGAAACAACTTCACACAAACCCTTAGCAGCTTCGTTAATAAAAAAAAAAAAAAAAAAAAAAAAAAAAAAAAAAAAAACTCTTGGTTTAATTTGCGACGCTATCTTAATTGTTCATGAACATAAGAAACTTATCATCTGATATCAGTTTAACATATAAATTAATTGTGGCTATGCAGTTTTGAGCAATTTTGCATCAATCTGACTAATGAGAAACTCCAGCAACATTTTAATCAGGTTTCTAAACTTAAGCATTGGTTTGGATCTTTGGAGCATGAATAAGCGTAATCTGGTTGCTGGTAAAATGATATTCTTTTTGGCAGCATGTTTTCAAGATGGAGCAAGAAGAATATACCAAGGAGGAAATCGATTGGAGTTACATAGAGTTCGTGGACAACCAAGACATTCTAGATCTCATTGAAAAGGTCCGTGCATATTCAGGGACTAATTCTCCCTACGTCCTGCCTCATTAAAGTACCAAATATTTAGTAATGCAGATTATTATTGAAATAATACAGCGTTGTACCTGTTATAATAAGATAAAGAAGTAAAAATTGGGAGAAAAAGTGTTTCTGGCTATTTTTGTCCAACAATCGCCCATATGACCTGAACGGCTGAAATTATTTTGTCACGTTAGCCAACCCGTCACCTCTAGTAGTTTGTAATATCTTTCTCAGTTTATTGAATCTGGTTCTTGATTGCTTCAGAAACCCGGGGGAATCCTTGCTCTTTTGGACGAAGCTTGGTATGTATGCATTTCACACAGAGTAGCAAACTTTTTATTACAGCAATCTTCATGAAATAGTAAAGTCACCAAACAGTGGTTTAGTCTCGTCTAATTTTGACGTAGTTTTCAAAAATCCAAAACTGATCATGTTGATTCCATGCAGCATGTTTCCTAGATCCACTCACACTACCTTTGCTGAAAAGCTTTACCAGACGTTCAAAGATCACAAACGTTTTAAGAAGCCAAAGCTATCAACCACAGACTTCACCATCTGCCACTATGCTGGTGATGTATGAACTTATATTCCCTTTTATAGCACAGTAGTCACCGAAATGGATAAATCCAAACACCCCTCCATTTACACTTGAAGTCATCTGGTTTCAGGTCACGTACCAAAGTGATTACTTCTTGGATAAGAACAAGGACTATGTTGTTGCGGAGCATCAGGCTCTCATGAATGCTTCAAAGTGTTTCTTTGTATCGAGCTTATTCCCACCTTCTTCTCAAGATTCATCTAAAGCTTCAAAGTTCATATCAATCGGTTCCCAGTTCAAGGTTTAGTTTTGTTTTATATCTCAAATCCACCATTTTATTTTTTATTTTTGCATTTCACAAAAGAGGTGGCATTTTTGACCCGTCAGCTTATATATGCTACTAAATTATGATTCTCTTGTTCTCACAGCAACAATTACAAGCCTTGCTTGAGACACTTAGTCACACAGAGCCACATTATGTCCGCTGTGTCAAACCGAATAATCTTCTAAAGCCTGCTATATTTGAGAACCAGAATATTCTGCAGCAACTTCGATGTGGGGTAAGTTTAGCACGTATAGGCAGAAGTGGCAATTTCGAACTGCAGTGTATTTTAATGCATACAACCTCATGAATAGCTTTATAACATTTCTTTAATAATTTAAGCATGTTATGTACTTTTGAAATTATTATAGTGGACAAAAAATGCTTATGGCCAAACCGGCGCACTCTTTTTCAACCGTAAAAAAATATTACTCGTTTTCCCCCAAACCCGTTTTGACTCGGCGTGCATGCACAGTTACTATTTCAGGGAGTTATGGAGGCAATTAGGATCAGTTGTGCAGGCTTTCCTACTCGTAAACCGTTCCATGAATTTGTAGAGCGCTTCAAAATCCTGTCACCTAATGTTATAAAACTAAGGTAGGTGCATCAACTATAATTTATAGCCCACTTCAAAGTCCATAGAACATGCTTTGATATTTTTATCTTGCATTTAACTCTAGCGATGAGGTGGAGGCTTCAAAGATTCTATTAGAGAAAGCGAACCTTCAAGGTTATCAGGTACACGGAATATTATTTTTAAATGGTAGCCTCACGTGCTATGACTTTTATGATGTTTCATTTCTGATCCAAAGTCTTGCAGATAGGTAAAACGAAAGTGTTTCTCAGAGCAGGTCAGATGGCAGAAATAGACGCTCGTAGGAGCGAGGTTTTAGGAAGATCTGCCACTAAAATCCAGACAAAATTTCGCGGGAATACCATTACAAACTATATGTAGAGGTAATGATTGTTAAGAACTACATGCAAGAAGTTTATCTTGATGGTTGTAATAGAATTTGGAAAGCTTATTTATATAGTATATTGTTACAGGGGAAGTTGCACGCCTCCTTTATGAGTGTCGGAGGAGAGAAAGGGCATGTTTGAGGATCCAGAAAAACGTACGCATGCGTCATGAACGGAATAGATACAAAGTCATGAGCTCTTCAGTTATCTTTATTCAAAATGGAATGCGTGGCATGGCTGCACGCAATGTATATAATTTTAAAAGGCAAACAAAAGCAGCAATTGGTATCCAGGTACACTAAAATTCGTTCAAGAAGAACATATTTTAGTTATATAGTATCCACCAGACTTTATGTTCATTAAGGTCAAGTCACTGGCTTAAAACTATTTTAAACTGATATCGTTGTATGTAAATACTTCAGAGTCGATGTCGACGACATTTGGCTTTGCGCCGATATGTGAAAATGAGGAAAGTAGCAATCTATGTTCAGTCTGTCGCCAGAAAAGACATGGCACGCATGGAACTAAAGAGTCTGAAAAAGGTAACTACATCTTTCATCTGCTTAATTTATGTTCTTTAAGTTGGCTTACAACAAACATCAGCTGGTATTTTTATTTTTCTAGTTCGACGTAACTCTATGTATATTTTAAATGGCCCGCTTCTTGAAAATCCTAATATCAAAGTTGGTTAAAGTAACAAGCACGGTGGAAGTTGGTGTCAAAAATATATTTTCTGCATTCACCATTAGGTATATGTGTATGTGAAATCTGCACATGTTTGCTCTCCTGTAGGCTGCGAAGGATACCAGTGATCTCCAAGATGCCAAATCTAAATTGGAAAGAGAAGTCAAAAAACTCGCTATGCGGTTGCAGGAGGAGGAACGCACAAGGGTGAGTACCATTCTTTTAACATATCAATTTAGTTTAGTAACTATTTAAACTCTAGTTAACTCTATAGCACATAATTTAGAATGACTTTGAATCTGGTTGATTTTTGTTGGTTTTTTATATATATAGGCTGATTTGGAGGAAGCTAAAAAATTGGAATCGGCAAGACTACAGTCGGCTTTAAAGGATTTGGAAGTTAAATTGGTGCGCATACCTTACTGGCTATTTGTTTACTTGTTGATATACAAGAAGTTAATAAGAGATTACATAGATTCGTTTTTATCTTTTGGATTTTCCTCCATTTATTTTTTATTGTTAGATATTCTTATAAATTTGTAGGCTGATATGGTGGAAGCTAAGAATAAGGAATCTGCAGAACTGCAGTCTGTTATACAAGAAAAGGAAGTTCAATTGGTACTTGATTACGTTCCAAGAACTTAAGATATTTCTTGTTTACACCAAAAGAACAATGTTATTTGTTTTTATCGTTTGAAGTGCTCCCAATTTTGTAGGCTGATTTGGAGGAAGCAAAAAATAAGGAAAATGCGGAAATGCAGTCTGCGTTAAAGGAGTTGGAAACTCAATTGGTGCTCTATCTTTTATCCTCAAACTATCAAAGCACACATTATACAAAGAAAAACTTAAGTTTGAATTTTTTGATTGTTAATTTGCTTTCAAAATTTGCAGGCTGATATGGAGGAAGCTAAAGCTGAGGAAAATGCAAAATTGCAGTCTGCTTTAAAGGAGTTGAAAATGCAATTGGTAAACTTATCTCTCAACAAACCATGTACTATGAGATCATACAAAGCAAAAATATAGTTTGAACTTTTTTGATTGCTTAATTTGCTTTCGAAATTGGAAGGCTGATACGAAAGAAGCTAAAACCGAGGAAAATGCAAAATTGCAGTCTGCTTTAGAAGAGTTGGAAACGCAATTGGTATTTATTTATTTATTTTTCTCAACAAACCGTGTAATATGAGATCATACAAAGCAAAACTTAAGTTTGACTTTTTTGTTGTTTAATTTGCTTTCAAAATTTGCAGGCGGATATGGGGGAAGCTAAAACTGCAGAAAATGCAAAATTGCAGTCGGCTTTAAAGGCGTTGGAATCTCAAATGGTCTCATTTTTATCCACAAAAGCATGAAATATGAGATCATACAAAGAAAAACTTTCGTTTTAACTTTTTGGTTGTTTAATTTGCTTTCAAAATTTGCAGGCTGATATGGACAAAGCTAAAACTGAGGAAAATGCAAAATTGCAGTCTACATTAAAAGAGATGGAAGTTGAACGGGTACTGCGTATCTCTTTCAACTTGTTCACTTTTTTCAA
This sequence comes from Artemisia argyi, assembly GCA_030686995.1. Taxonomy (NCBI): domain Eukaryota; kingdom Viridiplantae; phylum Streptophyta; class Magnoliopsida; order Asterales; family Asteraceae; genus Artemisia; species Artemisia argyi. The sequence goes on from CM060687.1 coordinate 6,849,900, forward strand.
ATTGATTTTTTTTATCACATACTTATGCTTTAAAATTTTGTAGGCTGATATGGAGGAAACGAAAAATAAGGATATTGGAAATTTGCAGTCTGCTATAAAAGATATGGAAGTTCAATTGGTGCTCGATTCTGTCCAACAACTTAATTTATCTATTTCTTTATACCCGAAACACATAATAAGAGATTAAAGAAAGCAATAGTGTAGTTTCTACAATACTTTTTTTTTTTTTTTTTTTTTTTTTTTTTTTAAATTGATGTTTTTTTATGCTTACATTTTTTGTAGGCTGACGTGAAGGAAACGAAAAATAAGGAGACTAGAAATTTACAGTCTGCTATAAAAGATATGGAAGTTCAATTGGTGCTAAATTCTGTCCGAATTTTTTTTTTTCTTATTTCAATATTTATTTTTCAATTGTTGAAGTGCTTTTAAATTTTGCAGGCTGATATGGAGGAAACTAAAAATAAGGAAAATGCAAAGTTGCAGTCGGCTATAGAAGAGATAAGAGTTCAATTTGAAGAAACAAAAGATCTTTTGGAGGCTGCAAAAATTGAAATGGAGCAAGTTCGTGTTGCGGACAATGACAAGATAGAGACACTTACTACTGACAACAAAAAACTCAAGGTCGGTTTTGAAGTCAAGCATGCCCGTTTTTGCTTACTCCAATTTTTTGTACTTATAATCAGGATTTGATGACTATAACTAGAGGTGTAAAAATGGCATTTTGGGTCCAATCACAAAATGTGTTCAGATTAATACGGGAAATTTTGAAAATACCCGCCACTTGTTGTCTTACCCAAGTGTCTAACCATTTACAAAAACGGGTCATTCACTTGTGCTTGAGTCAATAGACCCAAGTTCAAGTCCTATCCTAGGCATTTGCTTCATATAGGTACCCACCTCCGCAAAACCTATGGGCACACGGAGAGACTTTGTGGAATAAGAGCTCAGGGGTCCGAGTCTTGGCTCGTTCTTACTCCAGTTGGTGTCCCACTAGGCCAGGAGAGTTGCCGGAGCTATTCCTTGTGCGGTGGACAATGGCTTGTGCCAAAAGGCACCCGGGGTCAGGGTGTTCCCGCCAATCTACACCTTTTGTGGATTATTTAGACTTTGGGAAGGGATTGTCTGGTCTAATTTGCTGTATTTCATGGTTTTGGAACATTTGTAGGACACGGTTAGTTCATTAGAACAGGAAAATAGTGAAATACAAAAGAAATTTGAAGAGACCACTAAATTGAGTGAAGATAGGTTGAAGGAGGCTATGGATGCTGAATCTAAGATAATTGACTTGAAGCTTGACATGCAAAGGTTGTCTGATGATTTTTTAAATATGCTTCCAGTTTTCTAGCCTTCTTTTTATGAAAACTTTATGATATTACTATTTGAAGCTGAGAAAGTGGCTTCCTTTTTGTTGTACTTCTTTAGTCTTCAAGAAAAGATTGCTGACATGCAAGCCGAGGACCAAATGCTGAGACAAAAGGTAATGTTGAAACTGCTAATTCTAATCCAAAAACACTATTTTGAATTTTCACTAATTTTTTTACGGGTTCACAACATTGATGCAATTTTAATAAATGGAATAAGTAATAAAAAAAACTTGAAAATTCATGTCATTGCCACATCAGCCTAACACATGGAACATTAAATGGCAGCCACGTAGACAAAACTATAATAATTTAAAACTAATTACGGGTAAAGAGCAAAACTAGTATCTCATTGCTCTAAACAATGAACTTTGTAAAGTAGGTTGCTTTAGAGCATTAAAAAAAAAAAAAAAAAAAAAAAAAAAATCGTCCATAAACAGAAAGAGGAAAAAGCATGTTGTTATTTTACTGCTTTATGTCTTCTAGAGAACTTATTCTGAAAATGTATGTTTTCTTTTAAATCCAAATTTGTTAGGGTCCACAGCACTCCTACTATCAAATCTAACCATTATAGTTTTTTAACGTACTTTTGTCGACATTTCCTTTTTTGCTCTTAAGAAGAAGCCTTTAATATGCAGGAACGAAAGGATGGCGCCCCTTCAAAGGAATTTGACAGCAACTTGACGCAATCCACTCTAGGAAGGGAACGTGTATGTTTCTTATCACGATCTTCTTTTTTTTCATATATGTAGACTTCATATTTTACCTTATCGTTCTGAATATAGATAGTATTTTTATTGCTTTTGTTAAAGAACGATTTATATAACATACTGTTTGATCTGTATCTTTATATCTGTGGTATAGGAATTGGTTGATACTCTTATGAAAGCTGCTATAGAAGATCTTGGGTTTTCTCAAGGGAAACCAGTTGCTACATACGTTATATACAAAAGTATTTTGCGCAGCAAAGCTTTGGAAGCAGATATAACCACCATATTTGATCGTATTATCCAGATGATGGGTTCTGCAATAGAGGTCAGATGTTCAAATTTGACATTAATGATGCTGCATTTTACTATTTATAATTAAGAGGAAAGTGAATCGAGTTTAGTGTTTTCTGTATTGCGTATTTTCAGAAAAAGGAAGACATTAAACATATGACTTATTGGCTCTGTGTCACATCGACATTGCTGTTTTTGATTCAGAGGAGTTTAAGTCCAAGCCCTCCTAAAACGCAGCAGCCGACATCAATATTTGGAAGGATGACTCAAGTACTCTATTTTCCTAATTACGAGCCCATTTTTTCATGCATATTAGAAAACAAGAGTAATAGTAGATGCGGTTGGTTGGGCAACGGGTAATCATGGTATGAGTCAGGCTAGTTTGACCCAAAACGCTATTTGTCCATGATATTTATAATATATCACAAAAGTTAACATTGTTTAATGATAATCTATTTTTTCAAATAAAATCATTTGGGACAATTTTATGCCTTAAAAACGCACTTTGGCTACTTTCAACCCATTTGACCCTTTTACCTCTATAGCAAATATTTTTCCTGTTTGACACATTAGAGATAAATCATAACCTGAATTAGTGGCAGACACTGATTTGATAGGATTGTGAAGCATCTAATTAAACAAGTATCATCTGTAGGGATTTCGAGCAGCTTCCATCATTAGTATAGTGCAACATGTGGAGGTCAAGTACCCAGCTTTGCTTTTCAAGAAGCAACTTGCTGCTTATGTTGAAAAATTATACGGATTTATCCGTAACAACTTGAAAAAGGATTTGTCCCATCTTCTCGCCTCCTGTATCCAGGTATCACATTTTCTTTATTTGGTCGTGATCACCATATTGTTTTCACTAGTAAAGAGCTCTTTTTTGGAGATTATAATGCATTTTCATAAAATTTAGGCGCCGATAGTATCAGATGGTAAATCTTTTCCAGTTGAGTACTGGGATAGCATCATTGAACGCTTAAATGAACTGCTCGATACATTAAAGGAATTATATGTAAGTGATTTTTCTTTCACAATAAGGTTTGTGACGAAAACTCACTTGCTCCTGGTTTGATCGTTGATGCATATTTCTTTCAGGTGCCATCCGTAATTATTCAAAAGATATTTTTTCAAGTTTTCTCCTTCATTGATGTACAGCTTTTCAACAGGTAGCAAATATCCTTATAGATAGATAGTCAAGCCTGTCAAATTAGTTATCTCATTTCATTATTTCTATTGGCAACCTCAGTGTGCTACTACATAAAGAGTGTTGTACATTTGCAAACGGGGAGTATGTGAAAGCAGGATTAGCTAAACTCGAGGATTGGTGTTCTAAGGCCACGACAGAGGTACTCATCTAATATGCCTTTACTACACGTTGAAAATACGCTGGGTTGACATGTAAACACTATGAGTAAATGCAGGCGACTTTCAACGTATTTGACCTGTTGGGACAATTTGACCTGTTCCTTTTTAGCTAAAGTTTTATATTTGACCCATGCGAGATTAAAAATAATCAAATCGACCCGTTTATACGTAAATGGGTAGATATTACACCTTTTTTATTTGCTTTAAGTCAATATTAGTAGGTCTAACCACTCATTGAATCAGTAGTACGCAGACTCATCATCAGATGAACTTGATCGTGTAAGGCAGGCAATTGGTTTTCTGGTATGTACTAAAATAGATTTTTATTTTTTATTTCTTTCCAATTTCTGGTTACAATTCCAATCAAAGTTCTGAATTATCTATACTTTGAACAATATTACTTTGATTATTTTTATTCACTCTTCACGTTTGTTCAGGTTATAGAACAGAAGTTTAAAATTTCATATGATGAACTCACAACTAAACTCTGTCCAGTAAGTCTCCCTTGTGTATGCTTACATCAATATGATACGCGCCCCTTGTCTAACTTAACCAACTACTTATGTTTCAGGTTCTAAGTATTCATCAACTTTACAAACTCTGCACCTTCTATTCAGATGACAATGACGACACAGATAGTGTTTCCCCTGAAGTAAGCATAAAACTAGATTAGAGGTGCCAAAATGGGCGGGTCATAATATAATGGGTGAAAATAGGCTTGGGTCGAAAAGGGTTGTTTTTAGTGCAGGTTATAACATATTGGCTCAGGTAGTGAGCGTGCTGAATATGACTACAAAACCTCTTTCTTTTTTTTTTCTTTTTTTTTTTTTTTTTTTTTTTTTTTTTTAATCTAACTTTCGAAAATAAAAAATATTTAGAACACTAGAATTTCACTTTGGTAAACTGAGACCCGTTTCACCAATTGTACCCGTTAGGGATAAACCATAACACATGTTGATTTATATTAAGTTAATGGGTTAAAATTTCCACGTCTATTTAAATGTTTCAGATCCGCTTTTTATCCTTTTTTCTTATAATCTTTCTTCACATTCTCATCTTTATATAGGTCATTTCCAAATTTAAAGTTCTAATGTCAGAAGACTCCAACGATCCCGATAGTGACTCCTATTTGCTGGATGACAATTCTGGGTATATTTCCATATAGAATTTATGTTTATTTTTTGAACAAAAGATTAGCAATTACTTGAAGGAGTGTTAATGATCCTTATTATTCCTAACTGCAGCATGGCCTTTCCAGTTGAGGAAATTAGAAAATCAATCAACGAGAAAGACTTTTCAAACATAAAACCTACCGCCGAACTCCTTGAAAACCCCGACTTTCAATTTTTGGCCACTCCTTTGTGATTGGTGGGTCGTGTTAAAAGAAACAATTGCTTGCAAAAATGAAAGGAAAAACCCCAACCCGATCCAGCGAAACCAAGGAACCTTGGCGCACGGGTCGTCCATACTTTAAAGTTCATTCTATTGCAAAAGGGAATTTCTCTTTGTAGGTGTCTCCATACCCCCTACAAACCCATTGATTTTTTCGAGTTGGGGCATAGCATAGCCTGTTGTCCTTGATCAAGGTCTTTTGGCTTTGGGTCTTTAAACAAGATCATGGACAGTGATCCATATATCTTTTTCCGTTGGATGAAACGTGATTTCAACCCATGCACTGGCTACTGGCTCTATGATTCAAACTCGCTACTAAACTGGTGAGAAAAATCCAGTCAATTAATGGACAGACAGCGTGAGTATACAACAACTTGCATTCAATAAATACCGCAAGAATCAGCAGACATTGCAGGATTTGAGAGCTCTGAAAGAACACGTATGAAATTGCAGCTCTCAGATGGATCTTTCAACTAGCAGCCATCAGAGAATTGAGCTCAAGCTTCTTAGGGGGTGTTTGGTATAGAGAAATAAAGACAGAGAAATGGAATTGATGAAATTTCTTTTGTTTGGTAAGCTTGAGAATTTAAATGGTGGAGAATTTCAATTTCTCGAGAAATAAAACCTTTTGTATTTTGAACTCTTTCATTTCCATCCAATTTGGCGGAGACATGTGAGGTCTTTGTAGAGAAATGTCCATAGCTTTATTTAAATTAAAAAATGAAAGGCTAAAATGGTGGGGATATAAAAGGATAACATCACGTGCAATCCACATGTTATGAACAACTCCAAACAAATCAATTAACCTAACCCCCAATATCACTATTTTTTTGACAGCTTTCTTCTCCATTGTCGTCTCCATCAGAATCTTTGCTTTGATAGTCATTTACTTGTTTCTCATCAATATATATTCGACAGACACCTTCGTTACTTCACCAAAACATTTCAATTTGGTTTTTGTTCATGAAATAAGCACAAAATACAATATAAAAGTTCCACAATAAAAATTGGGTATTGCATATCTTTTTAATTTCGAAGAACAGGTGTTTATTTTTTACTTGTTTTCTTTTGCAGGTTTGTTTATATATACAAATTACTTGTAATTGAAATGAACCGATGGTATCATCATCACTGAAATACATATTGATTTCATTCTAGTTCTAACAAAAAAATAATAATAATAAATAAAAATAAAAAATAAATTTATTTTTAAATAATTTCTCTGTTGCTACCAAACAAGAGAAATCAACTAAAATTCTCAACCAAATTCATTTCTCTGATTTCCTTTCTCTGCTTCATTTCTAATCTCTGAAATTCTCTCTACCAAACGTGCCCTTAAAGCTTTTTGGAACTGTACATTTATTGCGCATAACTAGGTTATTTTCATACATCCATGTATATACGTACTAGCTTATAGACCCGTGGTAACCCACGGGTTTTTAGATGAGTTCGTGCAAAAAAAATAGTGTGTGTAAACAAAGTAAGAAAATACCACAAAGAAAACAGGATTAATCATGTATTCGATAGGAATATCAACTAATAAGTCAATGATAGTATAGAGTACAATGCTTGTAACTAAGAATGTAATTAACGGCCATGCACGCGTGCTCCAATCTTGATAATGTAGATGAAAAGTAAATCTTGATAGCCTTGGTAATGAGCATTTGTTGATAACCTAATAAGTATAAGAAGAAAGTGTAAGTAAAACATTTCGTGTGATTGATAATATATGTAAAATCAAGAAAACGGCATAAATCACATCATATTCCAATTGGTACATACCTCTCGATACGTGATCATAGACCGTAAAGAACCTATTTGTAGACTACATTTAATATAATAAGATATAAAAAAGAGAGAGATAACAGCCACTCCGTATAAAACCTCTACTATAGGGGTGAGCAAAACCGTCCGTCGCCCGTTTTCCGGCCCGATTCCGACCAACCCGCCGGCCCGATTCCGATCCCGACTATCAAACGGTTCGGGAGTCGGTTTTGGATTCCGGCCACAATCGGGAGTCGGGTCGGGACGGGACGGGTCGGGACGGGATGATTCCGATCAATAACAAGCTAATCCGACCGATACCGACTAACCGATACCGACCGATTCCGATACCGACTAACCGAACACAATCGGGATCGGGAGTTGGTTTAGGATTCCGGCCACAATCGGGATCGGGCTTCGTCGGGACGGGATCGGTTCCGGCCCGATGCTCTCCCCTACTCTACTACCACAAAAATTTAGAATTATTATACCAGATAGAAGTTCCTACCAATCTTACAGCTTGAAGTGGCTAACATAATTCGTTGGACTGATCAATATTTCTCAACATAATTACCAAGACACCTACTTTTAATGTAAGTTTGTGATTTTAACACCAGAGAACTTCAATGTATTGACAACGGACAAATCAAAGATGAATCCAACAGTGAATATTAAGTCTAAAAAAGATTTTAACTTCAATTCAAACATAGATATATATGACAACAGTGAATATTAAGTCTAAAAAAGATTTTAACTTCAATTAAAACATAGATATATATGACGTACAAATGACGACTAAATAGGTTCCGAGCCAACTCAAACATGTCTGTTAATAATACATTAGATATTCTCAAAGAACTTATTTTCATAAAAATATGTGTAAGAAGAAAAGAGCAATAGAATATAATAAGGTTACAATGACCCTCAATCATTAGACCCGTTGCAAAATTCTGACTAAATTGCTCATCCAAAACCTGGGTAGCCCTAAACATGAATGTCCCACTGACCGGTTTGTGGACTATATTTTACAACAAATAAAAATGTGGTTCTACTTTAAGTAGCCTCTCTACTTTTGGTACCATTGGTAGAATCGGAAGCAACCTCTCTACATTAAGTAGGGGTAAGACTGTTTACATCTCAACATCCCCAATATTCGTGGAAGACGGTATATGGACCTATAACCCGTGAAAAACGGTATTCGAAGTTACTTTACTTTGTATTTAGCATTTTAGCATTAGAACGTAACACATGAGTATATGCATTTAGAGATAGAATGTTCATACAAATGAAACATACGTGTAAATAGACAGTTAGTCAAATAACAAAAAAATAATATATAGTTGCACAAGCATTTATAATAGTATTTTTATTTTGATAACTTAGTTTTTCTTGCCGGAATCCATACACTTGTCGAGGACTTGAATTTATCTTTAATCATAACCAATTAGGAGGTGAGTTTAGAAACTAAGGGTGCGTTTGGTTTTCTTCTAAGGGAATCAAACTATCACTATGAAAGTGATAGTTTGTGTTTGTTTAGAATATCTGGGCCCACAACTATGACTATGAAAGTCTAATATATTCCGTACTCCATATACAACTCTTGAGGAGGGAATGGATCTTTCATAGTTGAGGGACCCACCACTACTATCAAACTCATACCCATTATCATTCCTCGCAGCATACCAAACGCACCCTAAGTTTTTGCTACAAATTAAGGAACAAATCCCCACCATCCATATAAAAACCTAAGTCCATGTTTTTTTTTCCCCTTTTTTTTTGTCTTTTTGTCTTTCTTATTATTCTCTTTTTTTTTTCTTTTTTTTTTTCTTTTTGATTTTTTCTATTCCACGTTTTTTCTTTCTTTTTTTTTTCTTTTTTTGTAATTCACTTTTCTTTGCACGTTTTTTCTTTTATTTTTTTTTCTAATTAACTTTTTTTTTAATAATTCACTTTTTTTTTCCTTTTTTTTTCGTTTTTGTCTGTTTTCCTACGTATTCGTCCGTTTTCATACGTTTTTTTTCTGTTTTCATACACTTTCGCCCGTCTTCTTACATTTTCGTCCGTTTTCAAACGTTTTCTTTCGTTTTCTAACGTTTTTGTCCGTTTTCGCTCGTTTTCATACGTTATCGCCCGTTTTTTTACGTTTTCGTCTGTTTCCATACGTTTTTGTCCGTTTTCATACGTTTTTGTCCGTTTTTGTCTGTTTTCATACGTTTTTGTCCATTTTCGCCCGTTTTCATACGTTTTCACCCGTTTTCGACTGTTTTTGTCCGTTTTCACTCGTTTTCATACGTTTCGCCCGCTTTCTTACATTTTCGCCTGTTTTTGTCCGTTTTCGCTCGTTTTCATACGTTTCGCCCGCTTTCTTACATTTTCGCCTGTTTTTGTCCGTTTTCGCTCGTTTTCGTCTGTTTTCTTAAGTTCTCGCCTATTTTCATACGTTTTCGTTCATTTTAATACGTTTTCATCCATTTTCTTTTATTTTCGTCCATTTTTCATACATTTTCGTCCATTTTCAGACGTACTTTTAAGCTTTCATATGTTTTTTGTCCATTTTCATACATATTCGTCAGTTTTCTTGCATTTTCATTCGTTTTCATACGCTTTCGTCCGTTTTCTTATGTTTTCTTACGTTTTTGTTCATTTTCATACGTTTTAGTCCGTTTTCATTCGTTTTCTTTTGTTTTCGTCTATTTTTCATACATTTTCGTCATTTTTCATATGTGTTCTTACACTTTCATACGTTTTCACCTGTTTTGATTCATTTTTGTCCATTTTTAAATGCTTTTGGCCATTTTCAGACGTTTTCATACGTTTATCTAAATATAATAAGAGATATTCTGTGATATTCAGAATATCACAAGTGATATTCCGAATATCACAAGTGATTTTTTGAATATCACATGTGATATTCTTTGATTTTATGAATATCATAAGTGATATTCTGAGTACCACAAATGATATTCTGAGTACCACAAATGATATTCTGAGTATCACAAGTGATATTCTGTTATATTGTGACAACTGGCAAAATAGGGAGCCGTTTTTAAAACCCGCATTACATTAAAATTTATAATTTTGGAATTTTTGAAAAAGTTTATTGTGACGAGAGGTTTTATGAACGTTGGAACGTGATTTTTGATCGTACGTTATTTATGGGATTTGATTATTTATTTATGGTTTGATTTGATTCGTTCGTGATGATTTATTTTAAGATTGTTACTTTGGCACTACATTGACTCCGGCACTAGGTTGACCTAACAATTTTAATTATATTTTTAATATGGGTTCGGATATTATTATTTTTGGAACGGGTTCGGTTGGAGAAAGTTGTTTGGTTATTTAAGTTTCGGGTTTGGTCCGTGTATTTACACCGGGCTACTTAATCCCCTACACCCTCATTATTATTATTATTATCAAAAGTTTTTTTATATATAATAAGAGTAAATTACACAAAATCGTCCCTGTGGTCTCAACACAACACAACACCCTCACCAACTTTTCATTCTCTCTCTCTCTCTTCAAACACAACCAACCACCGCCGCCCCTTATCACCACCATAGAACCACCACCGCCACTCCCACAACAAAAATAACACCACCATCTTAACCATCTTTTCACGATCTATCTTTTGGTGCAAACCACGCGCGATTTGGACCACCCTAACACCTCATACGAATCAAAATCACCACGTTATCACCACTTACACCATCTTTTCTCTTGGGTTTTTGAAGAAACCGGATTTTTGGAGCTTGTTTGGAGGTGAGTGGCCACGAAATATATTCGTGCGCCCCGATGTGTACCCAAATCGTGGGTATCTTGCCGTTTTTATGTTGGGTTTTGATGAAATAATGATGGGGAAATGAAGTTTTGATAATAATAGTCCGTTTGGTATCTTGGGTTTGGGTGTGACTCGAGTTTGGTACTCGATGCGTGACCCTTGGGTCGCGTTTGGTTTTGTGACGGCTCGAATGGAGCTCGACCGAGACACTAGGTCTCGGTGTGACCCTCTCCTTGACTCGTTTGGGAGTCTAGGATGGTTGTTGGACCGATTATAGTGTTTGGTTATTGGTATTTGGTGTCTTGGTTGGATTGTTATTCTTGACTTGTTGTTGTTGTTGTCTTGGTTCTCGGCCGACACCCCACGTGGGCTGTTTGGGTCGAATGGCTCGAATTAGAGCTAGCCGAGACCAAATGGTCTCGGGTGAGGCTATATCATGAGTTTTGTGGTCTCGTTGTTGACCAGGGTTTGACTTGGTAAATCGACCCGAATGTATGGCATATATGGTTGTGGTTTATATTGTGTTATTATTATTATTGTTGTGGCATATTTGGACCGAAGCTTTTGGACTTGGTATACTTGTGTTTTGATATAGAGATGGGTTGTCGAATGTGGAACTTGGGGACCGATTGTGAGACGGTCAATTAGATGACGGAGATAGGTTAGTTGGGTGCCGTAGTCGGACCCTCATGTTGTAGCACGTGGATATGGGATTGTTTGGATGGAGATGATATATTTATTTTGACTTGATTCTTATATTTGGACTTGGACTATGAGCCGAGAGTCATGACTCGGACATGTGACCAAATTCTATGACTCGATAAATATTTAAAAGTCAATATTAAAAATAATACTCGTAATACTATTATTAAGAATATAATCGTTTATATACGTATATAGACGTGTTAAACGTATATATATATATATATATATATATATATATATATATATATATATATATATATATATATATATATATATATATATATATATATATATATATATATGCGTATATTAATAATAAAACGATCGCGAGTAAACGTTATAATAATATAACGATAGTTATTATGCTATGCAAATAGTGTAATAAATGTCGGACTATTGTTATAAATAATAACTATATAAATAATGGCGAAATAATAAGTCGGGTAAATAATAATTAAAAACGTGATTTTGTTTATAAATTTAGAAACTTATCGAGTTATACGAGTGTTGGTTATTTAAAGTCCAAGTGGGCTTTATATTGTGACTTTTGTGTTGTCACGGATATATGACGATTAATATAAACATTTTCTATAGCAAATGACTTATTTAATCGACGGATTGGATCGAGTTATTTGATTATATAAAATGAGTATATTAATGGGCATCGTATCCCACGACGCCCATAGGTTGAGGTATATGTTTTAGGGTAATAAATTATTATATATCTCGTGGAATTTGGCCGATTCGACGATATATATAGGGAATTTATAGGACTACGATATATACCAAATAGAATTCTTTGTGCTATGTGTTTTAGGTTGGGTATAATTTTGGAACGATATATTACGTAAATAAATATGGGAGATTACCAAATCGACGGATTTGATAAGTTTCGATAATTATTTAAATAATATGTTGGGCTAACATTAGACCTATGGTTGATTTATTATTTCGTTTGTTGTGGCTTTTTGGTTTGAGTTGTGTCGACCCTTCACCCATGTGGATACCAAACGTCGAATTTCAAATTAATATGAAGTTGATTCGAGAAATGGATATTTTTGGAAAGTAAAAATGGAATACGTTTGGGAATGGGAATATTTGATTTTTGAGGAAATGATTTCTGAACGAGTTTGATATTGTTATGAAGTACCGAGTCTGTAGTTGCCGTTACGTGAGTTGCTTACGTCTTTCTTCTATCGATTTCTTTTGAGGATTTTCTGGACTTGAGGTGAGTCATAGCCCCACTTTTACTCTTGAACTTTGTTTTCAATACTTGGGGTGAGAAACGTGCAAATGTTTTATGTGGACTATTATCGCTTTGTTTATTTAAAACTTGCTATGCTTATAGAACTAGGTAGGATTAAGCGAAGCCTAGTCCCGAACTAGGTAAGCTATTGATTTGGTTAATGAGCGAGGCCTAGTCCCGAACTAGGTAAGCTATTGGATTGATTATAGAGCGAGGTCTAGACTTTAGCTAGGTAAGCTATTGATTGGATTGATTTGGGCTATAGCGTGCACCTATACGTTTGTTTGGATTTGGTTGAGTTGATTCGGTTGGATTACCTTGGTTGGATATTTTGGTTGGATGATTGAGACCTAGTCTAGCTAGCAAGCGTTTTGTGTACATGTCCACTATATTGAATTATGAATTTAAACCTATGATCTCACCAGCGAAAGCTGACTTTTAGCGCGTTTTCTCAGGTAATTAAGTGATGCTCTATGGATGCTTGGGATTGGAGGCTTGGCATTGGCACCGGTTATGGATCTATATTTCTAAAACTCTGATAACTATTGTGGACCTATGTTTATTTCTTTTGGGCCTTACTTGGATAATTCTTGGGATAAATGTAAACTTTAAAACCCGTTTTGGTTGTGTTTTTCTTATGTTTACTTTATCTCGTTCTTTCATGACTTTGAATGGATACCAATCCCCGTAGCACCCCGAAAGCTTGTTGAGTCTTCCGCTGTATCAAATTTTGGGGGTGTTACAGATTGGTATCAGAGCCAGGTTATAGAGAACTAGGTAAATAAACACCTAAACTATAACCGATTTTTATAGAAAACGATCCTCGACCATTGCCCGCCAGCCCGCCAAGCCGAAGCATCATTGTTATTATTGAGGTATTATGAGATTATTGAGATGATTGATAGATTTGGGATTCTTGAGATGATTTGAGGTTTTGAGGTTTATTGATTTAGTGATATGATGGCGTTTTGAGGAATTATATGGCTTAATTGTTTTATGAATGATTTTAGTAATGCGGTATTTTAAATCTTTTTGGTTATATATATGGTTTGGAATTATATGATGATGTTGATACGGTATTTTGAGTTCGCGGTTTAGTTGTTTTGAAACACTTACACCTACCCTACGCCGTTGTCACAGACTATGGCCTCCCGTACGCCTGACGTTGTTGAGGATATTCTTACTGCACCGGTATTTCCAGCACAGTTCACCATGGCTCCTGATGACCCTTACCAGGTTGCCATGCATTCAGCTACTATGACACCGACAGGTTCTACTTCAGCACCACCTGCTGCATCTACGCAGGGACCCTCATCTTCTTTAGGGCTCCCTGGTACATCGAGGCAGCTTACACTTCATCAGGCTTTGGCTCGTGTGGCTCCACGTTTTGCCCACCGAGCTACGGCACGTATGTCGGTACGCCCTACTTCACCACCCTTACAGATAGATGCTCACTCTCTTCTGTCAGAGGCGCCACCTGCATCATTGCGTCGTCGTCCTAGATCACCTACCCCTTCACCACATGGTTCACCTGTTAGGAGATGACGATTGATGATGTACTCTTCCGATGAGGAGGAGGAGGAGTACGAGGGTGAGGATGAGGCTGATGACCCTCAGGAGGCTGAGCAGGGTGATGATGATGACCCTGAGGAGGAGGATGATCCTCAGGAGGAGGAGATGCCTGATGGTGATGATCTGTTAGTGCCGCCAGCTCAGGCTGAGGAGCCTGATTCACCTATACATCCGATTGAGCCTGTTTCACCTGAGCATCCATTTCGGTTTGATTCACCACCTGGTAGTCCCGTGGAGTCGGATACACCTTCTGAGGTTTCTGCTGAGCAGGCAGAGCTAGGTGAGAGTGGCAGGTTGTGGGCTCAGATTACTGCCCAGGGCGAGAAGGTCTCGCGATTATCTGATCGACTTGAGAGAGTTATTGGAGAGTTTATAGCGGATTTGAGAGTTGATATGACTGTTGTTGAGGGCAGGTCGACTGAGATGAGGAGAGTTTTGATGGAGGTTCACGAGCAGATTGAGAGTTTACAGCGAGGTTTTATTACAGCTCGAGATGCCGACCGTAAGTTATGGCAAAGGAATGCCGAGCTGGAGAAGGAGGTGGCTGACCTCAAGAGAGACAGCGACACACATAGTGTGGAGTTAGGATCTTTATGGAGAGATCTCGATGGCTTGAGGCAGGAGTTGAGGCGCCTCCGCCAGCAGCGTGGCTAGATGTTCGAGCTATGTCATCTTGTTGCTTTCCTAACCGAGGAGTGTTCGGTTGGAAAAGCTAGTTATCCCATTTTGATGTATTTTCAGTTGATTTCCCGTTTTGTTGGAACGATTATTATCTTTTGTGTTATCGGTAGTTGGAACGATGTTGGATCCTTATTGTATAGTTGATGGTTATTATTATATGGCATTATGTAGTTTTTGGATATTATGGAAATTGAGTTCCTATTCGCCTTATTGATGTCTTGTGGTGTATTGTTGATATTCTTTCCATGACTTGGCTTCGTTGATTTAATTCTTGTTGAGCATATGATAAGTTCTATCGGAGACTCACGAACTTGTATGATGTTTCAGATCAATGTCCCCACGACGAAACCCTGTTAGAGCTACCAGAACTGGCCCTGCAACGACTACCCCTGGTCGTCAAGGACGCCGTCCTACTCGAAATGTCGAGACCACTACTCCTGACAACCTGGATACTACTAACCGCAACAACAGGAATCAAAATGTTGATGTTCAGGGAGACAATGATCATGTTCCACTTAATGCACCTATTGTGGATCAAGCTATGATCAATCAACTTGTGGAGCAACGAGTTGCTGAATTACTAGCTGAGTCGAATCATTCCAACAATTCTGCTGGAACATTTCCACCTGTTCGTGCTAATGGATGTAATTACAAGGAGTTTAAGATTTGTGGACCCGTTGAGTTTGGTGGAACTGAAGGAGTGGTCTACTTGGTCAGGTGGATAGAGAAGACTGAGTCAGTGTTTAATGCCAGCGGTTGTGCGGAGAATACGAAGGTAAAGTTTGCTTCTTTTACTTTCAAGGATGAAGCTTTAACTTGGTGGAACAATTACCGAAACTCGGTTGGGAGTGATGTGGCTTATGCTATGACTTGGGAACAATTTAAGTCTTTGCTGATTCAGACTTACGGCCCAAGGAATGAGATTAAGAAGCTGGAGATTGAGTTCTGGAACCATAAGGTGAAAGGTACCGATATGGCAACTTACAATCGCCGTTATCGAGAGTTAGCCTTACTTTGTCCCGATATGGTTAGGACTGAGACTCAAAGGATTGAGAGGTATACCGATGGGTTGCCGGTAGCTACAAGGAACGATGTGATTTCTGCTAAGCCTGCAAACATTCATGAGGCTATCACTATCGCTCAACAATTGATGGACTCTTTGGCATTGGAAGAAGCTGAGAAAGACAAGAATGGAAAGAGAAAGAGGGATGATCACTCTAAGGGTAATGATCGTCGAAACAAGCGACAAACAACTACTAGAGCTTATGCTATGGGAGATGGAGACAAGAAGAGCTACAATGGAGATGCACCCAAGTGTAATCGATGTTATAAACATCATTCTGGTCGATGTACTGTGATGTGCAAGAATTGCTCTAAGATGGGACACATAGCTAAGGATTGTAGAGCTCGACCACTTGCTATGGTTCAAGCTACTCCTGAAACTATGAACAAGGCTAATGTTACTTGCTATGGATGTGGAAAGAAGGGACATTATAAGAATGAGTGTAGGGAATCGTGGAACCGAGGAAATCAAGGATCGGGTGGTAATGGGTACAATAATGGGAACCGTGGAGCTGGAGGAAATCGTGGACGACAAGATAATGGGGACCAACGTGTGGAAGCTGGAGCTGCTCATGGGAGAGTGTATGCACTTGGGAACGAGAGAGGAGAAGATCCGAACGTCGTTACTGGTACGTTCCTTCTCAATAATAGTTATGCTTCCATACTATTTGATACTGGTGCCGATAAGAGTTTTGTGTCCACTAAGTTTTCACCCTTACTAGAGAAACCCCCGATGGCCTTAGGAATTGGTTATAATGTAGAGTTAGCTAATGGGAACATAGATAGGATTAGGACTATCATTCGCGGTTGCACGTTAAACTTTCTGAATCGTCCTTTCAACATAGATCTTCTACCCGTCACGTTAGGAAGTTTTGATGTCATTATTGGTATGGATTGGTTGTCGAAGTATCGTGCTCATATAATTTGTGATGAGAAGATTGTGCGTGTGCCTTACGGCAAGGAGATTCTGAACATACCAGGAGATAGAAAGGATTTGAGAGGCCCATCTAGATTAGCGGTCATATCTTGCACTAAATTTCCGAAGCTAATGGAAAAAGGATGTTACCTTTTCTTAGCTCAAATTTCTGAGAAAGGAGAGAAGGAGAAGAAGGAAAGGTGCATTGGAGATGTACCTATAGTTCGTGATTTTTCGGATGTGTTTCCCGATGATTTGCCGGGAATCCCGCCTACTAGACAAGTGGTATTTCAGATTGAGTTGATACCTGGTGCTGCACCTGTAGCACGAGCGCCTTATCGTCTTGCACCTACTGAATTGGAAGAGTTGTCGAAGCAACTAGCGGAATTAGCCGAAAAAGGATTTATAAGGCCAAGCTCCTCGCCTTGGGGAGCCCCGGTCTTATTTGTAAACAAGAATGATGGATCGTTTCCCATGTGTATTGATTATCGAGAGTTGAACAAGTTAACGGTGAAGAATAGATACCCGTTACCGAGAATCGATGATTTTTTCGATCAGCTTCAAGGATCGAGTGTGTATTCGAAGATTGATTTGAGATCGGGATATCATTAGCTTCGAGTGCGCGAGGAAGATATTCCGAAAACGGCTTTCAGAACCCGTTACGGGCATTACGAGTTTCAGGTGATGCCGTTTGGGTTGACGAACGCACCGGCGGTATTCATGGACCTCATGAATCGGGTGTGTAAGCCTTACTTAGATAAGTTTGTGATTGTGTTCATCGATGACATTCTGATTTATTCGAAGAGTGAGAAGGAGCATGAGCAGCATCTAAGACTTATCTTAGAATTGCTCAGGAAGGAGAAACTGTATGCCAAGTTTTCGAAATGTGAATTTTGGATTCCGACGGTACAATTTTTGGGTCATGTGATTGATAGACAAGGAGTTCATGTAGACCCTGCTAAGATTGAAGCGATTAGAGATTGGGCTGCACCTACGACCCCAACAGAAGTTCATCAATTTTTGGGTTTAGCCGGTTATTACCGAAGATTCATTGAGGGATTTTCGAAGATAGCAAGACCGTTGACCAAATTGACTCAAAAGAGTGTTAAGTATGAATGGGGAGATAAGGAAGAGGAAGCATTTCAGTTACTTAAGAAAATGTTATGTAGTGCTCCTATCTTAGCGTTACCTGAAGGTAACGAGGACTTTGTCGTCTATTGTGACGCTTCTCATAAAGGTTTGGGAGCCGTGTTAATGCAACGAGAGAAAGTGATAGCTTATGCTTCCCGACAACTCAAGAAGCACGAGAAGAACTACACCACCCATGATTTGGAGTTAGGTGTTGTGGTTTTTGCTTTGAGGATATGGAGACATTACTTGTATGGAACCAAGTGTGTAGTGTTTACTGACCACAAAAGTCTGCAACACATTTTGAATCAAAAAGAGCTCAACATGAGACAGCGACGTTGGATTGAGTTGCTAAGCGATTATGATTGTGAAATTCGCTACCATCCTGGTAAAGCAAACGTCGTTGCTGATGCTCTTAGTCGAAAGGAGAGAATTCCACCGTTACGAGTTAGGTCATTAGGAATGACTATCGTATCGCCATTACCGTCTCAAATATTGGAAGCTCAAACGGAAGCGTTGAAAGCAGAGAATCGAGCTGCTGAGAACATATTTGGGATGGCTGAAAACGAAAAGGGATTTGTTAAGCGTTCTGATGGAGTATTATGTTTTGGAGAGCGAAGTTGGGTACCATTGTATGGAGGAATACGAGAGTTGATTATGCATGAGTCGCATAAGTCAAGATACTCTATTCATCCTGGGTCTGACAAGATGTACCAGGATTTGAAAAAGTTATATTGGTGGCCAAATATGAAGGCAGATATAGCACTATATGTTAGTAAGTGTTTGACATGTTCTAAAGTTAAGGCGGAACATCAAAGACCGTCAGGATTATTGACGCAGCCAGAACTTCTGGTTTGGAAGTGGGAGCGGATTACGATGGACTTTATTACCAAATTACCGAAGACAGCTAGCGGTTGCGATGCTATATGGGTAATTGTGGATCGATTGACTAAGTCTGCTCATTTCATGGCGATTAGTGAAGATGATAGTGTTGACAAACTTGCGAGGTTGTATGTGAAGGAGATTGTTTCTCGTCATGGAGTTCCGATATTGATTATTTCTGATCGCGACAGCCGCTTCACGTCAGTATTGTGGCGATCACTTCAAACCGCTTTGGGGACGAGACTTGATATGAGTACTGCATATCACCCCCAAACCGATGGTCAAAGTGAGAGAACTATTCAGACTTTGGAGGATATGCTTCGTGCATGCATCATAGACTTTGGTAAAGGCTGGGAGAAATATCTACCCCTTGCGGAGTTCTCCTACAACAATAGCTACCACACAAGTCTTAAGGCTGCACCGTTTGAAGCTTTGTATGGTCGAAAATGTCGTTCACCTATTGGTTGGGCAGAAGTTGGAGATAGCCAACTCACAGGCCCTGAGCTTATTTTGGAAACTACTGAGATGGTAACGCAAATTCGAGAGCGACTGCAAGCAGCTAGAGATAGGCAGAAAAGCTACACCGATCAGAGGCGTAAACCCCTAGAATTCCAGGTTGGAGACAAAGTGATGCTGAAAGTCTCACCTTGGAAGGGTGTGATACGTTTTGGGAAACGTGGGAAACTAAATCCCCGCTACATTGGACCATTTCTTATTTTGGAAAGAATTGGGCCCGTAGCTTATCGATTGGAATTGCCAATGGAATTGAATAAAGTTCATGATGTGTTTCATGTTAGCAATCTGAAGAAATGTCTTTCGGAGGAAACGCCAGTTATACCAATCAAGGATATTCGTATGGATGAGAGTTTGAATTTTGTGGAAGAGCCGATTGAGATATTGGATAGAGAGATCAAACGACTTAAGAGAAGTCGCATCCCGCTCATCAAAGTTCGTTGGAATTCGCGGCATGGACCGGAATTCACGTGGGAAAGTGAGGATGAGTTTCGAAAGAGATATCCGAAGCTTTTTACTTCGTAGATGGGTTGTTCCGAGAGAAACCCGGGACGGGTTCCTTCTGAGGCTGGGAGGATGTGACAACTGGCAAAATAGGGAGCCGTTTTTAAAACCCGCATTACATTAAAATTTATAATTTTGGAATTTTTGAAAAAGTTTATTGTGACGAGAGGTTTTATGAACGTTGGAACATGATTTTTGATCGTACGTTATTTATGGGATTTGATTATTTATTTATGGTTTTATTTGATTCGTTCGTGATGATTTATTTTAAGATTGTTACTTTGGCACTACATTGACTCCGGCACTAGGTTGACCTAACAATTTTAATTATATTTATAATATGGGTTCGGATATTATTATTTTTGGAACGGGTTCAGTTGGAGAAAGTTGTTTGGTTATTTAAGTTTCGGGTTTGGTCCGTGAATTTACACCGGGCTACTTAATCCCTGATGCGTGGGAATCGCAACAGGCTTTACCTCTCGAGGGATCTCGAGAAGCTTACAACCCCCACCAGGCAGTGTACCTGATCGTTGTAGTATAGTATAGTGACAAGTACCGGGGGATTGATCGTTCAGCTTAGGAATAGTGTTGCTAGGATTAGAAAGCCTAAATACTAGTTCTAAAGGTGAGGGATGATTATTTTTGTGTTTTTATATTTTATGGAAAGCAAGTTAAAATCTCGGGTTTTGAAAGAGTGGGCGGAATTAGTTGCTATTCAACTAACCCAATACTAAGATGCAATCAAAATAAAATACTAAAACTGAAAATAAGCTAAATTATACTAAGGTTGTGAGCAGTAATTGGAGAAAATGTGTTTACTTAGATTTCACTACTCCCTAGATATCTTTTACACGTTAATTACTTGTTATAATTGCATGGATGACGGATCGTATTCCTTAATACCATTCATGGGGTGGCATACATAACTCCCCAATTCTATGAGCTCTTATCTCCTCCTACACCATGCCCAGCACAACTATAGGAATTGTAAACAGTGGCTCATGCATTAAATACAACCAATAAAGACCTAGTACGCATCGGTTCATGTTTCTTAAGACGTTCAAGCATGTTACCATTTGGAGATCTGCCAGTTTTCTTAAGCCTAACATATAAATCATTCATCCACAACAAGAATAAACAAGTAATCAACACATAATCAATATCTAGGTTTCATTAGATCTAAGCAAACACAAGAGAGATCTAGCCTAGCATAATGGAATTGAGACAAGAACAAGATATAGACAACCAACACATAGACATATTGATTGAATTAGAAGAACACTTATCTCAATTACAATGCAAGGTATCAAGGGTTTGGAACCCTTGAAAAACCTGTAAAAGTTGCACCAAAATCGTCTTTAGGGTTTCTCCAAAACTTCTCTCTTTAAATGTGAAAAACTAGAAAACTATATATAGGAAAATAAGGGTGACGGCGTCAAGACAAACAATGTGACGCCGTCACCTCGCCGCCAAATACTTCCTCGGACGGCCTTGATCTACTTCTGATGCCGTCAAGGCCTAGGCCATCACACAAATTACTCTTGACGCCCTGTGTGTGACGCCGTCATCAACTACGGATTTTTATTCTTGGGGTTTTGACGCCGTCAGGAAAACTCTTGACGCCTTCATGAACAACGGATTTTAATTCTTGAGGTTTGACGCCGTCAGGGCATTACTCTTGACGCCGTCACCTACTGTTCCCAGCATGGAAACTTGAGACTTTGCCGTTTTCTTCACTTTTATGCTCCAAAAACGTCCAAAATGGCTTCTTTTCCAGAATTCACTCTCCAAGTACCTAAAATCACAAAAGGAACGATTTAGGGCAATATTTGATCAAATAAATTCGGATTCGGGCTTAAATGACCCCCTAAAAACGGATCATTTTTCGCCTCATCATATACCCTTACACTTGAGATTTGCTTGTCCTCAAGCAAATGCGCTTTTATTCTACTCAAAATACAAGTTAGGGGTCATTTAACACTAATATAAAAGTAATTACAACAAATAATCGTTCCACTAAAGACCAATAGACAAGCACGGAAGTCATACACAAGCACCTCACAAATAGTGTTTAGATACTCACATCTCTCGGGTGTAATAAAGTGTAAATTACAATATGGAAACGGAAGATATCTCTCACTACCTGTCATAGCAAAATAGATTACCATAGGCTTGGGAAAGGATCAAACCTCCACCACATGGCGTAAGCACCTAGGATAAACTATCAAAGAGGTCTTTTAAAGGGTTGTAACGTTAGGTATAGGGATATGAATTACACGGTTTTGTTGGATAAAGGAAGTTTTACTGGTGGCGAGTTAACAATCTTAGTTAATTACATGTACAATATGGCATTGCTAAGCCAAGACTAGACTCGACTTAAGCTAATAAATCAAAAAATAACAAAAACGCAAAATAAACATAGAATGAAACGGGATGGTAGTCCGTATGTTTTTTTCTCTTTTTCTTTTTCTATTTTTTTTTTTTTTTTTTTTTTTTTTTTAGACATACACTCTTACCCTACCATCCAAAATAATACATCATAGGGGATGAGAATTCCCCTTACACTTGAATCTTTACATACTTTACATTAAACTAATCTAATGACTCGAATTAAGAAAATCAAAACACTTGGAATACTTTTAAGATTAACGTACATATGGGGGTAATAATATTATGTTCTTCCCCATTACTCCATAAAATAAGTACTTACCCATGAGTCCCAATCGTCCCAAAACAATATGTACAAGGATATGACTCGACTTAGCAACCATGTAATCAATTAGAAAGTTAACTTATGGTTTAACAAATAACAATAATGCACTAAAAATGAGCGCATACACGGAAGGCTAAGGCGATTTTGTTGTACATTTAAGTGGGGTGTAACAAATTCTTCCTTTAAGTAAAATGCTTAAAGTTAGAAACGAAAAGATAGGCTCGGAGGGGTGTACTAGGGGTATCGTGTACTAAAAATGAGTACAACGCTAAGGGTGTGGGAAAAATTAGTTGACTTAACTAGCCAAGTAATATGACTTAAATAGTCAAGTAATTATAATACGGGTTTAACACAAGGGTGATCCTAATGCCTCTTATCATGTAGTAAATCCTACCACACGAATGTAGTCTCACTAGCGGTCTCGGAATGCATTACTAACGCAAGTTCTAGAATCTAAATGCTACCGATACACTCATAAGCACTAATAATGAATGCTTTTCCTATCAAATCTAAAGGCGAACCTCACATATTTGGGTGGAAAATTTTTCTGAATATACGGTTATGTGCTAGTCATACAATCTCCTATCCATGAGACGCTTGCTATGGCTAAAGTTTCACTCCTAAATGTTGTAAAAATTTTAAATTTGGCGCTAAAATTGCACTAACAAGTATTTCTCATAGTTTTATTACACATCTACCATTAAACAATACAAACTCAAGCGAAAGTGCATATGTAAGGTATCATCTTTTTACCCTCCCCTTACACTTAAGATGAACATTGTCCCCAATATTCAAGTAAAGAATGTAAAAGTGAAAAAGTAAAGAGAATGAAATCAAATACTCCCCTGATTCGCTCGGTATGGATTATAGGTTGGCCAGATTAGATCTTCCTCCAAGAAAATGAACAATCAAAGCTTCCCTTCCAGAATATAAATCATCTCCTTGTCGAACATAACCTGTAAATCCTGAGAAAAATAGACAAGACAACCTTGCGTAAAATCGGCGGCATCCTATATATGTTACTAAATCCTAGAAAATAAAGTAAGATATAATGCTTGTGGAATGAAGTTTGCAGATTTCCTGGAGATTATGAAACTTAATAATTCACAAAAACCATAAGACTCCGTTAGAAAAACAAAACCGGTAAAATTTCCAGATTTTAACTCCTAACGCCGTCAAGAGTAAAACTCTGACGCCGTCAGAATGGACCTGCAGAAATTCTTATGTTAAGTTTCCGGAAAATTTCTGGAAAAACTTGGTCCTACTTCCTGGAAAATCCTGCAAAACTTCATTATGACTCAATACAAGCATTTGACTCTAACAAATACGAATATACATGTTCATTTAATATTGTGGAGAATCATGATCGGTTTGTTTCTTAAAAACATATTTGGGGTTTCCCCTTACACTTATCTTTTGCAAAAATACTTCTAGGTGGAGTTAAGACTAGGCTAAACAACAAAGTAAAGTATTTCCACATTTTAATTGAGAAACATGATCAACCAACAATAAAAACTAAACATGCATACGAAAGCAAATAACAATCAAACAAATAAAATCACACAAAACATGGGTTGCCTCCCAAGAAGCGCTTTTCTTTATTTACGAGTCTTGTAGCTAGACTCAAGGTCATGGGTTACTACGTGATTTCATCATTGGTTCCACTCTCTAGGTCGTCTTCTAAACCAGTTTTGTATTCCGGACCTAGTTGCAAGCATTCTTTGTAGAAACCAAGCATCCTATTTCTAACATACTCTACTCCCCTACGTCTATCCTCCTCATTCCTATAATAAGCCGCTTTCTTGTGTTCTTTTTCGAAATTAGAGAGAAGGCGGTATTGTTCAATCTTGTGGGGCATTTGATAGGCAACCTCATCGTTCTCTTCCTTAAATCTAACTATCCCTAAAGTCGGATCATAATTCATCCTAGTGGCCTCAACAAATGGTTTTCCGAATACTATTTGACTTAGGCAAGCATCTATCACCGGACGAATGTCTTCTACTATCATAAAATCGATCTCATAGGTGAGATTCCCTATAATCACATGTAATCCCTTCACTCTTCCTGCAAAATTACTTATCAGATTCTTACCGGGCATCATCCTAAAATTGAGTTGCTTCTTCATCACCCAATTGTAATAAGTCCTAGTCATGATGTTCACGGGGGATCTAAGGTTGATGTAAGCTTTCCATATATGCATGTGCCCGATATTGCATGGGATGTTAATGTTAGAGGGGTCTCCCTTTTTGATAAGGGAGTTGCCAAAGATATATGTTCTCTCGGGACTATCGAATAAATCCTTATGGTATTCCCGTTCTTCCTTGGTTGGCAACTTATCAAAGTATTCTTCTATAGGTTCTATCTCCTCTAATTCCTCATCCTTATTAACCTCAACTTCCCTACTCTCATCCTTACTATCGGCTTTTACTCTAACTTCATCCTTGTCACTCTCCTCTATCTCCTTATCTATTGGCTTAATGGTGACAACATTGACAAAGTGGACATGTTTGGATGATGAGGGGTCCTTAATTTGGATTCCACTATTGGTGTCCCTAGTGTCCTTCCTAGGTGTGATTAACGCTTGGTTGTTGAGGGCTTTCAACAAGTTGTCAATCTTGTTGGTCATCTCCGTTTGTTGTTGGTTGAATTCAGTTTCAAACCTAACTATGCGGGCTTCTTGAGATGCCATGAACTTTGACATCAATCCTTCAAGATTGTTGGTACTACCATAGTTGTTAGAAGAATTGTTGTTGAAAGTACGGTTGGATGGTGGACCGTTTGGTTGGTAACGATTAGGCGGATTGGAAGAATTGGGTTGATTTTGTTTCCACCTAAGGTTTGGGTGATTTTTCCATGAGGGGTTGTATGAATCACCGTAAGTGTTTGGCTCGGGCTTGAAAGTGTACCACTTATCTCCCGCTTCGTCGGTATGCGTGGATGCGTAGTCCGCAAAAGCTGTTCCGGGGAGTTCCACACAATCACGAGTGTCATGGGGACCACTACATAATTCGCATGAAGAAGTGATTTTGTTCACTTGGCTTGAAGGCTTAAAAGCATCGTAAGATTTCATGAGAAACTTGACTTGGTCCTCAAGTTCCATGATCCTACGGTCGGGAGTGCTAGAATTGTTGGAAGGCAAAGATATTGCCTTGACCGTTTTGTTCAAGTCACGGGGATCGTTCCAACTTTCGTTGTCATAGAGAGCAAGATCTTCTATGAGTTCCCATGATTGTTCCGCACTAAGATCACGTAGCTTACCACCGGCTGATTGGTCAATGGCTCGCCTCGTGGAGATGTCGATA
Organism: Artemisia argyi; assembly: GCA_030686995.1. NCBI lineage: Eukaryota > Viridiplantae > Streptophyta > Magnoliopsida > Asterales > Asteraceae > Artemisia > Artemisia argyi. The sequence goes on from CM060687.1 coordinate 6,875,791, forward strand.
TGGTCATAAAAGATTTGGACTTGGAGCCAAAGATCTATGCCATGATGAGGGACTTTTTGGAGTAAGTCCTTGAAACGAGTCCATGCTTCATAAAGAGATTCATTTTGACGTTGTTGGAACATCAAGATGTCATTCCTAAGCTTAGTAGTTCTCCCCGGTGGGAAAAATTGAGCAAGGAAACGAGTGGTGAGATCATCCCATGTGGTGATGGATCCCGCGGGTAAACGCTCAAGCCATTGACTAGCTTGATCCCGTAGAGAGAATTGGAATAGGCGTAAACGGGTCGTCTCTCTAGTTTTAACACCTAGGTCTATGGAATCTACGATTTTGAGAAAGTCCTTAAGATGTTGGTTTGGATCTTCGGAACGAAGTCCATGGAATGCACATCCGCTTTGCACCAACCGGATGGTGTCGGATCACAAGGGGGTCACATTGGCTCCGGTGAGCTCAATGGTGTTTCGGTAGCCTTGATGGCTAGGTCGGGAGTACTCTCCAAAGGTTCGGGGCCTAAGGGGTTCTAGTGGTGGGTTTTGTTGTGGTGGGATGACGGGTTCAAAGATGTTACCACCTTCCATGATGTCGGATGGTAAAGAGTTACGAACAAAAGCACGAAGAAATAAGATAGACTAAAGAAAACCTAAAAATAAAAAATAAAATCTTACTAGAAAGGAATCTAGCAAGTAAACCTAATAAAAAGAAATCCTAACCTAGACAATAACTATTCCCCGGGCTGCGGCGCCAAAAACTTGATGCGTGGGAATCGCAACAGGCTTTACCTCTCGAGGGATCTCGAGAAGCTTACAACCCCCACCAGGCAGTGTACCTGATCGTTGTAGTATAGTATAGTGACAAGTACCGGGGGATTGATCGTTCAGCTTAGGAATAGTGTCGCTAGGATTAGAAAGCCTAAATACTAGTTCTAAAGGTGAGGGATGATTATTTTTGTGTTTTTATATTTTATGGAAAGCAAGTTAAAATCTCGGGTTTTGAAAGAGTGGGCGGAATTAGTTGCTATTCAACTAACCCAATACTAAGATGCAATCAAAATAAAATACTAAAACTGAAAATAAGCTAAATTATACTAAGGTTGTGAGCAGTAATTGGAGAAAATGTGTTTACTTAGATTTCACTACTCCCTAGATATCTTTTACACGTTAATTACTTGTTATAATTGCATGGATGACGGATCGTATTCCTTAATACCATTCATGGGGTGGCATACATAACTCCCCAATTCTATGAGCTCTTATCTCCTCCTACACCATGCCCAGCACAACTATAGGGATTGTAAACAGTGGCTCATGCATTAAATACAACCAATAAAGACCTAGTACGCATCGGTTCATGTTTCTTAAGACGTTCAAGCATGTTACCATTTGGAGATCTGCCAGTTTTCTTAAGCCTAACATATAAATCATTCATCCACAACAAGAATAAACAAGTAATCAACACATAATCAATATCTAGGTTTCATTAGATCTAAGCAAACACAAGAGAGATCTAGCCTAGCATAATGGAATTGAGACAAGAACAAGATATAGACAACCAACACATAGACATATTGATTGAATTAGAAGAACACTTATCTCAATTACAATGCAAGGTATCAAGGGTTTGGAACCCTTGAAAAACCTGTAAAAGTTGCACCAAAATCGTCTTTAGGGTTTCTCCAAAACTTCTCTCTTTAAATGTGAAAAACTAGAAAACTATATATAGGAAAATAGGGGTGACGGCGTCAAGACAAACAATGTGACGCCGTCACCTCGCCGCCAAATACTTCCTCGGACGGCCTTGATCTACTTCTGACGCCGTCAAGGCCTAGGCCGTCACACAAATTACTCTTGACGCCCTGTGTGTGACACCGTCATCAACTACGGATTTTTATTCTTGGGGTTTTGACGCCGTCAGGAAAACTCTTGACGCCTTCATGAACTACGGATTTTAATTCTTGAGGTTTGACGCCGTCAGGGCATTACTCTTGACGCCATCACCTACTGTTCCCAGCATGGAAAATTGAGACTTTGCCGTTTTCTTCACTTTTATGCTCCAAAAATGTCCAAAATGGCTTCTTTTCCAGAATTCACTCTCCAAGTACCTAAAATCACAAAAGGAACGATTTAGGGCAATATTTGATCAAATAAATTTGGATTCGGGCTTAAATGACCCCCTAAAAACGGATCATTTTTCGCCTCATCAATCCCCTACACCCTCATTATTATTATTATTATTATCAAAAGTTTTTTTTATATATAATAAGAGTAAATTACACAAAATCGTCCCTGTGGTCTCAACACAACACAACACAACACTCTCACCAACTTTTCATTCTCTCTCTCTCTTCAAACACAACCAACCTCCGCCGCCCCTTATCACCACCGTAGCACCACCACCGCCACTCCCACAACAAAAATAACACCACCATCTTAACCATCTTTTCACGATCTATCTTTTGGTGCAAACCACGCGCGATTTGGACCACCCTAACACCTCATACGAATCAAAATCACCACGTTATCACCACTTACACCATATTTTCTCTTGGGTTTTTGAAGAAATCGGATTTTTGGAACTTGTTTGGAGGTGAGTGGCCACAAAATATATTCGTGCGCCCCGATGTGTATCCAAATCGTGGGTATCTTGCCGTTTTTATGTTGGGTTTTGATGAAATAATGATGGGGAAATGAAGTTTTGATAATAATAGTCCGTTTGGTATCTTGGGTTTGGGTGTGACTCGAGTTTGGTACTCGATGCGTGACCCTTGGGTCGCGTTTGGTTTTGTGACGGCTCGAATGGAGCTCGACCGAGACACTAGGTCTCGGTGTGACCCTCTCCTTGACTCGTTAGGGAGTCTAGGATGGTTGTTGGACCGATTATAGTGTTTGGTTATTGGTATTTGGTGTCTTGGTTGGATTGTTATTCTTGACTTGTTGTTGTTGTTGTCTTGGTTCTCGGCCGACACCCCACGTGGGCTGTTTGGGTCGAATGGCTCGAATTAGAGCTAGCCGAGACCAAATGGTCTCGGGTGAGGCGATATCATGAGTTTTGTGGTCTCGTTGTTGACCTGGGTTTGACTTGATAAATCGACCCGAATGTATGGCATATATGGTTGTGGTTTATATTGTGTTATTATTATTATTGTTGTGGCATATTTGGACCGAAGCTTTTGGACTTGGTATACTTGTGTTTTGATATGGAGACGTGTTGTCGAATGTGGAACTTGGGGACTGATTGTGAGACGGTCAATTAGATGACGGAGATAGGTTAGTTGGGTGCCGTAGTCGGACCCTCATATTGTAGCATGTGGATATGGGATTGTTTGGACGGAGATGATATATTTATTTTGACTTGATTCTTATATTTGGACTTGGACTATGAGCCGAGAGTCATGACTCGGACATGTGACCAAATTCTATGACTCGATAAATATTTAAAAGTCAATATTAAAAATAATACTCGTAATACTATTATTAAGAATATAATCGTTTATATACGTATATAGACGTGTTAAACGTATATATATATATATATATATATATATATATATATATATATATATATATATATATATATATATATATATATATATATATATATATGAATGCGTATATTAATAATAAAACGATCGCGAGTAAACGTTATAATAATATAACGATAGTTATTATGCTATGAAAATAGTGTAATAAATGTCGGACTATTTTTATAAATAATAACTATATAAATAATGGCAAAATAATAAGTCGGGTAAATAATAATTAAAACGTGATTTTGTTTATAAATTTAGAAACTTATCGAGTTATACGAGTGTTGGTTATTTAAAGTCCAAGTGGGCTTTATATTGTGACTTTTGTGTTGTCACGGATATATGACGATTAATATAAATATTTTCTATAGCAAATGACTTATTTAATAGACGGATTGGATCGAGTTATTTGATTATATAAAATGAGTATATTAATGGGCATCGTATCCCACGACGCCCATAGGTTGAGGTATATGTTTTAGGGTAATAAATTACTATATATCTCATGGAATTTGGCCGATTCGACGATATATATAGGGAATTTATTGGACTACGATATATACCAAATAGAATTCTTTGTGCTATGTGTTTTAGGTTGGGTATAATTTTGGAACGACATATTACGTAAATAAATATGGGAGATTACCAAATCGATGGATTTGATAAGTTTCGATAATTATTTAAATAATATGTTGGGCTAACATTAGACCTATGGTTGATTTATTATTTCGTTTGTTGTGGCTTCTTGGTTTGAGTTGTGTCGACCCTTCACCCATGTGGATACCAAACGTCGAATTTCAAATTAATATGAAGTTGATTCGAGAAATGGATATTTTTGGAAAGTAAAAATGGAATACGTTCGGGAATGGGAATATTTGATTTTTGAGGAAATAATTTCTGAACGAGTTTGATATTGTTAGGAAGTGCCGAGTCTGTAGTTGCCGTTACGTGGGTTGCTTACGTCTTTCTTCTATCGATTTCTTTTGAGGATTTTCTGGACTTGAGGTGAGTCATAGCCCCACTTTTACTCTTGAACTTTGTTTTCAATACTTGGGGTGAGAAACGTGCAAATGTTTTATGTGGACTATTATCGCTTTGTTTATTTAAAACTTGCTATGCTTATAGAACTAGGTAGGATTAAGCGAGGCCTAGTCCCGAACTAGGTAAACTATTGATTTGGTTAATGAGCGAGGCCTAGTCCCGAACTAGGTAAGCTATTGGATTGATTATAGAGCGAGGTCTAGACTTGAGCTAGGTAAGCTATTGATTGGATTGATTTGGGCTATAGCGTGCACCTATAGGTTTGTTTGGATTTGGTTGAGTTGATTCGGTTGGATTACCTTGGTTGGATATTTTGGTTGGATGATTGAGGCCTAGTCTAGCTAGCAAGCGTTTTGCGTACATGTCCACTATATTGAATTATGAATTTAAACCTATGATCTCACCAGCGAAAGCTGACTTTTAGCGCGTTTTCTCAGGTAATTAAGTGATGCTCTATGGATGCTTGGGATTGGAGGCTTGGCATTGGCACCGGTTATGGATCTATATTTCTAAAACTCTGATAACTATTGTGGACCTATGTTTATTTCTTTTGGGCCTTACTTGGATAATTCTTGGGATAAATGTAAACTTTAAAACCCGTTTTGGTTGTGTTTTTCTTATGTTTACTTTATCTCGTTCTTTCATGACTTTGAATGGATACCAATCCCCGTAGCACCCCGAAAGCTTGTTGAGTCTTCCGCTGTATCAAATTTTGGGGGTGTTACATATATTCAAAGTATCACAAGTGATATTCTGAATATCACAAGTGATTTTCAACTAATGTTTTGTAACATGAAAATCACAAGTGATATTCAGAAAACCAAAAGTGATAGATATTCAGAAAATCACAAGTGATATTCAGAATATCACAAGTGATATTCAGAAAATCACAAGTGATACTCTGAATATCAATTGTGATATTCAAAAACGTATGGAACACGTAAGGAAATGGACGAAAATATAAGAAAATCACAAGTGATATTCAGAAAATCACAAGTGATATTATGAATATCACTTATATTATTCAAAAACATAAGAAAACAGACGAAAACGTAAGAAAATAGACAAATACATATGAAAACGAACAAAAACGTATGAAAGCGTAAAAAACACGTATGAAAACGCACAAAAACAATGGATAAAAATAAAGGAAATAAACAAATACAAAGTGATTTCACGTTTTTTTAAATTCCCTTTTTTTTTTTTTTTTACTTTCTAACGTTTTTGTCCATTTTCAGAATATCACTTGTGATATTAAGAATATCAATTGTTATATTTAGAAACGTATGAAAACGGACGAAAACGAATGCATACGTATGAAAGCGTAAAAACATGTTTGAAAACCGACGAAAACATATGAAAAATGGACGAAAACGAAAGAAAACAGACGAAAACGGAGGAAGGCATATGAAAACGGACGAAAATGTATGAAAACGTGTAAAAATTGCCGAGAACGTATGAAAACGGACGAAACGTCTAAAACTTGTCAAAAGTGTATTAAAACAAAAGAAAACGTATGAAAATGGACGAAAACGTATATAAACGTATGAAACAGACGAAAACATATAAAAACAGACGAAAACGTAAAAAATGGATGAAAAAACTGACAAAAATGTATGAAAATGGATGAAAACGTATGAAAATGGAAGAAAACGTATGAAAACAGACAAAAACGTATAAAAATTGACGAAAACGTAAATGAATGGATGAAAACGTATGAAAACGGACGAAAACACATGATAACGAACAAAAACGTCTGAAAACGTATAAAAGCTGCCGAAACGTATGAAGACGGACGAAAACGTTTGAAAACAGACAAAACTGTATGAAAACGGACGAAAACGGAAAACGTAAGAAAACAGACGAAAACGGACAATAATGTCTGAAAATGTATAAAAACTTCCGAAAACGGACAAAAACGTCTAAAACGGACAAAAATGTGTAAAACGGACGAAAACATATAAAAACGGACGAAAAGATATGAAAACGTCTAAAAATGAACTGAAACTCAAAAAACAGACGAAAACGTATAAAAACGGACGAGAACATGTATAAACGTATGAAAACGGACAATAATGCAAGAAAACGGACGAAAACATAAGAAATTGAAAAAACGTGAATTTAAAAACAACGTGATTTTTAAAAAAAAAAGAAAAAAAGGTGAATTAAAAAAAGACAAAAAAAAGAATGGAAAAAAGAAAAAAAAAAAAAACACAACGTGAATAGAAAATAACAAGAAAAAAAAAAGAGAAAAGAAAAGCATGAAAAAAAAAAAAAAAAAAAAAAAAAAAAAAAAAAGATAACGTGAAAAGGAGAAAAAAACACAAAAGAAAAAGGAAAAAAAAAAAGTGAATAAAAAGAAAGACAAAAAGACAAGGAAAAAAATATGGACTTAGGTTGTATATTAAATCTAAGGTTAATCCCCACCTTTATATCAAATTAAATAGATGGTGGGGATTTGTCCCTCAGTTGAGGTTGAAACATCTTTTGATTTTCTTGGATCCATGCTACAATTTTTTTTTTAAAGTATGATATATAGAAGGTAGTGGTAAATTTGATTGAAAGTGATTTTTTACAAATGTTTTCGTCTAGTATATATAGAAGGATTTTTTTTTTTTTTTTTTTTTTTTTACCCCGCTCCCCCAACGTTCACTTTTGCTCCAACGTTCAAACTATTAAATACCCCAATGTATACTTTTCTCCATGCCGTTGCACCATGCTTTGCCGATTTGGTCCATACCGCAGCCATGTCGAAGCAGTGGCGGCGGTGTTGCCGCTCGACATGGTTGCAAACCACTCCTATACCGCATGCACTGCAACCACCCTTAGCATTCCCTTTGTCTTTCTATTTTTCATTCCTTATTTTGAACCAAGCGCACCCTAAATATATTTTCTTTCAATATGAAAACGATTAAAAGAAAGTGAAAGTGACAAAAATACCTATTTTTACCAACATATTTAACCAAATACTAATTTTTAAAAATATAAAGAAAATAAAAAAAATAAAAATACCGAAAAACCCACAAAATCCGCAAATTTTGAAAGAGTTACGAATTTAACTCGCAGTGTTTGACTTTGTGAAGTCAAACCTTGCGAATTTAAAAAAAAAAAAAAAGCAAGGTTTGACATCGCAAAGTTAAACCAAAAATTGCCCCCGTTTTCTTCGGTTTTTAAACTTAGCTCAAAATACAAAAGTTGTAAATATCTCTTTTCTCGTTTAGTTGCTTTTCGAATCACCCAAAAAGGAGTTCACATATGAAAGTTATGGCCAAAATAATACAACCACTTTTTCTCGTTTAGTTACTCTGGTATTATAGCCATAACTTTCTCATACGAACTTTTTTTTGCGTGATTCGAAAAGCCACTTGACGAGAAAAGAGAGATCTAAAAATTTCATATTTTTTAGCTAAGCGTAAAAACCGAAACCGAAAGTAAATTGAGCAATTTTCAAAATTTTGTAAGGTTTAACCTTGCGAATTTTATGAAAACTAGCAAGGTTTGACTTTGTGAGGTCAAACCTTGCGAATTTTTTAAAAATAATTCGTAAACTCGAACTTGCGAATTTTGTTAGTATTTTTTTTTTTTTTTTTTTTTGATAAAAACTAAGTATTGATGAAGTATATTAGTAAAAATGAGTATTTTTATCATTTAATATTAGAATATTACGAATTTAATATCACTTAAAATCTTGAAAGGGAAAAAGAAATAAACCTTTGACTTTACTTTATTAAGTAAGGTTGTTACATTACTTACCGCTTCATTATTATACAAAGTTAATTTTTTACAAGCACTATTATAACGTACTTCACAAAAGCACCTTCGTTTCAATTCCAAAAACCATATCTACTTTGAGAAGATTATTTTCGTTTTATATATCTTTATTAATTCACTGATTCTGTTAAACCTTTTGTCTTCACTCGTATACTTTATTGACAAAACCAATGAGATCGTTACCACATGAACCACGTATACTTTATTGACAAAACCAATGAATATCATTGAACATGAACCACATGAATCAAGTAGGTGCATCACCATCTTGTTAAGAAAACAACAAAATAAGGAAAAAAAACACAGTCAAGTAGTTAACGTTCATGTTCATGTTCATTTTCATTTTCATTTTCATTTTCATGCATGACCATGCATTAAAAAGAAGAAGTGGATCTCAACAACCGATACGTATTCACTAGATCACTCACCTGCTTGCTATTTATGATTCCTTAGCAAACAAGTAACATAAACATTATTGTACTATATACTGTAACATTTATAGGGAAAAAAACGGTTTTATAATAAAGATAATACAACATTTTTATTTGATGTAGATTTTGCTATTTAGAGTTCTTTGGTGGTGACTTTATGAAATATCAAGAGCTTAAGAGAGTGGAAAAAATGGACGTTAAACAATTAGTGGCTTTAAACTAGATGACATGCACTCATCTCACATACTTAAAGTCTTAATTGCTTGAAATTATAATATACCAATTTGGACAAACTTACCTATTTTAATGTTCATATATATAATTAACGTCCCATTAAATTACCTTCAATTCTTAAAATATAAGTGAGTGTTAGTTCTTTAGGCTTCTAACTGATTCAAACCACTTTTTCAGTGGTTGTCTTTGCTACACGATGATAACTAGTAGTTTAGTTATTATAGTTTAAAAGTAGTTTTATGTGAAAATTTATGTTTAACATGGTTGCTACAACTTCGTTATTTAGTTGGCTTTTCACTACGAGGACCAAATGGAGATTCCCAATATGAGAAAATATGTAATGAATCAACTCATAAGGTGATAGAATTAAGGGTGTGTTTGGTATCCTCCAATCGAAATGGGTCTATGGATTTCATTCCGATTCAAGGTGTTTGTTTAGTGTGTCCGAAAATGAAATGGGTATAACATATAGCCATAGATTCATTACATACCAATTTGGTGTCTATGAAATCATTCCTGTGGATTGGGTCACTCTCTTTTCCACTACAAAACTCAAATATCTATACACTTTTTCATACCATATTTTGTCATTCAAACATAAACAATCGTAATAATACATTTTTTCATATCCATTATCATTATACCCTATACCAAATCTGATACACATTGTTATTCCTGACTACATACCAAAACGGCCTCTAAGGTACTGTATGTGTTATATGTTACTCCGTGGTTTTTATACAAAGAAGTTTCTAATCAATCCCATATTCTAAGTGAATGTTCTCTTTCCCTTCTCTGAAGCATTCTATATATATAACAAATGACACTATCTCATACGTGTAAATCCTCGTATTACGTGTTTGGAAGTACACGTGATAATTATGACCACAAATAATTCGCCTACCACATACGTGGCATTATTGTAACAGCAGACCATACCTTTGAGATTTGTACACAGATATCCTGTCGGTCACTTTTTTACTATATCTATATATACCCAGGTTCTATTACCACTCATCCCACTTGGCCTATTTGCTAAAATCTTTCATTTTTTGCTTCAACGTACTCATGATAAAAGATATTTTTTGCATCAACTCATGATAAAATTAAAGATGGTGATCATAAAATTATTTTTTGCTTCAACTCATGATAAGATTAAAGATAGTGATCATAACATTTTGGATGATGGGTACGTACCCGAAAATGATGATTTTGATTATGATGCATGCAATATCGAAAAGATGTAAGAAAAGAGAGAATAAGTTGATGAAAAAAGAGTGCAACGTGCATGGCCCATTAGATGTTTTTGGCTATGATATTATGTTGATGATTCTTAAACATCTCGATGCAGGCAGCGTGGCTACGACACTTCAGTGATATCATTTGGTCTAAAAAGGTATGCAAACGTATTTGTATATATAATTTTGGAGCTTTGATTGATATACTAATTCATGTGTCTAAATTTTTGCAGTTGTGCCTATAAAAATTGACATGTGGCAAAATCAATGGTAAATTAAATTTTGTCATTGGGAAATTGTGTAGTGCATTTATCAAACATTGAATTATTTAGGCATAGTATTAGTCAAATGAATTGGGTTTCTTAATCATTTTTCATAATTTTGTGGTGCAAGTTTTCACATTTGCTAGCTATAATATATGCTAGCAATTGATAATTTTTCATGTTGTTTGATTTTGTATCCAGTGGTGTTGTTTTAATTTTTCAAAATACCACATTAATTTTTCAAAATGCCACCTTAACACTAAAAATTACACATAGGATTCACCTAATCATTAAATTGTCCACATAAGGATGAAAGATAAATACTAATTACGTGGAAAATAAATGATCAACTCAACATGTGCTTGGTTACCATTTTGGTGATAGTGGAATAAAATTGTCCATAACTTTGTGGTACAATTTTTCTCATTTGTTAACTATAATATATGCTAGCAATTGATAATTTTTCATGTTGTTTGATTTTGTATCCAGTGGTGTTGTTTTAATTTTTCAAAATACCACATTAATTTTTCAAAATGCCACCTTAACACTAAAAATACAACATAGGATTCACCTAATCATTAAATTGTCCATATAAGGATGAAAGCCATTTTGGTGATAGTGGAATAAAATTGTCCATAATTTTGTGGTGCAAGTTTTCACATTTGCTAGCTATAATATATGCTAGTAATTGGTAACTTTTCATGTTGTTTGATTTTGTATCCTGTGGTGTTGTTTTAATTTTTCCAAATAGCACCTTAATTTTTCAAAATACCTCCTTAACACTAAAAATACCACATAGGATTCACCTAATCATCAAATTGTCCATATAAGGATGAAAGATAATTACTAATTACGTGGAAAATAAATGATCAACTCAACATGTGCTTGGTTACCATTTTGGTGATAGTGGAATAAAATTGTCCATAACTTTGTGGTACAATTTTTCTCATTTGTTAACTATAATATATGCTAGCAATTGATAATTTTTCATGTTGTTTGATTTTGTATCCATTGGTGTTGTTTTAATTTTTCAAAATACCACATTAATTTTTCAGAATATCACTTTTAACTCTAAAAATTACACATAGGATTCACCTAATCATTAAATTGTCCATATAAGGATGAAAAATAAATAGTAGTTACTTGAAAAATAAATGATCAACTCAACATGTACTTGGTTACCATTTTGGTGATAGTGGAATAAAATTGTCCATAATTTTGTGGTGTAATTTTTCACATTTGCTAGCTATAATATATGCTAGCAATTGGTAACTTTTCATGTTGTTTGATTTTGTATCCTGTGGTGTTGTTTTAATTTTTCCAAATAGCACCTTAATTTTTCAAAATACCTCCTTAACACTAAAAATACCACATAGGATTCACCTAATCATCAAATTGTCCATATAAGGATGAAAGATAATTACTAGTTACATGGAAAATAAATGATCAGCTCAACATGCACTTGGTTACCATTTTAGTGATGGTGGAATAAAATTGTCCATAACTTTGTGAGCTATAATATATGCTAGTAATTGATAACTTTTCATGTTGTTTGATTTTTTATCCTGTGGTGTTGTTTTAATTTTTCCAAATAGCACCTTAATTTTTCAAAATACCACCTTAACACTAAAAATACCACACTAGATACGTGTAAAATAAATGATCAGCTCAACATGTACTTGGTTACCATTTTAGTGATAGTGGAACAAAATTTGAAAGTTTGATGGTTATTTGCAGGAAATAGACCAAAAGGCTCTAGGCGTGAGGTGAGGCATGGAAAGACGTGCTAAGACGCGAGGCTTGTCGCCTTTTTTGAATTCAGCTCCGATAAAGAAGATTTTCTTGAAAGAAGATTTCATGCAATGATAGTTTCTTAACTTTAATCATTATGTATAATATTTTTTATAAACTTAATATATATATATATATATATATATATATATATATATATATATATATATATATATATATATATATATATATATATATATATATATATAATGTGCCGCTTTCAGTCACGTTTTAAAAAGTTTTAAAAAATACCGTGGCTTCGGCATGACTTCTAATGCGTGAGGTTAACATGTTGTCACGTCACATCTCATGTTATTTATAACCTTGATTTGTTAATAAAAAATAAGAGTTTCAAGTCTGTACAATTTTGCAAATGGCTTGTTAATTTATGGCGTTAAACTAAAATATAACATGAACCTCATGAGCCAAGTAGGTGCATCACCACAGTGTTAACAAAAAAACAAAACAAGGAAAAGAACAAAGAGTTTCATGGCCATGCATTAAAATAAGAAGTCTCAACACCCAATGCGTATTCACTAGCTGATCACTCACCTGCTTGCTATTCCTTAGCAAACAAGTTGACATAAACATTGTATATATATTCACATTCCCACGTTACCTAGTTGCTAAGGTTTTCATTTTGACTTTTTTTTTTTTTCGAAGAGCAAAGTTTTATGACTTCATTTTTTGCTTCAAATCATGATCACAACTTTGTGAAAGATGGGTACGTACCCGAAAATGATGATGATGATAACGAGATATCAGAAAGATATAAGAAAAGAAAAACTAAGTTGATGAAAAAAAAGTGTAACTTGCATGACCCATTAGTCGTTTTTGGCTATGATATCATGTTGATGATACTTAGCTATCTCGATGCACGCAGCGTGGCGACCGCACTTGTTGTTTCGCGTGAATGGCTTAGTGTGGCTTCTAGTGATACCATTTGGTCTAAAAAGGTATGCACATATATTTGATACCACCTAAATGAAACACACTTTTTTTTTCTTTTTTTTAGCACGCGCGTGAGTTATATTGTGGGGTAAATTTGTATAAAATGAGGTATTTTTAATATGTTTAGTCAGGTGGTGACCGCTACGCCTCTAAAGGTGGTGGTACGCTAAAAAGCTAATGTGACACCGAGGTGGAGGTGATGGTCGGGTGACCCATACACCCATCCTAACAAACTTGCATATGCCTTGGAACTACAAAGCACTTTGAAGAATAAAGCTTTCCTTATTGGAACATCATTAGTTTTTTAATCTTTAAGAGTAAAGATTCTTGCATGATCATGATGGATATGAGTTAGGGATGTGTATATATCATTATTGTGATATTGGTGTACACTTCTAAAGTTCTAATCCATTTGTTAATGTCTTTGGTAGTGGAGAATTGATGAAGTAAGAGTTAGCGTTAGAATAATATGGAATCTTTAGTGCATAATACTACAGATTCAACTGCATGTCTTCAAGATATACATACTCCTTTTTGCTTATAATTGGTGATCTTATGGGATGGCTCGAGAAAACATTGAAAAGGAATACTGCAAGTTAAAGATTGTAAAAGGGTTACGACCTACTAAAATAAAGATGTGGCGATTTTAATATACTTAAGGAAGGCTCTTTTGGATTATTATTAATTTTACCGGGTCAAAATATATTTAGCTAATAATTGAAGTGGTTAAAAGTCACAAACGGAGAGGGATCTCTATATATTTAGGCTACCCTAGGAAAGTCGAGACTTTTTTTTTTCTTTTCTCTCTCTCTCTCTCTCTTCAAATGTACATGGTCCAACCGGTATTTCTCTAGTTGCTTTTGGAATCTTCCATGGCCATATCGAGATGTTCAACTAACGAGGTTTGAACTTTTTCTCAGGCTTTCGGGGGCCTTACAACTAGGCCACCTTGCAGATGCTTAAGTCACGCCAAGTATATGTATTTAGTGCATACAATCTTTTATGCTTATTAAATGAGTAGTGATTGACACGCCTAAAAATTTAAACTAATGAGGAGTGATTAACATGTCTAAAAATATGACTATCTTGCATGCCTACTCCATTCAACTAATATACACTAAGATTTTATTTTAACAAATGAACATGGTTTTTTTTTGGCAGCTTGACCAAATCCAAGCTAAAAATGGCAGGTTTTTTCCTTGGGCTGCTTGATCAAATCCATGCAAAAAAAATAGCAGGTTTTTTCTTTGGGCAGCTTGACCATATCCATGCTAAAAAATGACATGTAAGCAACCTACACTGCTACACATATTTCCAACTTTACATGCTATTGTTGTTTATTAGTTTTGTTTCAAGATCAACTTGTTCATTGTATCAATTATTATATGATTTAAAGTTTTGGTTACTTTCATGCTTCTGCATGATATTTGGAGCTATTGCAGGAGTTTCTGTTAGATTGGTACGGGTCGTGCCGATTTAATGTTTGTTTGTAAGTTAGAGTTATTTTCACTAACTCTTCATCAGTTAACGTCATGATTTTAGCAAAATAGCATATATGCTCTAAATTTAAAATCTTTGAACACGTAATTGTTTGAATCACGTTATAATATTATCAGTAGGAAAGAAAATATAATAACCTAATTTTTGTGTGGCTTTCTTTCTGATAGTGCGAAGAGCTATGGGCTGGAAAGGCTCATCTACCACGTTTGCCCCGAGTTGAGGGGTTGTCAAAGCTGTCTGCTTTCTCATTATCCGTTATAGATGGCAAACGGGTAAATTGCTTCCCCACGACCGTTAATTATTTCATTTTTAAAATAGAATTGTATGATCTTATAAACAACGGTTGTCCTCTCTTGACTGAAATTCTTTATCAGAACAGGATCAGGAAGGAAGATCTTTGGGATCATGCTTGGGAGTTTCACTTCAAAAAGGCATGTACTTTACAACTTATTGTACTGCTCTCGATACCATGTTGATGCTATATAGTAACCTCAAAATTCATCTGAAGTATTTTTTTTTCATTGCATAAAACCTCCTAATTGCTTTATGGACACACAAAAAAATAATTAATATCGTAACTATATATTTTTGTACCCATACCTAACATAGTATATTTATAGGAAAGATATAAGAAAACGGGGTAAACGGATGAGGTTTTCCTGTTCGGGTTAGCCGGGGAGGGCGAGCCCTTTTGACTCAGATATAAGCGGCCTCATTGGGTTAATCTCGAGACTGTTTCTTCCCTTCCCTGGCCACCACCAAATGTACACACCTAGCAAGGTTTAAACCCTTGACCTCTTGTGAGGAAACCAAGGACCTTACCACTAGGCCATTTGGTGGTGTTTTTAAACGGGTGAGGTTTTCCCTGTTAAGGTTACCTATCAGAGAGGGCATGTATTTTGACTCAGATGTAAACGGAAAGATGTAAGAAATTGTAAAGAGTGTTTTTTGAGTCAACCCAACCCGATCCCAACTGTGCCAAAATTTACCCATTTTTGATATGTTACCCAGCCCACCCGACCCTACCATTTTGACCCGTTACCCATTCTTCTCATTGTAACTTTTCAACCACCATGTCATTGTCCCACATGATCGATCATGTTGCTTGTTATTTTAAGTTTTGCTAATGATCTGAAACCTCTAATAAGGTTTATTCTTCCATTATTACCAACAGGAAGCTCCAGAATACTGGCGTAATTTGGACCCATTTTGGACAGGGACGGAGCCATCAATGCGCCGCTACTTTCATCCAGATGGGAGCCAAACGGCTGATCCTGGTGACAAGGTGTGGGGTGGCCATGAATCTTGTTACACCATAGTTACAAGTTTCATGGCGGATGGAAAGATGAGGAAGCATTATGTAAGAATCAACCGTTGGCCACATATGTCCATAAGTAGGAGGCTTGATCATGGTTGGGAAATGTCAAACTTTCTCTACAACTACTCTAGTGTTCCCGACGCTTACAAGAAAGGAGGCACCGGTCCGTGTCTTCACGTGCTTTAATTTTCGTATCTTTTTGTAAAAGCTTGTACTTTCTTTTTCAGTGTGTGAAATTATTTGCTTAATCTATGATACCAATGTTGCAATGGTTTTAATAAGGTGCTAAATTTGCTCCCTTTGTAGTATGTTAAATTATGTAAAAACTTCACCAAATCTTTTTTCGGAAGGCAGAGAATTGCACACATGTTATATACCTAATACCACACCTATGTCCCAATTGAGACTTGAATACACAACCTCCTCGTTGATGAGTCGCTCACATACCTTTTAGTTCATCATTTTCTTTACCGAGACATCCCAAGTTAAAATTGTACCAATCACCGATTGTCAAATACTGATTTGTTTCAACAAGATGAGTTCGAGAGCTTCTATATATAAATGAGTATATTAAATATTCCACAGATAGTAATGTTTTACTTAATTTGTGTGCCATGGTAGATGTCAGCATGGGATGGAGTGAATATATGTATGCATGCAAGTTATACAATTCATATTTTGGATTCTTAACTACAAATTTCAGTTCGAAACAACAGTTAATGTATTGAAGTTGCATGTTTCCAATCTTCATATACTAAAAATAGATTAAGTGGTTTAGGATTCTTGTGCATCATAGTTTCTGGCACATAAATTTTCATGTGCAAGCCATCATACCGTCTGATAACTTTCACTTGCCTGCCTGCGATTTGAAGTTAGTCGTATTGTTTTATAGTGAATTAATTTGGTTTAATATTATATATCGACAATAATTCTGTCAGTTACACTATCTCTCAGCCCTGATGAAGTGACGAAGAGATCTTCACGAAGCCTCGGCTCTCAACAGCTTGAATTGCTGAAAAGAAATTAAGCAAATCAGTTAGAAATGGAAGTCAGATCATTATTAGATAGTTCAATTCATTGCGTGAAGCTTATAGTCAACTAAAGAGTACGTGTTTCTTTGTAAAAGGAAGCCATGCATGCATAGACCTTAAACGGACAACGAATATAAACGTACATGCACGGCTCTTACAAACATAGAAGTGACATATGGTTTCAAATTAGCCAATTTGTGGAAATCAAGCTCATACGTAGATGGCAAAGAGGTTAAAAGCGTTGAGGATTTTATATACTTAAAAGAAGGAGGTGTCTTTATGTAATGTTGGAGGTGGGTTACGTGTTTGTTGAAGAGGCAAATAGAGAGGATTTTATATACTATTACTAGTAGTAGGATAGGACATTCAATTAGATTTTTTTAGGGTGCGTTTGGTATCCTCCTATGAGAATGAGGGAATCATAGTGGTAATGATTCTAAGTGTTTGATTAAGATGAGAGGCCCACATTACATGAGAATGAAACATGGATATTATCCATACTTCATAGGAGTCCAAGTGGGGAGGAATGACTCTATCATAGGCGAGGGGCCCACCACTACTATCAAACTCATACCCATTGTGATTTACGGGAGCATACCAAACGCACCCTTAATCTATATTGACAAAAACAATGATATCATTGAAATATAATAACATGAACCACATGAAAACCAAGTAGGTCACCACACCTTGTTAACAAAACAACAAAATAAGGGAAAAAAAACGAAGAGTGAAGTAGTGAACGTTCATTTTCATGATTATGCATTTTTTCATGACCATGCATTAAAAGAAGAAGACCCAATACGTATTCACTAGTCACTCACTTGCTTGCTATTTACTCCTTAGCAAACAAGTTATTAACATAAAATTTTCATTTTGACTTCATTCTTTGCTTCAACATACTCATGATAAAATTGATAGTGATCATAACATTATTTTTTACTTCAACTCATGATAAAATTAAAGATGGTGATCATAACATTATGTTTTGCTTCAACTGATCATAATAAGATTAAAGATAGTGATCATAACATTTTGGATGATGAGTACGTACCCGAAAATGATGATGATTATTATGATGCATGCGATATCGGAAAGATGTAAGAAAAGAAAGACTAAGTTGATGAAAAATGAGTGCAACTTGCATGCATGACCCATTAGACGTTTTTAGCTATCATGTTTTGATAATATTAGCCATCTCGAAGCTGGCAGCGTGACTACGACACATCGACAGTTCAAGTGTCGCGTGGATGGCGTTGTGTGGCTTCTAGTGATACCATTTGGGCTATGTTTGGCGCACGAGCTTATCAGAGCTTATTGTAACATGAACTTATTTTTTCAGAAAAATAAGCTACCATTTAAAATAAGTCTCGTTTGGCTGACACGGCTTGAAGGAACTTGTTAAAAAAATAAGCTACTAAATAAAATGCTAGTTGAACTAGCATGTAAAAAAAAAGCTTCAGCCACATGCTCCAGCAACCAGCTCCAGCAACCCGCTCCAGCGATCCACTCCAGCTCCTACTTGTGCCAAACATACCCTTGGTCTAAAAAGGTATGCACAGATATTTGAATGTAAATGCAGTTTCTTTTTTGTATATATAATTTTAGAATGTTGGTTTGCATGACTAATTCATGTGTCTAAACTTGTGTCTAAAATGTGGCATGATCAAATGTAAATGTTGTGAGTGAGAAATGAAAAATGCTACACTCACACAATTTTTAGTAAAAGAAATCAACATACAAAAGTAACTTGTACCAATAGAATTGTAGTAGTAAAGTTTTTTTTTTTTTTTTTTTTTTTTTTTTTTTTTTTTTTTTTTTTTTTGTAAAAGGTCAACGACCCGGTAAATATATTACTCCAAAAAGCGTTTAAGTACAACGGATATGGGTGAATCCCATATCTCAGCCCGTTACATAGGCGAAAGCTTACATAACAAGATACTTCCTATTTTCAAAACAAGAAAACAAACCATTACTCACATGATAGTAGTGACTCTGACAAAAGATAAACTACTTCCTATGACCTTGGAGATTAAAACCATAAATGGCATTAAGAGCATCCAATTCCCCTGGAAGATCATAAATTTGCTTCGAATAATCATCATAGTCATACTCATCTTCACGCTCATGACCACCACCAAAAAGATTTGCTGATTCGTCGAACGTGTTAAGAACCTCATGCTCATCACTATCAGAAACCACAACCTTACCCACCTTTGAAAATGGGTTAGCCCTCTTAGTGACAGAGGTAGACGGAATAGGATGACCAGCATCATCCACAAGAGTAGCTTTCCCATCGATCAGTAGCTTTTCAAGCTTACTAATTTTCTCAACAATTGGAGTAGAACCAACTTCCATTGTTCTCATAGAATCACTCACAAGCGGTTCTTGCATATCACTCACAACCAGTCTTAACCGACTCATCCTTATTAATTTTCATTGTACTGCCAGCATCCACATCCTTGTTAGTAACAACCTTAGGAATACCAAAACCATCTGTATCATCCATATTAAGAGCATCAAACTGATTAGAAGTAGTGTTCTTGGTTCCACTCGTACTAGCCACATCAGAAGCCTTCTTCTTACTGACATTAGCTTTCTTTGGTTCAGGAAGAGTCTTTTTGGGCTGATATTCAAAATGCTTACCCACCACAGGTTTGGTAAAACCTCCTCGACCCGGATTCGAACCAACTTGCTTTCCCTTCTTCTTATTGTTAACAGGCTGAAACCCATCACTTGCGTTCTTAGTAGGTTGAGCATTTGGTATGACAACCTTAGGGCACTCAACCAAAGTATGTCCAAATACCTTACATTTATCACAGCGAGGCGGTTTCCACTCATATTCAACCCGGATCTTCTCAATAGTCGAACCCGTACCCATCAAGTAGAGGAATCTCAACAGTGAGACTGTTCTTTAGTACCTCATCCGACTTTACTTTAATCATACACCTAGCAAAGCTACTCTGGCCCCAAGATTCCTTGCACATTTGACTAGTAAAGGCATCTAACCTTTTGGGCATCCCAATCACTGTAGCAAGAAGGCTAAGCCCGTCATCAGAGAACATAGCTAAAGGAACATCATAGAATTTAACCCACACCGGAATGTTAGTCAAATCCTCTTTAAGCAAGTTGGTGTTCAATGTCCATGGTTTAAGGATAATAGGGACATTACGAATCAACCAAGGACCATTATCAAGGACATCATCGACACCTTTCTTCGAAGTAAACTTGAAGAAAAAGAAACCCTTAGCATTCATCATAACCTTTTGTAAACCATACTTAGCCCACGAATTGCGAATATAATAATCAACAACAGGAAAAGCAAGGCGTTGACCAAGGAAGTATCCGTAGAGAGTATTCTCAAACCTCATGTTAACCTCTTGCACTACATTCATTGGGACTGACAGATCAACATCATCCTTTTTGTTGTTGCATTCTAACCTCCGAAAATTAGACACGTGTTTCTGGGATTCATTAGAAGCAACACCCGCGTAAGAAACCGACTTCACTCCATTACCACTAGTAGTATCACCCTTGGGTGCATTAGGAGGAGTACTAGTTTTAATAACATTAGTAACATTCAAATTAGGTTGAAGCCCACTACCGCTTGGATTGTGCAAATCAGAAGAGAAAGCCATAGTAGCACGAATATCACTTTGAATTATATTCATGGCTTCATCAAAATTCTGATGCGCATTAGCAATCAATTGCTCCACATTTGGCTGTTGTGAACCAATATAGGCCGAATCAATAACATTAGTCACATTAGGTTGAACATGAGTACCAGCAATATCAAGTGACACCGGCGCCTCTTGATGTGTTGTGGCTCCATTAGTACTAGCAGGAGTACTAGCATCATTAGAATTAGTAGCAGCCCCATGTGACCCTTTGGACACATTAGCAGCACCTTCAAGTGAAACCTTGTTGAAGAACCCTTTTTCCATCTCTCACAAACCCCACGACAATCAACCCAATCGACTCACACAAGCAGAAACAAACCAGCAATCGCACGACCAGTAGCACCAACAAAAAACGGTAAAACCCTAACTGAAAAGTTAGGGTTTCATACGCTGAAAGTCCAAGATCTAACCAGCACCCATAATGATCGTCCCAATGATAATAAATTCGATTCAATAAACTATATAGGGAAGATAAACCAACCTACTTGATAAAAGATTGGAAGGATCAGAGAAGAGCAGGTCGGCTCAACACCAAAGAACGATATCTTTTTTTTTTAAAACCCTAAAGAAAAGATTATACAATAACCAGGAAGGATTCTGGTCGTGTAATGTGAAAAGCGATAAAGGGGAGTTAGGGTTTAGAAAAAAAATCTCCAGAGAGAAACTAGGGGTTTTTTTTTAGTAGTAAAGTTTCTCTTCATGTATGTGTGAATTTCTTTTTGTAAAAATTGTGTGATTGTAGCATTTCTAGTGAAAAATTGTGTAATCCACTTATCAAACATTAAATTGTTTAAGCACAATATTAATAATGTAAATTAAATCTCCAAATCATTTTGCATAATTTTGTGGTGCAAATTTCTTTATGTGTCACATTTGCTGGCTATAATATGCTAGCAACTGATAATTTTTCATGTTGTTTGATTTTGTATAAAGTGGTGTTGTTTTTAATTTTTCAAAATACCACC
Organism: Artemisia argyi; assembly: GCA_030686995.1. Classification (NCBI taxonomy): domain Eukaryota; kingdom Viridiplantae; phylum Streptophyta; class Magnoliopsida; order Asterales; family Asteraceae; genus Artemisia; species Artemisia argyi. The sequence continues at coordinate 6,897,525 of CM060687.1, forward strand.
TTATACAACATAGGATCCACCCAATCATCAAATTGTCTATATATAGATGAAAGATAAATATTAATTACGTGGAAAATAAATGACCAACGGCTCAACATGTATCTGGTTACCATCTTGGTGATAATGAAACAAAATTTGAAAGTTTGATGAGTTATTATTTGTAGGGTTATAAAAGGCGCATCATGTCACCACTAAGAAGCATCATGGAGCTGCTAAGGCGCGATGTGTGGCATTCACGTTACGAAATAGACAAATCACAAAGGTATCGGCTCTAGGCGTGGCGTGAGAAGTGGCGCGGTAAGGCTTGCTAAGGCGTGAGGCGTGCCGCCTTTTCGAAATTCAACTCTGATGAAGAAGTTTTTTTGAAAGAAATGAAGAAGATTACATGAAATGATTGTTTCTTGACTTTAATCTATATGTATGACACTTTTTTTGATCTTGATATATATGAAATATGATATAAATATAAAAATCTATAAATATTTTAATATTTTGTACCACTTTAAGTCACATTTTAAAAAACACAATGACTTCAAGATAACTCTTAAGGCGTGAAATTTGACCATGCCGCCATACCACGCCTCACACTATTTACAACATTTTGTTTTAAACATATAACATTTGGTTATTTGTTAATGAATAAGTAAGACTATCAATTCAGTACAGTTTTGCAAGTAGCTTATTATTTTATGTCTTTAAACTAAAATATAACATGAGCCAAGTAGGTGCATCACCATTCACCACCTTGTTAAAAAAAAATAAATAAATAAATAAAATAAAATAAAATAAAATAATGAACGTTCATTTTCATGACCATGCATAAAAATAAGAAGTCTCAACAGACAACACGTGCCAATAACCAAACAAGTTGACATAAACATTGTATATATATTCACATTCCCACGTTGCCTAGTTGCTAAATTTTTCATTCCGACTATTTTTTTTTTTTTTCTTTTTTTCTTTTTTTTAAGAGCAAAGTTTTATGACTTCAATTCATTTTTTGCTTCAAATCAATGATAAACTATAGTGATCATAACATTGTGGAATATGGGTACGTACCCGAAAATGATGATGATGATTATGACGAGATATCGGAAAGATGTAAGAAAAGAAAGACTAAGTTGATGAAAAAAAAGTGTAATTTGCATGACCCATTAGTCGTATTTGGCTATGATATTTTGTTGATGATACTTAGCCATCTCGATGCACGCCGCGTGGCTACAGCTCTTCTAGTGTCGCGTGGATGGCGTAGTGTGGCTTCTAGTGATACCATTTGGTCTAAAAAGGTATGCACACATATGAGTTAGGGATGTGTATATAACATTATTGTGATATTGGTGTATATAACATTATTGTGATATTGGTGTCTAACCATTAAGTTCTTGGTAGTGGAGAATTGATGAAGTAAGAGTTAGCATTGGAACAATAGGGAATCTTTAGTGCATAATACTATAGATTCAACTGCATGTCTTCAAGACATACATGCTCCTTTTTGCTTATAGTTGGCGATCTTATATAATGGCTTGAGAAAACATAGAAAAGGAATAGAGCAAGTTAAAGATTGTAAAAAGGTTGAAACTTGCATGTGTGGAAACCCTAAAATAAAGGGTGTGGCGATTTTAACCCATTTAAATAGGATGGGTCCTTTTGGAGTATTATTTATTTTAACGGGTCAAAATATGTTTTGCTAATAATCAGTGTCGTATCTAAGTTTACAGAGGCCCAGTACAGAATTCAGTTTAAAGACAAATATGATGCCTAAAATATAAATTAAATAATTTAATTAAAAGATAAAATGAGAAATAATCGTTTTCAATGTGCCCGACCAACATTTTTTAATGCAACACTCTAAATCAAATATATAAAGTCACTTTTATAGGATATATATACATATCATACAAAAATTTGGAGGCTCCTTAAAATTTAAAAGTCCTGTGCTATAGAACACATCGCATACCCTTATATATGGCTCTGTTAATAATTGAAGTTGTTAAAAGTCACAAACGAAGAGGGATCTCTATTTAGTTACTTCTGGACTCTTCCATGGCCATATCAAGATGTTTAACCAACTAGGTTTGAACCTTTTCTGAGGATTTCGGGTCGGCTAACAACTAGACCACCTTCGAGATGCTTAAGTCACGCCATATTTAAATAGAACATGGTTATATGTGTAACTGTAATTATAAATGAGTAAAATGACATAAAATGACATACATATTTAAATAGAATATGGTTATATTGTGATCAAATGGTTTTTGTATTGATTTTCTGTGATCAAACCGGATACAAGGGAGGGAATATATATCCTAACTATCCACAACTATTTTAGGATAGTACTAAAGACATATCAAATTACAATACATGTTATAAGACTAAATCACAAATGATAAGACCAAATCAATAATAAATGTGCTACTAACACTCCCTCGTAGTCCGAGCGGCGAAATTGTGAAAGCTCGGACCGGAGATTAAAAGCTAATAAACAATAAATTAAAGCAAATAAATAATTGTTGATAAAGACATTTGACAGGAAGGGGAAGCACATCTTCAGCAGTAAGCAATAAACTGGATAAACCAAAGTATCCCAAACAGTCGTCTCGGGAATAAGAACTCTAGATTCGACACCAACAAAAGTCGTCTCGGGAATAAGAACCCTAGATTCGACACCAACAAAATTCATCTCGGAAATAAGAACCCTAGATTCGGCACAAACAAAAGTCGTCTCGGGAATTAATACCCTGGATTCGACATTAGAAAAAACAATTAAATAACTATAAGATGTTAGAGAATAATGTGTTGACGTTATTATTTGAATGATCGATACATACTTAAATTACAAAATATATAGGGACTTATCCATGATCTATTTTAGGTAAATGCTAATCACTCCTAACTCTTGCTAATCTTATTTAATATACAGGTAATTATCTACTCATCAAGCTAATCTCTAGGTAATCATCTACTCTACTAATCTGTTTGCCATTATTCTCTAACACTTACATGGTCTTATCACATGTGTTGTAATTTGATATGTCTTTAGTACTATCCTAAAATAGTAGTGGATAGTTGGGATATATATTCCCTCCCTTGTATCCGGTTCGATCACAGAAAATCAATACAAAAACCATTTGATATTTTCAAATGGTTTTTGTATTGATTTTCTGTGATCGAACCGGATACAAGGGAGGGAATATATATCCCAACTATCCATGACTATTTTAGGATAATACTAAAGACATATCAAATTACAATACATGTGATAAGATCAAATCAATAATAAATGTGCTATTAACATATATGTGTAAAATGGTCAGGTGTTACTTACGTACAAGACAACAACAGTGTTATATTCAACCTTTATTTGTGGCCAAATAAGTACGATATATGCATCTACTGATGCATCCAAACGAAGATAACACAGAAACACAGACTAATTGTCACAACTCACCGCTCCTTTGTTACAGCTTCTTAAACAAGCATTGGAGAATTAGTCTTTCTAAAAAACAATCATAGCTCACCGCTCATTTGCCAAACAACAATAAAAATCAAAATGCTCATTGCTCACCGCTCATTAATGAGTAGTAATTGAAATGCTTAAAAATATGACTAACTTGTATGCCTACTCCATTCAACTACTATACTAATATTTTATTTTAAGAAATGAACAAGGTTTTTTCTTTGGGCAGCTTGGCCAAATCCATGCTAAAAAATGACATGTAAGCCAACCTACACATCCACCTTTACTTGCTATTATTGTTTATTAGCTTTGATTAAAGATCAACTTGTTCATTGTATGATTTAAAATTCTGGTTACTTTCATGCTCCTGCATGATATTTGGAGCAATTCTAGGAGTTTCTGTTAGATTGGTACGGTTCGTGCTGATTTAATGTTTGTTTGTCTAATAGAGTTATTTTCACTAACGCTTCATTGGTTAACACCGTTAATCACCCTGAAAAATAATTGACATACAATGCTTTTCAGAAAAATAGCATATATGCTCTAAATTTAAAATCAACATTATAATATTATCAGTAGGAAAGAAAACATAAGAGCCTAATTTTTGTGTGCCTTTCTTGTTAATAGTGTGAAGAGCTATGGGCTGGAAAAGCTCATCTACCACGTTTGCCCCGAGTTGAGGGATTGTCAAAGCTGTCTGCTTTCTCATTATCCGTTAAAGATGGCAAAAGGGTAAATTGCTTCCCCACGACCGTTCATTATTTCATTTTCTAAATAGAATTATATGATCTTCTAAACAACGTTGTTCTCTCTTGACTGAGATTCTTTATCAGAACAGGATCATGAAGGAAGATCTTTGGGATCATGCTTGGGAGTTTCACTTCAAAAAGGCATGTACTTTGCAACTTATTGTGCTGCTCTCGATATCATGTTGATGCTATATAGTAACCTCAAGAATTCAACTTTCACACAGCTTATGCATGTTAAATTTCTCTATTTATTCCATCTACCCAGAATGGGTCGATTTGGGTTATGTTTTTATTGGAAAACAGAGAAAATTGAGAGTGTGGGAAAAGTTGTTATTATTCATTCAAATGAAAATGAGTACAGAGTATGTTATTTATACATAAAAGTCAAACTAAGTAAAGTCAAAACTATACTAACTAACTGCAATTAAGCTATATTATTAACAAAGCTAAAAATTACATAACATCACAATTCCTATGTGCTTTGAGGTACAATTGTAGCTTGCGAGATTGAGGCTTGATCATTGATTGCATATGATTGATTGTATGGTTGACTGTATGCTCTGACTTGCCTTGACCATGCTCTGCCTTCTTAGTTCCTTTACCCCCCCCCCCCCCCCCCAAGTTGGCATTGTGTATGGATCACAAATGCCAAACTTGGACAAACACTGATAATGAAGTACTTTTGGAATTCCTTTGGTGAGGACAACTGCTGCTTGTAATCTGGTAGGAACATAAGTAGGTAGAATTTGATTGGCTTTGATCTTGTCCCTGATAAAGTGACAATCAAACTCAATATGTTTTGTTCTGGCATGATACACTGGGTTTGATGCTAAAGCAATTGAGGAAGCAGTATCACATTATATTGGAACCGGAAGTGGAATATGTAGTTGAAGATCTTTGAAGAGACATTGAAGCCAAGTAATCTTACATGTACAATCAGCAAGGGCCCTGTACTCTGCTTTAGTTGATGATCTTGAGACAACTGATTGCTTCTTTGAAATCCAGGAAATTAGACAAGATCCTAAGAATATTGCATAGCTACTCATTGATTTTCTTGTTATAGGACAAGCTGCCCAGTCACTATCACAATAGGCGGACAATGTAGGTGTAGTTGTAGTAGGAAAATGGAGACCCTGACCAGGACACAACTTGATATATCTTAGAACTCTAAGTAAGGCCTTCATGTGTATGGTTCTTGGAGCTTGTGAAAACTTACTTAGCAGTTGAGCAACAAATGAAATGTCTGGCTTAGTGATTGTTAGATAGATAAGTTTTCCAACTAATGTTCTGTAAAGAGAAGGATCTTGGAGAGGTTCACCATCTGTAAGGTTTAAGCTGAGAACAGGATCAATGGGTGTAGAAACTGGTTTGTCATTTAGCACATTTCCACATTTAAGTAGCTTAAGTGCATATTTCCTCTGAGACATTACTAAACCATGATTATTTCTGAGTATCTCAATGCCCAAGTAGTAATGTAATGGCCTAAGGTCTTTGATGCTGAACTGATGATGGAGTTGTTGCTTGATCATTGTTAATGTTGGTTGATGATTTCCAGCAAGAAGTATGTCATCCACATATACAAGAAGAGCTGTAAAGGTGGAACCTTTGGTGAGAGTGAATAATGAGGTGTCAGCATAACTTTGTTGAAATCCAAGGGTAAGAAGAAAATATGTGAGCTTGTGAAACCATTGTCTGTTGCCTGTTTAAGTCCATAGAGTGATTTAAGAAGCTTGCATACTGTGTTGGGTGGATAATTGTGCATGTAACCTTGTGGAATTGTCATATAAACTTCCTCATGCAAGTCTCCATGAAGAAAAGCATTGTTGATATCAAACTGTTCTATGAACCAATTGTTATAAGTTGCAACATCAAGTAAAACTCTAACACTGACCATCTTAGCAACAGGTGCAAATGTCTCTTTGTAATCAATGCATTCTTTCTAAGTGAAGCCCTTAGCCACCAATCTTGCTTTGAACCTTTCTATGGTGCCATCAGCATTGAATTGGATTTTGAAGACCCATTGCATCCAATGGGAGATTTGCCAGGGGGAAGCAATGTGAACTCCCAAGTGTGGTTGTCTTCAAGAGCTTTGATCTCCTTGCCCATTGCATTCACCCATCTTGGATCTTTGGCTGCTTGAGCATAGGTGTGTAGTTCAACAGATGTGTTGAGATTGTGGATGAAGTGTCTGTAAGCATGTGATCTAATGTTGTAGCAGTTAATTTTGTTGTGAAAAGTGTATTTATGAATGTTATAAACAAATGATTTTGGAAGTGTGCAGTGAAAGTCACTAAGTTTGGTTGGTATGTGTTTGTTCCCGGTTGATGTTCTTGTGGGTTGTGTGTTGTGTGTGGATGTTGTTGGTATTGGTTCAGTGTTGACAGGTTGAGTTGTGGCAGGTAGAGGTTCAGTGTTGATAGGTTCAATGGTGGTGTTATGTGGGCTTGATGATGGTGTTGGTGTATGGTTGATAGGAGATGTGGTTGGTTCAGTTATGCTCTGACTTGTGTATGTTTGTTCATTGTGAGTAGGAGAAGGAGTGTTTGGAAAAACAGGTATTGTGGCTGGATCAGTCATTGGAATAGGGACTGGTTGTGTGGTTGTGGTTGAGGTTTAAGAAAAGGAAACTCAGTCTCATCAAAATCTACACTTCTACTAGTTATGGTTTTGTGTGTGATAGGATCATAGAGTATGTAGCCTTTCTGAGTTGTGGGATATCCAACAAGGATTGCTGGAATTGATCTAGGTGCAAAATTGTCAGAGGTGTGATGGTGAACATAAGCTCTACAACCTAGAATCCTGAGATGATTGAGATCTGGTGGCACTTTTTAGAGAATTTCATAAGGTGATTTGTTACCTATGGTTTTGGTTGGAAGTCTGTTGATTATGTATGTAGCAGCATTAAGGCAATATCCCCAGAAGTGGTTAGGAAAGTGTCATTGGAAGTTGATTGATCTAGCTACTTCAAGTAAATGTTTGTGTTTCCTTTCAACCCTAGCATTTTGTTGTGGTGTATTAGGACATGATGTTTGATGAACTATTCCTTTGGTTTGAAAGAATTCAATGAGAGATGAGTTGAGAATTCAGTGCCATTGTCACTTCTGATGGTTTTGATTTGCTTATTAAAGTGATTTTGAACATATTCACATAATGTGTTAATGTTTTTGATTGTGTGAATTTTTGTTGGCATTAAATATGTCCATGTTGCCCTTGAATGGTCATCAACAATAGTTAGAAAGTATTTGCAATTATTGATTGTGGTGTGCTTGTATAGGCCCCAAACATCAATATGAACAAGATCAAATAATGAGGTATTGCTCCAAGATCTGCAAATGCAACCATTCTAAACAGTTATTCCAACAATCAAAGGTTTCATGCACAAAATGCCTCAAACAGTCATAGAAATGTTATGCCAAACACCCATAATAGTCTCATTACCAAATGGTCAAACAGTGAAAGTCACACTTATTGGATCAGTCACAATTAATGAACACATAACACTTCACAATGTTTTTTACATACCAACATTCACTTACAATATTATCTCAGTAAGCAAACTTTTACAAGGAACGACAATTTCACTCACTTTAACTGCTTCACTATGCATTTTTCAGGACCAGAACAAGAGGATTGCACTTGGCAACCTTTGTGATGGTTTCTACTTTCTCTCATCAGCATCTACACCTTCTACAAGACCTTCCACCATCCTACAATGTAGCAGCAAAACACAACTGTGGCACTCAAGACTTGGACATCCATCACTTACTGTACTCAAAAGAATAAAATGTTTGTCTCACCATTGTGTAAGCTTTAGCTGCAGTTGGCAATGGTTGCATAAGCAAAATTTGTCCCCTTATGTTTGAATAACCTTCATCCAACCCCATCAAGAACTGTATTAATCTTTTCCTTTGATCTCTCTCCCCATTATTTCTACCATTTTCACAATTACACAAACACGAACACAGGTATGGTGCCTCAAGAGCATCAAACTCATCCCATAGCCCTTTTAGCATATGGTAATAAACTTCAACTGTGCAATTATCTTGTTTCAACTGAACTATATCATGACTCAACTGATAAATTCGATGACCATCAATTTGAGCATAATGTTCTTGTAACTCAGACCACAACTTTGAAGCTGAATTGATGAAATTCAAGTTATTGCCAATTTGTTCACTTACAGTGTTCAATATCCAAGAGATTAACATATCATTATTTCTTTCCCAATATGGCCTCAAATCAGTGTCCCTACTTGGCTCAGGATATTCACCAGTGATAATTCTCATCTTGTTCTTCGTATTTAAAGCAATCATTAAGGACCTCTTCCAAGAGATGTAGTTGTCTGATCCAGTGCGTTTCTTTGATATGAGAATAAGACCAGGGTGATCAGTTTGATGAAGAAAAAGTGGATGATTTGATGTAATTTCCTCATCATTTGTGGTGTTTAGTGTGTTTGTTGTCTGAGTTGTGTTTGAAGAAGTTCCAGCCATTTTCTTGATTTGAAAACTTTAGGGGGTTTTTGATTGATTTTGTATGATTTGTGATGTTCTGTGTGAATCTGATATGATAAGAATGATGAGGAGATTGTTGTGGTTGTAATGGTGTATTAATTGCTGATTGATTGCAAGGTTGATGATGGTTATGGTGGTTTTGGGTGATGGTCAAAGTTTATTACGATGGTCAAAGTTTGTTACATTGATCATAGTTAGTTATTAGTGGTGGTTTTCCACCATGATACGAAAGTGTGCTCTGATACCATATTGGAAAACAGAGAGAATTGAGAGTGCGGGAAAAGTTGTTATTATTCATTCAAATGAAAATGAGTACAAAGTATGCTATTTATACATAAAAGTCAAACTAAGTAAAGTCAAAACTATACTAACTAACTACAATTAAGCTATATTATTAACAAAGCTACAAATTACATAACATCACAATTCCTCTGAGCTTTGAGGTGCAATTGTAGCTTGTGAGATTGAGGCTTGATCATTGATTGCATATGATTGATTGTATGGTTGACTTTATGCTCTAACTTGTCTTGACTATGCTCTGCCTTCTTAGTTCCTTTAGTTTTACATCTAGCGGATCAAATGTGCAAATAAAATAAAAGTTAAAAGGAAACATGTTGAACAGGTCAAGCAGGTTGAATTCATCTGAAGTTTTTTTTTCAATGCATAAAACCTCCTAATAGCTTTATGGACATATATATATATATATATATATATATATATATATATATATATATATATATATATATATATATATATATATATATATATATATATATATCGTAATTATATATTTTTGTACCCATACCCATTCTTCTCATTGTAACTTTTCAGCCACCATATCATTCTCCCACATGATCATGTTACTTTCTGTTGCAAGTTTGGGTAATGATCTGAAACCTCTAATAAGGTTTATTCTTCCATTATTACCAACAGGAAGCTCCAGAATACTGGCGTAATTTGGACCCATTTTGGATAGGGACGGAGCCATCAATGCGCCGCTACTTTCATCCAGATGGGAGCCAAACGGCTGATCCTAGTGACCAGGTGTGGGGTGGCCATGAATGTTGTTACTCCATAGTTACAAGTTTCATGGCGGATGGAAAGATGAGGAAGCATTATGTAAGAATCAACCGTTGGCCACAAATGTCCATATGTAGGAGGCCTGATTATGGTTGGGAAATGTCGAACTTTCTCTACAGCTACTCTAGTGTTCCCGATGCTTATAAAAAAGGAGGCACCGGTCCGTGTCTTCACATGCTTTAATCTTCACATCTTTTTGTAAAAGCTTATACTTGCTTTTTCAGCGAGTACAATGCTGTAATGGCTTTAATTATGTGCTAAATTTGCTCCCTTTGTAGTATGTTATGTAAAAACTTCACCAAATCTTTTTTCGGAAGGCAGAGAATTGCACACATGTTATACACCTAATACCACACCTATGTCCCAACTGAGACTTGAATACACAACCTCTTCGTTGATGAGTCGCTCACATACCTTTTAGTTCAACATTTTCTTTTCCGAGACATCCCAAGTTAAAAATTTTCCAATTATCGATTGTCAAAATATACTGATTTGGTTAAACAAGATGAGTTCGAGAGCTTCTATAAATGAGTATATTAGATATTCGGGGTAATACCATATTAAAGCACTATACTTGTAAAAAAAATCACTTTTGAGTATCGAACTTTTTTTTCCTCACTGGGGTACTAAACTTTCATTTTTGGCCTCTTTGACGCACTTTGGGACGTTTTTGCCCCTCAAAATTTTGAAAATCCAGGGGCAAAAATGTCATAAAAATGTCCCAAAGTGCGTCAAAGAGGCCAAAAATGAAAGTTTAGTACCCCAATGAGGAAAAAAAAGTTCGATACTCAAAAGTGATTTTTTTGTCAAGTATAGTGATTTAATATGGTATTTGCCCTAGATATTCCACAAATAGTAATGTTTTACTTAATTTGTGTGCCATGGTAGATGTTCCAATCAGCATGGGATGGAGTGAATATAGCTTTAATATGCATGCATGTTATACAATTCATATTTTATTTTCTTAACTGCATCTCTATAACTCATTAAGTGATTGCTAGAATTTATTTTATAGGGTGAAAGCTGAAAACACGCAAAATAATATTTCAAAACACACGATGTACGCAATGAACTTTCAAAAAGCTGAAAACACGCAATATACTTTCAAATTTGGAACAATGTACGTAATATGACCTGGAACCAGCAGGTTACCAGGTTTCAAACTTTGAAAATAGACAGGAATAGTCCCTGTGGCTTGCATTGACTATCGCTGGTCATCCTTGGATTTTTTTTCACCTACAAAAGGTACAATAACGGTCCCTATGGTTTGCGTAGACTTTCACATTAGTCCGTTTTTATACTTTTTCACCCGTTCTCTTACGTTTTTATCCGTTTTCGTCCGTTTTTTTTACGTTTTCGTTCGTTTTTATACAATTTCATCCGTTCTCTTACGTTTTCGTTCATTTTTTTTTTACGTTTTCGTTCATTTATATACGTTTTCACACACGTTTTTACACTCGTTTCTACACACGTTTTTACACACGTTTTCACAAACATTTTTACACACGTTTTTACATACGTTTTCACACACGTTTTTACACTCGTTTCTACACACGTTTTCACAAACATTTTTACACACGTTTTTATATACGTTTTCACACACGTTTTTACATACGTTTTCACACACGTTTTTACACACGTTTTTATATACGTTTTCGCACACGTTTTTACACACGTTTTTATATACGTTTTCACATACGTTTTTACACACCTTTTCACAAATATTTTTACACACATTTTTACATACGTTTTTACACTCGTTTCTACACACGTTTTCACAAACATTTTTACACACGTTTTTATATACGTTTTCACACACGTTTTTACACACGTTTTTACATACGTTTTCACACTCGTTTTTACACACGTTTTCACAAACATTTTTACACACGTTTTTACATACGTTTTCACACACGTTTTTACACTCGTTTCTACACACGTTTTCACAAACATTTTTACACATGTTTTTATGTACGTTTTCACACACGTTTTTACACACGTTTTTACATACGTTTTCACACACGTTTTTACACACGTTTTCGCACACGTTTTTCTATACGTCTTCGCACACGTTTTTACACTCGTTTCTACACACGTTTTCACAAACATTTTTACACACATTTTTATATACGTTTTCACACACGTTTTTACATACGTTTTCACACTCGTTTTTACACACGTTTTCGCACACGCTTTTACACACGTTTTTATATATGTTTTCGCACACGTTTTTACACACGTTTTTATATACGTTTTCACATACGTTTTTACACATGTTTTCACAACATTTTTACACACATTTTTACATACGTTTTCACACACGTTTTTACACACGTTTTCGCACACGTTTTTACACACGTTTTTATATACGTTTTCACACACGTTTTTACACTCGTTTCTACACACGTTTTTACATATGTTTTTATATACGTTTTCACACACATTTTTACACTCGTTTCTACACACTTTTTTACATACATTTTTATATACGTTTTCACGCACGTTTTTACATACGTTTTTACACACGTTTTCGCACACATTTTTACACATGTTTTAACACACGTTTTCGTTCACATTTTTACACACGTTTTTCGGGACTTTTTTCATAATTTGTTTCGAGTTTTTTTTCGAATTTTTTTACACACGTTTTGTCCATTTTTTTAAGTGTTCGTCTATAAAAAAAATTAGAAAAAGAATTTTGACAAAAAAAAATTGTAAGGAATTTCAAAAAAAGATCAGAAATAAAAAATCGGAAAAAAATTCCGAAAAAAATTTCTGAAAAAAATTCCAAAAAACGTGTGTAAAAACGTTTATAGAAACGTGCGTAAAAACGTATATAAAAACGAGTGCGAAAACGTGTGTAAAAACGTGTATAAAAACGTGTGAAAAACATGTGTAAAAACGTATGCGAAAACGTATATAAAAACGTGTGTAAAAACGTGTGCGAAAACGTGTGTAAAAACGTGTGTGAAAACGTATGTAAAAACGTGTGTAAAAACGTGTGTGAAAACGTATATAAAAACGTGTGTAAAAATGTTTGTGAAAACGTGTGTGAAAACGTGTGTAGAAACGAGTGTAAAAACGTGTGTAAAAACGTATATAAAAACGTGTGTAAAAACGTGTGCGAAAACGTATATAAAAATGTGTGTAAAAACGTGTGCGAAAACGTGTGTAAAAACGTGTGTGAAAACGTATGTAAAAACGTGTGTAAAAATGTGTGTAAAAACGTGTGTGAAAACGTATGTAAAAACGTGTGTGAATATATAAAAACGTGTGTAAAAACGTGTGCGAAAACGTATATAAAAACGTGTGTAAAAACGTGTGCGAAAATGTGTGTAAAAACGTGTGTGAAAACGTATGTAAAAACGTGTGTAAAAACGTGTGTGAAAACGTACATAAAAACATGTGTAAAAATGTGTGTAGAAACGAGTGTAAAAACGTGTGTGAAAACGTATGTAAAAACGTGTGTAAAAATGTTTGTGAAAACGTGTGTAAAAACGAGTGTGAAAACGTATGTAAAAACGTGTGTAAAAACGTGTGTGAAAACGTATATAAAAACGTGTGTAAAAATGTTTGTGAAAACGTGTGTAGAAACGTGTGTAGAAACGAGTGTAAAAACGTATGTAAAAATGTGTGTAAAAATGTTTGTGAAAAGGTGTGTAAAAACGTATGTGAAAACGTATATAAAAACGTGTGTAAAAACGTGTGCGAAAACCAATATAAAAACGTGTGCGAAAACGTGTGTAAAAACGTGTGTGAAAACGTATGTAAAAACGTGTGTAAAAACGTGTGTGAAAACGTATATAAAAACGTGTGTAAAAATGTTTGTGAAAACGTGTATAGAAACGAGTGTAAAAACGTGTGTGAAAACGTATGTAAAAACGTGTGTAAAAATGTTTGTGAAAACGTGTGTAAAAACGTGTATAGAAACGAGTGTAAAAACGTGTGTGAAAACGTATATAAACGAACGAAAACATAAAAAAAAATGAATGAAAACGTAAGAGAACGGATGAAATTGTATAAAAACGGACTAATGTGAAAGTCTACGCAAACCATAGGGACCGTTATTGTACCTTTTGTAGGTGAAAAAAGTCCAAGGATGACCAGCGAAAGTCAACGCAAGCCACAGGGACTATTCCTGTCAATTTTCAAAGTTTGAAACCTGATAACCTGCTGGTTCCAGGTCATATTGCGTACATTGTTCCAAATTTGAAAGTATATTGCGTGTTTTCAGCTTTTTGAAAGTTCGTTGCGTACATCGTGTGTTTTGAAATATTATTTTGCGTGTTTTCAGCTTTCACCCTATTTTATATATCGAAAAAACAAAAGCTATGATCCAACTGAAACAGAAATCTACTTGAAAGAAGATTATGTCAATGTGCTTAATTGTGCTTGGTTTGTTTGTGGTTACCCTTTATGTACTAGAATTCTCTTCATATTATTTTTCGATTTAACCCTTAATTCAAAACACCCAAATTTCAGTTCGAAACAACAGTTAATGTATTGAAGTTGCATGTTTCCAATCTTCATATACTAATAGAATAAGTGTTTTAGGATTCTTGTGCATCATAGTTTCTGGCCCATAATTTTTCACGTGCAAGCCATCATACTGTCTGATAACTTTCACCTGCCTACCTGCGATTTAAAGTCAGTGGTGTTGTTTTATAGTGTTAATGGTCTGATGAGGATGGACAATAAAAGAGAGTTTCTGAAAAGAAAGTCGGTTTTCTAATTTATTGATATTATATCGACAATGATTCTGTCAGTTTACACTATCTCTCAGACCTCACAATCCTGGCATAACTTCATAGATGTTTAGAATTGCAATATTTGTACAAGTAATGTGCGGATCGGAAGCTACAATCAAACTCATACAAAGCCAAAGAAACACGTTATATAACATTAGAGTATTAGACATATAATGTCTTCCTAAAATTAGAAGCTATATGTAAGCATCAATGGTTAAAACAAGCATGACGCTGACTTGGAATTTCACTTTGCATCTAGTAAATTATATCTCCCTAGATCTCATCTTTTTGCATGCCAGGTTATATAAACATAAGGTATGCTATTACGTAGAGATGAATCATGAAATATTTTCAATTTGTTTTGTTAAGCTCGTGACATTCACTTTCATGGTGTATTCGTCGTCTTAGAACATCATATGAGCTGTAAACGACTGTTCTATTGATGTGCTCTAGAAATTTTAACTAATGATATATGAAGTAAGTTTAACCGTTTGCAAATTCCAACGTTTTCATTGTAATCATGTCACATTCTCATCACTCATCACTATGTGAGAATAAGGTCACAAATGAATAGCTCAGAAGCTTGAAATGAACATCTATAAACTGAAACTTTGTTCCGAGAACTACAAGAACTGTAAATGTATAGTTGAAGGTTTTATTTATTTTCGTAGTATGGGGTTGTGTTTTGCTATTATTGAATAGTTATTTGATATGGTAGTTTAGGGGTGTTCATGGTTCGGTTAATAAACTGAAAACCGAACCGAAAAGAAAATCGAACCGAATTTGTTAAAATCGAACCGAACCGAATTAAAAATTCATTTTCGGTTTGGATATGGGTTTGGCTATCTAAACCGAAAATCTAATTTATATAAATATATACTTTTTTATATATTTATATTATTTTATATATAAAAAATATCCATTAAAATTTTATACTAATATAAAAAACATTTTTTTATGCTTGAAATAAATTTTTTTGCCAAAAATATATATAATTAAACTAAAAAAAGTATATATAAATAGTGTAATTCAAGCACAAATTTTGGTTTTTGGTTTTGACCCATAACCGAACCGAACTTCGGTTCGGTTTTCAGTTATGACCCAAATTTTTTTTTAACCGAACAACCTGAACCGCATAAATCGATTAACCGAGAACCGAACCGAACCGATGAACACCTAGTTAGTTTATACTTATAAGTGAAGCCCAATAATAACTAGATTGGTTTGGGCCAAAATATGGACAATAATATAGTCAAGTGAAATTAGCTCAAAATGTACCTTTTAATTTAAGCTTTTAAGATTGTTGTTAACAACAAATAAGCGAAATTTATGTTCGGACATTACACAATGTTCATATAAAACATTCAAAATCATTAAAATTTGCTAGAATATCTCAAATACAAATACAATACACTCCTTTTATTCGTCGTGAAAAATAAAAAAAACTTGTTTGTAATTATGTCTTAATATCAACCGATTTTGTGAAGATTTGATCGTTAACAACAACTATAAGGGATTGTTGTTAGCATTTCCCTTAAGTTCTAGCACATAAATATTTGTTCAAAATGTTAAAGCATTAGCTTAAAATATAACTATAAAGAAAATCTTAAACGAACATGTTAAATATAGTAAGCAAGCATGTTTGCTAGCTAGAGAAATAGTGAAAGGTGATATTAGGAGAATCTGCCCTATATTTTTGGAAGAAATGATATGTTCTATACTTATATTAGTAACCATATGCATGCATGCATTTCCACAAATAATCGATAGGATAGCATTGAAACATATGATTAATGGTCCACTTTTCGAACCCTTAATTACCATTCATCTTCATACATTATGGTTGAAACCTCTTATATATTCTACAAATTTATCAATTTTATTAACCAAAACTTCCAATAAATCGAATCTCCATGAAGACATTCATCTTTTTCACGACATTACTTTGCATCATCGTCGCAGTATCTGCAAAGCCAAAGAGTTGTTGGTCAGGTGGTTGGATCGTCAATGTTATTGATGATATCAATAGCAAAGAGTTGATTCAAGTTCATTGTAAATCAAAGGATGACGATATTGGTATGAAATCAATTGGATTTGGCCAATCCGTTGATTGGAAATTTTGTGAGAACATTTTTTCTCCTAGTACTCTTTACTTTTGCCATGTTTATAAGGGTAGTCAAGAACAAGTTTTTGACGTGTTCAATGATAAGATCAAGCAAACGTGTCGTGAGAAGGACCAAAAGAAAGATTATTGGGCATGCACTTGGTTGATTAGGCCCGACGGGATTTACATCCGAGATAGGAGTCAAGGAGGGGAGACGGATAAGAAAATGCATGACTGGAAGTAGAGGTGGGTAGAAGAGGTTTAGAGTACAAACCATCATACCTTAATATATTACCTTTTTTGTAATTTTTTTTTTCAATTAAACTGAAATATGTCAATATTTCTTTCTTTTTATGTATATATATAATTCTTTCGATTTACATAGAGGTGCAAGGCAAACGAGCAACAAGCTGCGTCGCTAGCCTTTTTTGAATTGCAAAGACAATTCTTTTAAAAACTACAATTGCAAATCTAGGTGTTATAACATTGTTATGTATAACTCGTTGGACTCTGTTGAGGAGCTCCACAGCCTCACGTAATGTGAATTTATAAATGTAATAGATTTATAAATGTAATATGAATTTATAAATGTAATAGATTTGTATTGGGAATACGTACCATTGTTACGTCTAGTAGTGTAACTTGTTAAACACATGAGATTTGGCACAAATATGCAAATTTTCCCTAATTGTAAAATTGTAATCATTTTATACTTTAACTCAACATGTAAATACTACTGCATAATGTATCTTTTGAGACACCTTGTTGATACGGTTATAGAAAAAAACCGTACCAAAACCCAAAAAATAGTTTTTTAAGGTTATAGAAAAAACCGTACCAAAACTCAAAAAATATATCCAAAACAACGTGTGTTGTTGTGTCATGTTTTGGGATAATTTTGAAGCTATCATAAAAGTTATATATATAAATAACTAGCTTAGTATTCTAAATATTCTATGTCCAAACTCAAAAAACAACCGCTTCTCCAAGAATGGAGAAGCGGTTGTTGTTGAGAACCGATGCCAATTACCCAACGCCAACGATGGCGTTGACATTTCCAGTGACGAGCTAGGAGTGATCGATGCTTAAATGGGTTGTGTAACGGAAACAACAATATGGCTTTCACTTAACGTGCCACATTTACTAATATTAGCAAACTGATGTTACTATTCATATATGGTGAAATCTATACTACTTATAATAGAGGAAGGACTCTCTCTCTAAAAAATTCAGATGTATACAAAATGATGCATGGTTTACAACAATTTAAAGCAAGCAATTTTCATAATTACAACAACCAAAGCATTGTGTACAACAAAAACTAGCATGAATCGAAATTCAAACCACTTTCCTTAGAATTCTACATTAATAACATTAAAAACACCCCTACACCCAATATTACAATCATTTAAACACAATGTACAACCCTCATTCTACATTAGGGATAGCAATGGGCGAGAAATAACCCGCAACCCACGGGTACCCGCCATAAATGGGTGGGTAAACGCGTTAATTTTCACCCACGGGTGGGTAGTGGGTGAAAATTTGTACCCAGCAGTGGGTGGTGGGTGGGTGACGGGTGAGGTATACCCATCGCGGGTGAACCCATGACACCTATTTAAAATACCCACGGGTATTGTAATACCTCAAATTTTAAAATATGCAAAATGACCAAAATACCCCTAAGATTTAAAATTTTGAATTAACACTTAAATAATACCAAGAAAAACCCTATAAATTTGAAATTTGGCAATATATGATTAAAATAAATTATGTAAGATAAAATATGTCACTTTTATAAAAGTGGAGAAAAATAAAATTATGCATAAAATATTATGGGTTGAATTATATATATATTATTTATAAAATAGAAAGAAATCCCAAATAATTAGGAAACTTATACATTATCCAAATTTGGACTTATCACATTATTTTCCAGTCAAGATAAGTATTTCATATCTTTATATATATATATATATATATATATATATATATATATATATATATATATATATATATATATATATATATAGGGTCATGTTCAATGCAGAACCAATTTTTTGTACAGAACTTTACAGAACCACTTTGGACCAATGAGAATTTAGTATTATTAAATCTTTTTACTTAATTCAAAAGGGCATAATAGTAAAACACATTTTTAATTTTCTATTTGAATATTATAATTAAAAAAAAAAAGTTTTTTATGACTTCAAATTTTCAATTTTTTTTTTTTTACTTATTTTTTATTTTTATTGTGCATGCATGTTTTTGGAAAAGAAAAATAGGTGCATATATGTTTTTGTAGTTTTACATATATTTTTTGCCTACAATTGTTTACACATCAAACTTGTTTTGCTTAAAATGATAATTGCACATATGTTTATGGTGTACATTCTTTAATCATTCAAATTTATAACCAAAAAACATAAACATATACATGTAACTTCTAAAATTATACAAACCAAAAAAAAATATATATATATACACAAAATTTGATATAAAATGAAATACAATTCAAATACAAGTGTATCTTGTTAAGTATAGATGTGCACGTCATCAAAAACATGTGTGCACTATTTCAATAACATACATGCATGCTTCACTTTCGCATCAAATTTGTTAGAGCATATGAGCACCCTTCCAAAACATATGTGCACGCTACGTTTTTTCGTCAAATTCATTAGAACATATGTGCAGGCCTTCCAAAAACATATGTGCACGCCTTCCAAAAAATGCACTTCAACTCTTCAAAATAGTCTTGGCTGCAACAAACATTGTAGACTCAATACATTTATCGTATCGTATACAATAAATCTAAAGGAATATTCTTAACGTAATCCTCAAATTTATTTTGTTATAGATAAAAACCATAGTCCAAGTTTGAAACACAAACATTTTAGGAGATTTCCAAAAAGAAATAGCAAAAGATTCCATTCATCTCCAAATTTGCATCGACAAAGCTAGCTCAATAATAGTATGAAAGTAAATAAACGAATAAACTTCGCATAATGCCTTACATTGAGATTTACCACCTCCATTTTTCCAATTTGCTCACTTGCAATTGATGTAATAAAAAAACTCTTTCACTAAAAATTTACCAAGTTCGAATCATATAAGCAAAAAGCTTGATACGTTGTGGATCACAATAACACCATTTTGACCCATTAGTTGTACAACCTATTTAGTATTTTCTTCCTGCATATGAAAAGCATCCCCATAGTTCAACATATCTGCTAGTTTTCATGGTTCGTGCGTATATGTTTACCCTTGCAAACAAATTATTACTATTGATTTCCAATAAAGTGCAACCAAAAGTGATTTTTAACAAACAATCAAACTAAATCGAATAACAGATTGGACACAATAACTTACCTTTATAAACATTATAACATATCTAAAAAGCAGTGAGCAGGTTTAAAAACGTGTCTATATAATTAAGGCATACCCATATCAAAAAACTTATTAAAAAATGTATGCATACCCACCTTGTTTGCAAGATCCAATCGTTGGTTACAAGAAGTAGTTCATCTAAGTTTCGGTTAATTTTTCTGGCGACTCCGAGATGCAAAAAATAGTGACGTCATAATTCGATATAATCCAAAACCATAACTGATTTCGGAGGCAGTGGGATAAGGAGAGATTATATGGGTGGGTTTGTTTTTTTCCTTTACCAATCCAAAACACGTTTTGTCCCAGTCACCGTCGCTGTCTTCATGATTCTATCTGGGTTTTTTTGTGAGAGTAATGATTGATCGATGGAGATGTTGGAGGCGGTTTTAGATCTGGTGGAAAAAAGGAGAAGTGATTTAGTGGTTTCAATAGTAACTGATTTTATTGCTATTTTTATGGGGAATGAAAATACCTAATTTGCCCTTTAATCTATTTTCTTTTTAAAAAATAAGTAGTAAATATTTACAAAAATGCCATCTTGCATTGTTATTATATACATCATGCATTATTAGGAATAAAAAGAATGGTTCTGTAGGTTCTGTACAAAAAAATGGTTCTGCATTGAACGCTACACTATATATATATATATATATATATATATATATATATATATATATATATACATATATATATATATATAAAACGTTTATATATTTTACAAAACCCTTAGTCGACATTAAAAACCCAAAATCAAATCCCTAAATCCCAAACCATCGACCCTTATTTTTCCAGAGCTTCAAGAAATTTTCCTGGACTCCTACAAGGTCTAATAACATCAGAAAAATAGTGGTTTCAATTTTGGTTTGATCGTTCCAAGGTTGGAGAATTATTTGTTTGGTTTTGTTTAGCCGAGAGTGAAAATTCATCCTGATCAATTTGTGCATTCTAAAATTATTCTGGTATTTTTATAGCACCTTATATATCATATGTCATCTGTATATAATAGTATAATTTAACCATGTATGTTAATATGATCACACGAATTTATATATAAGTATAAACCCTAAATCGATCTAAAAACCCTAATCGGCTAAATCTATTTGTTTGTGTTTCGAATTTATTTTATTCAGATCCTATACATGTTATATGACTCTAATAAAATTAGTATCATAATGTTAGAATCTTAGAACATTGTTTTGGATTTAATTTGTGGTGTATGAATTAAAAAGAAAAGGAAAAAGGGTGCGTATGAACTAGGGTTAGGTTTTTGGTGTAATTAATGATGTTTAAGGTATAATTAATGATGGTAATGATTGGGGAATTTAGGGTTAGGGTTTTGTGGAAATTAAATAGAATCGAATGGAATTTTTATAATATAAGGGTGTGTTTTGTAATTAAGAAAACTTGAGGGTTATTTTTGTAGAGTGTGTAAGACCAGGGTAAAATTGTATAAAATTAGTACAAGGGTGGAAAGTATAAAATTTGTAACTAAAAGGATTAAGTTGTAAGTTATATAATAAAAAGGGTACAAATTGTATTTTATTTGTAGTGGAATGATGAGGGTGCTTTGTATATATATATATATATATATATATATATATATATATATATATATATATATATATATATATATATATATATATATATATATATATATATATATATATTAAATTTTAGGGGTACAATGTGTAATTTTGATAACTAAAGGGGTTAAAGTGCTAATATTAATTTAATATAGATATAATTGTAGTATAATTATTAATAAGGACTTACGTTCTAATTTATGTAAATTAAGGGTGTAATTTGTAATAATTGTAAACTTGAAGAATTGAATAGTAATTATTGTTAACTTATGAATTATTTGTATAAAATATGGAAAATGTAATAATTAATTACACTTTAGACCCTGAATTTTGGAATAATTACATATTAAACTCTAAACTTTTGAAAGTTGACATGTTTTACCCTAAACTATAATTATTTGTTATAATGAAACCCTAATTCCATAATAATGACTTATTTAAAGACTTAACTTAAATTTCATGTGAAAACTTATTAAATATGGAAAGATACTAATTCTGGAAAGTTACTAGAAGAGGAAAGCCGACTAAGAGGAGCAATCTAAATTTAAGATAAAGTTATTAACAAATTAAATGATTACTAAATCAGTTGGATATATTAAAGAAGAAGTGAACTCTTCCCTTCTGTGAATCTTTCCTTTGATCTCATTGCTTTGCTAAGGTACGGATATTCTGACCTTACTTTTAAGGTTTTCTTCGTGATTACAACTTCCGTTATGAACTTTCTGTTTTGAACTTTCTGATTTAAACATTTGCTATGAACCTTCTACTTTTGAACTATTGATATGAAAATTTGCTATTGAACTTTTTTATATGAAAATTATGTTTTGAACCTTTAAATACGAACCATTTGATTACATGAGTTTCAGTAGGCATGGGGGTTCCATGTCCGTGTCAAGGATACACCTCTGACATGACTCTAGGGCAGTAGAGTGATGTTCTACCACGTCCCTGGGTTTGGCTGCATATATTTATCGGTTGGGAAAGGGCGTATGGATGCATCCTAGATCTGTTTCTGTTATCTGTTATCTGTTATCTGTTATCTGTTATCTGTTATCTGTTATCTGGTGAATGTGTCTGTGTGTGCAATACACGTCCTTCACAAAATTCTGGGAGTTAGCTACTCCATTATGTTGTCTTATAAGTGTTTATTATATGATATGTTCTGAGCTTATGGTATTATTATGGTTCTAACTCTGTTCGTACAGGTGACTGTATGAATTCCCGACCTAACCTACACATGTTATTTCCTTATTAACTGTTATACCTAAAAAGGTTTTTCCCTAAAATATATCATTCGTATTTCAGAAATTTATTTTAGTTAATTATCGTTATATATGTTCACTGGGCTTTTTAAGCTCAGCCGCATTTTCTTTCACCGCGGTAGGTATTCAAGGTAGCTTGGGATGGTTTTCTGGGATTGAGAGTAGAGTTGAATTGAGGATTTTGACCATAGTCATTTAAAGTAAGTTATTTATTTAAGATTTCCGCTTTTGATCTGTTCTGTTTGTTCTGATGTAACACCATATTATTGTGACATTTTTACCCTTGTCGGGTTGGGGTGTTACAGGTATACCCATCAAAATACCCATTGGTGTACCCATTAACCCACGTTAATATTAATTATACTAATTAAAATATTTATGATGTTGCAGGTATACATTTAATAGTTATCCTAAAGTCTCAAGAAAACGCGTTGACCTAAAAGTTTGTTTGAGTTTAAAGACTAAAAAGAGAATATGAAAGATCAAATAAGCAAAGTTGTATACATGTTAACATGTATAATCTCATACGCAGTTTTGTAGTTAGTTTTCATATCATGGTTTTGTAATTTTGTTGCATAACACTAACCCATTGATTTACCCATGGGCAACAAATACCCGCGGGTAAGGGCATGGGTAGAAAATTATACCCATTGGTGGGTGACGGGTGGGTGATGGGTGAGAAAAAATCTAGGTGGGTTGGTGACGGGTTAGAGGTACCTGTGCCCATTGCCCACGGGTGTCATCCCTATTCTACATTAATAGCATTAAAAACACATCTACACACAATATTACAGTCATTTAAACACAATGTACAACCATCATTTTACATTAATAGCATTAAAAACATCCCTACACCCAATATTACAATCATTTAAACACAATGTACAACCCTCATTCTACATTAATAGCATTAAAAACACCCCTACACCCAATATTACAATCATTTAAACACAATGTACAACCCTCTATCTTAACCTAGACATGAACCTGTGACCAAGACTCGACTCAATAAAACTCGACTCGATACACAAAGCTGTGACCAAGCAAATTTAGGTGTCGGAATGACATCCCGTGACATTTTTATTAATTCCATTGAAAATTTTTATTTCAGGGTACCCCCCACTGCAACGCGCGGGTACCCTGCTAGTATAACATGATTACTCAACAATTTTTTATGCACCATTAAGTACTAGCAGGGTAATCGCGCTTTACTCAACAATATGGTTTATTATATTATTTTTGACAATAAATTTATAGATATCAAGAATTTCGTTTAGCTCGTGCCCGTTCAGGCTCGAGCCCGTTTAGCTTGTGCCCGTTCGGGCTCGAACCTATTTGGCCCGTTGCCTGTTCGGGCTTGAATATTTTTATAATGTGCTTTCTTATTTGTATTAGTGACATTTAATGCAGGAATTGTGTTTAAGTTGTTGTACAATATACTTGATAATTGTATTTAATGTACA
The DNA here is from genome assembly GCA_030686995.1 of Artemisia argyi. Classification (NCBI taxonomy): domain Eukaryota; kingdom Viridiplantae; phylum Streptophyta; class Magnoliopsida; order Asterales; family Asteraceae; genus Artemisia; species Artemisia argyi. The sequence goes on from CM060687.1 coordinate 6,921,872, forward strand.
TAATGATTTATTTATTGTATTTAATGTTAGTATTTTCTATTTTAATTAGTTGTACTTTGAACATAAAAACTTGTAAATGTTAGAAAATGTGTTTTAGTTATTTGTACTTTTAGTTTTATAACTTGTATTGCTAAATTTTAATAGTTTCTATATTAAGTAGGTCTTCCTTTATTACTTCCTCCGTCTCAAAATTATTGTCCCATATTGATTTTTTCGGTCTTTCTTTCTTAACTTTGACTATAAATATTTTTGTTTGTGTTATACAATTTTTGATAAAAATTATACCAAATAAAAATACATTTAAAACTCAATTCGTTCATATATTTTGTATCAAGTATTATGTAATATAAAAAAAATACATAAAGTCAAAGTTGAAAAATAAAGACCGAAAAAGTCAATAGGGAACAATAATTTTGAGACGGAGGTAGTATAAGATTGTAAGATAACAAACAGATAACATAACAAAATAAACAACATAATTTTAGAAGCACAATTTTTATATAGCATTTGCTAGAAAGAATCACTTCAACCCAGATAACGATATCTCTTTCACATGTTGATAACACGAAATTTTAGAAATTCAAATACTTTTGGGATTCCAGTCGGATTTTTTTCCCCACCAATTCCATTCGAAATTATAGAAATATATTCCATCGGCCATTGAAGACCACTCACAAGGATTGTTATCCCTTTGTGCTATGTAGCATTGACCACCGAAATCCTTGTTAAAAACATCCAAGTCTTGTTCTTTCGAACCCCATTTGAAGTGACAATGATATCGAGTAGTTTGCGACCAGTTTTGACAAAAATGCCAATGGTACACCTACTTGAAAGTTAGGTGGTGTTTGTTTGTTAAGAGGGTCTGAATCTGAATTTGAACCGCACATCTGAATCTGAATCTGATGCGTAAATGTCTGAATCTGACCGCATCTGAACGGGGAAAAAAAACTCATGTTTGAACCGCACATATGCTTGCTCGTACTATTTTTTTTTTTGGTTTTTATTTGTGTCAGCAAGAGGCAACAAGACGCATTCAGACAGCCCTCTCAAGTCTAAACCATTAAGATCTTACTGCATCTGAACGCGTCTGAACGAAAAAAAAAAAAAAACAAACGGTCTGAACGACCAAATGTCTGACCGATTCAGACATTTTGGCCATTCAGAGCCTGTTAAGAGGCAAACAAAAAAAATCAAACACAGCCTTAGCCAATGATCTCCAAGATCATCATCATTCGACTGGCAATGAACAAATACTTTACTGTCTGGTATTAAGTTTTGTATTTGAATGTTGTATCCATTTGTCATAGTACACGCAAATGCTTGACTAGAAACACATAATCCTAGCAATATAAAACACAAATTGATCTTCATTATAATTTATAGTTAAAGTATAAACCACCGTACTATATATATATACACGGACGGTTTTTTCTTATTGTAATAAAATACTAATATAATATAATCATTAGACATTTCAATGCTAAAATTACAAGTGATTCAAGACAATTAGACATTTAATACAATAAATGAGATATAATTAGACATTTACAAGTTTAATAGCTTCATTTACACACTTCTTTGTCTTTGTCATTAAAGTTTAAAACTAATAGTCAATAAATACAATTAATACATTTATTAAAACACCTCTTACATAAAAAATACAAATTATCAAGCATATTGTACAACCAACTTAAACACAATTCCTGCATTAACTGTCACTAATACAAATAATAAAGCATATTATACCAATTTTTAAGCCTGAACGGGCAATGGGCCAAAGGGGCTCGAGCCCGAACGGATACGAGCTAAATGAAATTTTTGATATCCGTAAATTTATTGTCAAAAAAAATATAATAAACTAAAATATGTTTACATATTGTACAAACCAAGCAAACTACTAAACAAAAACATAAAATAAATAATAAATAAAATAATACAAACTAAACAAAATTTCATCAAACTTTTGCCATAAAAAACTAATCAGTAAAGCTATTGCAAAAAAATGTACAAATAAAATAAATTATTAACCGAAAAAATTAAATTACAGGGTGCCCGCAGCTGCATCGCGCGAGGACCGTGCTAATATAATATAATATATGGCAATAGGTCTACTATTAATAAAAACTAGCAGGGTCCCAGCGCGATGCAGCTGCGAGCACCCTGTAATTTAATTTTTACGGCTAATAATATATTTTATTTGTACGTTTTTTGACAATAGCTTTACTGATTAGTTTTTTACAATAAAGTTTAATAAAATTATGTTTAGTTTGTATTATTATTATTATTATTATTATTATTATTATTATTATTATTATTATTATTATTATTATTTTGTTTAGTAGTTTGCTTTGTTTTACAATATGTGAACATATTTTAGTTTATTATGTTCTTTTTAACAATAAATTTACGGATATCAAAAATTTCGTTTAGCTCATGTCCGTTCGGGCTCGAGCCCGTTTGACCTGTGCCCGTTCGGGCTCGAGCCCATTTGGCCCATTGCCTGTTCGGGCTTGAATATTTGTATAATATGCTTTATTTTTGTATTAGTGACATTTAATACGGGAATTGTGTTTAAGTTGGTTGTAAAATATGCTTAATAATTTGTATTTCTTATGTAAGTGGTATTTTAATAAGTGCAATAGTTATATTTATTGATCAGTTAATTAATTGTATTTAATATAAATAATGATTTATTTATTGTATTTAATGTTAGTATTAATTTTGTGTTAGAATTAAATATGAGAGAAATTTCTATAAGTAGTATTAATTGTTGTACTTATAGCTTTAGAAGTTGTATTGCTTAATTTTAATTATTTCTATTAATAGTATGCCTTCATGCTTTATAATATAGTATGATACTTAAAATTAAGCAATACAACTTTTAAAGCTATAAGTACAACAACCTATGCTATTTATAGAAATTCTCCTCATATTTAATTCTAACATACAATTAATACTAACATTAAATACAATAAATAAATCATTATGCACATTAAATACAATTAATTAACTGATCAATAAATACAATTATTGCACTTATTAAAACACCTCTTACATAAGAAATACAAATTATCAAGCATATTGTACAACCAACTTAAACACATTTTCTGCATTAAATGTCACTAATACAAATAATAAAGCATATTATACAAATATTCAAGCCAGAACGGGCAATGGGCCAAATGGGCTCGAGCCCGAACGGACACGGGTCAAACGGGCTCGAGCCCGAACGGAAACGAGCCAACGGGCTCGAGCCTGAACGGACACGAGCTAAACGAAATTTTTGATATCCGTAAATTTATTGTAAAAAAAAACATAATAAACTAAAATATGTTCACATATTGTACAAACCAAGCAAACTACTAAACAAAATAATAATAATAATAAATATTAAATAAATTAATACAAAGTAAGCAAAATTTCATCAAACTTTTACCATAAAAAACTAATCAGTAAAGCTATTGCCAAAAAACCGTACAAATAAAATCAATTATTAGCCGAAAAAGTTAAATTACGGGTGCCCGCAGCTGCATCACGCGGGGACCCTGCTAGTAACATAATATTCAAAATGATTCTCGTCTTAAAAGCATGGCAACGTTGGGTGTATGTGGTAAAAGTAGTAGTAGTGGTAAACACCGGCAATGAGCCGTAGTTATAAGCGGTAGTTGTTTTGTCTGTTAAAGTGTTTCTCAATGTAGCTGCGGCTATAATTATATTGTGTCAAAAGCGTAATTTTGCACCATCATAATTCCTAAATGCTCCATGCTCATAAATGCTCATGCTCATAATGTTACTTCATGAAGCGTTGAAAAATAAGCATTTCAAAATAGAGATAAACTACTTGTTGCTTATCAAATGAGTATTAAAATCACAACGTTTAATGCTTACTCTTTATCTCTTCTAAATGCTCTTAAACACTCCAAAATGCTCTACGCCAAACACAACTATAATGTGATGTAAATAAAACACCGTATATAGGGATTATTAGAAAATGTTAAACAAATATAGATAACATGTGTGGGATTATTAGAAAATGTTAAACAAATATAGATAACATGTGTGATGTAACGAAATATATCTGCTCGCGCATTACAACGGGTACAGAAACGTTATTCAAACACCGTATAAATATGTTTTCATAATAAAAAGTAATAATATTAATAATAATAATAAGAGAAAATTAGTAAATATATAAAGTGTAATAGCTTTTCGGGTTAACTTGTTATATTATGAAACTAGCTTCATCGGGCGGGTTCACTTCATAATATTATTTTACGAAATCATATGCGCGTAAAATAAATAATAAATAACGGCAAATATGTTATACAAAATAATTAGAAACAAACATATAATGCACATGTATTATATATGTAAAAAGAACAATCATAAGTATGACAACAAATCAATTATATGATGGTTATTCATATGCGAAATAAAACTTCTTTATACACAACGTTTATTGTGTAGTTAGTATATTCGCCATCTTTGTCATAATAAAGAACGTTCAAACATTTCTTCATTTTTTTACCTTTGAAACAGCCGCATATGGTTGTGTGTGTAAGAATACCGGCTTTTGAGAAATAAGCCAACTTGCAATAATGTTTGACCTTGACTAAAATATTTGTTAATGTAATATAAGTATTTGTCGACCATACATATGTTGTACAGATGCTTCCTCTTGTGAATCATCGAGTGCACGGGCTAAGAGTAAGGCCTCGATAAACAAATTTTTTTTCTTTATAGTAAGTATTTAGCTCCACTAATCTTTGAAAGGATAGAACTCAAGCAATTCCAACTTCTGCAAATAAAATAAGAAAGTTTAAAAATGAATACTAATAGGTGAGAGCAACTAAACTGCAACAATAATCAAATTTGGTTACTATTCAATCATTTCACCCTAATTCTAATGTATAAAGTCAACTAAATTGTATTGTTATTGACACTTGGATTATCATTGTAAAAATCTAGCTTTTTGTAAACTTAGTTGACAGTTGACACCTTAATCGCAACTTAGTTGACAGTTTTTGATAACACAAAAGATTTTATGTAGGTTGTGTGTGTGATTTTGGATTTTGGGGGTATATTTGTGTTTAAGTGAGGTCTATTTGGGTGATGGAAGTTTGTTATTCTATTCAATGTTTTGAAAACCGGGTTCGAAATCGACCTGGTCGAGTCACCGGGCACCGGGTCAACCTGTTCGACCGGTTGGACCGCCGGGTCAACCCGGTTTTCAATTTATTATTATTTTATTTTTTGACCGGGTCAACCGGTTCGACCGCCGGGTCAGCCCGGGTTTTTATTTAATTTTTTTGGAAAAATGAAACCCGGCCAGGTTTCGAGAACCGGGTTGACCCGGGTCACTCAAAACCCGGCGGGTCAAACCGGTTAACCCGGTTTTAGAAACCCGGGTTGTTTTGACCCGTTTTTTCGGCCGGAACCGGTCGAACCGGTTAACCCGGCAGGGTCGACCCTAGTTTCAAAACCTTGATTCTATTATATTAAGTTGGTGGTAAAGTTGGTTTTAGAGAGAGAGAAATGGTGTAACACTAATGTGGTGGTAGTGAATACAGTCTTGGGGTTTTCTTGTTACACTCGGTTGAACTGAAACACTTTTAATGAAATATAACTCAGGTCCACATTTTCATATCAAAGTTACTTTTTTTTTCTTTTCTTTTTTGGTGATCATGATTTTTGAACTTTTGACCGACTAATCTACGGAGTTTACATCCACCACCACACATATTCAAAACGGGTAAAGTCCTCCTTTTTCAGGAGGTTGTTGCGACCACTTCAGATTTGTTCGGACTTACCAGAAAATGAACTTGAAATCTGGCGCATTTTAGTGTTGTTAATCACAACCTACCAAGTCACCCTTGAGTGATTATATTGAAGTTACATGTAACTGTTGGAATTATAATATCATGACCTTCATATAAATAAACCAAGTACATCAAAGTGAGCATAGCGGAAGCAATTATAACAAGATCAAATAACATGTAATTAATTAATCAATAATTAAATAGTAAACATACCTTTGTGATTCTAGCCCGAACAAGAATCAAAAGCAATCTTCCGGAACAAGAACCCTAATTAGGGTTTATATGGATTACAAGAATTACCCCTTACCTTTTTGTAATTCAATCCAAAAAACAATCAATAGTGTGATTGTATCACGTTCTTGTACACACGTACTAATAGCGATTCGATGTGAATGCTAGTTCTTGAATCACGAATAAAGTACCAAACAAACAATGTTTAGCCATTTATTAAATAAATTTGGGTCGAACCCTTTTTTTATTTAATATGTCGAACCATCTGAAGACAATTATGCATGCACATGCCATACATATTGAATTAGCATGACATGTGTAATATATACGGATAGAAATCACAATGTTAATATTCGATTCATATAATATCAAAGAAATAGAAGGGTTGTATATCGTATATACTTGTGAATCTAATGGGGTGTTTATATAGCCCTCAAACTTGTTCTCCAAATTAGAGTCTATCACCTCCTCAAGTTTCACAAAACGACACTTGGATCCCTCCATTCCTTTTCTTGTTTCGACGGATATTAACCAACACCTCATGGGTTTGGTTTCATACTAATAAGTCCCTTATGTATTAGTTACTTTATTTGTGATTTAATAATTAAATATAACTATTTATATATTAATTATTTAACATCGATTCTCATACGTAAAGTGTGCAATCCCGTGATCTCAAGTTCGATCCTAACATACGACTACTAAAATAATGTCCATAATCTAACAGCTCCCACTTGGACATATTTTAATAGTGTAATCACATCGGTTAGCGTCTAGCAACACTTCGATGCCTCTAGTACGATCTCGAGTAAGGCTCCTGGAAAAACCTTTTAATGATTTCTCATTATTATTATCCTTTTGTTTCTAATACCACGTTAATAAGGATATGGATTAAAGTCATTCCTTAATTAACATTCTGTTTCTCGTTGTTTGTGATTGATCAAGATTACCAAATCTTCTGAACATATTCAGGGGAGACATTGGGTGTGGCCACATATACATCTTACCAAGCCTACGAGGGGCCCAGCAGTATTAAACTCTAAAAATAAATTTGAAGGAACAAATTCTATCTTGACTACAAGCAAAACCCACAAACTTTGTAACACTTCCGTAAACAACCCTTATGACTACCAGTTACGTATAGCATTAAGTTGTTCCACAAAAATGTACTACATTCATGACACTTATCTTGCATCTCAAGTCTGAGGATAACTTCTCATGATTTACTTAATAACAAAATCCATAAAGTAACATCATGTAGTTGGGATAAGTCCTATATTCGGTATCATTGAATATCATCTGAAATGGCATGACTACGCATCAATATACTTTAAGTATATTATACCAACCTTCAGATTTGTCTTGATTTAATAATATTTCCATATTATTAACTGACAACGGACAATTTAGAATAACATTTATTCATGGATTAAACATACAAATATAGGATACAATTTATTATAAATTAAACATACCATGTATTTCAATTTATCATAATAATTGTTTAACATCCCTTATCCAAATACTAAATAGATCAATGCATGATAACTCTTGTTGATGAATTATGTCTCAAGCAATGACATTCATACTTGTTGACAAGACATAAATCATCTAACTTTGATCTATCGAAATTTTAAGAATACTTATTTCAAGAATTTGAAATTCTTATATGTGCATAGTCAACTATTTTGATAATGCCATATTTCATAAAAATGTGAGACATCCTTAACCACTAATTTATGATAATTAAACTTCCAAACATTTTAAAGTTTAAAGTATTCTTATTCTCTTGATGTATAATGCAACTTATGCTTTTAGTAAGCACAACTAGTACATATAGCAAAGAACGAAATCCTTACCATAACTAGTATTGAGTGTCATCTCAATTTTAATAACATCATTATATGCAAACAACAATATAGTATTAAAACCTTCCGTAAACCATAATATCTATTGTGTAATGTTTGATACCCTTTAAACTTTTAAATTTGTTGGCTATGACAATTTTCACAACAATTGAAAAAATTGTTCATCTATAGAATTTGGAAGCTATTCCAGATTTAGGATGTGATTCTATAATCAAACACATTCTTTTTAGAATATTACACAAGTTATCTAATAACTTTTAATTAGATATTAATATTGCCAAATCATCTTGTAATCAAGCATAATACAACAAAACATGATGTACATGAAAAATCTATGAGTCATACTTAGATTTTATTCATGTCATACATATCTATTTAGATTTTCTAAATAATATATCATGTTATATTAGATTTATTTACCGCACATGTTTCAACAATAAACATTCATTCCAAGGTTGTATGTCTTATTTCCTAAATCTTACAAGTAAAGTTTCATTCCAAACTAAGACTTAACTTTTAACTTATATGGAATGTTACTTTTTATATGTTCTACAACATATATGATTTAAGAAATTAAACATAATACTCCCACTAGCTTTTAGGAATACTTAGAAATTATCTTATTTCAATTAAAAACCAAACATGGATTTAATAATTAAACATAAAATAATCTTCTAGATGCATGCATTTATCCATCCATGGATTATTGCACCATGTACACTTCCAAAGATTTATTTGAATTCATAAACTCCTTTTGATTACTTATCGTCCTCGCTCAAGTAATCACTCATGAAAGAGTTTTGATATTCTATTGTCAATTTCATAAATATGACAATCATAATCTTTATATATTTAATGTGTTTAGAAAAGAATATTCAATCACAGTTAATTGCTTAAGTGTGATTAATAATCTTGTTATAAGACATGCATTAAATATGTGCACAATATTGTCCATATGATTTCTATACAAAGATTTAAACCACAAGGGTTACCTTATCTTTAAAGAAACTCATCTTCATTTTCTAGTCTAACTATTAAGATAAACCACATTTCTAAAATTGATTATCTTTATGGACAACATCTTAATCATTCATATCATGTATACTTCACCCAATTACATATTTGATAATGTATCATAATGATTATCAGGTTTACAATAAACCTGTAAATCATAGCCCTCAGCATATTAATCAAATATCTGAGATATCTTTTCTATTTATGAATGATAATTCCATCATCTTGAGATTTAACATTTAAATGTCAAACTTTATTATGATATTTACTAGTGTATTTTAGAAGATTTTGTATCTTGCAATTTTATCTTTTAAAGATCAAAACTCCCACTTGCTTTTAGTAATTTAAAGACTATCTTTAAATACTTAGCAAATAAAGAAACAATACAATGTTCTCTTTTGGGATATTACAAATACTTATTGATAGTTCCTGACTTAACTTTGTTAATAACCTCTTCATAAGCAGTTAAACAAATTTAGAACTTCAATTTAAGACTTAATGTGATTCATCACATTCCATCATATGATAATATCTTATTAATCTTCTATGTTGGAGTTTTATTAAATATGTCCAAGTCATACTCAACATTCTAACCTTCATATCTTTTGGAAGAAAAGAAGTCATAGTTATCTTTAATCAAACAATATAACAAGAGTTTGATTTTCCTAACTGAACATACCATAAACATTTGATATTTCATTAGTATTAATATTGTAAGACAATCTAACAATATTAAAGATAACCATATTCCTTTTGACTTGTCTATTTACCAACTAATTCATTTTAATGGTATAATAATTTTCAAGCCTATTACATGCCTTATAACACAAGTACTTTTTACAAAGTTACTTCATGTCCATGTCTTTACAAGAAAACATAAACTGTTATAATCCCACTATACGTTATAAGTCATTTAACAATTTAATAACTTCATGTATATGTCTTAATTAAAAAACACAACAAGATAACGTCTTACTTTATTATAAGTCTTGTAACAATTAAAAGACTTTATGTTTATATCTTTACAATGAAACATAAACATGTTTAACTAAAGTAATTATGAACACCATCTTTTGGTTTCAATAGTAATTTCAAGTTAATTTATTACTTCACAATAATGTAAATAACATTATTTCTTCATTTATTTATGTCATTCCAAGAACACATAAATATTCAGATTAAAGTAGCATTAGATTACTTAATTAATTTATGTCATTCCATGAATTCATAAATCTATAAATTAAAGTAGTCTTGATATCATATTGACACATGTTCTAATAGGTATCTAATTTAGAAACTGCAAATTCTCATAGTTCAATTACATCAGTTGATCTGCTAGTAATGAAAATATGAAATTCACCTTGTTGTTGCAATTTAGTTAAGCTCTCACATAACATAAATTGTAACACCAAGTGTTTCTTGAATTAATATTATAACATTATTCTCTTACCTTGTAGTCAAGAGAATCTATTAAATCATATCTTTATGAGTTGTTTCTTGCACACATTAAAGATAACATTTCTCCCACTTGTGCATGGAACAACCTCATATAGTTGATAAACAACATGCCATGCATTTGTTTATGTGTTCAATATGATTGTGTCATAGATTTTAGCATAACAAGTATATGTAAAACAACAATGTCTAGTAAGGAAACGTACAAGACTATCCTTAAAAGTATGAGTGTCTACACTTGGAAAGTAATTATCTTTAGCTACCAAGATGTCAAAGCTTGTAACTCCCACTGAATTAAAGATCATCACAATAATTCCTTAATTAGTGATAAGTACACAATACTCCCACTGAATTTGACAACATTGTAAATGTTTCCTATCCAGTGAAAGAAAATAGTGTGCTTTTAACTTTCCTACACCTTTGAATGTCCATACGTAACAATTACTTATGCATTAAAAGGTGTATTCTACTACGTAAATGATGGACTATCCACCAAATGCTATTAACTTGAAAAATTGGGCATGCAATTTCTTCCTTAATAGGTCTACCATCCTACAATGTATGTAGCACCTTTAAAATAGTCAAAACAACTAGTTTGTTTTTAAATATTTTGCGGTAAATAGTCTAGCTTCTAATTATAATAACTCATAAAATGTCATACATAATTTTCTGTTAACCAAATATCATATTTGTTACTAAGAATTTAATCACCAAATGAGGATGATGAAATCCGTATGAAAAATGTACGCAATTTTCTTAACTATTAAAAATTTGCTATGAGTTATGTTAGAATTTAGACATATCTAATATTCCTATTATCCTTTCTCATTCATGAAAAGGAATAGGATTGTGTCTCACTCTTCTTTCATAGAAAGGAGACTTCATTTGTCTTTGAAGTAAATTATTCTTAATCAAACATTTGTTTGAAAACAGAACGAGATCAATTTACTAAAGCCCAAAGTGCGTTTACGGTTTGAACGTTGCATAATACATTAAAACAAATTACAAAATTCAATTTCAGTATTTTCGATAATTAGATCTTTAAGAAAATAAAATACCCATTGGTAAATATTCATATAAACCATAGTATTTTCTTAAAGCTAGGATCCTAATTGACATAGTACCATTACATCAGTTGATCTGCTAGTAATGATAGTATTCAACAAGGTAATTGTCGAACAATAATTGCCAATATCATATTGCAATTCCTAGATTTATGGGATTTACAATCACAAAACTTTTGTAATGTAAGCATGTTTGATCCCCATCTTAATGCCTTGAGTCCAAGATCTCACTTCCTACTCAATTTAAGTCGTCTAACTTAAAAACTGCAAACTCACAAATCCATCACATCAGTTGATCTGCTAGCAATGAATTTATGAAATTTACCTCTCCATTGCAATCTCGCCAAGTTCTCACATGACGTAAATTACAACTTCAAGTGTTCTTAATTAGATGGCATTCGACTTAATTTTATAAGGGTATTAATATTTTGATGTGATCAAAATAATGTATGAAGAAGCATGCATACAACTTCATAACATTGGTTTTACAAAACATTTTTATTACCAATTAGCTAAGAGTAAAATAACAAAGTTTTGATTGAGGTATCGGGTTCACCAATTAAAGAATAACCATCAATTATCGTCCACTATATCGTACTTTTGCATAAGCCCGAAAGCTTAGTGTTTCGGATAATCATTGTGGAATTGTGGATTATTCACCCTTAAGATGACAATGTACATGTAATGGTTGTTCGGTAAGTCTAATTTACACACAAACGAGTGTTAAGACAGAATGTTGTCTCTCTAAGGCCACAATTTAATGCGTTGCCATCCTTATACCCATCTTATAGTGTGTAAACTTCGGTCGGGCCTATTTAACCATTACGTACAAAAACATCAATCAACCAATTCTTTGAGATTTAAACTCTTAAAAAACCAAAACAATTTCGCCATTATTTAGTCCGTATTATTTTTCTATTCAAAAATTACCCTTTTCGTTTATAAACATGTCTAACACAATAAATAAACAAAAACAAGTAATGTACAATAAAAAAATAAAACAACTAAATAAACAAATATACATAATCATAACAATTAAATATGTATAAAACATGTAGCCACATGCAAATATTATTCAAAAGTCCTATTAATAATCAAATCTAGGTGTATTACGTATTAATTCAATTAGGGCTTTCTTTTTCTTGGAAAAAGAGCCACATACATCGATAAATCGATTGCGTAAGCCAAAATTAAATAAATACCACATAGCACATAATTGATTACTTAATATTGGAGTCTTCCCCAATTCGACATCTATTAATAAATTTACATGTTGCGATATAACTTAACCATTAATTCATATAAACAATTTAAACCATTTAAATTATAACACAATATAAAAATCCATGCAAATATGCACTTTTTCATGGATTTAGCTTAACAATTAACATATTGCACCAAGATCGTTTACTAAAACGCATAACAATTACATGACATCCTAGGGTTTCTAATCATATTAAAAAATTAAAAACCAAAACCCTAAAAACCCTTAAGGTCATAATCGACCCAAAAAAAATTTAGGGTTAGGGATCTAACAAATAAACCCTAAAAACATGTAACTAAACGAATCAAGATCCAATTTTTATGCGTTTCGATAATTAATTACACATTATAACGGCTCTAGATGCCACTGTTGGAATTATAATATCATGACCTTCATATAAATAAACCAAGTACATCAAAGTGAGCATAGCGGAAGCAATTATAACAAGATCAAATAACATGTAATTAATTAATCAATAATTAAATAGTAAACATACCTTTGTGATTCTAGCCCGAACAAGAATCAAAAGCAATCTTCCGGAACAAGAACCCTAATTAGGGTTTATATGGATTACAAGAATTACCCCTTACCTTTTTGTAATTCAATCCAAAAAACAATCAATAGTGTGATTGTATCACGTTCTTGTACACACGTACTAATAGCGATTCGATGTGAATGCTAGTTCTTGAATCACGAATAAAGTACCAAACAAACAATGTTTAGCCATTTATTAAATAAATTTGGGTCGAACCCTTTTTTTATTTAATATATCGAACCATCTGAAGACAATTATGCATGCACATGCCATACATATTGAATTAGCATGACATGTGTAATATATACGGATAGAAATCACAATGTTAATATTCGATTCATATAATATCAAAGAAATAGAAGGGTTGTATATCGTATATACTTGTGAATCTAATGGGGTGTTTATATAGCCCTCAAACTTGTTCTCCAAGTTAGAGTCTATCACCTCCTCAAGTTTCACAAAACGACACTTGGATCCCTCCATTCCTTTTCTTGTTTCGACGGATATTAACCAACACCTCATGGGTTTGGTTTCATACTAATAAGTCCCTTATGTACTAGTTACTTTATTTGTGATTTAATAATTAAATATAACTATTTATATATTAATTATTTAACATCGATTCTCATACGTAAAGTGTGCAATCCCGTGATCTCAAGTTCGATCCTAACATACGACTACTAAAATAATGTCCATAATCTAACAGTAACTATTACATATTTCATTTGCTTTAAGGTTATTAAGACTTGGCTTTTGGTTATCTTAAAACAGTTTTTTGATCGACTAGTCGATGTATTTATATAGACTACTTTATGTGCACCCTATCTACATATAAATGTAAAAACACATAATCAATTGCTCTGTAACAAAGAAAATGTATGAATGGAAGTAGGGGCGGCATAAAAGAGGTTTAAGATACAAACCAGCATATCCCAATATTTTACATTTTCGTAATCTTTTGTAATGTCATTTTATAAATATAATAGATATTTTTAATGGTAATACATACCATTGTTACACCCTTTTAGTAGCGTTACTTGTTAAACACTTAAGATTTGCCACAAATTGGAAATGAAATTGAGACAAAAATATCCTTATATACATTGCGTTTATTAGTTTTTATTTATTTATTTATTTTATTATTTTTTTTTTGTGTGTGCAAAAGTGAAATTATATTAATCACTCCAAATATTGTACAAATACAAGAGATTTCTACTAAATGTTTTGGACAAAACCCAAGAATAGAAAGCACAATACATCAAGAAAATACATCCAATATTAGACATGCTTGTAACACATATCTGACAATACTATGTAAACACATGACTCATAATTCTTCTTTTTCATTCTTCCTGTGCTTGTCAACTTCCATCAGAAGCTATTATGGTCCACCTTTTTATGCGCCTTAACGCATTGCGTTTATTAGTTACTTATCTATATCTACCTATAAAAACTAATAACGTGAATACTGAACAAGTCACTAAAGCGCATTTTGCATTCAATGTTCTGACATGTCTGCTCTCTCATTCGCTGTGTGTTTAATGCGTACAAGTAGCTGGTGCGATTCTTTTTGACATATTATCACTCACTTTGTTTTGGTAACTACTTAATGCTTTAATGAAATCAATTCACCAATTCAAATTGAAAAAATTAATTCGCCAATTCAAATCGGAAAAAAAAAAAAAAAAAAAAAAAAAAAAAAAGTCAATCAATCAAACTATCATAACACACGGCAAACCTATTTTTGGTTCCGATTGTAAGGTTTTTTTTAATGTTTTTTATTTGATTAAATTGTTTTAATATATTATTTTGAATGATTATGCTTATTAATAGAATCGGGGATGATCTTGATTCAAGGCAAAAGCTATCTTGGATTTCGATTGTAAGTTTGTTCTTATGTATTATAAGGGAAAAACAAATGCGTTCTTCAATCAGGTTTGTTTTATGATGTTATTTGATTTCATTTTAATTACGTGTTCTTTAATTGTGATTTTCACGTTTTAGGTCTTAACGGGTTCATACAGAATGATGAATGAATTTCATGGACAAAATAAAGGTAAAATCTTGATTGTTATCATATTTGTTTGTTTAATTTAATTCATTTGAAGTGAAGATTGCCTTCGATTATATGACGCACACCATGTGTTTGTGATAATGTTTGAATGAGTCTAGTTTGTGTGTTTTGTACAGGTGGTTTGGTGATTTGTTAACGATGGTGGCTCATGGATGCCTAACTGTGTCAAAGACAATATGCAACTTACAAGGTTAGTTCTCAATTTAATAAACATTCATGTATTGAATGACCGTTTTAGGAGGAAAAACTATCTTCTGGGAGAAGCTACCATTCAAAAAAATTTGAAATACCAATTTATCATACTATGCTTTCACAACAAGCTTCGAAATCTATTCAAATAAAAAACAATTTCTAGTTTCATCATGAAATTAAACCATCGTTCTATTCTTTAATGATGTTTCTACAATGTCATTCGATTTTTATCTTTCATGTAAACGTTTGATTTCAGAGGACACAATCAGGTTTTTGATCTTGCAGGTGTAACTCATTCACAATACTGATATTGTATGTTAGATTTGAAACACGGGTTCATCATCTCCCAGGTAATAAACAGTTGTTATAAATTTAGTTAATCATTTAATGCGTTTGTAAATGACGGTGGACATTAAACTTTGATAGGTAACCATTATGAATCATTCGTACTCCATCTCTATTTTACATCATTATTGTGTGAAAACAGGTTTGTTTGTTAGAAAAGATCAAAGAAAATGTCGGGTAAGCTCATCATATTCTAATGCATACTATCGTTGGATAATGATTTGTCACCACACCTGATTATAATGCATACTTTATGATCTTTTTAAATAACTAATTCATAACATTAAGTTTGTAGGCCATGTTTCACTGGGCACTAATCAGTATAAGTTGGCGTGTTTGGATACTTATTTTGATCCAATATAAATGTTTTCTTATTAAGGATGTTATCTGGATTTTTTTTTTTTTTTCGTTGTTTTTAGTTTGTTAATGGTGGATGTAGGTTTGAAATTGGCATGGGCCAAAAAGAGCAATGCCAACTTTTATGCAGTGTTGAGTAATTTTATTTTTTGTCTTATAGGAGCACCAAAAAGATTGACGGTATCACAGTTTTGGAAAAAAGGTTATCATACCACGTTTAGAAAGATGGTTGATGTTTACGAGTTTGTAATTATTCAGGTAACCGAGTATGATATATACGGTGGTTAACATGATGTTTTTAGGTTATGGTATGGTCAACTTATGGAGCAACTGCTGGTATACTGTGAATTTTAATTGTGATTTAATTTGGATCATCGTGTGTTTTCAATGATAGGTTATGCTTGCAAAAATTAATGGAGAAACGCTCAACAAGTATGATTTAAACATGTTTAATATTTAAGGCGTTGGACATGAGTTTAAAATAGTAATATTTAAACATGGTTGTTATTTGCAGAGCACTTTCACAAGAACAAAAGAATATTCGATAAGTCAATTAAAGAGTTGAATGACAAAGACAAGGTTTGTGGACATGAGAGAAGAAACTCATTGTAAAGATTAGGAACTTATATTTCTCTTATTAACTTACCTTCAATTTTGTCGTAGGATAGGTATAGACTCTATACTATTCTAAGGACTGAATCTTATTCCAAGTCACGAATTTTATAAAATATCAGGTGTGTAGTGTCTCATCTCGTATACACAATACGTCTCTTTTATTTTTCATTTTTGTTGTTCTTTGCCATAGTGTTAAGACGTTCTTCATTAACTGCTTGATAAGGTTTGATTTTGTCACTAGGTTCCACCAACGTCATTATTTAATGCTCTTGGAACTCCAGTGATTTGATTGATAAAGAAAAAGATGATATAATGATATATTATATCACATACAACTAAGTACATGCTAATCTTTCCTCTTCAGCGCAAATGCTGTTGTCATTATACACGATTATAAACAAAAATGGTTAGTTTCCCCTCCGTCGGTAAGATTCGTATAATATTGTGATATATCTAGCAATTTTGACCATTATACTAAGAAATGGGTCGATACGAGTTGTATTTAGTAAGGGTCATCTTTGTAACACAAATAAAAGAATTACAAAAAAATCGGATAAGCATGTCAATGGAGTTGAGAAATTATTTTATGATATTATTGGTGTCATATCAAATATGATACACTTTTTATCTAAAGAATACACAAATCTTGACAAGGAAGAAGAAAACGTTAAGTAGGTTAACTAAATTTAGAAAATATGATCGGCTGGGTTGGCTGAAAACATTTTTTTCATAGAATTTGACTGTGGAATGCCTTTTTGTGATGATTTAGGACGGTCCTTTTTAAGCGACTATTAACACCTTTGTGCGTATGCACTGCAGCAGCAGACAGGCCAACATTGGTTTACATATAAATAGGTCAATTCGGCCAATCTTCGATACGTAATGGGTCAAATGGGTAATAAAAAGGCTGACAGTTAGACCTATTAACATATACAGGGGTGAATGGGTCGATATTGCTTATCAATAATCATCAAGTTATGTGTGATAAGCATAAAGAAATAATATACGAAGTCCTTATCTTAAGTTTTAGTTTGTTATGTTTTTTTTAATATTTCGCAATAGTTATCACTTAAGTCATGAAGTTTGGGAAAAATTAAAATAAGCGTGACATTTAGCTATTTATTGTTTGACTAAACTAAGATTAGTTGTTTATTGAGATAGTAATTGCGTGTTTAGTGTACATTTGATCTTAACAGTTTGTATAGGTTATAACCATTATGCTCTCTCTTCTCCTGACTTAGGTAATTCATCGTTAAAATGTTAAAATACTGATTTTAACGCAAATCATGCTCAATTTTTAAGGATTACAGGCTAACAGATTTAGATATTATCATTTGCATTTGTTTATTGTTGATTATAATCATTTTCGCTGTTTGTTAATGTATATCAGCTATTAATTACGTTTGTTTTTGTATTTTTCTTTGTACCAAACTGAGTTACAACTTCATTCATTATCGTTCACATTTGTTTCGTCTATCACATGTATATTGTGAATTTATATAAATCTGTGTTCCCCGTGTATATATTTCTTTTGCACTAAGCTGTTGATAGGATCATTCAATTAGCTACTCATACTCCACATGTTTATTTCACAGAATTGCTTGGAAAACGTGTTAAGTTTGACCTTATTTAGAGAGTTATCAGCTTTTGAGTCTGTAGTTATGTACGTATTATAAATCGTGTGGTTTAACGAGTTATTATTGAGATGAACATTAGGATTTGTTTGGCTAGATTTAAAAGAAAAGGTTTTGGGTAAAAGGGACCTTCACCCGGCAAAATATATTAACCAATAAAACGTTGAAAGTACAATGGAATGTGGCTGAAGTACCACATTAACCTCAAACAACCGCTTGAACTACCCTAGATCATTTATGACATGCCATAAATGAACCACTATCAACCAACAACTAGAACAATCAATAAACAACATAAGATCACATGCCAATCTTATGGGAAAAAAAATAATACTACTTCCCAGCATGTCCTTGAAGCATGAACTCCTTGAATTGTTCCGGTAAGTCATTTACTTGAGCCGCATACTCATCTGAAAAATAATCATCTCCCAAATAATTATTCGGCTCATACACCTCATCCTCATCACTGTCAGAAACAACTACTTCACCCACCTTAGAAAATGGGTTACCCCTCTTCGAAGCAGAACTCGACGAAGGGATAGTAGACTGCTCCAACGCATTTTTTGTTGCAGAAGTACTAGAAGATGGGATAGTAGATGACTTAGAAGCCTCACATGGCACCTGCGAATCCATGTTACTAATAGGTTGATCTTGTGCCCCCTTACCATTACTAACTGATGCGTGAGAATTGCACCAGGCTTTACCTCTCGAGGGATCTCGAGAAGCTTACAACCCCCACCAGGCAGTGTACCTGATCGTTGTAGTATAGTATAGTGACAAGTACCGGGGGATTGATCGTTCAGCTAGGAATAGTGTCGCTAAGATTAGAAAACCTAAATACTAGTTCTAAAGGTGAGGGATGATTATTTTTGTGTTTTTATATTTTATGGAAAGCAAATAAAAATCTCGGGTTTGAAGGATTTGGGCGGAATTAGTTGCTATTCAACTAACCCAATACTAAGATGCAATCAAAATAAAATACTAGAAATGAAAATAAACTAATTTATA
The DNA here is from genome assembly GCA_030686995.1 of Artemisia argyi. NCBI lineage: Eukaryota > Viridiplantae > Streptophyta > Magnoliopsida > Asterales > Asteraceae > Artemisia > Artemisia argyi. The sequence goes on from CM060687.1 coordinate 6,941,347, forward strand.
CTAAGGTTGTGAGCAGTAATTGGAGAAAATGTGTTTACTTAGATTTCACTACTCCCTATATATCTTTTACACGTTAATTACTTGTTATAATTGCATGGATGACGGATCGTATTCCTTAATACCATTCATGGGGTGGCACACATAACTCCCCAATTCTATGAGCTCTTATCTCCTCCTACACCATGCCCAGCACAACTATAGGGATTGTAAACAGTGGCTCATGCATTAAATACAACCAATAAAGACCTAGTGCGCGTTGGTTCATGTTTCTTAAGACGTTCAAGCATGTTACCAATTGGAGATCTGCCAGTTTTCTTAAGCCTAACATATAAATCATTCATCCAAGACAAGAATAAACAAGTAATCAACACATAATCAATATCTAGGTTCATTAGATCTAAGCAAACACAAGATAGATCTAGCCTAGCATGATGGAATTAAGACAAGAACATGATATAGACAACCAACACATAGACATATTGATTGAATTAGAAGAACACTTATCTTGATTAATCATGCAAGGTATCAAGGGGTTGGAACCCTTGAAAAACCTGTAAAGTTATACCAAAATCGTACTTAGGGTTTCTCCCAAAACTTATCTCTTTAATGTGAAAAACTAGAAAACTATATATAGAAAAAGGGGTCTGACGGCGTCAAGACCAAATAGGTGACGCCGTCACCTCGCCGCCAAAACAATCCTCGGACTGCCTAGATCTACATTTGACGCCGTCAAGTACAAAACATTTCCAGGCCGTCATGACTTTTACTCTTGACGCCCTACCTTCATGACGCCGTCAAAACTCTTCTGGGTCGTCATGGAATTTTACTCTTGACGCCGTCAGGGAACTACTCTTGCCGCCGTCATGCACTATTCCCAGCATGGAAAATTAAGACTTTGGCGTTTTCTTCACTTTTATGCTCCAAAAACGTCCGAATTGCTTCCTTTTCCAGATTTTACTCCCAAAGTACTTAAAATCACAAAAGGAACGATTTATGGCAATATTTGATCAAATAAATTCGGATTCGGGCTTAAATGACCCCCTAAAAACGGATCATTTTTCGCCTCATCATATACCCTTACACTTGAGATTTGCTTGTCCTCAAGCAAATGCGCTTTTATTCTAGTCAAAATACAAGTTAGGGGTCATTTAACACTAATATAAAAGTAATTACAACAAATAATCGTTCTACTAAAGACCAATAGACAAGCACGAAGGTCATACACAAGCACCTCACAAATAGTGTTTAGATACTCACATCTCTCGGGTGTAATAAAGTGTAAATTACAATATGGAAACGGAAGATATCTCTCACTACCTGCCATAGCAAAATAGATTACCATAGGCTTGGGAAAGGATCAAACCTCCACCACATGGCGTAAGCACCTAGGATAAACTATCAAAGAGGTCTTTTAAAGGGTTGTAACGTTAGGTGTTGGGATATGAAATACACGGTTTTGTTGGATAAAGGAAATTTTACTGGTGGCGAGTTAACAATCTTGGTTAATTACATGTACAATATGGCGTTGCTAAGCCAAGACTAGACTTGACTTAAGCTAATAAATGAAAAATAACAAAAACATAAAATGAACATAGAATGAAACGGGATGGTAGTCCGTATGTTTTTTCTCTTTTTCCTTTTTCTATTTTTTTTTCTTTTTCTTGATTTTTTTTTTTTTTTTTTTTTTTTTTTTTTTTTTTTTTTTTTTTTTTTGCATACACTCTTACCCTACCATCCAAAATAATACATCATAGGGGTTGAACATTCCCCTTACACTTGAATCTTTACATACTTTACATTAAACTAATCTAATGACTCGAATTAAGAAAATCAAAACACTTTGAGTACTTTTAAGATTAACGTACATATGGGGGTAATAAATGATGTTTTTCCCCATTACTCCACAAAATAAGTACTTACCCATGAGTCCCAATCGTCCCAAAACAATATGTACAAGGATATGACTCGACTTAGCAACCATGTAATCAATTAGATAGTTAACTTAGGGTTTAACAAATAACAATAATGCACTAAAAATGAGCGCATACACGGAAGGCTAAGGCGATTTGGTTGTACATTTAAGTGGGGTGTAACAAATTCTTCCTTTAAGTAAAATGCTTAAAGTTAGAAACGAAAAGATAGGCTCGGAGGGGTGTACTAGGGGTTTCGTGTACTAAAAATGAGTACAACGCTAAGGTGTGGGAAAAATTAGTTGACTTAACTAGCCAAGTAATATGACATTAATGGTCAAGTAATTATAATACGGGTTTAACACAAGGGTAATCCTAATGCCTCTTATCATGTAGTAAATCCTACTACACGAATGTAGTCTCACTAGCGGTCTCGGGATGCATCACTAACACAAGTTCTAGAATCTAAATACTACCGGTACACTCATAAGCACTAATAGTAAATGCTTTTCCTATCAAATCTAAAGGCGAACCTCACATATTTGGGTGAAAAATTTTTCTGAATATACGGTTATGTGCTAGTCATACAATCTCCTATCCATGAGACGCTTGCTATGGCTAGAGTTTCACTCCTAAATGTTGTAAAAAATTTTAAATTTGGCGCTAAAATTGCACTAACAAGTATTTCTCATAGTTTTATTACACATCTACCATTAAACAAAACAAACTCAAGCGAAAGTGCATATGTAAGGTATCATCTTTTTACCCTCCCCTTACACTTAAGGTGAACATTGTCCCCAATGTTCAAGTAAAGAGTGTAAAAGTGAACAAGTAAAGAGAATGAAATCAAATACTCCCCTGATTCGCTCGGTATGGATAATAGGATGGTCAGGTTAAATCTTCCTCCAAGAAAATGAACAATCAAAGCTTCCCTTCCAGAATATAAATCATCTTCTTGTCATACATAACCTGTAAAACCTGACAAAATAGACAAGACAACCTCGCGTAAAATCGGCGGCATCCTATATAAGTTTCTAAATCCTAGAAAACAAGATAAGATATAATGCTTGTGGAATGAAGTTTGCAGATCTCCTGGAGACTATAAAACTTAATAATTCACAAAAACCATAAGACTCCGTTAGAAAAACAAAACCGGTAAAATTTCCAGATTTTAACTCCTGACGCCGTCAAGAGTAAACTCCTGACGCCGTCAGAATTGACCTGCAGAAATTCTTATGTTAAGTTTCCGGAAAATTTCTGGAAAAACTTGGTCCTACTTCCTGGAAAATCCTGCAAAACTTCATTATGACTCAATACAAGCATTTGACTCTAACAAATACGAATATACATGTTCATTTAATATTGTGGAGAATCATGATCGGTTTGTTTCTTAAAAACATATTTGGGGTTTCCCCTTACACTTATCTTTTGCAAAAATACCTTTAGGTGGAGTTAAGACTAGGCCAAAACAACAAAGTAAAGTATTTCCACTATTTAGTTTAGAAACATGATCTACCAACAATAAAAATAAAGCATGCATACGGAAGCAAATAACAAACAAACAAATAAAATCACACAAAACATGGGTTGCCTCCCAAGAAGCGCTTTTCTTTATTTACGAGTCTTGTAGCTAGACTCAAGGTCATGGGTTACTACATGATACGGGTGAGTTCCTCGTTGAGGACATCCTTGGGGTCAAACTTTGGTTTCAACTTCCTATCGGTTTCCTTAGTATGGTATGACCTTTCAAACTTTTCCCCATCCGGATCATACAAAGTCATTCTAATATGCCATGACCCGCCACCTTCTTTAGGTGGCTTGTCCCACCTCCATTTACACTTGTCTCCCTCTCTTTTCCATTTATTCCTTTCTATGTTGATGGGCATTACGCTCAGTAACTCAATCATCTTCCTAAAGACTAAGGGGTCCTCAAAGGGATCTAGCTCTTCATCTCTAGCTATGAGTTGTTCAACCGAATGTGTCTTTTCAACAAAATCTTTTTCTAGATAGAATGGGCATTGAGGTCCTATAAAGTTCCTTTCTATCCAAGGTCCATATCTAGACGGTCTCCTATTCATCTCTACCCAATGCGGTGTCGGTTCATTATCACAATCATAACTATGCTTCTTTACATCGTACACCGACCAAGTATCGCCTTCTCCTACCGTTATCTTGGATTCCTTGCAATCTATCATGGCACTAGCGGTTGCTAAAAATCCTCTTCCTACCAATAATGGGCATGTAGTGTCACTAACCATGTCTAGGATGTGAAAATCCGCTAATATAGTTAACTTTCCTACGTGAACAACTACATCCTTAATCATTCCAACCGGGTGGGCAATACTCCCATCCGCTAGCCCTATCAATACCTCTGTTTCCTCTAACTTCCCTAGCTTAAGAGCGGTGAATAAGGATAAGGGAATCAAGTTGAGACTTGACCCTAAATCGGCTAGTGTGTCGAAAGCTTCGGATCTTCCTATCTTACAAGGCAAAACAAAAATACCCGGATCATCAAGCTTTTTAGGCAACTTTTTTTGAACGAAGGCGGTCCCATTTTTACCTAGCTTACACTTCTCATATTTTTCTAGGAGGGCACTATAGTAAGGAGCACGCGCTAAGACATCAATGACGGGTCATTCAAGGTGAAGTTCTTTGAATTCATCGTCAAGGTCTTGCGTAAGAGGTGTTTCAACTATGCTTTTGACCGGCTCTATAGTGGGTGTTTTATTTGATTGGTCCTTTTGGATAACTTGGTTTTGTTTGAAACACGTGCTCGTTGATTTAACCGAGTAGTATTGTGGACACGAAGTGGGTGATGAAACTGAGGATATGAAATTAACGGTTAGTTTCGGATTCTTGATCGTGTCGCTTGGGAGTGCTCCCATTTCTCGGTCATTGAGAACTTTCAACAATGCATCAATTCTAGTGGTCATCTCGCTTTGCTTTTGTTTGAAATCGGCTTCAAACTTAGATATGCGAGCTTCTTGAGATGCCATAAACTTTGACATCAATCCTTCAAGATTGTTGGTACTACCATAGTTGTTAGAAGGATTGTTGTTGAAAGTACGGTTGGATGGTGGACCGTTGGGTTGGTAACGATTTGGTGGATTGGAAGAATTGGGTTGATTTTGTTTCCACCTAAGGTTTGGGTGATTTTTCCATGAGGGGTTGTATGAATCACCGTAAGTGTTTGGCTCGGGCTTGAAAGTGTACCACTTATCTCCCGCTTCGTCGGTACGCGTGGATGCGTAGTCCGCAAAAGCTGTTCCGGGGAGTTCCACACAATCACGAGTGTCGTGGGGACCACTACATAATTCGCATGAAGAAGTGATTTTGTTCACTTGGCTTGAAGGCTTAGGAGCTTCGTAAGATTTCATGAGAAACTTGACTTGGTCCTCAAGTTCCATGATCCTACGGTCGGGAGCGCTAGAATTGTTCGAAGGCAAAGATATTGCCTTGACCGTTTTGTTCAAATCACGGGGATCATTCCAACTTTCATTGTCATAGAGAGCAAGATCTTCTATGAGTTCCCATGATTGTTCCGCACTAAGATCACGTAGCTTACCACCGGCCGATTGGTCAATGGCTCGCCTCGTGGAGATGTCGATATGGTCATAAAAAATTTGGACTTGGAGCCAAAGATCTATGCAATGATGAGGGATTTTTGGAGTAAGTCCTTGAAACGAGTCCATGCTTCATAAAGAGATTCATTTTGACGTTGTTGGAACATCAAGATGTCATTTCTAAGCTTAGTAGTTCTCCCCGGTGGGAAAAATTGAGCAAGGAAACGAGTGGTGAGATCATCCCATGTGGTGATGGATCCCGCGGGTAAACGCTCAAGCCATTGACTAGCTTGATCCCGTAGAGAGAATTGGAATAGGCGTAAATAGGTGGTCTCTCTAGTTTCAACACCTAGGTCTATGGAATCTACGATTTTGAGAAAGTCCTTAAGATGTTGGTTTGGATCTTCGGAACGAAGTCCATGGAATGCACATCCGCTTTTCACCAACCGGATGGTGTCGGATCGCAAGGGGGTCACATTGGCTCCGGTGAGCTCAATGGTGTTTCGGTAGCCTTGGTGGCTAGGTTGGGAATATTCTCCTAAGGTTCGGGGCCTAAGGGGTTCTAATGGTGGGTCTTGTTGTGGTGGGATGACGGTTTCAAAGATGTTACCACCTTCCATGATGTCGGATGGTAAAGAGTTACGAACAAAAGCACAAAGAAATGAGATAGACTAAAGAAAACCTAAAAATAAAAATAAAATCTTACTAGAAAGGAATCTAGCAAGTAGACCTAATAAAAAGAAATTCTAACCTAGACAATAACTATTCCCTGGGCTGCGGCGCCAAAAACTTGATGCGTAGGAATTGCACCAGGCTTTACCTCTCGAGGGATCTCGAGAAGCTTACAACCCCCACCAGGCAGTGTACCTGATCGTTGTAGTATAGTATAGTGACAAGTACCGAGGGATTGATCGTTCAGCTAGGAATAGTGTCGCTAGGATTAGAAAACCTAAATACTAGTTCTAAAGGTGAGGGATGATTATTTTTGTGTTTTTATATTTTATGGAAAGCAAATTAAAATCTCGGGTTTGAAGGATTTGGGCGGAATTAGTTGCTATTCAACTAACCCAATACTAAGATGCAATCAAAATAAAATACTAGAAATGAAAATAAACTAATTTATACTAAGGTTGTGAGCAGTAATTGGAGAAAATGTGTTTACTTAGATTTCACTACTCCCTATATATCTTTTACACGTTAATTACTTGTTATAATTGCATGGATGACGGATCGTATTCCTTAATACCATTCATGGGGTGGCACACATAACTCTCCAATTCTATGAGCTCTTATCTCCTCCTACACCATGCCCAGCACAACTATAGGGATTGTAAACAGTGGCTCATGCATTAAATACAACCAATAAAGACCTAGTGCGCGTTGGTTCATGTTTCTTAAGACGTTCAAGCATATTACCAATTGGAGATCTGCCAGTTTTCTTAAGCCTAACATATAAATCATTCATCCAAGACAAGAATAAACAAGTAATCAACACATAATCAATATCTAGGTTTCATTAGATCTAAGCAAACACAAGATAGATCTAGCCTAGCATGATGGAATTAAGACAAGAACATGATATAGACAACCAACACATAGACATATTGATTGAATTAGAAGAACACTTATCTTGATTAATCATGCAAGGTATCAAGGGGTTGGAACCCTTGAAAAACCTGTAAAGTTATACCAAAATCGTACTTAGGGTTTCTCCCAAAACTTCTCTCTTTAATGTGAAAAACTAGAAAACTATATATAGAAAAAGGGGTCTGACGGCGTCAAGACCAAATAGGTGACGCCGTCACCTCGCCGCCAAAACAATCCTCGGACTGCCTAGATCTACATTTGACGCCGTCAAGTACAAAACATTTCCAGGCCGTCATGACTTTTACTCTTGACGCCCTACCTTCATGACGCCGTCAAAACTCTTCTGGGTCGTCATGGAATTTTACTCTTGACGCCGTCAGGGAACTACTCTTGACGCCGTCATGCACTATTCCCAGCATGGAAAATTAAGACTTTGGCGTTTTCTTCACTTTTATGCTCCAAAAACGTCCGAATTGCTTCCTTTTCCAGATTTTACTCCCAAAGTACCTAAAATCACAAAAGTAACGATTTAGGGCAATATTTGATCAAATAAATTCGGATTCGGGCTTAAATGACCCCCTAAAAATGGATCATTTTTCGCCTCATCACTAACAAAACCAAGAACATCCTCATCCACCAATGAGTCCAAGATACCAAAAGAGTTAGAAGACTGTAGGTCCTTACTAAATTTAACATTTGAAGTAGAAGCTTGCTGAAGACCCTTAGGATCTGAATCTTTCTTGGTACCAACCTGATTAGAAGTTGTCGTGACTTTAGGTCTCCAAAAATTAGCCTTAGGCTTGGATAGTTTAACCCCTCCAATTGGCTTAGATTGAGACGTAAAAACCGCACTCTTACCTTTATTCTTACGGTTCCTTACCTCTGTGAACCCTCATCATTATTAACCACCTGAGTCAATGCATTAGTCACCCCATTAGAAACCTTATGAACCACCTCTTTCCCTTGTTTTGGACACTCACTAAGTGTGTGACCAAATAGCTTACAAACGCTGCAATGAGGAGGTGTCCATTCATATTCAACACGAATGATTTCCGTCGAATAACCACTATCATCATCCAATGGAATAGCCATACTAACTTCCTTTTTCAATTCAGAATTTGAACACACTTCCACCAACGCACGAGCATAACTAATCCGACCCCACGAGTCAACACACATAGAAGATGTAAATGAATCTAACATAACCGGTTTCCCCACTTGAGTGGCAATGAAGCTTAAACCAACTTCAGAATAAGCAACAATAGGCACATTATGTAATTTAACCCAAACAGGAATCGTAGTTACCTCATTCTTGGTTAGGGGAACATTAAGAGACCATTTTCGAAGAATAAGAGGTGAATGACGGATTAACCACGGGCCTTGTTGGAGCACCTGCTCCAATCTGTCTTTAGAAGAGAACTTAAATAAGAACACACCCGCTTCATTCTTCATAATCTTTTTCACTCCAAATTTCTTCCACGTATTAGTAACATAGTTCTGCACAATTGGAAAAGCTATAACTTTTTCTAAGAAGTACCCAGCAAGAGTGTTCTCATACCGACCTAACACGGGTTCCATCGCCTCCCTAGGGAGTTTAGTATCATGGTTAGGAACCCGATCTTCATTAATCATCTGCCTAAAATTCACCTTACGAGAAGTACTATTAGCACCAATCAAAGAAGCAAACGATTACTCCTTTCCACTAACATAGCCTTTGCCCTCACTAGTACCACATGTCGTTGGGGCTGAATTAGATGTTTTAGGAGCAGAAGACACATTCTTGTCGACTAACGTAGACAAGTTAGTATCACCATCATCCACACTCCATTCAGAAATAATAGGACCAGCCGATGCAAGTGGAGGCTGATTACAAGGACCATTAACACTACCATCACCTTTAGCAACGATACCAGCCTGTTTAGTATTGCCACCCAACTTATCAATAGTATTCGTAAAATTCTTTAAGTGAGCTTTTAATAAGCTCTTCCTAAATTGTTTGATACACCTTATTTTCTAGTGTCAAGGATGGATACCCGCGGGTAGATATCATAATTGTCTGATCCCCATGTGCGAATATTTCAACATCCTTAAAAAATGAGCATTTCTTAGTCACTTTCTTATTATACTTTTTGAGCTCCATTAGTGATTCAAATTGAATGATTTCTTAGTCCCTTTTTAGATCCATGATGCCATCAACGCGACCTTTAAAATAGAAAAATCTAAACATGTCACATTTGTATTGAATTGATCATATGCAAACATACTAACCGTACCTTTAATGTTTGGAATATGGATACAAGAGTCGGTTTACGTGACCCAATCTTGTGCATGTCTGTCAATATATTAAGATTTACATGAGGCCAGAGTCGGCTTTAAAGAGTCATAGTTCCATGAAATTTTTTCACTTCTGATTAACTTATTGGTGTTCCATATTTACATGAGCATTTTGTTCATTCTGCAATTTAGCTGCATATAGAGACTTTAGTATACATGTCAATGCAACCCTCGCTTCAATAAACACAACTGCAACATCAAGAATGAGCGACATTGACTAATTTATTCTTCTAATATATAGCAGCAACAAAGATATCAAGACGGAGATGAATTAACATGTCGAGAAAATGAGTGAATGTTGCTTTTCTTCATTTACAAGAGTGTGGGATCCACTTGATAAAAACATCCATATAATATGATGGGATATGCATACCTTACAAGGATGTTTTTGATTCTGCTCGCGACGCTACTCAACTACAAGTGAGAAACTTGAATAGGTTTTTGTTGCTGCAACACCTCATGTTGTTTGGATAATGCAAACATATTTTTATTGTACTAAGAAAATGCCATTTTGACACTTATGCCTAAGCTAAATCGATAGTGTACTTTAATTATCATGTAAATTACCTGTTATGTTTCATAGCATGTATGCATTGATCTAAAGCATATAGAAGCCTCACTTTTTGATATTGCACGAATATTTATGCTAGGCTTAAAATATTTATCTTTACTTTGTTAATCTACTCATCAAAATCACGAAAGTTAAGATTGCTAATCTAAACGTTTCTTAGAAGAATCCCATTATGAAGAACCTTTGTGTTTTACATATGATGTAGAAATCTCTGAAATTCAAATATATTATTATCCTTTCGGATGAACCGGTATTATATTCAAATGGTTGAACAGTTTTGTTCCGGATTATTGGAAGTTTGTAATGTTGGTCATCTCCGTTCACTCTCTTCACCTTGAATATCAAATTCAATTATACATGTCATCGGTTACTAAACCATGATTCTATCAAATTCAATTATTGTCTACTTTAACAAAATTTCACGGTCTTCAATTTAATAATTAAACCCAAATAACTTATGAAAGAATATGAAACATAGGGGGATATATGTTAACTAATAAGTTTATGGCACAGGTTTTTTTTATTTATTTGTATCATAATGTATCATTAATATTGGGGGATATATGTTAACTAATAAGTCTTGATATATTGTTTATTTTTTATGATACAGGATTTTTTTTTTTTTTTTTTTTTTTTTTTTTTTTTTTTTTTGTCATGTAGCATTAATATTACATACAAACAAAAATTAAATGCCTTTTATACTATTTTAAAAAATTATTTGTATTAGAATATATCATTAATATTTTCTATTCATACATCTAACATATCATTTATTCACATAATATCACAAATCGATCTTTTATATAAACACTATTCAACAGTTTTAAATTTACTCCCGTGAATTTCACGGGTTAATAAGGTTATCATACCACGATTGAGAATTACTCCATCTGATAAATGTTTACTTCTAAAGATCGTAAGGAAAACATATCCCATTTCAGTGTCATTCTCCATGACAATAAACTAGAGTCAAGGGCAATCGCTTTCAAAAGTCGAATTGTATCTTCCACCTCCTGTTTTCACACATGGACAGCTATATGTGGCTCTTTCACGTGTTAAAAGCAAAAAAAGGTTTGAATGTTGTTATTTCAGATGAGAATGGTAACCTATCAAATACAAATGTTGTATATAAAAAAGTTCTTCAAGGTCTATGATCAAACAATTAATAGGTATGTACATTATACATATTAAATGTTTTGTCTTATTTACATTTATTATAAATCGAAAAATTCTATTACTTACATTTTTTGTATACTTATTAGGTGTTGAAGGAAAGGAGTTTTTCTTCAAGTTTTAGAATGATCACTACATCCATTTTGATTCTCAAGACAAACATATTGTAGATCAAGAGGCAATCAACGTTTATTACACAAATATTTATAACAATTGTATTTTATGCTTTCACTTAGTTATAACTTTATTGTTCCGTTAAAAGAAAATTTCACATCGTTTACCTTCTTTATTCTTTCTTACTTTATTCACGCACTTACGTTTTCTTAATAAAAAACCCTCTAAAATCCCGTGGATGTCATTGGCCTATAAGCTACTAAATTATAAATGTAAAATCAATGGGTCGTGTAACGGAGATTTTAAAGTGGTTTTCAATTAATGTTCCACATTTATTATTAGCAGCAAACAAACGTTATTATTCGTATGGTGGAAAAAAAAATAACATTGTCTCAACCAGAATCTGTGAACAAAAGCCGAAAAAGTAACCTCAAAAAATTTTAACCAAGTCGATTAGAAACTAAACTTTTGAGTTTGTCATGCATAAATTGAACCTTACTCCTTGCAAGCCTTGGATCAAGTGGTTAACACTTTTGCCTCTGTAGACAGAGGTCAAGGGTTTGATCATTACTCCTTGCAAGGCCGGAGGTCATTTTCTACATTTAGAAAAACCGAAAGCAGTCTCTCTATCTTAGGTAAGGGCACGACTGTCTACATCTCAACCTCTCCCATAAACTGTGAAAGACGGTATTAGAAGTTACTTGACTTTTATGCATAAAGTGAACCTTAAATTGTGCTACACCCGATAAAAATAAAATTCCTAGATTCGCCACTCAACAGCTATATTCCTTTTAAGTTTAAGTTTTCACAAAACTTGGTTTATAGTCATCAAATAAACATTATTTCTTGTCATGCATCTTTCAATTTTACTTTGTCTTAACAAGTTTTCATGCACCATTAAGCATAACAAATAGATAACATAACAGAATACACAACATAATTTTAATGAAGCACAATTTTACATATAGCATTTGCAAGAAATCACTATCAACTTAGATAACGATATCTCTTTCGCATATTGATTACATAAATTTATCAAATTCAAGTATTTTTGGATTTCCAATCGGAATTTTTTAGCCAAGTACTATTATGATACCAATATATTCCATCGTTCATTGCAGACCAGTTACATGGATGGTGATCGCTTTGTATTTCCGTTTCCGTGGAGCAAAAAAGGCCGATCTCCGCATCAAAAACAACCACGTCTTGTTCTTTCATTTCCCATTCGAAGTGACAAAGAAATTTAGTAGTTTGGAAAAAGTTTTGACAAAACTGCCAATGCACCTCCTGCTTGAAAGTTAGCCAATGATCTCCAAGATCATCTTCACTCGACCAGCAATGAACAAACACTTTATGATCTGGTATTAAGTTTTCGACATGAACAATGTAGCCTTCTGTGACAATACACGCAAATGTTTTACTAAGAACACATAATCCTAGCAATATAAAACATAAGGTGGTCTTCATTGTGATTTATGTTAAAAACATAGACAACCACACACTATATATATATATATACAAGCACAATTTTTAATATAATACAATATAATACACTAACAGAATATATTATTATAATATAAATATAGCATAATATAATATAATATAAGGTAATATGATTAACAAAATATGATATAACTAATATAGAGGTGAGTTATTTTATAAACTAAGTTTTTGTTACAAACTGAGGGACAAATCCCCACTATCCATGTAGTTTGATCTAATGGTGGGATTAACCTAAAATTTAATAAAACAACCTAAGTCCATGTTTTTTTTCTTGTCCTTTTTGTCTATCTTATTTATTCATTTTTTTTTTTTTAACTTCACGATTATTTTTCCTTTAATACAAGTTTTTTTTTTTCTTTTTTCTTTTTCTTTTTTTTTTTTTTTTTGCGTTTTTTTTTACGTTTTTTTCGTTTTTCATACATATTCGTCGGTTTTTTACGTTTTCGTTAGTCTTCTTACGTTTTCGTTCGTTTTCGTCCATTTTCATACGTTTTTGTCTGTTTTCTTACGTTTTCGCTCGTTTTCATACGTTTTCGTCTGTTTTCTTACATTTTCATACGTTTCGTTCATTTTAATACATTTCCGTCCGTTTTATACGTTTTCGTCCGTTTTCTTACGTTTTCATCTGCTTTCGAATTTTTTTCATATGTTTTCTTACGTTTTCGCCTGTTTTCATATGTTTTCGTCCGTTTTCATATATATATTCGTCCGTTTTCTTACGTTATCATCTGTTTTTGAACTTTTTCATACGTTTTCGCCCGTTTTCATACGTTTTCGTCCGTTTTCATATATATTCGTCTGTTTTCTTACGTTTTTGTCCATTTTCATACGTTTTCGTCCGTTTTCATATGTTTTCGTCCTTTTTCATATGTTTTCATCCGTTTTCATATGATTTCATCTGTTTTCATTCATTTTTGTCCGTTTTCTTACGTTTTCATACATTTTCGTCCGTTTTCATAAGTTTTCGTCCGTTTTCATTCATTTTCGTTCGTTTTTAAATGTTTTCAGAAGTTTTCATACCTTTTTGAATATCACAAGTGATATACTATGATTATCAGAATATCACTCACGATATTCTGAATATCACAAGTGATTTTTAACATTCTGTAACATGAAAACACAAGTGATATTCAGAATATCGCAAGTGATATTCTGAATATCAAAAGTGATATTCTGAATATAAATCACTAGTGATATTCAGAATATTACAAGTGATTTCACGCTTTTTTTAATTCACGTTTTTTCAAAAGTGATATTTTGAATATCACTCTGAATATCACAAGTGATATTCTGAATATCAAAAGTGATTTTTAACAATTGTTCTGTAACATAAAATTCACAAGTGATATTCAGAAAATCAAAAGTGATATTCTAAATAATACAAGTGATATTCCGAATATCACAAGTAATTTTCAACTAATATTTTGTAACATGAAAATCACAAGTGATATTCTAAATATCACACGTGATTTTCAACTAAAGTTTTGTAACATAAATATCACTTGTAATTTTCTGAATATCACTTGTGATATTAAGATTATCACTTGTGATTTTCATGTTACAAAACATTAGTTGGAAATCACTTGTGATATTCAGAAAATCACAAGTGATATTCAGAAAATCACAAGTGATATTCCAAATATCACAAGTGATATTCCGAATATCACAAGTGATGTTCAACTAATGTTTTGTAACATGAAAATCACAAGTGATATTCTAAATATCAAAAGTGATATTTAGAAAATTACAAGTGTTATTCAGAATATTATAAGTGATTTTCACATTTTTTTAATTCACGTTTTTTTTCACTTTCTTACGTTTTCATATGTTATTTTTCGTTTTCATACGTTTCTGAATATCACAATTGATATTATTAATATCACAAGTGATCTTTTGAATATCTAAGAAAATCACTTGTGATATTAAGTATATTAATTGTGATATTCAGAAACGTATGAAAATGGACGAAAACATATGAAAACGAACGAATACGTATGAAAGCGTAAAAACACGCCTGGAATGGGACAAAAACGTATGAAAATTGATGAAAACGGACGAAAATGTATAAAAGCTGCTGAAAAGTATGAAAACAGACGAAAGCGTCTGAAAACAGACAAAAATACATAAAAACGGACGAAAATCTTTATAATCGTATGAAAACAGATAAAAATGGATGAAAGCATATAGAAACATACGAAAACGTCTTAAAATGGATGAAAACGTATAAAAACAGACGAAAACGTCTGAAAACAGGCGATAATGTAAAAAAATTGATGAAAACGTTTGAAAGCAGATAAAAACATCTGAAAACGTATAAATACTGCCGAAACGTATGAAAATAGACGAAAACGTTTGAAAACATACAAAAATGTACAAAAATGGACGAAAACAGACAAAAACGTCTGAGTATCACCGAATATCACTTGTGATATTCAGAAACGTATGAAAACGTCTAAAATTGGCCAAAAAAATTTAAAAACGGATGAAAACCTATGAAAATGAAAGAAAATGTAAGAAAACATATGAATATGTAGGAAAAAGGACGAAAACGTCTAAAAACGGACGAAAACATAAAAAAAATGGAAGAAAACGTATGAAATCAAACGGAAACACATGTAAACATATGAAACCGGACGACAACCTATAAAAGCGGATGAAATTGTGTAAAAACGGATGAAAACGTATGAAAACGGACGAAAACGTATATAAACGTATGAAAACGGACAAAAATGGACGAAAACGTCTGAAAACGGACAAAAACGTATAAAAATGGATGAAAACATATGAAAATGGACAAAAACGTCTGAAAACATATAAAAACTGTCGAAAACGGATAAAGACGTCTGAAAATAGACGAAAATGTAAAAAAACGGACGTAAACGTATAATAACGAACAAAAACGTCTAAAACAGACGAAAACGTAAAAAACGGACGAAAACGTATAAAAACAGTAAAGAACGTCTGAAAACGGACAAAAACTTCTGAAAATGTATATAATCATGTGAAAACAGACAAAAACGGACGAAAATGTAATAAAGTGAGAAAAAATCGTGAATTTATTTAAAAAAAGAAAAGCATGACTTATTTTTTTTAAAAAACGTGAATTAGAAGAAAAAAATAAAAAGGAAAAAATATATAACGTTAATTGGAAAAAAAAAGCCAAAAAAAAAAGAAAAAATAAATAAATAAATAAATAAAGTGAATAATAAAAAAGATAAAGAAAAAGAAAAAAAAACATGGACTTAGGTTTCCATGTTTAATCTTAGGTTAATCCCCACCATTAGATCAAACTAAATGGATGGTGGGGATTTGTCCTTTAGTATGTAACAAAAAACTAGTCGCTAAATGAACTTTTCTCATATAGTACAAAAAACTAGTCCCTAAATGAACTAATATAATGTAATATGATATTTAAAACGAGTCTTGTCTTGAAAGCATGATATTTAAAAAACTAGTCGCTAAATGAACTTTTCTCATATAGTACAAAAAACTAGTCCCTAAATGAACTAATATAATGTAATATGATAATTAAAACGAGTCTTGTCTTGAAAGCATGATATTTAAAATAAATCTTACCAATTATCTAAAGGGTATTTTAATAACTACATTAATTATATTTATTGACTAGTTAATTAATTGTATTTAATGTACATAATAATTTATTTATTGTATTTAATGTTAATATTTATATTTTAATTAGTTGTACTTTGAGTTTAGAACTTGTAAATGTTAGAAAATGTGTTTTAGTTATGATGAAAGATCATTTGAGTACCAAACTTTTTTCATACTAAGGGACTAATCTCCACCCTACATCTTTCCTCTATCTTTGTTTGATCTAATTGATGATATTTAAAAAAAAGGGTAAAGTCCATAAAATAACAACCTACTTTCTCCATTTTACCGAGATGAAACACGTACTTTTTTATTAACATTTAAGCCAACGAAACTTGCAAATATTGTTCTAAGGTCAACAAAAAGACTTATTATATTAAAAATAATAATTGAAATGACTATATTACCCTTGTATTCTTAAACTACACCATTATTTCACATCTTGTCTTTCACTTCCATGATGGTGTCGGACACTAACCACCCAACTGACCCCTCA
Source organism: Artemisia argyi (assembly GCA_030686995.1). NCBI lineage: Eukaryota > Viridiplantae > Streptophyta > Magnoliopsida > Asterales > Asteraceae > Artemisia > Artemisia argyi. The sequence goes on from CM060687.1 coordinate 6,958,210, forward strand.
ATCTAGACTTGAATAAAAGGGTGGATTTGTTACAGATGCAGTAGTCATCGAGAGTACAGCCACCAAATTCACTCTCTCGAACACTAACCACCCAACTGACCACAAGCCGAAATCACACAAGCCAACGTAACCTCATCCATCTCCACCCCCGCCTCCACCATCTTATTAAACCACTCCAACGCCTCTCTCGGCTTCCCCTTCTGCGCAAACCCCATAACCACCGCCGTCCACGCCACCATATCCTTCACACCCAACCCCTCAAACAACACACCCGCTTCCCCCATATCCCCAACCCTCACAAACGCCACAATCAAAGTAGTCCACGAAATCAAATCTCTCACACACATTTCATCAAACACCTTACGCGCATCCCCAACTTCCCACACCTCACATAAAAATCAATCAAACAATTCCCAGCATAAACATCCAACCTAAACTCAAACCCAAACCCACCTACCCTCATCACTACCCCATGAATCTGCTCAAACATCCCCCATAAACCCCATGATCACAACCCTTCAACAAAGCCGTAAAAGTGAACGAAACAGGGCCAACCCCATTTCGTCTCATACATTTATAAACATCAACAGCCTTAACTAAACCATTATCCTCCTTTACATTGAATTTAGAAGTTAAGACACGGATGAGCTTAGTGACAACGTAGCTGGATCGATGGAGGTGTTTACGGATGATGTGTGCGTGGATTTGTTTGGTTTGGTTAAGGTTGTTGGTTGTGTCAAGTAGTGTGACTAGGTTTGATTCTAGGAGTTTGGTTTGGTTTGGTGGTAGTGTGATAATGGGTTTATGGTTTGCTGTGGTGGTTGGAGTTTGGTGGTTAGTGTTCGAGAGAGTGAATTTGGAGGCATGATATATGGTTAGTTTGGTGGGTAAGAAAAGCTGGAAGATGGGTATAGTTTAAGAATAGAAGGGTAATATAGTCATTTCAATTATTATTTTTAATATAATTAGTATTTTTGTTGACCTTAGAACAATATTTGCAAGTTTAGTTGGCTTAAATGTTGATAAAAAAGTACGTGTTTCATCACGGTAAAATGGAGAAAGTAGGTTGTTATTTTATGGACTTCACCCTTAAAAAAACCAACTTTCATAATTTTTTTTCAAATATTAATATCTTTCAAACCGTTAATCGTTAATTGAAAAAAATATACTGTTACGATGAGCATTTAATTATCTTTTTATAGATAGGCACTTTGATATTTTTTCGATAATTTTTTTTCTTCATTTTTTTCACGTTTTTTTAATATCACATGTGATATTACACTAATATCATATGTGATATTACATATCACATGTGATATTATATGTGATATATCACATATGATTTTTTCGGCTACGAAAAAAAAATGTGAAAAAAACGATATTTTTTTTGTCGAAAGTATATCAAAGTGTCCGTCTATAGAAAGATAATTAAATGCTCGTCGCGATGGTGTAATTCTTTTCGCTTAACGATTAACGGTTTAAGGGATATTTAAATTATAAAAAATGAATAAAATATTAAAATTCTTTTAATCTCAACCATTAATTTCTTTTTAGATGGATGTTGTGGATGAGTCCGGCCTTGGTATGTAAGAAAAGTTTAGTATTTAATATAACTCGACTCTTTAGTCATTTGTACTTTAGTTTTATAACTTGAATTGCTAAATTTTAAGAGTTTCTATATTAAGTAGGCCTTCTTCTATTGTAAGATAGTAAGATAACAAACGGATAACATAACAAAATAAACAACATAATTTTAGAAGCACAACTTTTGCGACCACTTTTGACAAAATTGCCAATGGTACACCTGCTTGAAAGTTAGCCAATGATCTCCAAGATCATCATCGTTCGACTGGCAATGAACAAATACTTTACTATCTGGTATTAAGTTTTGTATTTGAATGTTGTATCCATTTGTCATAGTAAACGCAAATGCTTGAGTAGAAACACATAATCCTAGCAATATAAAACATAAATTGATCTTCATTATAATTTATGTATAAAATATAAACCACCGTAATATATATATATATATATATATATATATATATATATATATATATATATATATATAGAATCTGGATCGATTGAGAAGGTTTTTATTTTGAGAAGATTGAGAAGGTTTTCAAAAGCGATAGATTTTTAACTTTGATTCATGTTTTTCAAGCATAAAACTCATTTTAATGTGATTAAAATTCAAAATGTGTAAATTTTTTTTGAATCAATGTTAAAAATCTCTCGATTTTGCGATATATGTAGAATACTGAATCATCTGTACAAATTTAATGAATCATCATCATACCTCGATTTTAACAATGATTTGTGAATCAAATTTGTGATTTACAGATTTGATTCACCATAAAATGATGTTTACTTGTGAATCAAATAAAAAACATGAATCAGTTTGTTCAAACGAAGATTTCTCAATCTTCTCAAAATAAAAACCTTCTCAATGGAACCGGATCCTATATATATATATATATATATATATATATATATATATATATATATATATATATATATATAGAATTGAGATCAAATGAGAACTTTCTTAAAGTTGTAAAAATGAGAACCAACCAAAATCTCACAAATGACATTCATCTTAAAAGAAAATAAAAACATAATTAATTACAAATAAAATTCTTAAAGATTTGATGGGTTTTCTTATGAAAATTGATGTAAACTAAGTGATACACTTTGCTTCAACGTGTAATGTGTATCAAGGTTAGTATTGTATATCAAGTTTTTAGTGGTTGTTGTGTATTAGATCTATCAATTTATGTATAAGAAATTAGTTTTTTGAGATTTTATTGTATATGTATAAAAAATTTAATTATGTATCAGTAATCCGTTTCTCATGTATGAGTTGGTTATTAGTCGATTTAATATTGACTTGTATTAATATATAATATTTGGGTGTATCTTTGCTAAAATGGTTATGTATCAATGTTTTAATGGTATTTAGAATAGTTCTCATTTTTACAACTTTAAGAAAGTTCTCACATTAACCTTCCCCTATATATATATATATATAGGGGCGCGTTCTATGCAGTACCAATATTAGACGCAGTACTTTACAGTACTATTTTAGACCAATCTAGACCCTTGGATCATTTGATCAATGGTTAAAAATTCATGATGGCATTTATGTAAATAATTTATTTATTTTTTGGCTGGAAATATATTAACAAGGGTATTATAGTAAAAAACCATATATATTTTCTTTTAGATTTTTTCATTAAAAACATTTTTTAATTTTAATTATTCATCACTAAGCAATATAGCTTTGCCCATTCTTTTATTTACTTTCATTCTTGTTTTGCTTAAAATGATAATTGCACATATGTTGTATATTCTTTAATCTTTGAAATTTATAACCAAAAACATAAACATACACATGTATTTCTAAATTTATAACAAACAAAAACATAAATATTATACACGAAATTTGATATAAAATGAAATACAATTCAAATACAAATGTATCTTGGTAATTATAGATGTGCACGTCAATAAAAAACATGTGTGCACCATTCCAAAAACATATGTGCACGTTGCGCTTTTTTGTCAAGTTCATTAGAACTATGTGCCCGACTTCCAAAAACATATGTGCATTCTTCCAATAACATATGTGCACGTTGCGCTTTTTTGTCAAGTTCATTAGAAGTATGTGCCTGTCTTCCAAAAACATATGTGCAAGATGCAAATTTTTGTGAGCACCGGATCTGCACATTAACGAGATCATACATGATTATTATAACATTTAAAAAGTAATGTTCTTAAAAGTAGCAAAACACATATGCAAATTTTCTTTACAACTAACATAAATCAAAGGACAAAATGTTACTCTTTATACACCGAATAGCTACGTGAAATTGTGGTTCGTAAGCCCAAATTAATAAAGGGGCAACAAGTTTTAACAATGTACTAAGCAACTAAATCCCAGAATCATTCCCCTTTAGATTTGCTACTGCTACATAGTCTATCACCATTACTCAATAATAATTCTTGAAACTTTTATCTAAAAACATGTAATATTTAATTCTTTATAGGGTAATATTTAATTCTTAAAACTAATTTGCCTACTGCTAAATACTTGAAAGCTACCACCAAACCAAGCACTTGCAATTATTTCAATAAAAAATCACGAACATGATGTCCATGAGACTACGAAAGCACTTGCAATTAAACAAAGACATCCAAACAAACAACAACCGAAACAAAGATTAAAATTCATCATAATATCTTATATACGAAACCACTCAACTGTCAACCGAATCCATCTTTAATGTACCAAAGGTGGATTCAATACCAAATTAAAAAAAAAAAATCAAACCTTAAATAAGTGATAAGATCGAACCAAGAGAGAGAATAACTGGTACAACACAACCAGTGTGAAGCTCATGCGCTTCTGACGCCGGAGTCGAGACGCAACGTTTTCCCAAAAGAAAAAGGGTTCACGAGCGATTGATATATCAAAAAGAGGTTTATGGCAGTCTATTTTGGCCGAATATAGATCTAGAAAGAAGATCTACAGGTTTTGGGGGTGGGTTTTAAAGTTTGAAGCACCTTTTTAGGATATATACGGTTATTTGATTCATTTAGATATTATTGATTTAAATACCATAAATACCCTTCGAAAATAAGATGATTTAAATAAATGTAAACTAATTTATTAAATTCTGATTGGTCAAGAATAGTACTGTAAAGTACTGTATCTAATATTGGTACTGCATAGAATACAACATTATATATATATATATATATATATATATATATATATATATATATATATATACACACACACACACGGATGGTTTTTTCTTATTGTAATAAAATACTAATATAATATAATATAAGGCAATTTACATAATGTAACATAATATTTGAAATTAAATGATTCTCGTCTTAAAAGCATGGCAACGTTGGGTGTATGTGGTAAAAGTAGTAGTAGCGGTAAATACCTGCAATGAGCCATAGTTATAAGCGGTAGTTGTTTTGTATGTAAAAGTTTTTCTCAAAGTAGTTGCGCGCTAATGTGTAAAAAGCGTAATTTTGCACCATCATAATTCCTAAATGCTCCATGCTCATAAATGCTCATGCTCATAATGTAACTTGATGAAGCGTTGAAAAATAAGCATTTCAAAATAGAGATAAAGCTACTTGTTGCTTATCAAATGAGTATTAAAATCACAACGTTTAATGCTTACTCTTTATCGCTTCTAAATGCTCTTAAACACTCCAAAATGCTCTACGCCAAACACAACTATAAGGGGGTTGGCAACACACCCCTCACCCCAAATCCCTTCACTCACTTACAACCAATCCTCTTATGCCACATCATTCTCCCACTTTTTCCTTCACTCACCCATTTTTTGTTGGCATCACACCTCTCACCCTTCACTCACTCACTACCTTTTTTTTTTTTTTTTTTTTTTTTTTTTTTTCCATTAAAATTATTAAAAGACTAAAATTTTATTAAAATTAAATAAACATTACATAATATTACTAAATTGGACTAGTTTTAACAACTTCTCACATGGGCTGAAAGTTTAACATCTGTGAATCCATTTGTACTTGTTTAGAGAAAAACAAACAACTAGGATAAAAAATGAAAAGTTCATAAAAGTTTGGGTGCAAAGTGTGAATGCTACCATATTTATCATCTTCCTCAACAATTTTTTGCAGCAACAACATATTTTTTTGCAGCAACAACATATTTTTTGCAAGTGTGAATGCTACCAATGGTCCAATTTGTGGGTTTCCAAAGTTCACTTTTTTTCATTTCTCATGCGGTAATCTTCCCCGCAAAACCTCCCTCCCGTGCGGTAACATGTGATCAGCGACGGTGTTCCCGTACGGGAAACACCCCGCACCATGCCTCCCCGCACCCATTGCCAACCTCCTAATGTGATGTAAATAAAACACCATACATGAGTTATTAGAAAATGTAAAACAAATATAGATAACATGTGTGATGTAACGAGATATATTTGCTAGTGCGTTACACCGGGTACAGAAACGTTTATTCAAACACCGTATAAATATGTTTTCATAATAGCTTTTCGGGTTAACTTGTTATATTATGAAACTAACTTCATCGGGCGGGTTCGCTTCATAATATTATTTTACTAAATCATATGCGCGTAAAATAAATAATAAATAACGGCAAATAAGTTATACAAAATAATTGGAAACAAACATATAATGCTCATGTATTATATTTAAAAAGAACAATCATAAGTATGACAACAAATCAATTATATGATGGTTATTCATATGTGATATAAAACTTCTTTGTACACAACGTTTGTTGTGTAGTTAGTGTATTCGCCATCTTTGTCATAATAAAGAACGTTCAAACATTTCTTCATTTTTACCTTTGAAACAGCCATATGTGGCTGTGTCTGTGAGAATACCAGCTTTTGTGAAAATAAGCCAACTTGCAACAATTTTTTACCTTGACTAAAATATATGTTAATGTAATATAAGTATTTGTCGACCATACACATGTTGTACAGATACTTCCTCTTGTGAATCATCGAGTGCACGGGCTAAGAGTAAGGCCTCGATAAACAAAAGTTTTATCTTTATAGTAAGTATTTAGCTCCACTAATCTTTGAAAGGATAGAACCCAAGCAACTCCAACTTCTGCAAAATAAAATTAGAAAGTTTAAAAATGGATACTAATAGGTGAGAGCAACTAAACTGCAACAATAATCAAATTTGGTTACTATTCAATCATTTCACCCTAATTCTAATGCATAAAGTCAACTAAATTTTATTGTTATTGACACTTGGATTATCATTGTAAAAATCTAGCTTTTTGTAAACTTAGTTGACAGTTGACACCTTAATCGTAACTTAGTTGATAGTTTTTGATAACACAAAAGATTTTATGTAGGTTGTGTGTGTGATTTTGATTTTTAAGGGTATATTTGTGTTTGAGTGAGGTCTATTTGGGTGATTAAGTTTGTTGTCCTATTACACTAAGTTGGTGGTAAAGTTTGTTTTAGAAAGAGAAAAATGATGTAACACTAATGTGGTGGTAGTGAATAAATGATGAGGCGAAAAATGACCCGTTTTTAGGGGGTCATTTAAACCGGAATTGGAATTTATTTGATCAAATATTGCCCTAAATCGTTCCTTTTGTGATTTTAGGTACTTTGGGAGAAAATTCTGGAAAAGGAAGCATTTTGGACGTTTTTGGAGCATAAAAGTGAAGAAAACGGCAAAGTCTTAATTTTCCTTGCTGGGAATAGTACCTGACGGCGTCAAGAGCAATTTTGTGACGGCGTCAGGAGCAAAAATGATGACGGCCCAGAGAAAACGTGACGACGTCAAGGCAAGGCCGTCAAGAGTAAAAGTGGTGACGGCCCAGAACAGAAATACACATGACGGCGTCAGATCTGGATCTAGGCAGTCCGAGAATTTTATTGGCGGCGAGATGACGGCGTCAGAACTTTCTTCTTGACGCCGTCACCTCATGAAATCTATATACACTTTTCTAATTTTCATTCATTATGTGTGGAACTTAAGAGGAGAATTTTAGGGTCGAACTTAATAAACCCTAGCTCGTTTGTAACAGTATTTTCAAGGGTTTTCACCCCTTGAAACCCTTCATGTTCAATTGAGATAAGTTTCCTTTCAATTCATTCAATATGTCTATGTGTTGTTTGAATATATCTTACGCTTGTCTTGATTTTAACATGCTAGGCTAGATCTTTTGTGTGTTTGCTTAGATGTAATGAAACCTAGATGTTGATTATAGGTTGATTGCTTGTTTATAGTTGTAATTGATGAATGATTTCAATGTTAGGCTTAAGAAAACTGGCAGATCTCCATTATGTAACTTGCTTGAACGTCTTAAGAAACATGAACCGATGTGTACTAGGTTTTTATGGTTGTATTTAATGCATGAGCGAATTCTAGTGATCCTATGTTAAGAGCTTCTTGCAGGCTTGACATAGGAGTGAAGTAGGAGCTTATAGAATTGGGGAAGTAAGTACGCCACCTCATGATTGGTATTAAGGAATATAACCCGTTATCCACGCAACTGTAACAAACAATTAACCTATAAAAGATATCTAGGGAGTAAACACAATTCTCCCATCTATTGCTTACACCATACTAGTTTAATTTAGTTTATTTACATTTCTGTTATTTTATTTTGATTGCATCTTAGTTATTGGGTTAGTTGATTAGCAACTAATTTCGCCCACTCTTCCAAAACCCGAGATTTTACTTGCTTTCCATAAAATATAAAAATACAAAAAGAATCATCCCTCACCTCTAGACCTAGTTTTTAGGCTTTCTAATTCTAGCGACACTATTCCTGAGTTGAACGATCAATCCCCCGGTACTTGTCAATATAGTATACTACAATGATCAGGTACACTGCCTGGTGGGGATTGTAAGCTTCTCGAGATCCCTCGAGAGGTAAAGCCTGGTGCGATTCCCACGCATCAAGTTTTTGGCGCCGCAGCCCGGGGAATAGTTATTGTCTAGGTAAGAATTTCTTTTTATTAGGTCTACTTGCTAGATTCCTTTCTAGTAAGATTTTATTTTTATTTTTAGGTTTTCTTTAGTCTATCTTATTTCTTAGTACCTTTGTTCGTAATCTTTACCATCCGACATCATGGAAGGTGGTAACATCTTTGAACCCATCAAACCACCACAACAAGACCACCAAAAAAACCCACCACTAGCTAACCAACCTCTTAGGCCCCGAACCCTAGGAGAGTATTCCCGACCTAGCCACCAAGGCTACCGAAACACCATTGAGCTCACCCAAGGAGCCAATGTGTCACCCTTGAGATCCGACACCATCCGGTTGGTGCAAAGCAGATGTGCATTCCATGGACTTCGTTCCGAAGATCCTAATCAACATCTCAAGGACTTCCTTAAAATCGTAGATTCTATAGACCTTGATGTTATAACTAGAGAGACAACCCGATTACGCCTATTCCAATTCTCTCTACGTGATCAAGCTAGTCAATGGCTTGAACGTTTACCCGCGGGGATCCATCACCTCATGGGATGATCTCACCACTCGTTTCCTTGCTCAATTTTTCCCACCGGGGAGAACTACCAAGCTTAGAAATGATATCTTGATGTTCCAACAACGTCAAGGTGAAACTCTTTATGAAGCATGGACTCGTTTCAAGGACTTACTCCAAAAAGTCCCTCATCATGGCATAGATCTTTGGCTCCAAGTCCAAATCTTCTATGACCATATCGATCTCTCCACAAGGCGAACCATTGACCAATCGGCCGGTGGCAAGCTACGTGATCTTAGTGTGGAAGAATCATGGGAACTCATAGAAGATCTTGCTCTCTATGACAACGAAAGTTGGAATGATCCCCGTGATTTGAACAAAACGGTCAAGGCAATATCTTTGTCTTCGAACAATTCTAGCACTCCCGACCGTAGGATCATGGAACTTGAGGACTAAGTCAAGTTTCTCATGAAATCTTACGAAGCTCCTAAGCCTTCAAGCCAAGTGAACAAAATCACTTCTTCATGCGAATTATGTAGTGGTCCCCATGACACTCGTGATTGCGTGGAACTCCCCGGAACAGCTTTTGCGGACTACGCATCTTTGCGTACCGACAAAGTGGGAGATAAGTGGTACAATTTCAAGCCTGAGTCAAACCCTTACGGTGATTCCTACAACCTCTCTTGGAAAAATCACCCGAACCTTAGGTGGAAACAAAACCAAAACAATTCTTCCAATCCGCGTAATCGTTATCAACCAAACTGTCCACCCTCCAACCGTACTTTTAACAACAATCCTTCTAATAACTATGGTAGTACCAACAATCTTGAAGGATTGATGTCTAAGTTTATGGCATCTCAAGAAGCTCGCATATCTAAGTTTGAAGCCGATTTCAAACAAAAGCAAACCTGACCACCAAAATTGACACATTGTTGAAAGTTCTCAATGACCGAGAAATGGGAGCACTCCCAAGCGATACGGTCAAGAACCCGAAACTAAACGTTAATTCCATATCATCAGTTTCGTCACCCACTTCTTGTCCGCAATACTACTCGATTAAATCAACGAGCACATGTTTCAAGCAAAACCAAATTCTTCAAAAGGACCAATCAAATAAAACACCCGATATAAAACCGGTCAAAAGCATAGTTGAAACACCTCCTACACAAGACCTTGACGATGAATTCAAGGAACTTCACCTTGAACGTCCCGTCATTGATATCTTAGCCCGTGCTCCCTACTATAGTGCCCTCCTAGAAAAATATGAGAAATTTAAACTAGGTAAAAATAGGACCGCCTTCGTTCCAAACAAGTTGCCTAAAAGCTTGATGATCCGCGTATATTTGTTTTGCCTTGTAAGATAGGAAGATCCGAAGCTTTCGATACACTAGCCGATTTAGGGTCAAGCCTCAACTTGATTCCCTTATCCCTTTTTACCACTCTCAAGCTAGGAAAGTTAGAGGAGACGGAGGTATTAATTGGTCTAGCGGATGGGAGTATTGCCCACCCGGTTGGGATGATCAAGGATGTAGTTGTTCACGTAGGGAAGTTAACTATTTTAGCGGATTTCCACGTCCTAGATATGGTTAGTGATACTACGTGCCCTTTATTAGTAGGAAGAGGATTTTTAGCAAAACCGCTAGCACCATGATAGATTGTAAGGAGTCTAAGATAGCGGTAGGTGAGGGCGATTCTTGGTCGGTATATGATGTTAAGAAACATAGCTACGATTGTGAGGACGAACCGACACCACATTGGGTAGAGATGAATAGGAGACCATCTAGATATGGACCTTGGATAGAAAGAAACTTTATAGGACCTCAACGCCCATTCTACCTAGAAAAAGATTTCATCGATAAAACACATTTGGTGGAATAACTCATAGCTAGAGATGAAGAGCTAGACCCTTTTGAGGACCCCCTAGTCTTTAGGAAAATGATTGAGTTTTTAAGCGTAATGCCTATTAACATTGAGATGAACAAGTGGAAGAGAGAGGGGGATAAGTGTAAATGGAGATGGGACAAGCCACCTAAAGAAGGTGATGGATCATGGCATATGAAGATGATTTTGTATGATCCGGATGGAGAAAAGTTTGAAAGGTCATATCGTACTAAGAAAACCGACAGGAAGTTGAAACCTAGGTTTGATCCCAAAGATGTCCTCAATGAGGAACTCACCCATGTCACGTGATAGCCCATGACCTTGAGTCTAGCTACAAGACTAGTAAATAAAGAAAAGCATTTCTTGGGAGGCAACCCATGCTTTGTGTGATTTTTATTTTATTTGATTGTTATTTGTTTCCGTATGCATGTTTTTATTTTTATTGTTGGTAGATCATGTTTCAAACTAAAATGGTTAAAATACTTTATTTTGTTGTTTGGCTTAGTCTTAACTTCAACCAAAGGTATTTCGCAAAAGATAAGTGTAAGGGGAAACCCCAAATATGTTTTTAAGAAACAAAACCGATCATGATTCTCCACAATATTAAATGGACATGTATATTCGTATTAGTTAGAGTCAAATGCTTGTATCGAGTCATAATGATGTTTTGCAGGTTTTTCCAGGAAGTAGGACAAAGTTTTTCCAGAAATTTTCCGGAAACTTAACATAAAGATTTCTGCAGGTCACTTCTGACGGCGTCATGTGTAAAAATCTGGAAATTTTGCTAGTTTTGTTTTTCTAACGGAGTCTTCAAATTTTTGTTGAATCTTTAGTTTTATAATCTCCAGGGAATCTGCAAACATTTATTCCACAAGGATTATATCTTACTTTGTTTTCTAGGATTTGTTATCATATATAGATTGCCGCCGATTTTACGCGAGGTTGCCTTGTTTGTTTTCTCAGGTTTAATAGGTTATGTATGACAAGAAGATGATTTATATTCTGGAAGGGAAGCTTTGATTGTTCATTTTCTTGGAGGAAGATCTAACCTTGTTACCACACTAACTTTAAGCATCTTACTTAAAGGAATAATTTGTTACACCCCACTTAAATGTACACCCAAATCGCCTTAGCCTTCCGTGTATGCACTCATCTTTAGTGCATTATTGTTATTTGTTTAAACCCTTAGTTAATTATCTAATTGATTACATGGTTGCTAAGTCGAGTCATATCCTTGTACATATTGTTTTGGGACGATTGCACATAAGGATCAAAATCATCTCCTAATTCTCACACACACACACACACACACACACACACACACACACACACACACACACACACACACATATATATATATATATATATATATATATATATGGAGAGTGATATGTACACGAAGTATTTTTATTTGCACACAGAAATTTTGATTGAAATGACATATATAGCCTTACCTACTTATTGCCAATATCCATCATTAGCATCGTTCCTAAACCGAATGAAAATTTCATTTAAAATAAATCATCATTTGAACATAAAGTTAGGATCAAACATATCCAAACACAAAAAAATTCTATATCATATGATCACGGTTACTTTTTCCGTCATTTTATTTTTTGTCAATTTCCTTTACCCTTAAAAGAGATAGAAAGCTTCCCGCTACCTTCCACGGTTCCACCGTCACCAGGTTCGAATGTTGGTCCCTGGTTAATTAACTGAACATATTGGGAAAAACGTGAGCTAGTATTGATACTCTCTCCTATAGTCCTATTCATTACCAATTTACCATTGTAAACCTAATTTGTGTTGGGCTTGTTTAATATTCTTGTCACAGTTTGCATCTCTATTTGAGATTCATATCATTCATTGATTGGTTAATTTGATATTTTGTGTTTTTTGTAACCAGAGAAGAAATACTTTGAAATGGAACTTGAGGTTTTTTTTTTTTTTTTTTTTTTTTTTTTAATTGAAATAAGATAAACTCGCAAAGAAAGATGATAATAAACAAAGTCAAAGTTATTATTTTATTTACCGCATATTGTATTGTTGGTAACACATAAACAATAAAAACTTGTATCTCAAAATTTTACGAAGTATCATTGTTCAGGAGGATCGTTATAACGAGTAAACATTGTTACATGGGCTGCGATGATATTTGGTGAGCTGGGTTTTATAAGAATCAGAAATACAACCAACAAGAATTGGATAAAACTAAAATGGTAACAAAAATAAGTAGTGAAGGGTATAAATGTCATTTTAGAACAAATTTCTGTGTGCAAATAAAAGTTGTCTGTGTGCATATCACTCTCATATATATATATATATATATATATATATATATATATATATATATATATATATATATATATATAGTTGAGATCAAATAAGATCACCCTTAAAGTTCTAAAAATAAGACCATTTGAAGAATCAATTAGATTAAGACAAGTGTCCGATTTATTAATTAATTAGTTTAATTTTAAATTTAAATGGAAAGGGCATATAGGGAATTTCCGATTCATTAGATAGAGATGTATAAGGGTATACCACAACCCTAAGCCTAAAAATTTATTCACCTACTTCCTAATTTCTCTCTCTCTAAACAAAACAACTGGCCTCCACATCCTCTACTTCTCTCCCATCTATTTTTTCTGCGCCTAAAAGCCGCTGTTGTCATCTCTTTATCAAAACAAATTTTTAACCATTTTTTCTTTAACAAAGCCGCCGGAATATGGGTACCAAACATCGTTTTCGGGAACCCATAACCACCTCTGCTCTTTTTTGCTACGAGTTTTGTAATCGGGTAGGTGTCTATTTTAATGAATGCAATCTCAGATCTTGATATCACGATCTGTTATGCTAAACTAGTCACATATCCAGTGACGGTTCTTTGTCCACCACCCTTGTTTTCAATTAGACGATTACTCTTTGGGCCACCGGGTAATAGATCGAGACCCATTTTTAGTGTGGTCGCTGCTATGCTGGAATCTACAACAGATCTGTTTTTCATCACAAAAAAATCTGATCGGTTGAGATACATAGATACATATGGGTTTTGTGGATTTCGAGATACATTGATACATCTGTCGAATACATTGACACATCTGGGTTTTAGTTGTGGGTTGTATCAGTGGGTTCACCAAACTGCAAGCCTTGTTTTGTATTTTTTTAGAAAGGATGTATAAGTTGGGACATTTGTGATTGATATTGTGATGGTTGTGGTTTAACATAATTCAGATTTGAAGTCACGCCGATTTGTCTTACACTTGAGAAACAAGTTGCGTATCAGTTGTATTTACTTTCATTATGTGTACCAGGTGTTGGCATTAGTTTTGATCTCTGTATCGATTTGTTGTTATTATTAGTTTAGAGTTGTTACACACTTGTTGTTATTAGTTTCGAGCTGTGTATCGATTTGTTGTTATCAATCTTGTTGTTTTGTTGTCATTATTGTTTTCGACCTGTTACACACTTGTTGTTTATTAGTTTCGAGCTGTGTATCAATTTTGTATCGGTTTTTGAATAATATTTTTTTTGTTTACTGTCTAAATGAAAAATGGTGGGGGGAAAAAATTCCTGGGGTAAAACTTTTTATAAAAAAAAGTCAACTACTAAAATAACTACATATTTCAATGTTACCCAAATATGTATCATTCAAAAAAAAAATATATAGTAGGTGAAAATAAATTTTACCAAAAATTAATTCAAAAATTATGAAAATTAATTTGGATTTGGAATGTCCAAAATACCCTTAAAACTCTATTTAATAGCTATAATGATATTCATTTAAGGTTAATCTCATCTAATACAAAATAATATATCCAATGGTTGTGATTAGGTCTTACTTTTACAACTTAAAGCTTGATCTCACAATAACCCTCCTATATATATATATATATATATATATATATATATATATATATATATATATATATATATATATATATATATATCAAACAATCAGAAAAATAAAAAGTGAATTAAGGATACATAAAAACCTTAATCTGGGTGGGATTAGTAACAACGCTCTTAGAAGAACTTATATAAAAATGTGATCACTTTCAGCACCAGCAGCACAAACATCACGAACATCTTCAGAAGAAGCTGTCTGAGTCTGAAACTTACGGCCTCTTTGTCGCGTCACGACAACTTTTTGTGTGTTAGGTTCCATTGCTTTTGTGATTTTTTAAAAGATGTGTTTTGGTTTTTGTTAAATGATATGATGTGGCCCCTGGTTCCGTCACTGGTGTAAACACAAGCAAATGTTGTACAAGAAACTTACAATGTTAGGAATATGAAAAAGAAGTTCTTCATTGGCAATATGGCATAAATGATAAAAAGGAAAAATTACATGTATATCTTTCTTAAAGTTCAATATCATAAAAATATCTTTCTCGCTTACAAAAATATCATTCCCAATTTTATAATTACAACAATATCCTTTTTAAACTTTTGTAATTACATCAATATCTTTCCCGAAATTTTAACTTCTCATATATATTCAGAAATTAATTATATTATATTATATTAATTTTAAACTCAGAAACTATTATTTATCACTAATATTCATCATAATTGTATAGTATTTCATTTATATATTTTTGGCTTCGATTGATGAAAGAACACGGTGACGAATTACAAAACTTTGGATATAGTATATATATATATATATATATATATATATATATATATATATATATATATATATATATATATATATATATATATATATGAAAGAATATATTGTTTATATTTATTTATTTGTTCATATATACTTTTTACCCTTGGCCGAGTGATGAAAAAACATGTTGATTTTGAGATATATACGAGAATTTAAAAGTTTGAGAATGATATTGATTTAATTACAAAAGTTTGAGAAGGATATTGAATTAATTACAAAAGTCTACATTGCTATGTTATATACAAAAGTTTTAGAAGGATATTGAATTAATTACAAACTAAAATCTCTTACACATACAAATGTAAACTCTCAATTTCTCCAAATTTTTACAGTCAACTCTCTTACACATACAAACTTTTGCCATATCCCCAGAAAACACCAGCGAGAACCACCACTACTGTTCGTCATGTCGCCGGAAAATATCGTCAGGAACCACCATTGACCCGCCACATGCTGTCGTCATCAGCTGCCGCTGCCAAAATCTTTAAATCCGTCATTCTCACAACTATTTAAGTATCACTTATGCTAGATCTGAGCAATTTCATTACTTGGGACCTTGTGAATGTTTTTTTTTCGTTATTTTTGGAATTCATGTGTTTTTATTTGAGTTTACTTTTGATGTTTGTTGAAATTATGTATTTTAGAAAATGAAGATGATTGTAGATGGTGATAGAAAATAATGATAGTAGTGTGTAATGAAAGAGAAAAAAATAATGGTGTTAAATTGACATTGATGATGATGAGAGAGAAACAAACTAAAGGTGATAATCGGTAGTAAAGAAAGAGAGAAAAAAAATACGGAGTAGTAAACATTATTATTATACTAATCTTAACTACTTATAAAGAGAAAATGGTCAAGTGAAAAGTGAAAAGCTGAATTTTGGGTCAATGCCCATAATACCTTTGTCAAACTAAAGAAATCAAATACCCTTGTCAAACTATTAAAGGAAATGATACACGGCTGTCATAGCAAAGCATTGCATAGTGACTTTATTGTATAAATGAAAGGTGGCAATGGTTGGCTTAAAATATGGCTATCAAATATTAAAAACAAAATTTCTTATTTATACCTTTTATATTAAGTAATGTTGATAATTATAAAATATTTTTAAATTGGTCAGCTTTGTGATTTCTGAATCAATTATATACATTTCTTTGCAAATGAGGTTTTTATAAATTATGTTGATATCATTCTATCAAATCGTCTTTTGTTGTGATTTGCTAATCAAATCATGCCTAAATATATAAGGTTTATCTTTCCTTCGAATAATGAGTCATGCATTAATTCTGGGAATTAATACTTGTGATGGCAGTGTTTTGTTACTCCGCCTATATAAGCATCGCGATAACCATTCTTCTACTAACCAATAAATATCATTCCTACACCTGTTCTTTATTTGCCTTCGAATGACGATGTTTAAAAGCAAGTTCATCTCTGATTTTAGCGTTGTAAAAGAAAATATAATATTATGTGTTCGTATTATGAGAGCTTGGACGCAACCGCTTCATAACAAATCCAATGATTAACCTGTAAATGATCATATATCATTGTCCAAAGGGTACTCAATTTTATAGAAGTGTTTTTATTATTGTTCACTTTTGAATTGTTTTTTTCCGTGATTTAGTTAGGTGTTTTGTTGTGTTGTTACATGTATTCATGCCTCTTATTGTACATTTAAGTTACATTCACTAAGTTAATATAATTACCTGCTACAAACCGTTTTGAGGTTATCAAACAAACACATTCTTCTTCATATATGTCATATCTTTATTTTTCTAGATTTGGTACTATGACAAACTTTGTTGAGGTTTCATTGATGATTGGAGTCGATAGTCTCATTTGGGACACATTTTTATCTGGAAGGATCCCATGCACGGGATATATCATTTGCTCAATATCGGAATGATCATTATGAATGAGAAGTCGTATTCATTTTTATCAAATTGTTTAATTTATTGGTGTTTCCTACTATTTAAACGTAAGTTCTAACAAGTGTTATTTTGAATGTTTCATACAAGTTTCTACTTTGTAAACGTACTACGACTTGGTTGATCATGCTTCAACTAAAGGTGATGTTTTCGTCGATATACAAAATTTAAACTAACTGATGAAATTCCATCAAACTATTGTATCGTCAAAAGAGTGGTTGATACATATTGTACGTCTTGCTCAGTAGAAGAAGCGGATGATACTTTTGGTATGAACCAAACAAATGCTAGATTTTTTTCAGTGTTCGCGTATAAAGACATCATAGACGAAGTTACGTATTGAGATGGAAACAACCATGGTGAATGTAATCATGTATGTCTATTCAAACCATAAAAAATGGTGATAATAAATGTTTAGACTTTTTTTTACTTTAAAATTTAGTAAAATCCTAAACGTAGTTTAAGGGTTACGTTCAACAAATTTTGACATGCACAAATTGATCTATCTTCACAATACCACCTACCTCTTAAATTTATTATTGAAAGAAATTTTTACTTAAATTTGAAGTGATAGAAATGTTGGAATATTAGTTTCGTATGAGCAAAAAGATGGTACTCCGTAACACATTTCGGCTTATAACATTTCTAGCCAAAAATCATATTTTTCAGCATCCATCACATATTCGGTATTCTGGTGGTCCCAATAATTCCCTCTATATTATTATAGCGCAACATATCCGCCCGAGACCGAATAAACAAGTACTTTCTCAGCGTAGAAGGATTAAAAAATATAAAAAAAAATTCCGGTATATTCCTTTCCCAACCAACTAACACCTTTTTTTAATACTTTGTTTCTGGATTTTGGGCCCATTAACGTATTCTTATTTGCAGTTAAGGCCCAATTTATTTTTGTTGTGGATACAAAAAAATTATTTAAGTTACCAACATAAAAGGGTGACAAATTATGTTAAAAATGAACAGTTTACACATTTTACATTACACGTGCAGTGAAATATTTCTTTTTTACACAACTTATTATAATAGTTACGCAACATAAAATAAAAAGACGCACAAAAACTTATTGTATTAGGCAGATACAGTTGCATAAAAAAAAAAAAAAAAAAAAAAAAAAAAGTGCGAACAACTATTGAAAAAATTCTCGGGCGCAACGCGCCATAGTACTATTTTGCCACAACCGAAGAGAATTAAATAGTTATATATCGAGCGAAGACAACCAACTAGGTAGGATACTAGGTATTTGTTTATTCGAATACTAAAAAAAAAATACAATACACACCCTGAACTTCTTAATAT
This sequence comes from Artemisia argyi, assembly GCA_030686995.1. Taxonomy (NCBI): domain Eukaryota; kingdom Viridiplantae; phylum Streptophyta; class Magnoliopsida; order Asterales; family Asteraceae; genus Artemisia; species Artemisia argyi. The sequence goes on from CM060687.1 coordinate 6,977,008, forward strand.
TTACGATTTTTTTATATAACAAACTTTATTTGTCAAATATCTAACAGATACCTACCAATTTCCTGAATAAAAAAAAAAAAATACTTGCAAAAGATCTCTCGATAACGAACAAAACAAACCCAATATTGATATATACTTTTGACGTACGTACAGTTTTATAAAAAATGTTGAAGTTTAATATTTATATAGTTTCTAAATAAAAGAACTTTCAAAATGTACCCTTAACCTATCAAATAACTTTAAAGTTATCCCAAATATTTTTAAAACTATAACGGTCAAAATTAGCCATACCGCAACACACTGGTGCCCGACATAACATTTATTCCAAAAACGACGTCATATGACAACTACAAATATAAATTCACACAACATTTGTTCCAACCAAATACAACACGTGTCGGGAAAAAACATATCACGATCTTACAACGAGAAGCCCCACCAAAACATTATTTGTAAATAATTATCGCAAAAAGGCTTCCCACTTGTTATTACTATAGACTATCCAAACTAAAAACCATAGTGTGTATATTCGATTAAACCCAATTCACAAAACGTTACATAAAATACTTAACCAAAATATCATTATATATAACTATATGCCGCTATAAAATCTCGTTGCTATGCACGGGTACTCGTTTAGTATTAATTAATGATCATTGGCAATTACAATGATTAAAGTATTATTTTGGTGTATTTAGATACACCCTGGAAAACAAAATAAACAAGATCATCATCCAAATGTAATAACTTCATTTATTCATTTCATATTGATACTTTGGTAGTAACTTTAAAGTTTAAATACATAATATTCATATACTTCTCGGTTTCCACTCATATTGTTTACCCCAAACCTTCTTAGTAAAATCATAAAAGTATAATCCATCATTCTTGGCAGCCCAATTACATGGATTATTATCACCATACTCTATGTTACATATAAACAGCATCGTATTGTTAAAAACATCAAAGACTTGCTCTTTTGAATCCCAATACCAATGACAAAAAAATAGAGTACCCTGCAATTCATTTTCACAAAATCTAAAGTGAAACTCCTCGTTGTACGTTAACAATTTATCACCAATATCATCATCTTTAGACTTGCAATGAACCTGGATGGTACTATTCGGGATCAAGTTTTGGATTTGAACGATGAATCCGGGTGTCCAAATGATACAAGCAAATGTTGTAGAAGAAACGTACAATGTTAGGAATACGAAGAATAAGTTCTTCATTGAGAATATGTCATAAATGATAAAACACAAGTATCAATATATAGATAATTTGGGATTTTGATTCAATGCTATTCATGAATCTAGCAATAAATGTAACATACTACAAAGTAAATTAATGTAATTTAATATAAAGGTCATCAGTTTCATACACACTTTGACCTCAAGACACACTTTGACTACTTTAACCTATGGTTTACACCAATGTTTTGAAAACCGGATTCGAAATTGACCCGGTCGAGTCATCGGGCACCGGGTCAACCGATTCGACCGGTTCAACCGCCGGGTCAACCCGATTTTCAATTTATTATTTTTTAATTTTTTCGACCGGTTCGACTGCCGAGTCAATCCGGGTCAACCTGGGTTTTTATTAAAAAAATTTGAAAAAAGGAAACCTGTCCGGGTTTCGAGAACCGGGTTGACCCGGGTCACTCAAAACCCAACGGGTCTAACCGGTTAACCCGGTTTTAGAAACCCGAGTTTTTCCCGGGAACTTTTGACTTATTTTTGACCTATTTTTGCTACTTTAAATTTTGTCAGCCAGCCATGTACAAATACCGATGATTTTTTCAACCAACTTATTAACTTTTCATTTATTTTAAAAAGTCAAGTCAAACTTTTGTGAAATGTAAAATTTGACTAATTTATTTTGAAACCGGTTAATTTTTAATTCATCTCTTAATCAAGTTAATTAATTAGAATTCATAACCAAATTTGATTATGTATAAATATTGGCTAATTTTAATTTTAAACACGCTTAATTATTCCTTTACCAATCTTAACTGATTTACTAATTTCTTTCTTACACGCCTATGCAGTTTCTTACGTCTCTTTTGCATATTCATCGTTATGTTTATCAGCCTTATCTACACCTATTTTATCTCTCCCTTAATTGACCAATGTTTGAACTTTGAAAATCGCACTACCTTTAGAGTTGAGAGTCAACTTGCTAAGTTTAAGAATTGCATGTGTAATCGAAGTTACACTTTGGACAAATTTGTTCTTTGTATTGATAAGATCGTAAAGTCACAATTTACGGCAATCAAAGAAAGTTTTGGGAAAAGTGAAATTTCTTGCTATCATAAACACAATATAACATGCTTCAGTTTACTATTGGGTGTCTTGTCAAATGAAGCTCTGGATTTGATGCTGAAAGAGATTAATCGGTCAATCAGTTTTCAACTAGATTCCTCAACGTGTGGTTGTCAACTACATGATAGTTGCAGGTTACCATGTGCTTGTAGACTTTCATTGTACATGAATTCAGGTTCATGTATGTAGCAACCTGAGTATATTTACTGTTAAACCTCAGGGACCGTTTTCTTAAATTTTTCCAAAAAGACCATAATTTTTACTGTTTGGTGAACAGTGCATTCCTGAGTATATTTAAGATTAGAAAAAATTGAAGTTAAAATATAATATAAGATAACAGAACATTTTTTGAAATTAAAAATTTTTACCACTAAAAAGTTTTAAAAGTTATGATTATAATGGTTTATAAATAGAATGAGCATAGCAAAAAAGTTTCAGGAGCAACAAAAACAGCAGCAATCTGGTTCATAAGTTGCATTATTGATCCTCATACTCATCCGATACCCGTCTGTGTTATTTTCATAAACCATTATGATTATAATGGTTTATAAATAGAATGAGCATAGCAAAAAAGTTTCAGGAGCAACAAAAACAGCAGCAATCTGGTTCATAAGTTGCATTATTGATCCTCATACTCATCCGATACCCGTCTGTGTTATTTTCATATACACACAATTTTGTTACTAGTAGCGAGAAAAACTGTGATCCTATAGGCAAAAGAGGCAGTTTGCTACTAATGACCAAATGTAGCACAAAAGGTTAATAGAACGTTAAACAGGCACAAGATCACACAAAATCTAAGTTGTTTGATGTTTTAGTTACTTCCTAAACTACCAGAAAATAACCTATATGAGTTATTTGCCCTTTCTTCTCTTTTGATTTCCGCTGCAATCATTACAATACCATTTTCCTTTGGGTTGCTCTTTCAGACCAACACAGCCGTAATGGAACCACTCGATCTTGCACTGTCAATTAATAAAAAACATATTAACATCTTATTATTGTCTTTTAGCTATAAAGAACTTAGTAGAGGACTAGGGGTTGTAAAATGGGTGGGTTAGTTAAAAAACGGGTCAAAATGGTTAGTTTCTAGTACAAGCCAAAATGACAGTTTTTTCAATCGAAAACACTTGTACATAAAAATGCGTTGAAAATTATTATAAAAGCTATACCGTTACAGCAATAATCTATCTTATCATTATAAAAATGCATTCGAATGTGTTTTAAGCATTTATATGAATTTCAAATGATTTTCAACTGGTTTGAACCCTTTGATCCATTTCCTATTTACTCCATTTATAAACATAACTGAAATCGACCATTTTATGCAAATGGGTTAAAATAGTCAACCCTAAAACTGATAAATGCGACACAATCTTATTTAAAGCACTCACATCAGGATTGTCGCATGCTACCATCTCCCCGTAGCTTACTTGATTACAGAGACAATATGTTGGTTCATTGGGATCAACTGGCAGATCCAAGTCCATGCCAGGTGGGTTTGCAGTCGTTGTAGTTGCTGTAGAAGCTGCAGCCGCAAGACGCGATCTGAATAGTAAAAAAAAATCCCATTCGAAGAGAAATTAGTGACCAAACTTAGCATTAAATATCAAGCAAACACGAGTTCACATTATAAAGACAATTACTTTTTCCTTCCTCCTCTGCCGCTTTGTATTACAGGTTTCCCATTGCTATCAGGGTTCAATGCAGTTGATCCGGCTGCAGCAGCATTTTCCTTTTCTGCCATAACCATAAATATATCATAAGCAAAATAAACGTGCGCCCATGGTTCCACACTTCCAGTACGCTATACATGGCAATTTTTATGCATTTACTTATAAATGGGTTATCTGTGGTTCCGTTTATCTCAAATTGTTCATATCAATACATTTAACTAAGAAGGAAAGTTACTCAAAGTCTAATTGAAATGCATGACTCCTGAATTGTAACAGTAATAATTTTGTTTTTGTGATCAAAATTAAAACTTTAACAGATATGTTACTCATAATATAAACTAGGACATAACGTTTTCACCCATACTAATACCAAGTGCCATTTTGACCTGTTACCCACCCGTTTGGCCCCACTATCTTTAGAACCTCTACACAACGCATAAACAGGAGTATGAAGCATATCCATATCACAGCTGCAACGTACATGTAAGCATGTAAGTGACAGATTCAGAAGAAGAAATATACCACGTCGTTGCTCTTCTAACTTTCTAAGATACTGATCAAGTTGTTGAATATGAGCATCCACCTGAAAAACAGTTTCCAATAGACGAAATAATCTTAAAACACATACCAAAGAACGACACTTTTTAAACACAAACATTTCCAAATTTCGACACAACCACAAGTATAAAAAGGTTATCAAAATGTACCAAATCATATGCTTGGACAGCAAGAGCAACCTTCTCGTCAGCAATCCTTATCGCATGTTTTTGCTCATCTTGAGCCTCATCCGAGAACTTACTAAGTGAAGACCCGGGACCAATGTTCCCAGACTTAACCCCTTCTTTAAACTCCTCTATCTCCTGTAAGCAGCGTTGCTCATTTTGCCGTTGAATATCTGCACATTAATTTATTCACACCATATTACAAAAACATCACAACCACAGAAACACATTACATACATACATAAGCTCAAAATTCATACCGTGCAAACTTTTATCCAAGTCGCGTAACAATGCATACTTCCTCTGCAATATATTCGGCAATGGCTCCAAACCTACACAAAGATACCAAATTAATAAACTTTATTAATCATCTTTATAAATAGTACAGTTTTTACACAGACGGTGTATGGGATTTTTTATTTTTATGCTTATCTGCTATTTTTTTTAGTAAAGCAGAAAAGCTTATCTAATTAAAAATAAGCAGAAAAGCAGTTTTAATATCCAAACAGATAAGCGTTCCTGCTTATCTTTAAACATATAATGTTAACTACTTTTTTGCTTATTTTTAACCTAAATAAGCATTTCTGCTTTACGAAAAAAATAGCAGACAAGCAGAAAAAAAAAAAAAAAAAAAAAAAAATCCCAAACACCCAGATAGTAAAACCAAAAGGGTATAATCTTAAAGTGAAAAAAATCAAAAATTTATAAAACAGCACCCTTTTTAAAAAAACTTAACTCAACTTCAAAGCCCTAGAAAATTAGGGTTTCTTAAAATCTTGGTTTTGAACCAATCAAATTCAAAATTGATCATCTGGGTACGAATCTTTTGGTGCATAAATGCCATTTATAACAGTAATTTCACAAAAAATTTAACAAATTTAACCCAATTTCAAAACCCTAGAAAACTAGGGTTTGGTTCAATCTTAGTTTTGAACCAATCAAATTCAAAATTGGTGATCTGGGTATTCATTATTTGGTCTATAAATGTTATCTGTGACGATAATTTAACGGAATATTATCTATTTTAACCCAATTTCAAAACCCTAGAAAATTAGGGTTTTGGTTTTAAACCGATTAAATTCAAAATTGGTGATCTGGGTATGAATATTTTGGTGTATAAACGTGATTTTTAAAAGGAATTGGAAAATTATTGAGAAATGAGAGAGATTGAGAGAGGCTGCTTACTGGCTTGAAAGTCTTCAAGAAACGACATGAATGAATGAATGAATTTGGGGGAAATTGGGAGTTGGTTTTTTTTTTTTTGCCGTTAATAGCCCGCCTAAAAATTTGGAGGAAAATGAAAAAGTTTTAACTTTATTGGTTTGATTTGGTGGGTGGTTAAATACCAATTGCTAAAAGAGTTATTCATTATATACATACGAATTACATGTTTGTACGTTTGAGTGTGCAAATTAAAAATTGATGTGTGCAAATCCTCTCTATTTGGGTTAACCGTTTCTATCAAACGGTATTCTTAGTTGAAAGTTCGAGGCTTTTTTATACACGTAATAGGTTTTGTATGTTTATGTTATTGTAGGAGGCGAGAGTGACTAGTGGCGGAACATGAATATTGGGGGGAGGGGGTGGGGCGCAAATTTGTTTTTAGGGGGCTGAATCAGAAATTTATATGTATTATCAACTAAATTACTTCTAAAACCTATAATATTTACATTAGTTGCCGCAACTTCTGGGGTGGCCGGGACCCTTCCCTACCCCTTAAAAGTTCCGCCCTTAAGAGTGACGCTTACATTTAGATACATGCAGCCAAATTGATGTATTTTTTTCTAACCACTTTGAAGCGTGTATCTAGTGAGATATGAACGCTAGACATCTTGTAAGATGTTATGTGTCTTAAGTCTTTTCATTAATATGGACAAAATAAATTGAACCACAAGGCTTTTGTTTGTATTTCTCAAAAAGTTTAAATTCGCGAAGAAATTTTGATTATGTGCACTTCTTCTGGATGTTAATTGATCTTTCCCAACACATTGGTTACATGCAATAAGCATATGTATCGAGAGTCGGTATTTAAGTTGTATCCTATGGATTAAAACCATATCCTAATGATGGTAACCAAAGGCTTTGGCTCAGTTGATACCCACTTCTGAAAAATCCATAGGTTCACTGGAGAGATTTTTTGATAAAAGGTCACGGGTCCGAGTTTTAGCTCGTGCTCATTTTAGTTGGTGCCCCACTGGGCAAGAAGAGTTGTCATATATATATATATATATATATATATATATATATATATATATATATATATATATATATATATATATATCCTAATGATGGTATCATTTTAATGAAATAAGAAAGAAGATACAATAATATTTGGATACACTCCAAAGCTGTATAAAAAAACTTAAAAAGATGCATTGGTTGAGAAAAGTACTTGTAAAAAACTTAGTAATTGTTATAAAAAGATTTAATTATAAGGTATGAATAAGACAATTTCCATTCTGTCCAACGACCTCGTATCATGGTTTTGTTAATAACCACTACAACATACAGTTAAAGGTTCGGTTGTAGAATCTAGTTGTCTCATTTTATCTTTACAAGTTATTAAGTCAAAGATATCATATCGTACTTTAGGACCTGTTCGACAACCCATACAAAGAGCAGACCATATACCTCTTTGTTCTAAGCCTCTCAAATATCCATCACATGAAAAAAAAAAAAAAAAAAAAAAAAAATACTACTATGAAGTTTCTACGTTAACCTCTTGAAAAAAAAGGTTTTACCCGGTTTTAATGTGTGTGGCGATGGATTCAAACCTTGTAAACTAGTCGGAAACCCAAAATAAACGGAAATAGAAAATATGAATCTTCATTTACAACTAGATTTAACATAGGAAGTTAACAAATTGATTGGTTTGAATTTTGAAACAATATAATTACAAAAGAATTCAAGACCCTACAAATTCACAAAAACTAATGTGATTACCTAAGACTTAAATATTAATATATCAAACAATTTTCATAACTAAAACACCTTTAACAACTCCATATTCGACACTTGTAGTATAAATCACCACCTCAATGATCACAATAATCATCAACTTTCCAAAGACATTAACAATCTTCTCAAACACAAACACATTCAAAAATGTCAAAACTTGCATCAAAATGTATCATGTACATGATATTCATTGGAGCATTGCATCTCGGAGTCCTGAACGTGTTAGCAACCGACCCCGCGCCAGAAGAAGGAGTGCATGTTTTCGAGCTTTATATGCATGATATACTTGGTGGCAGCAACCCCACAGCTAGACCCGTGACTGGGCTATTAGGCAACATATATAGTGGTCAAGTCCCATTCGCCAGACGTATAGGTTTCAGGGCCCCATCAGGTGGGGTAGCAATCCCCAACGCTAACGGGGCTCTCCCAACTGTAAACCCAAATGGTATCCCACTTGGAACGGGTTTAGTTGGTACGCAGTTTGCTGGAAACTTTAACCAAAACAACAACAATATTCAGAACCAAATCGCGGCCCAGCTTGGACCCGATGGCCTTGGGCTCGGGTTTGGGACGATTACAGTGATTGATGACTTGCTAACAGTTGATGCTAAGTTGGGTTCACAGACACTAGGAAAAGCACAAGGTGTGTATGTTGCTAGCTCAGCAGACGGAAGTCGACAGATGATGACATTTACTGCTATGATGGAAGGAGGTGAATACGGGGACAGTATTAACTTTTTTGGAGTGTATAAGATTGGAAGCCCGATGTCCAGGCTGTCGATCACTGGTGGGACCGGGAAGTATTTGCATGCTTGCGGGTTTGCTGAAATTCGGTCACTTATACCAGCTGGTCAGATCGTTGCAGATGGTGTTGAGTCTTTGCTGAGGTTGACTGTTCACCTTAGCTACTAAGACTGCAACAAGCCATTCTTGAAAGGTTTTCGTGTTTTGTGTGTTTGCGTGTGTTTGCTTGTTTGAACAAAAAAACGTCATATTGTTTGTAATTTACAAATTTATCAATGTCTAACATCATACTGGTAATTTGGTTACATGATCTGGGTCAGATTTCAGGGTGTTTGGATATAATTATCGGTCACTAAAGTTTGTTTGAAAACACCCTCGGAACAACTTATTATAACATAATCAAACAACCAGAACACATCCAAAACTATATTTATGCAACACATATCATTGCAGTTGATTATTTGGTTTATTTAATATCTCATAGTCAGTTTCAATACACGTTCATAACACTCAGTTGATGAACACAATCAGATTTCGTATTGACAAAAGAAAACTGTATCATGCAACTTACAGAAAGCAATGGATATACCACTCATGAGAAGCTTGTGATTTTAACACCATTAACAACAGTATCTTCATCAAGCGAGTGAAGCGAGTCAATCAGATGCATCCGTAATGATGCAGGCCCTTTTGCCAAACCCATAGCAATCTCGCCAGCCAAACCATATACAGCAAATGCAGACACCGTGGCTTCAAAGGCGTGAGCAGGGTCGATTGCGATAAAAGCAGCAATGAGGGCACTGACTGCGCATCCACTTGCAGTTATCTTTTGCATCATTTGCACGCCGTTATGTGCTCCCACAACTCGATGACCATCTGTAACATAGTCAACTGACCCTGAAATTGCCACTATGCACCCACTTGATTTAGCTAAAGACTTTGCTGCTTCAATAGCATCACTAGATTCATGCAAGCTATCGGCACCCTAGAACAAGAAACTAGTTAGTACCTGTCTATTCACAGGAAAGACTCATGTTTTACATGGTTAACGGGTGAAAAAGGGTTCAGCTCAAAACGGGTGGTTTTTTAAATAAGGGTCTACACAGCTCGGGTTGAGCTGACCCGTTTCGTAGATCTAAGTTTTGAAACTTGCCTAAGGTTTCATACATCACTGCATACAATCTTGAATCAAGAAGCAATAAACACATGATTACTAACAAGATCCTGAATGAATATATTCACATCTTAGTTTTGGTTCGAACAAGCAATTCTAAACACCCTCAAATTAGTGGTATCGATACACGATAAATTGATAGAAAAATTTAGGGGTAGCTTGGCATTGCTTATTAGAGCGACTTATGCCGTCACGAAATGTAATAATCAGATACGCAACTCTACAAGCGTTTGGCAATTCTGCTTATTTGATCATTTAACAGGTAAAAAAATCGTAATCATGAGCAACTCTTGACCTGCTATTTTAAACTGATTATAACACCTCAAAATAAGGGGAGTTTGGGATTGCTTACTTAAAAGAGCTTATCCTTTTAAAATATCGAGTAACATTTACTCTGATATAAGCACAGAAAATTTACAAAAGGGGTGCTAGGATTGCATATTCTAAACTGCTTATTTGCCTAAATTGTAAGCACATAACAACTTGCTTGTCTCAAAGTGCTTAGATACTCTAACCTAAACACTTAAGCAGTCCACCCAAACACTCAAAACTGTTTATCGGTTTTGTAAATATGTAAAAACAAACACTTAAATTTACAATCTTAAACGCCCATGATCACAACGTCCCCTAGCAACCATAGCCACATATCATTTCCCATAAATGAGTAAAAAAAAGGTCAATTCTACCTTAGTTGACCCAATAGAACCCGTATTAAGAGAACGCCAAAAGTTCCAAACACGCATTCAACCTAAAACCCGAAGCACCAACAGCACATTTCATACAGGGTAGCCACTCAGGTGTTAGTGTACCAATGTTAATATTTAATAACAACTGCTTGTGTTTGTGGTATGAAATCTGGTATTTCTAGAAGTGAATGAGTCATTGCAGGTGATGCACCTGCTGACGAAAGAGTGTTTGCTATTATGTCCATTGATACTAACTTTGTTAAGCATTGGATTACGGGCGATTGTTGTCGGAGTGTTGTCAGGTGTGTCCAAGTTTTTGTTCCCCATGTAGCTATTGTTGTGGTGTTGCTGTTGGCGTTGGATTCTTGGTCTGTCATGACTGCAATTCTGACAAAATCTAATGTGTGTTTGACTGTATGGTTTATTCTTTCTTAAAAGGTACAGGTACGTGAAGATGACTAAAATTGGTAAGATGGTAATAAAAACACAACCACTGCATGTGCTCGTACCCTTTTTCGGAACAAAGCCATGTGCTCGTATTTTCTAACCCTTTGCCGTTTATAGAAATTTGAAAGTGACCGATAACCTTATTTAATAAGCAACTCGGTATAAGAATGAGTATGGAAATTCGCAAATAACTGAAATACTGAATAAGAGTGTTTGGATTGCCTATTTGAACTGCTTATCTACTCTGATAAGTATAAACAGTACTTAATATAATCACATAAGGAAATTTCCATCCAAAAACTAAGAAGCTATTTAGAATCCTTATTTTAGGTGTTTACATTTTATCTAGTTTTTTTCTAAACGAATAAGTAGTTCGAATATGAGAGGTCTCAAGTTCGAATCCTGTTTGGTGCAAACAACCATGTATGGCGGTAGGCTCAACCCTATAGATTAGTTGGCCAAAAAACCATGATATCCCCAAAAAAAAATTTAGTTTAAATGTCTGGATAAAACTGCTTATTTGCATATGTTGGAAATAAATAAGTACTTACGGGTGTTTGGGATTGCTTATCAACGTTAAGTGTTTGGATAAGACTACTTATCCTAGAGCAAATAAGTACACTAAAATTAACAGTTAAGCAACTAAATAAGTATTCCCAAACAAGCCATGGTCACAAATTCACAACACCCCCTAAGAACCTAAAATTCATAACTAATTTATCAAACTAACTAATTAATAATACATCACCTTACCCAAATTCATAAAAGCCTAGAAAATAAGCTAATCCGAACACCCCCAATATAACAACCCGCCCAACATCGGTATAAGACAAGACATTAAAGCCCCTTATAAGTCTAAAGTAGTAGGCTACTAATATCCTTCCACCATGGTTTTTAGTTGGATCGGAATGATTTACGGGTAGTCCATTAACGTTGCTTAGCACCTAAGCAGTTAAATAAGCAAAAAACCTAAACAAGCCATCAACAATAAGCATGATAACTAGACAGAATCTAATGGTAGTTTGTAGCAAGGGCGGAGCCAGAAAGTTATGGTCAAAGGGGCAAACTTTAATAATTTTTAGAAACTACACTATAAATCGGTTCACTAGAGGGGAAAATTACAAAAATAACAAGATATTTTCAAATTTTACACTAATTTTTTTTCGCTAGGGGGCACATGCCCACCCTACCCCCCTCCTGTCTCCGCCTATGGTTTGAAGCATACAGTAAAACAAATAAAAGTACGATGAGTACAAATAAGAGGGTGTTTGTTTCGGCATATAGCCGGCTTATGACTTATTTGGTTTTTGGGCTTATGTTTCATAACCTCACTTTTTGTGGCTTATTTTGAAAGGCAGAGCCGGCTATATAAGCCGAAAACCAAATAAGCCATAAGCCGGCTATATAAGCCTACACAAACACCCCCTAAAAAGTACACGTACCATAGCGAAACATAAACAGCATACAAAAATTCCATATCTACCTTGGTATTACCAACACACCCCATATTAAGAGCAATAATCTCAGACCCATTCCCTCTAACCACAGCAGGCCCCAACCCAACCAGCTCCAAACACGCACTCATCCGAAACCCCGAAGCACCAACAGCAGCAGGGTCCAGCACCCATTTCATCCCCAGCTCATTAGCAACACCTGCAGCAGCTTTCATGCCAGGCAGCCAGTCAGGAGTAAGTGTACCAATGTTGATGACTAGTCCTTGTGCATGGGGAGTGAAGTCTGGGATTTCTAAAACTGAGTGGATCATTGCAGGTGAAGCACCTGCTGATAAAAGTGTGTTGGCTGTTATGTCCATGGATACGAGGTTTGTTATGCATTGGATTAAGGGGGATTTTTGTCGGAGTGTGTTTAGGTGGGACCAGGATGTTGTGTTCCAGTCCCATGTTGGGTTTTCAGGTTCTTGGTTTGACATGGTTGTGTACTTGTGTTTTTTGTGATGTGAAATTAGTGGTGGTTGTTTAGTTTACATTGATTTTTGTCGGCTTGTTATTATAAAAGACTTTTTGGAAAAGACTTTTTGGAAAAAAGACTATTTGGAAAAGATTTTTTCCGGTATCACGAGTAATAAGAGCACAAGGTGTAGATGGGAAGGCTTGTCTCCCCATTCGGTTCCCACCCATGTCACATCACCAAACATCTCAATTTCAACTAACCTAAACAAACCCTCCTCACCAAACAACAAACCTCAACTTCCCCATTAAGGTCTCACCTCTTACACATTTATTTTTTTATTCATTTCATTAAAAAAATTAAAATCTTTTCACAAATACTAAAAAATAACAAAACATACTAATTTTATTTCATCAAATAAAAAAGTTACGGAATTGTGCGAAAGAGTAAATGCTACAGTGTGAGTGAGGATCACTCTTTTAAGTTAAAATCAAACCAATCTTATTTCGATCCACTCAATGGCATCCTTATCCACCTCCTCCATCACAACCACCACCAGACCATGCAAAACCATCTTCTTCCTCACAACCACCTTCACTGACCCTTGTTTGTCTGTTCATGATCACCTTACAATGAGCAGCATTGTTGGTTCTTTTTTCTTCATGATCACCTTCACCGACCCATCTAGTATTTCTTTATTTCTATTATTTATTTATTTATTGAACTTCATCTAGTATTTCTTTTAACAAAACATACGTAAACCTGCAAGTTGTCAGACTTTTTGCTTCGCCGTGGCCACGGGGAGGTGACCAACAACGAGCAACGGCGAGGGCCGTTTGGTGTGGCGGCGAGCAACGGCTCGCCGTTGAGCTTGCCAAGTCAGACGGCGAGGCCCAACGGCAAAGCCACACCTTGTGCTCTAACAAACGATCGACTAAGTCGATCGAGTAGGTGTCGATCACCTTGTTGTAGCATATCGATCGTTAGGTGATTTTTGTGTAACTCGGTCGTGATCACGATCGACTATTATTTATTTTTTATTTTTTATTTTTTTATTATTATTTTTTTAATAGAAAAGAGATTTTTGTGGAGTATGTTATTTTTGCAGGGTAAGTCGTTCTTACTGGGGTACCTAATCGCTGGAGAGAGAAAGCTGACGTAGCAGTGAAATTATGAGAGATTATATCTCTTTACTGCATCCAGCCTAAACATACCATAAACATCTAGTATATTTAGAAATGGGGCGATTTTTCGTTTTTGGAACTGATACCCGCGGTTCCGGACTAAACCGAACCAGGAACTAGAATTTGCAATATTAAATAATCGAGAACCGGACCGCGATTCTAAAATTGGGTTCGGGTTGGGTTGGTTCTGATTTGGGGTGTGTTTGGTAATTTACTTAGGTTATAAGAGTAAGTTTTAATAAAGTTGGTTTTGTCACATGTTTATGAAAAGAATCATAAGCTATAAGTTTTTATAAGCTAATAATAGAAGTGAGTTTTTAATAGATAATAGACCTTATAAGGGGAAAAAATGACTCTCAAAAGGGATTGGAAGACTTAATTTTAGGCATAATTTTATGCCTAAAATTGCATGTCACTAATTTATTAATTGTAACATGGCCAATGCCTCACAAGCTAATGAGGTATTTCCACATATATTAGGCACACAATTAGACACAAGTTGTCTTAATCATTTTCCCACTCAAAAACATATCATAAATGAACATGAGAAGACTTGAAATATATACACGAATATTACTTTTATGTGTTTTTATATTATTTTACAATATTAAACTTTGTTTTTCACTAATTCTAAACAACTCTATGAAGATAAAAAACTATAATTTCTAGCTTATTGTATAAGCATCGGCTTCAATTCTAGCTTCATCTAATTTCACCAAACATAACTGTAACTTATTTCATATTTTTTAAAAGATTGGGAGGAACAAAGCCATGTCTAATTTTATATTTAAATCTAGGCCTCACTTTAGCATAGATCAATGAACTAATGTCGCATTGTCCTAAGCCAAAAATTATACAAGAATTTAAGCTTCACAATCATTTATCTATAAAAATAGCATGTAAACTAATTTATTCATTGTAATTTGTGACAGAAAAAATTTTAGCACGTTGAACTCATCTTATTTTCAGATACAGACTATAACAAGTGTTAGATCGGTGCAGCTAGTAAAACATTTGTCAGCTTCCTTAAAACCGACTTAGGGTTAGCGTGTGAAAAACAAAAAAAAAAAAAAAAAAAAAAAAAAAAAAAAAAAAAAAAAAAGATGTCTATCTACGAAATAACATAATACTATTTATAGAATGTATGGCTGGACATTTATCTACTAAATTAACGTATATGTGATCTTGGGGTGACATAGTCGTGCTATAAGAGTAGCATGTTCGTGCACTCCAAACATGTTGCACATGTCTTTTTAGCGTGCTTCCTACGCTATGATTGAGGCCGCACAATTGTGCGCCTATATGACCATAACCGTGCGTGCGACGTACTAAATCGTTTTTTTTTTTTTTTTTTTTTTTTTTAAGCATGAACCGTAGCTATGTTTGATGAATTGATGTTGTCTTTGATTGGGCCTTACGATATGGATCAACCCATCAAGAAATCCAGAGACTGGACTAGTATAACTTAGTCCATTTGGGCTTGTTTGTACGAAACTTAATATGTCACTCACGTTGTAGTTAACAAAAATATTTTTGCTACACAACATTCTATTTCACTCTCAGAATTAATCAACGATCTGATACATAAACACCTAGGCGGCAAGGTCTTCAAACGAGTCAACCTTTTATCAAGCAACTCAAGATCGAGCTTGACTCGATCAAGTCACGGTTTTATCGAGTTTGAGCCCGAGCCAAATAAACTAACTCGGGAGCCGAGCTCTTTTATCGAGCTTTTCGAGCCTTCATGTATAAATATATTTTTATTATACGTATTTATATAAATAAGCTAGAAGCTAGTATGAATACTTTGTATAGTTATGATGTTTTGTATTTTTCAATTATTTATCTATAAGGCTATGACCGATTAGTTCTTGAGTTCATAGTATGTCTTTTTGACTTTATTTATGAGTATCGCTATCGACTGTTTTCTTGAGTTCATCACATGTTTTCTTGACTCTAGCCTACCTTATAATATTTGAGTCGAGCTCGAGCTTTGACTTGACTCGATTGCAGCACTATTAAACATCATAAAAGTTGGGTATTGGAGTTGTTTACAAAGTTTGCAACCGATCTTGTCTTAGTGAATTACAGATCAATCTCCATTACGTACTATCTAAACACTCGAAGATCAATTATTATTCAAAAAGTGAAGTGATTAGATGAAGATAAAATGACATTAAGAAAAAAAAATGTACTATACGAGAATGATTTTGTTGGTGTAGATGATTTTAGAGATTTGCAAGACGTTATTATAATGTTTGTGGTCCATAAAAACTATCTTAAGATACGCAATGACAAACACATGTAAACATGTTTTAGATAGATGTTCCGAGTTTCATGCTCGTTTATTGTTACACTATCAAGTATCAACTACCATTAATCTAAATCATTTTCTCAAAAATTGCGCGTCGATCGAACAATCTTTCTTGTGAATTTTATTGGAAAATCTAGTCACTCAAACATGATGAATTCGAATTTACGTAACATTTTTAAGGCTTCTAAGAACATTGCCTTCTATGATGTTGCCCGTTTGTCTTTGTCGAGAACCACTAGAGCATTTGTCACCCCTTCAAAGCCTTTATGTAAGGTAAAACGTGCATATGTTACGGCTAAGCCTTGCTTAATATTCTCGACAAATACAATGTTCTTCGTTATACGTTGATCCAAAAATTACAGGACACGGATGAGAAAGTTGAGCAAACATGTCAAGAGGTAACGGAAGCTGCCGATGAAATTAAGGAAGGTTTCACACAGGTAAATTTAGTAATGCCGTAATTTGGTTTTGTATATATGATCTTCTTCTTATTAGACGAGATAAATATGACTCAAGCCGATTATTGGCTTGGGCCATATTATTATGACTAGGGGTGTTCATCGGTTCGGTTATCGGTTAATCGGTTTATTCGGTTCGGGTTGTTCGGTTAAAAATTTTTTTTGGTCATAACCGAAAACCGAACCGAACCGAAAATATCTATAACCGAACCGAACCGAGAACCGAACCGAAGTTCGGTTCGGTTATGGGTCAAAACCGAAAACCGAATTTTTTACTTAAATTACACTATTTATATATTTTTTTGAATTTATTTATATATATTTTTGGCAAAAAAAATATTTCAAGCATAAAAAAATATTTTTTTATATTAGTATAAAATTTTAATGGATATTTTTTATATTTAAAATAATATAAATATATAAAAAATATATATATTTATATAAATTCGGTTTTCGGTTCGGTTTTCGGTTCAGATAGCTAAACCCATATCCAAACCGAAAACCGAATTTTTAATTCGGTTCGGTTCGGTTTTAACAAGTTCGGTTCGGTTATATGTTCGGTTCGGTTTTATTTCGGTTCGGTTTTCGGTTTATTCGGTTAATTAACCGAACCGTGAACACCCCTAATTATGACCCAAGCCCACAATCAGGCTTGTACAATATTTATGGCTTGGGCCATCTTTATCATCTAATACTTATCACTCGGGTTAATCTCGATTTGTGTTAAAATCAGGTTTCAAATATGGCACAAGATGTGAAAGGAAAATTATCAGAAGGCAAACAAAGTTTAGCAAAGAGAGCAAGGGAAAATGTTGTTGATGTCGCAGCTCAAAAAACCAAAGACAAAGTTGTCAAGGAACTCAAAAAATGAGGAACGTTGGAAAACCAAATGTAAACAATATTATTGTTGTATAAAACTTATGTTACTCAATTTACAATGTTTTAATTTATAATAGCACGACCATTTTACTACGTCTGATTTAAAGCATAGGATATGCACTTGATTTGAGCATGATCGTTGAAATTTTAAAGAAGTTTGGATCCTTTAGACTAGGTTTAATGCTAGGTTAGAGACGCGTATTCGTGTCATTTTTTTAGAGATATTGGTCTTTGTGGTGAATGAGTTCTTTGAGGATGAAAATTGGATAAAAGAAAACTAACGGGTCAAAAAATGGTTCGGATGTTGGTTGTCTCATAACAACATGTTGGTGGTTTTGTTGGTTGAGAAGAAAAGAGCTTATGTGACGCTAAATTAACGATAATATCGACGGTCATCCTTAATTACACCATGTCTTACTACTAGGCACTAGCTAAATTTACCCTTTACCTGTTTACCATGCTAATTTAAATGTAAAAAATGATAACTTGACGTTTTTTTAACTAACTCTACTTCAATGATTTATTAAGTACAACTTGACATTTTCTAACTAACTCTACTTCAATTATATATACAGTAATGTAACTTTTCCGTATTCTGGTATGAATGATGGTTCACTATGCGATACAAAACCAAAGTTGAAAAGTCGATATCACGAATATTTACTTTTATATCCACATTTTCCAAGAAATACACAACATTAAATTAATGAAAATACAATTTTAAAGGCATGAAATATGTGAATCTCAAGGTAATGAATATGGTTTCAGGAGCCCATCTTTACCAAGATTCCCTGCTTTCACTTTTATGCCATTCACACCTTGTGGTACCAATTATTACCAAAAAGTATGCATAAATAAATAAATATTCCATATTTGTGTTTTGTATTTTAAGTTGTACATGACCAAAAATGGTGAGTTGGTGTAGTCAAAGAGAAAAGGTTGTAATAAATCCAGGCACCACCCATCATCTGAATTCTGAGATGAACTAACTTCAATAATCTTGACTTGACTCCATTTATTATTAGATAGATTGATTTTTGATGTGTTTTCAAATAAGAATGACATTCATTGTTAGCCATCATTTTTCAACTTTATCACCATGACTATCAAACAGCTGTAGCAATTTCTACAAACATTAGTAGGACTCTAAAAATAACTCACTTAAACGCAAATGTACCTCACCATATACTCGCACACTAAAAGAACAAACAAAAACGACTTGATGATCTACACCATCAACATCTCAAAAAGGGGGGATGCGTTGTCAAACCGCCTTGCTACACCTGGTCTTATGTCTTATGAGCTAGTTTGTGTATATGATGTTTACTTGTTACACTAGAAAAGATAGCTTGAGTAAAATTTTCAATTACGCGTACCATAATAAGAAAAGTTCAGATCACCAAAATACTTACTTGATCATGAAGTAACTAAGATGCATAAAGCTATAATCCTTAGTCATCAGTAAGGTAGTTAATGGTTCGACATGTAATGACTCAAAATCGACAAGTTTCTTGATATCATTTTAGATCAATTAGAGGGGTGTTTGTTTCGACTTATATAGTGGGCTTATGGCTTATTTGATTTTCGGCTTATGTTTCACAAGCTCACTTTTTGTGGCTTAATTTGAAACTTAAGCTTATATAAGCCGTAAAGTTTGAAAATAAGTCACAAAAAATAAGCTTATGAAACATAAGTCGAAAATCAAATAAGTTGTAAGCCCAAACAAAAACACCCCAGATTAGAAATGATAAGAGAAATCATTTTGAGTTTAATAATAATCACATGTCAAGTTTATATTAAGAAAGTAAAGAGTTGCAACTATATTCAAGACTTAGCTAGCTACATAAATTTATTTGGTTGTACTATATAGTTTCTTGTGTTAAAATAAATAAACAGACATACAATATGAAGATAACTAAATAAGTGGTATTATTATAACTAATAAAGAAGATAGTTCATAAACCATAAATGGCTCCAAATCTTCTTCTACTTACACAACTCTCTTAATTATAGGAGTAATATACATCTAAACCATACAATTTTTTAACCAAACTCAAACCACAAAATAAAAATAAAACTCACAACTTAGAAAAAATTAAGCAAGAAACACTTTATTCACTTTTACCGAACTCATGAACCATTTGAGTAAAGCAAGGAAGTAGCCGAAAAGCTGCTTGCATTGCTTCTCACCCCTCTAGCAACAGCTGTCGTTGACGATGATGTTGCTGGAAGAGTGAGTTTCTCGGGTGATCCTTTCAAAAGAGCATCAACTTTTGCATACTCTTCTCGTTCGTGTTTTATTTCCTTTAGCATTGCTGCTACGTCTTTCATTGTTGGTCGTTCTTCGGGTAAGGAGTTGACACATAGTAAGGCGATGCCTAGTGCTTGCAACATGTCTTCTATGTCTGATTCGGGTCGGGATAGTAGGCTTTGGTCGAGTACTTCTGTCCATCCTTTTCTTTGTTTTACAAAGTCCACGATGTGTAGCCCGTCTGGAGTTGTGGGGTCGATTGGTTGTTTTCCTGTTAGGACTTCTAGCATTACTACACCGTAGCTGTATACGTCGCTCTTTTCTGTGATCTTCATTGAGTACCCGTATTCTAATGTAATTAAGAACATAAACAAAAATTAGTGCACAACAATCAAATAAGCAGTTCTAATAAACAATCCCATCCTAAACAGCTCCTAAAAACTTCAAAAATGCTTATAGAATCATGAATTAAATGAAACAAATTTGTACCAGGAGCGATGTATCCATAGGAACCCGCAATTGTATTAGAGGACCTAGCGAAATCCCCATCATCTACTAGTTTTGCAAGCCCAAAATCAGCAATGTAAGGCTCGAACTCCATACCAATGAGGATGTTATTAGCCTTAATATCTCGATGCACAATTGGTGGAACACAATCATGGTGCAAATACGCTATTCCTTCAGCAGCCCCTAACAAGATTCGGTACCTCAGTTCCCACTCCAACGAGCTTCCCATTCTTTCATGAAGTAGGCAGCCAAGACTCCCGTTTGGCATGTAATCGTACATTAGCAGCCTTGTTTTCTTGTTCCAACAACAACCCAAAAACCGAACAATGTTCTTGTGTCGTACTGACCCCAAAGTCTTCACTTCTGCAGAAAACGAGTCTTGTACAGCACTCTTCTCATCTTCATAAGCTCCTTGAACAGTCATTGAAGGCCATAGCTTCTTCACAGCTATGATATCACCGTTATCCATGTCAGCGCGATACACCACCCCCGAACACCCTTTGCCTATCACATTTGTATCTACTAAACACTTCAATATTCGTTCAACCGAAATGTTTAGTTTCTGGAATGGAGTGAATTGCCAAGGCCACGACTCACCCAGCTCGGATTCATCATCTCTCTTCATACCCCTTCTTGCCCTTAAGACCGCAGCCAGGCCCATTAGCATCATAGCAATTGTTAAAGTAATGAGCAATGCAAGTGCGAGTCTTAACCTCTTGGTGTTCCGTGACTTGTACTCATCTCTTCCGTTCCCTGATTCCGCGACATTGCTTAGGAAACAAGAGTCTTTCCCAAAAGAACATAACCCTCGGTTACCCTCTAAATTCCCTTGAGATAGTTGCCTGAAAAGCTTGTTGTCGGGTAAATACCCCGTAAAGTTGTTATACGAGATATTTAACGACACAAGGTTGTCAAGGTGTGAAAGCGGGCTCAAGTTTCCTTCAAGCTGGTTGTATGACATGTCAAGAATCGAAAGCTTGTTGAGTGCTGACATCTGAGCTGGGATAGGCCCGGTTAGCCCATTGCGGCTTAAATTCAACGCGATTTCAAGCGTTTGGATATTCCCTAACTCAGGCGGGATTTCGCCAGATAACTTGTTACTACTCAGGTCTAGAAACTGTAGACCTGAGCAGAGTTGGAGCGATTTAGGGATCGCTCCAGAAAACTCATTCTGACATAGAATGAGTTTATTCAATGACACAAGCCGCCCCAAACTAGCCGGTATAGGACCATTAAAATGATTCATTGAAACATCCAACACTTGAAGACCCGACAATGAAGACAAAGAATCCGGTAATGACCCTTGTAACATATTGTTACTAAGATCAATCATCTCCAACTCGCTACAACTTGCAATCTCATAAGGAACCACACCTGAAAGCCTATTCCCGGACAAATCAAGAAAATTTATACTCTTCAAACCCGCAATCTCCTTAGGTATCTCACCTGTGATCCTATTACCACCCAATCTCAGCCTCACCAAAGACGCCGAGCTCCCAATTTCTTTAGGAATCTCACCAGACAAATCATTCGATATCAAAAGCAACTTAGTCAAGTTTTGCAGCATAAACAACCCTGGAGGAATACTCCCCGTGAGCGAATTATGCGACAAATCCAATGCTTGCAAACTCCCACAATTTCCTAAACTTGTAGGAATACTTCCTTCCAACTCATTCTCCCACGCGAAAAACACTTCTAGATTTACCAAATTCCCAATCTCCACAGGAATTAAACCCGTGATTCGATTAGTATCTAGCTGCAACTGTTGCAAGTTAACCGCATTTGCTAGAACACTAGGTATAGTGCCCGAAACATTATTATTACTAATCATAAACTCTTGCAAGTTAACTAGATTACCAACTGAACTAGGTATGACACCAGATATTGAATTTAAACTAACATCAAACATTTTCAAATTAGTACAATTACCAATCTCTTCAGGGATTGAACCTACCAAATTATTTTGCCAAAGCAAGAGTTTTTCGAGTTTTTTCAAATTTCCTAGCTCTCGAATAATCGAGCCCGAAATAGTATTCTCATACAAAAACAAGTTAACTAGCTCAACACAATCACCTAGTTCTACTGGTAGCTCACCAGATATCATAGCAGTGTAAATAGATATAGTTTGGAGATTCTTTAGCTTACCTATCGAGCTCGGTATAGAGCCCGATATTCGTGTATCGGCTAGACCGATAAGCGTAAGGTTTCCACAGTTTCCTATCTCATCTGGGATTTTTCCTGCTAGGTCATTGGTCCCACCAGCCCGAAAAACTTCTAAATTTAGTAAGTTTCCTATTTCAGAAGGGATTTCTCCTGTGAGCCTGTTATCATAAAGATGCAAGTTTTTCAGACTAAGGCAAGTTCCTATTTCAGGTGGGATTATTCCTGTGAGTTTATTTGAGTTCAAGATTAGGTTTTCAAGGTTTTGAAGTGTGAATATGGAAGATGGAATGGGACCCACAAGGCTATTTGAGCTTAAGTCTAGTGTGACAAGATTCCAGCAAGAACCAAGGTCGCCGGAGATAACTCCGGTGATGTTGGAATCTGAAAGTACTAGGGTTTTCAAGTTGGAAAAGGATGAAAGATTAGAGGGTAATGGTTGTTGTAATGGGATTGATTGGATGTTGATTTCTATCACTAAATCTTGTGTGTCACATTTTATGTAGTCCCACTTGCATGGGTTCTTGCTATTATTAGAAAGTTGCCAACTTTTGAAAAAACCACTATTGTCACTAGTACCGTGAACCCATGCTGAAAGTAGTATTGCTTCATGGTTAGGACCACCGTCGTCGCTGCTAGCGCTGCTGCCAGTAGTAGCGCCAGCAGTTACGACGATGGAAAAAGATGTTAAGAAACAAGTGGTTAAAAAAGTGATAAAGAGAAGGTTAAGGAGATTAATATGGGGTTTAGAGTAAGAAGATAACAGTACTAGTTTAGACATTTGCCTCAATTTGCAAACTTTTTTTCTTGGGTTTGTTGTTTCATTTGGGGTTTTGGGTTTTCTTGGGTTTGTGTAATGTGTTTGTGTGAGTGTATGTGTGTGTGTAAAACACTCTTCGTTTAAACGTTGGTGTGGTGATCAAGAAATAGCACAAGTTTCATGGTGAATATGGTTTAAAAAATAATAAAATTTAAAAAAAGATTAAAGGAATACATTGAGATTTGCAAAATTAGCAGAGCTCCACCACCACCTATGTAATTTTCATAATTTGTTTAATGGTTAAATTAAGGTTTTTGATTAAGCTTGTTTTTGACTCTATCAGTAAAACACAAGACAAAGTGAGTGTGGGAGCAGTTAGGCATCAATCTCAAGTCACTGTTTTCCTTCATTACTAGTTTTATATTCATTCATCTCTTTGGTTTATTTCATGGTGTTTCACACAAGTTGTAGAAGCCTAGGTACAACTGCACAAGTGATTTAGTTAAGCATGCTAGTAAAAAACATAAATAATGAAAATGACACCATAGATGGTGGTTGAAAAGATTTATTGTACCTTGAATGAAATATCTACCATTGATATTAAAATTTGTGAGATTACAAAATTTGTTATTTATTTGAATTTATGAACTTATATTATAAAGTTAGAAGTAAAAATAAATTTGTGAGTTTATCAAAATATAATAAGCTCACAAACAAATAGAGTAAGTTAATACAAACAACTAACTAACTGGCAGTTGGCCACCAAGGGTAACTTTGAGGAGGTATCTTTGGAGAGGTCTCAGGTTCAAGTCTCACCATGGATCTTCAGGGCCCGAAAAAATAGAAGCAAGTGTGCCCTGCCCAATTGGATGTCACTTTTGGCTCGACTCACTAACTACTAACTTGTCGTTCCAAAATAAAATAAAATAAAAATACCAACAACTCCTTAGTTACTTATATTTTCGCTAGTCTAGAGTTTTACACTTCAAGACTAGTGACATTTTAAAAGCCGATGTGATCTCAAAGTTTTCTTGCGACGGGAATACACTTAATTTAATTAGGTTATTGTATTTTTTTTTGTGATAATTAACATGACTTAAATAAACCAAAAACTACTAGTATAAGAGGAATGCTAATCCACAAAAAATATCCACAAAAATATTCACAAAATGAGTTGTTGGAGTATAAAGTTTGACATTCTTTATCATAATTGATCGTATAAATATGTTTAAATGACAAAATGAATAATGGTTTGGGTATTATATACAGCCAAAACAGTCCCTATGTTTAAAATGGTTTAAGTAGCACAACAAAATTACAAGATAGGTGATTGATTGGTCTTCATTCAGGTGTAAACATGGAATTGATGGGTCATGTTAAAGTTGAAACATTCTGACTCCTACCTTTTCCCCCACGGATTTAGGTTAAAGTTTAACTCCATTCAAATGTACAAATCATTATGCACGAAGTACTTTTTGTTTGAAAATATTGAATAAGTCACATAAAAGAATTTATGTTAAAAATAAATGAATAAAAATAAAATAAAATAATCTGATACCACCAATAATGGTGACCTTATAGATGATGACCAAATGCCCATGCTACCTCCGTGTATCTCTTTAAGACCAAATGCATAACCAAATACTCGTAGTAAGGCAAACACAATCACAACAAAAAATACACCTCACAAAAATTAATAAAAAAAACACTCACACACACAAACCATATGCAACTCATAAGGTCGCATTGCCAATCGAATCAAGCAAAAAAAGGAAAATGCGTTCGCTAAGGTCGACATGGGGACACAGCTCGAGCGGTAGACCGACCCAACAAAGGGTCGCCATTACAACTAGCCTAAGAGCACAAGTTAACCTGGTGGCTGGTGTAAATAGCCAGAGGTTCATTTTACAAGGAAAAAGTATTGGCACCTCAACACTTTTATTATATAACACAAAAACCTATAACTCAACACAAAACATTCTCTATTCAAAAGTTGGCGTTATAGGACACCATTTACCCACACATAACCCAATAAAACACAAATACAACACATAAAAAGAAGAAAAGAAATGACAAATGGCTTGGTTGATGAGTTCGACGCCAGATCCTATGGCACAAGGTCTGGTGTCATAGTGGCGTTATAAGCTTAGCTGGTACGTTGGTGCGAAGACTACCAGCCACCCACAACAAGTGTTCTAAGGAACTAATATGTGCTTTTTTTTTTTTTTTTTTTTTTTTTTTTTTTTTTTTTTTGCAAAAAAGTATATATAATAGCTCTCCTTGTGCTAATCAAGGGGTAATCGAGCTTAGCCGGGCTTGGAGTCAAGCTAGGCTCGTTTAAGAGAAACTCAAAGTCAAGCTCGACTTGTTAGGCTCGTGAGTTATTCTTAATATATAAAACATGTGAAGTACTCTTAGAGCATTTTTTTTTTTTTTGAACGGCGGGTTAGTTGTTAGATGTTAGTTGTTAGTTGTTGGCTCGAGTTAGTGTCGCATCCTCGGGCAGAGATACCAACCGCGAGCCTCTCCTTAGGGGATAACCCCACTCCTATTCCCGATTCGCTTGATATCATTAGAGCTTGTGGTTCCCAAGTGAGGACTTCCCAGTCGGTCACCCAAACCGGTACTCTCACTTGGGCTCGCTTAACTACTTAAGCCTTTACCACTAGACCACAAGCTCCATGATGAAGTACTCTTAGAGCTTGAGTTTGATTCTGACTCGGCTTGTTAGTTTTTCTTTTAAACTTGAGTTTGATAATGAGTTAATTTTAAAACTCTGTTTATTTACTTTTACTTATTTGAAAGCTAAAGTATAAGGAAAAAATTAAAATAAAATTTTGAGTCATGTAATTGATACGACAGCGTATCACGATTGTTTAATTTTCTCAAAAACTATATGATTATATACCACATCTATATATATAAAAACTCGTTAAGCATGAGCTTGAATCATGTTTTGACGAGTTGAACTTAAGTAGCTCGGTTCATGTACTCTTCTAATCAGGAGCGGACCTAGAAGGTTTTCAGGGGTTTACAAGAAACCGATGGATGTTTGTCGTCTAATGCAAATATTCGTTAAAAATCACGATTTTGTCGAAATGAACATACTTCTCAAAATTTGCGTCACATGAAACATGTCTTATTTAATTAGTTCGCTAATTTTTCTTAAAAAAAATACATGTCATCTTAATTTGTCTATTAGTTTTAAGAGTTGTTTTAATGAGATTATACCCTTTAGCTCATTTTTATTTTCTTTATATTCGTTAAAAGAAATTGTGCACCCGATGACAAGTACTGAATCCTTTGCTTTTCTAATGATAACTATCATGAGAATGATCGTATATAGAACACTGTAACTTAATTTTCTTAACTTTGAATCAAACAAATCGTTCAATGTGATACTTTTGAATCGTCAATAATTGGCCACAACACATGATTCCAAACCAACTTCACACGTCAATAGCATGTTGTTCATTCTCGAATCATTTGCTACCGATATCGTAGTATATGATGTGTGTATAAAGTAAATGATAAATATACCAACAACTTCACCTTTAAAAGACATCATATCCGTATTATACTATATAAAATTATTATATAATTTTCACAAATGAATGTGACAAATGAAACATTGTCCACCATTTCCTTAAAATGAGCATGTCCTTTGATTCTTGATCCCACCCAAAATTATATATGACAAGACATGTCCATAGTCAAGTTGATAGAATTCTAAAAAGTTAGTGATGAGGGGATATTTGAATCTGCTTATTTAAATTGATTCTAATAGTACACTACATTATTGTAGTCACGTAAATGAGAGCCGGGTGTATCAGAGTCACACC
Organism: Artemisia argyi; assembly: GCA_030686995.1. NCBI lineage: Eukaryota > Viridiplantae > Streptophyta > Magnoliopsida > Asterales > Asteraceae > Artemisia > Artemisia argyi. The sequence goes on from CM060687.1 coordinate 7,003,999, forward strand.
TGATTTTAGGTCACGAAGTGTAGTTTTTTATAAAATATGTTATTTCCGGACACATGAAACCCTCAATTTTACTTAATAAATTTTTTATCAGACAACTTTAGTACTCATAAAAAAATAAAAATTAAAAAGGTACAACACCCTTTTAAAAATCTCGGTCCGTCCCTAACATACAATATAATTCTTTTAGGATTAAACATCGGTGACGCACGGTATTGTCAAGTGCATGTCATTCACTAGAAATTTCCAAAAAAAAAGCCCCAAAACCTATCTAGGCGAGATGCAAACATGTTGATTGGAACTTACAACAACAATAATAAAAATACTTAATCTCGTATAAACGAAGTATGAGAGAGATGAAATGTAAAGAGACAATTCTCAAATGATGCCAAAAACTTCTAGCTTTTCCAAAATCATGCCAAAAATAAATGCCTTTCCCAAAAGAGTCATGTGCGATTGTGCGAATGTGCGATTCCACCAGAAACTTGACACGTGTCCATCCCAAAGGTACATAACCAATCATTTGCAGGCCCACACGATTTCAAATATACCACACGTGTTGTTTGACTTCTTATTACAAATGTGCGATTTTTAATGTGCGATTTTCGGCTAATGTGCGAAAGTTATACAAAAAGTAACATTGGAAAAGAAACAATATCTACCTTTTCAGAATCAAAATCTTTTTCGTGTATTTCTTTTTCAAACATTTTCAGTTTTTATTTTGCAAATTTCTCTTTATTTTTGATTCATAAACATGAACAAATCCACACATACTAACATAAAAACCGGAATCCTTTCAATTATTTTGTTATATGCTAATCAGTTGTTCTCTCGTATGAAATGGTATCTTTTTACTTTAATTTTTTGTTTACGATTTAATTATTTTTGTTGTTGTTTACGATTTAATTGTTGTTTATTGTTGTTTTTTTTTTTTTTTTTTTGCCGAATAGGTTTTGTATAAGCTTTTAGTCTAAGCTGAGAAGCTGAAAAAAATGAAATAAGCTGAGAAGCTGAGAAGTAAAAAATGAGCTTAAATAAGGTATCTGATTATGTGTTTTATTGTAAGCATTTATCTACATTCTTGTAGAATTACTGTTCATTAGCTTATAAGTGCTTATCTTGGCAAAATGAATGGATGTCAAAACGGGTACAAAAAACTATTACCGGGTTTTTATGTTATATGGAGTTTATTAAGATATGAAAATAAACGGGTCCAATACCTGCACGTACCTCATTAGGATTGGTACCTGTCTAAAACTTTGTAATTTTTAGTCTTGGACAAAGTGGCGAATTGGGCAACGGGTCAAATGTGTAATTTTTAGTATATGCTCTGTTCATAGACTTGGACCTATATGCTCTGTAATTTTTAACCCGTTTGAGCCGCTCGACCTATATGCTCTGTTAGATATAAAACATTGCCCAATTCGACCCATTTATATCTAAATGGGTCAAAATTAACACATGTAGCCTTACTTATACAGTATTCCGGAAGAGATTAAAAACCAGGAAGCAAGCGTACTGTGTTAGAAGCATGTGTTCTCACTTATTTCCAATGTAGTCTCACTTATTTCCAATGTCAAACCCTCTATAACTTTACCAATTATGTAGTCAATTTGTAGTCACAAATACTTAAGATTTTAGTGTGCGTTGCTGTGTTAGAAGCATGTGTAAGCTGTGTTTGTTTTGTGGAAAACTATGTTCATGCAAGGAGGTTCATAAATCATAATCATTTAGCTTACTGCCACCTGGTACAAGTATAGTCATTATATTATAGTCTCTAAGAGGTGGGTGCAGTTGGCGTTATTGGGCCTATTCATGTGAATATTCATTGTTCGTACATTAAGTCAACAAGTTTTTACATAACACATCAACACTGTAACAAGTGTGTACTCACATACCAAATATAACTAGTTTGATATGCTAACTTGTTGAACATTATGTAAGAACAAAGCGCATAATAAATGACATACAAATAACAGATTTTGTTAGTGTGTTACATATGAAAGGATGTCAAAACGGGTACAAAAAACTATTACCGGGTTTTTATGTTATATGGAGTTTATTAAGATATGAAATAAAGTATGCAGTTAGCTTCAAGATCGTTATCAAATACGTGCACATTATAACCATTCTGGAGATATGAAATAACATCATGGAAAATTGCACGTACCTCATTAGGATTGGTACCTGTATAAAACTTTGTAATTTTTAGTCTTGGACAAAGTGGCGGATTGGGCAACGGGTCAAATGTGTAATTTTTAGTATATGCTCAGTTCATAGACTTGGACCTATATGCTCTGTAATTTTTAACCCGTTTGGTCCCTGTGTATGTGAGTTATATGCTTGAATCTTTGTAGTTTTATGTTCCTGTGATATTGCTAAGTAGAATTAGTGTTTAAAATCAGTTGCTTGTTCTTTGGAATTCATAGTTGCTAAAAATCTTAAATTTCACAGTTTAATAGCATATTGGTCATTTCTGAGTTTCATGCTAGTATTATTGATGCTTCATGCATTTATGGTCTTATTACATGATAATATCAAGTCTGAAATCAGTATGAAGATCTAATTCAACAAGTTGCATTGAAAATCAATTTTTAGTAATTATAAAGGGGTGTTTGGTTCAGTGTAACCCACTAAGCCATAGTGAGTTTCTTTGGTTGTTTGTTGTTATTACATGTTGCATTAGGTAATACTAGGTTAAGAGAGTCATAAAATCCATAGCTTGTTTAAAGAAAAGTCAAAATCAACCTTTGATCCATTTCATTTGCTCACTGTTAAGAATTTTAGTGCCATAATCATACATACAGTTCAATAGTGGTTAAAATTGCTTTAGATCATCTCATATTAGCTTACCTTAACATAATCAATCACTTAGGATCTGCAGAAGTTCAATAAAGTCAACTTTTCATGTTTTCATAAAAAGTCAAAGCAGTTTTTGAATTAAATTGTTAATTTTCTATAGGTTTTAATACTAGGTTTCAGGTCTTGTGCTTTTAGGACATTAATCATTTGTTGCTTATCTTCATTAGACTATTTTTAGTTATTTTTGTTAAGACATTTTAACTGCTTATTTGATAGCTTCTTTTTACTACTTTTTCCTGAACTTGCCCTGTTCACAGGTTTATAGCTTGTGTATATTGTTGTTTTGTAAAAACCTTCTGGCTAGCTTGCCCTTTAAAGTGCTTATTGTCCTTCTGCCTAACATTTTCATCAAAACCATTCACTACACTATCTGTAACTTTACCAATTTCTTAACCCCATTAGAAGCAAATTGAATTATGAAAATGTCTCTTGTACTGGTATTAGCGATAATTTATGCTTGTTCTGTTACCAACTTGTTAACCCCATTTGCTTCTTAAGCCCATTTGCTTGTAGCAGTTAGGTAATTATGAAAATGACATTCGAAGTAAATTGAATTATGGGCAGGGGCCTAGCAACATTTGCTATACATTGCATTATAAAAATGACAATAGTGTTCTTACAATAATACAGGCATTTGGTGTCAAGGTTCACATTCGAAGCAAATTGAATTACTTTCAATTGATTAAAGACAGATTATCTGACGATCGTCGTACACTGTTTCGGTCAACATGCTTTGGTCCATGGTTGGATTTAACTTACCTTGAGAACGAAGAGAGTCTTATACATTACATGCTTGAAAAACAAATTAAGTCTGATGATAAACACTATGATTTGCCACTGATTTATCTTGTCAATGGACATCATCTTCATTTTGGACGCCGTCAATTTCACCTCATAACTGGTTTTAAATTTGGTTTGCCTAGTTTCCGTAAGTTTAGAACTGGTGATATCATTTTTCGTGACCATGTATTTCCTGAGAAGCTAGGTCATGATGTAAAAACCATAGATCTTCTATGTTTGATTGAGGATGAAGAGCTTTTTTCAAAACTATCTGATCAAGATGCGGTTCGAGTTTGTCTTTTGTTATCAGTTCAGGTCATATTTATGGGGCGTGAAATGTCTTCTGTGGTGGATGATGTATATCTTAGGATGGTTGAGAATTTTGAAAACTGGAATGACTTTAATTGGGGGGAACACATTTGGAGACAGTTGTATGATGCCATTCGAAATATCTACTCAAAACAGAAGTTGGAATATTCTTTAGCCGGGTTTGTTTTAGGTTTCAAGGTCAGAATAATTACACAAATTCTTTTAATGGATTGTTTTTTTAATTTTAATTCTTTTAATAAATGGTTGTTTTTTGCAGATATGGATTTTAGAGGTTTCTACCCAGAGTTTGCGTTGGTGGAGTAAGGACCTCGATCTTATCCCAAGAGCACTTTCATGGTCTAAGGTTGTGCCTTTTCAAAGATCGGAGGATTTTGGGCAGCTTTTTCCTGAGGCAAGTGTTCATTTTGTTCATTTTATAAGTTACCCCTGGCTGAGCCATTTTTACATATATGTATGAAAGACACTTTAGTATAATAGTCCCTGTAAAAGTAGAATTTCCGTGCCTACAGGTAGCAACAATTGTAAGTTTCTTGTGATATTTTAGGGTTGTTAATGTATATGAGTTTTATATTTTTGTTAGGTGAAAGAAATAAACCATGATCTATATCCTACGAGAGCTGAGGCTGAATCAGAATGGTACACCAAAGGCATTAGGTTTTTTAACTGGTATGCACCGAGACCCGCTCCTGTTGTTAGCCGTGGAGGGCTTTTTGAAGATTATTTGCATAAACGAGCAGAACTTCGTGCGAAAATGCATGAGATTGACAATGAAGTTCCAGCGCCACATGCCAAACATAGTATTCAGAATCGTCTTAGGACATTGCAGGGTATATGTAATGGTTTTATGTTGTTACCTGCAGAGGTCAACAGTTTGAGATCACGGGTTCACAAACTTGAAACCATTATTCAGGTTTGTTTATAAACTTAACTATATGTCTCTTGTTATAGCTTATTTGAAACCATTATTTAGGTTTGTTTATAAACTTAACCATACCTTTGATCTTTTGTGTTACACAGTATATTACGAAAAAAATGAAGGTTGGACATAGGCAGGACAAATTGTACAACGTTGATGAGAAAGAGCAGAAAGAACTGGAAAAGGTAATTTTTGCGTACATTAACATAACAAGATGTTTATATAATTAGCTGAGATCCTTACATTTTATTTAATATATTTACAGGATAAATTAGACAACCATGATAAGGATACTCATCTTGGTGATGAGTATTGCACAGATTTCAATGATAATTTTCTAGATTTGTTTGAGGACGAGTGCCTCAAAGATGTGAAGTTAAACCTTTATGATGTTGAAGAGGTTTGCAAAACTTTAACAATAATACATGTAAATTGTCTTTTAAATTTAATTCTGAAATTTGTTTGTATTTCTGTTTCATGCAAATAGAATGATTGTGTTTTAGTGTCTACCCAAGAGAATGTGTCAGCTGAAAAGCAAGAGGCTGAGATTCGACGTTTATCTGTAAAAAGGGAAGAGAGGATAAGAGTCCTAAAGGAAGAGGAAAAAAGTGTGCAGAATAGAAACCAGATGTTGAAACAGCCTCACATTCTGCGTGCTTTCGAAAGTTGTGGAACAAAGAAGAGGCAATATGAACTAGTTCTCAGGCCGGAGTTTACGGAAGCAGATGTTGATGTAAAAGTACCCACCCTTGATCAACTCAAAAGAAGTAACTCCCAGTTAACTCCTTTTATGCTCCAGATGTGTAGAGATCTCAAACCTTGGGAAGAGGTATATTAACTCCTTTGTATTTCATCGCATGATACAACTTATGGTCTATCACTTACGTACTTTAATATTTTTTTATAACGTGTAGGATTTAAAACGACCATCAACAAGGATTGATAAAGTTTTTGTTCATCGTGATTTGGAGGCGTTTATTACAAATAGTTGCCAGTCTCGTTGCAAATTTCCTTGGTGCAATGATATAGTTGTAGATCATCATTTCTGGGATTCTTTTGTTGGTCTGGATGAGACTCGTGAAGGATGGTTCCGCGACGAGGTAAAATATAATTTAAATAGTTTTATATTTTTTTTTTAACAAATTGATGGAATTAACGACCTTTATGTAATTATTGTTTTTTTTCTGAAATGACGACAGCACATTGAGCTTTGGGTGAAGTATTTGTGGCACTTTAGACCATCTTATGCAGATTGGTCCATAGTTAGTAGTTACTTCTTGACACTTCTACTACAAGATTCGTTGCCAATATTTTATGCTAATAACGAAGTTTACAAATTGGCATGGGCTGATGTTGAACGGGTATTTATTTTCAACACATCTTATATATATTTTTTAATTTTTTTTATTTTATTATAATTTATTTATGTGCATTCCTTGTAGGTTTTCATTCCGATAAATGAACCTAAGAAACATTGGACTGTTGCCCAGTTTCACATACATTCCGGTAATGTTATATTTTATGACAGTGTATACCGTTGTGAAGAGGAAGGTCGTGATTGGTATCTGAATATGAGGAACTGTTTGGCGGTCAATCTTCCCTTGATTCTACATGAGGCAGGTGTGTTTGAGAAGAAACGAATGAACCCGGATAATTACAAAATAAAGTTTCGTCTTGCACAGAACGTTCCAAAGCAGGGTGGGGTATTTGGTGATTGTGGAGTCTTTGCCTGCATGTTTCTATACAGGTTAGTAATCGACCTTCCTACCTATTGCTATTACTAGTCTTGGCAGGAAAATTCATTAGCATCTTTATGCTGATACCCTTGTTGAATTTGGTTATACAGGTTGGCTCATGGAATTCATTTGCATGTCGATAATCCAACTCAGGCAGCACTTGCATATCGAGAGGGCTTGATCCGTTATTATTTTGAGAACAAGATACACTGTCCTTGAATCCAATGGTTTTGACATGTTATTGTAGCCACATATAACGAGTAACATCAATGTCCTAACTTTGTAATTTTGAACATGGTCTCTTGCGTTTTTTGCGGGAGAACATGTATGTGCTAACTTTGTATTAAGAATGTTGTTATCTATTTATCTAACTTTGTATTAAGAATGTTATCTATTAAGAATGTTGTTATCAAAGTCTGCAAACCTTGTCCAATATATGTTCCGTATAGAGGTCTTATAGTTAGATAGATGTACATAGATAGATGTCTTATAGATAGATGTCCATAACATTTATTTCGCACTCTGACCTTATCAGGTCTACATAGATAGATGTCTTATAGTTAAGAGCATAGTTAAAGTACATATATAGAGGTTTGTTTTCTAAAACAAACAATTTGTCTTCAAGAGTTAACTTCAATTACGGGTCAGACAAGTTAACATGATCGTAGCTTTGTGACATTGATGGTAGTGATCCTTGCGACATTGATGGTAGTGATCCTTGAGACATTGATCCTTGCAAGCTTCCGAGGTTGATCGAGGCTCTTATTTTCTTTTTCATTGCCTATAAGGAAACAGGTCATAATTATCAAGTTAATACATTTGCCAACAATCGAATACAAAATATTACCACATTTATTTCACCATTATGAGTTACCTTTTTTTTCGTTTGTAACTAGCTGAACCGCACCTTCCAACTGAATCGTCTTTTGGTTCCTCACCTTGTGATCTAATCCTATCTTTGTTCTTTGGTCTTCCAGCTTGGCGTGTAGCCATACTCGGTGGCTTTACTACCTGCAAGTTAGTAGGGAGCTCCCAACTCGGAATTTCTCCAACAGGATATACCAATCCTTGGTATGTAGCTTTTAAAGTTGTTGTTCGAAACCAACTTTGCGCCAAATGATTACAACTTGCCAATCCTTGAAATCTACAAACAGCTATAGCATGACCACATGGCAAACCTGATAGTTGCCATTTTCGAAAGGTGCAATCATTTTCCTTGATCTTCACAATATGTTTCTTTTTGCGATCATCTACCTCGTAAAGTCTTCTATGTTCAATTGCAGTCACTGTCCAATTTGCACTCTTAAAAACTCTATCCTTCACTTTTGCACTAGCCCATTCACTAAGTTCACCCGCAGTTGCACCTAAAGTTTGACATAAAAACAACATTATAATAATAATAATAATAATAATAATAATAATAATAATAATAATAATAATAATAATAATAATAATAATAATAATAATAATAATAATAATAATAAAATAATTTAAATATATATACATTGGTACTTTTCTCGTTTATCACAAAACCAATCTTGAACAAGCCCTCTGTAATATTCCATTAGCATTGAGATTGGAGATCTTCGAACGTGCCTTGTTAAACTGTTGATTGACTCAGCACTGTTCGAAGTCATATAGTTGTAACGCTTTCCAGTACAATATGCCCTAGACCAGTACATAACTCCAGCATCGAGTAGTTTCTTGTGAGCTTCTTCACTTTTTCTTTCAAGTTGTGCGAATGCATCATCAAAATCATCGGTTGTGTAAGATTTGCAAGTCCTCCAATACAAAGCCTTAAGCCTTTTACTTTGTCCAAACTTGCAATTCAACATCAAGTGCCTACAACAAAAACCATGGAATGAATCCGGAAAAACTGTTTGACAAGCTTGTTGTATTCCTAGATGTCTATCAGATATTATAGCCAAATCTGGAACTTCGCCAATGCATTCTTTCAAGTGTGTCAAAAACCATGTCCACGATCTCCCACTCTCTCTCTGAGATACACCGGTCGCAAGAGGAACAATCTGATTATTTCCATCCATTCCAACGGCGAGCAAGTTTGTACCTAGGTATGTACCTTTAAGATGAGCTGCATCAATTATTATTAGTGGGCGCAAGTGATCCAAGAAAGCCCGAATCTAGAAAATTAAAAAAAAAAAAAGGATTAGAATTACAAAACTAATAATAATAATAATAATAATAATAATAATAATAATAATAATAATAATAATAATAATAATAATAATAATAATAATAATAATAATAATAATAATAATAATAATAATAATACATAATAATAATAATAATAATAATAATAATAATAATAATAATAATAATAAAATAAATAAAAATTATTACCGCAACACCAAATGCTATAAAAACCATCTCAAATCTGTCGTCATCATCTGTCTCAATATGTGTTACCCAACCCGGGTTTTTCAACTTCAAATTATAACAATAATAAGGTAATTGTGAAAAAGAATTTTTCGGGCAACCAGACAACGTCTCCAATGCTATATTTCTTCCTCCCCATGCCTTTTTGTACGAAATGTCGATATTGTATTTAAGGTTCATGTCGGTTATTATGTCCTTTGGTTTATATACACGACTATGATCTCCCATCTTCGGTGTCAACAAATGACCCAACAATTTAGCGGTTGCATTTCGGTGATTGGGAAAGAGCTCTGTTCGGTTACAAGTGTGAACGTCATTTACTGTACCTATTACCCATCGCATACTATCTTCTGCCTTAGATGAAATTATTTTCCACTCGCAATTGTGACCCCTACAAACCACATCATACCTATACCTATCTGTTTTTCTTGCTTTATATTGAAAACCTTCTGAAATAGCCTTTTCACCAATTTCGTACATGCATTGTGCTTTACTATCAAATTCATCACCCGTTTTTATAACTTTTTTGCAATTATCGGACCCTAGTTTTTGCATTTTAATAGGCGGCGCTGGTTGTTCGGGGGGAGGAGGCATATATGTGAATGTGTTACTTTTCCATTTATAATCAAATTGGTCGTTTGATAAAATAGGTTCGGTATTTTGGATAGCTTCACTTTCTGGTTGATTATTTGTGTTGTAAAAATTATTTGTGTTGGACAATTCATCGTATCCAATGGGGGGAAAGTTAAGATCAAATTCAAAAGTATTAGATGAAGAAGGATTTACCTCTGAGACTTTTTCAATCTTCTTAATATGCACATTATGCAACACGGTAGATTTCCCTTTCAAAACTTGATGTAAAAAAAACGTCATATCATCATCGTCAACAATGTGGACAGAATTTTTTCCAACATTGTATGATAGGACAATATCATAGTCTTGCCTGATGTTGAACTTTTTCCTGGTGATGGTAACAAGTTGTGCGTACGTAGTACTTTTTAGAAGTGATACACCAAACGTTAAATCTTCACAAACCAAAAATACACTAAATTTACCACTCACGATTTTTTTATTTTTTTTTTGGAACAAGAACATTAGATACAGGATTGTATAAATGAAAGACTGCACATGTTTGTGTATGTGAAACACAAAAATATAAGTATATAATTCGCACATTTGAATCGCACATTAGCACATCTGAACATTAAATACAATTTAACTTTACATCCACCACATATTTATTACATAGCACTTTTTTAATTAAATACAATTTAACATTAAACTCATGGTACTTTTTACTTAAATTTTACAACAACCACATATTAATTACATGGTACTTTTAAATTTTACAATTTTTTTATATAATTACCACTTTTTTTTTTTTTTTTTTTTTTTTTTTTTTTTTTTTTTTTTTTTTGCTTACCTTTAAAAACATTAGATACAGAATTTTATAATTACCACAAATAAATAAGTAAATAATTCGCACATTTTGTCCAAATCGCACGTTCGCACATTCGCACATTCTAATTGCAACGGAATTTGACTTAACATCCACCATCTATTTATTCAATTACCACGTTTTTTTTTGCTAAAAAAACATTAGATCACATATTTGAAACACAAATAAATAAGTACATAATTCGCACATTTGGCCTAATAAAGATCACATATTTGAAACACAAATAAATAAGTACATAATTCGCACATTTGGCCTAATCGCACATTAGCACATCTGAACATTAAATACAATTTAACTTTACATCCACCACATATTTATTACATAGTACTTTTTAATTAAACACATGGTACTTTTTACTTAAATTTTACAACAACCACATATTAATTATATGGTACTTTTAAATTTTACATTTTTTTATTTAATCACCACATTTTTTTTTTGCTTAAAAAACATTATATATCAAAGATGACAAATTTGAGTGTAATAAATAAGTATATAATTCGCACATTTTGTCCAAATCGCACGTTCGCACATTCTAATTGAAACGGAATTTGACTTAACATCCACCACCTATTTATTCAATTACCACGTTTTTTTTGCTTAAAAAAACATTAGATACGGAATTTTATATATCAAAGATCACATATTTGAAACACAAATAAATAAGTATATAATTCGCACATTTGGCCTAATCGCACATTAGCACATCTGAACATTAAATACAATTTAACTTTACATCCACCACATATTTAGAGGTGTTATTTATTACATAATACTTTTTAATTAAACACATGGTACTTTTTACTTAAAGAAATACTAATTCGCATATTCGCACGTTCAAACATTCACACATTCGCACAATATGAAACTTAAATGCTATTTCACTTTATAACTACCACATATTTAATACCATGGTACTACATATTCACTTTTCCCGCCAACATTTTCCCACCAAATTTTTTCGCTAAAATTTTCCCGCCAAAAATTTCCCTCTATTTTTTAGGCGCCAAAAACACATTATATATACACTCTTATCCTCATAATAAACACATACAATACTCTTATCCTAAAAAAAAAACACATACAAACTTTTATCATGAAGAAAGCGCTAGATGAAGGATCATCTAGAAATTCAACATCAAATCCACAAAATGCAAATTGTCCAAAGTGTATCAAATTGAGAAACGATGTAATGGTACTCAGGAAAGAAGTGGAGTTGTTGAAGAATCAAAGAAAGGCGATTAAATCAGCTGCCGCCCAACAAAACCTTCCCGACGGCATGGACAATCTCAGTTTGAAGTAATTCAACAATTTATGTGGAATTTAGTATGTTGGAATGTTTTACGTTTAGCCTTTGTATTTCGTATTTCTACGCTGTATTATTAGGATTTCTAGATATTATTGGTTAGGTCCGTTTTAAGTATTTGTTTAGGATGTATTAGTTGTTTTTCCATCTAATGAACTTTCTTATTGTATGTTTTAAAGTTATTAAGTACCACATTTTTATTTACATGCTACCCTTTAATTAAATCGAAACTTGCTTTACAACCACATATTTAATTTAAAAAGACTGTATTCGCACATTAGAAAATCGCACAGTCGCACATTTAAACTTCCCGCCAAAACTTCCCGCCAAAAACTACCCGCCAAATTTATAGCGCCAAAAACACAGTATATAAATACATACATTGCATCATTTCACATAAATCTCTTTACAATCAAATTAAACACACAAAACAAGCACATTATGGATCACATTTCTGATGAAATAATCTTTTTTGGGATACTAACAAGAGTGCCACCAAAGGCTGTTGGTCGATTCAAGAGTGTATCTAAGACATGGAATCCAGTACTTTCAGGAAATGCCTTTGTAAAGGAACATTGTTCTCGCTCGGCAATTCCATCTAATCAAAAAGTTCTCATAATTGAAGACCAAACGTGCTCCATTTATCCAATCAACTTTGAAACCCATCATTACGAGCCGGGCAAAAGCATCACCATTCCTTTCAACCTTCAATCACATGGTAATCTATTCAATCCCTTCTCTATACTATCACATTTGAATGGATTATTGTGTGTTTGCAATAAGTTGACATCCGAGTTGTTCCTTTGGAACCCAGTCACTACGGCTTTCAAACGATTGCCATCCCCATATTCCAACGATTTCTATAAAGATATTCTTGATGCAGTTGGTTTGTACACCAACACGCACGATGATTTAAAAGTCTTGTACATAAGGCGTAGGGATGATACGCTTTCTGTCAATTTGTATTCTATGAGTGACGAATCATGGAGATACATACCTCTTATATTACCATCAGAGTATCTAACCACCCGTTTCTATTTGTCATCTGGTACTTTGTGTGGTGGTAATCTTTATTTCACTATTACCGACTCAATGGTTGGAGGTAGCCATTTCATGATTTCTTTTGATGTAAATTCAGAGCAATTTAGTATGTTAAGCTTTCCACCGATTCCTAGCCACGGAATCGCTCAATTTCGATTATTGAATGTAAAAGATGAGATAGTGATGTTTGCTGCCACTGGTTATCATGAGATGAAAATTGAGATGTGGATCCTTCAAGAAGGTACAAGGTATCGTATCCACTCATTTCCTCTAATATCACTCGATTTGTGGTGCTCGATAACACATTATGTGACAAACGGAAATAAGTGGTTTGTGATGGCAAAATTTCAGAAGATTTTTGAAATCGATACTGGTATGATGTGGTTTGACCGTTTTTATACAGTTACTTCTTGGACATGTTCTAATGGTGTGTTGTTTACGGAGACCCTTGTTTCACCTAATATCTAGGATATGCAATGTTTTCATTGTTAGGATGTAATGGTGCGTTGTCTAGGATATGTAATGCTTTAATTATGATATGTAATGTTTTAATACTTAAGATTACTAGTTTTCAAATTCATCTTGTATTTGCATTTATAGCATATGAAACCTTAATGGAAAGGGGAGAACCAAGCTGCACAAACAAATGACACAGACATAAACTCCTAAATTATGATAATTATGGGCTATTTTCCAACCATTAATTGTTTACAAAATATGGAGGTTGCATAACCAAATGTTTAACCAACCATAATCATCATAGCCCTACTGCAGCAATGTTATCCAACCATACACAAAATAATTGTTTACATCATAGACTTACTGCGGATGCAATGTTACCCAACCATAAACTGACAAATGACAATTCAAATACAAGACATCATAAACCTTCATTTCGATTCCATTGAAACCACCTTCTTGTGTTTCCAATAAAAACTGATCATTTGTTCGCGGTATGCCAGAGCAAACTGAATGGGATCATCCACCATCAAAGGAAGGTTGTGTGTCAAACGGTAGAAAAATATGCAGAGCCAAATACCACAATCTCCATAATAACCTCCCTGTACCGGCACATTTTCTTCATATCCAAAGGTTATTGAATAACTTTTGGGTTCAATGTTCTTTTTGGCCATCACCCCCGTCTCTTCTAAATAATGTGGAATTACCGTTCCAAAAGTTGCCATAAATTCATCCCACCATGACTTACCTTCGTCATCAGGACCCAGGAGGCTGTCGTATATCGTAACTACACCTGATCGAATATGAAGTACTCCCAAAGCCCAATGAACTCTTGGTTCATTTATTGGAAAGTAAACCTACAATATCAAAGGTGTAGACAATGAAAATCAGACCCAAATACATATCTAAATTGAGACCTGATAGAAATGGACTTGTTACCTTTTCAACATTTTCATCATACCAAAGCACGCCATAGGCAATGCCATTTGCATAATAAAACGGGAGGTCTCGCTTTACAATCTGTGGACTGAAATATGGCCCGGCCATTACCCAATCAGCATCATGCGGTCTAAAATGCCACAAATACATAAACCATGCCTCTATGTGCTGCAATATCAAAGTATACAGAAAATAGTTACTTATTAATGAAGATGTTCAGACATACATATGTTTTCAACAAACTCAGATCCACCAAAAGAAACAATAACAATTACTATCAACCACACATGAGATCAATAACAACAATTCCAAACAAATCTTCAACAAACTCAGATCCACCAAAAAGAAACAACAAGTAAAGTAGTAGCAGCAAACCACAGAAACTAACCAAAGAGAAAGCTTAACTTGAGTTGTCTAATAAGCTCTAATTGGAAAACTACCTACTGATCCCTAACTACTAACTGAAAATCTATCAAAACCAACTAATAACAAGCAGCTTGGACCTGAATTGATCACTCTCAGCTCAATTCCATTCTCTTAAAAAACTGGGTGCAGAACATGTGTCCTTCCCTGCAGTTGAGCCCACAATAAAATTCACAAAAATAAGACACCTATGGGATTCTAAAGGTGTGCTGGGATACTTCACACTCAAAAAATTTCAAACTTTAAAACCTCACACAAAATTCAGGATAATTCTTGGAGATTTTAGGTTTTCGGGATAATATGAACTTTGACTTTTGGAATATTCTTAAAATTTTGACAAGTCTGAAATTGTAACAAGGCTAGGCTGCTGTATAATGCTAAAATGGAACTACAACAAGCAGATTGAACAAGCTCTAAACCAATATGATGGTCAAATTGCCCCGCATTATACTTTAGAGTAATGAACCAAGCAAATTTAGGCAGAGTTAAAGCCTAATCAAAACACCCCTATCTCTACTGATGTGAAAGGTTCACAAAGTAAATGACTTCAATAACAACTACACTTTACTAATTATGCTATACTAAGCTGAATTGAACCTAACTAAGCAAATATGAATAACCAGTAACAACAATAGCATTCAATACATGATATAGTGAACATGGTGCAAAATCTTACTTGAGACTCTAAACCAATCTCCTCCATTCATATGACAGACCACTGTTTCAAACCACAATCTTGGATAAGCCAATAAGCTCAAGGATGCAAGCTTATGGGGGCAAAAGTCCAAATTGAGATGAAACGTTACATAAGATGAAAATACCTATTCTAATAAACTAACGAAAATATTAGTCCCTTACACACTAACTTTATCTTTTTTAACAAATTGAGATGAAACGTTACATATGTTTAGTAAAGAAAATAGTCTAAGAAACATCACTCATCTTGAATGCGATAATGAAGGAGTGTGGCATGTCATGAACAGTCCACACTATATCATTCTCGCATTGAAGATGTCTCAATTATAACGGCATATCTATCTAACGACTTTTGGTTTTGAGCTTTAATGCTTTATTTTCAGGATACCGTTTTATACAGGTTGGTGTTTGATCAAACACCAACCTGTATAAAACGGTATCCTGAAAATAAAGCAATAAAGCTCAAAACCAAAAATTGTTAGATAGATCTTCCGCTATAATTGAGCTTTAAGTCCTTAGAAAACATGTTCTTACTATCATTTTTATCGCTAAAAAAAAATGTCATGAACATACTTATTAATGAAGTAGATTCGACGACATTATAGAGCTAATTAAATAACACTAACTATTGTCAATAAACCCTAATCAATAACCTGATTACATAAGATGTATTAAGCTATTGTGCAAATACCACTTATGCAACTAATCATGAGAGTTATGCAAATACCTATTCTAATAAACTAACTGAATGATTATTGTTATCATTATTTTTACTAACTGAATGATGAACAAATCTAGATGTAAGATTTTCATCAGTTTATCATCCAAATAGTAATAGTAATAGTAATAAGTATAGTTATTATTGTTGCGTTTCTATTAATAACTCCTACACTCGATATGAAGTACTCGTAACAATTCTGCGTGTATCAATTGGTAACATTTAACAAACATCTAGAGGCAACTAAAGCAACTTCAAGGTCATTGTAGGCCATACATACAAAGACGAACCATGATACTACATGGCATAAACAACTTCAAGCAAATTTTTTTAAAAATGCTACTTAACAGATAATAATGACGTACCAAATCATGGAGCCAAGCGCGTCGGTTTCCATCCTTGCCCACTAAAGCAGCCCAAAACTTATTATAAAAGTACCCATTAACCCATGGTAAAGCAAATGTCATTTCCTTCTTTGTACGCAATAACATGTTTATTTCCAGATGAGGATTGATCATGGTGGGAGGGGAAAATTCAGGACGATTCAATTTATGTGAAACATTTAGATGAGAAAATAATCATGGTTACTAAACTAAACTACTGGAATATGGTCAAATATATAAGGTACAAAAAAATACAGAAACGGACATATACCTCTACCCACGGTTCAAGAATGATATCATTTCCATCTTCACCAATCAGAGCCTGCATCCTAGACTTGGATATCTTAGCTTTAGTACGACACTTTTTGGTTCTTTTTGGGGTAGTAGGTGGTGGAGCTGTATACGGATGACAAAGATGTCGGCTCTTCTTTCGCTCACGTTCGAAAGGAACCTTTACAGTTTTAACATCATCATCCATCTGCTCATCCAACGAAACAATTAATGAAAATAAAATAGGCGACAAATTTTGTTATGGATTAGGCGACAAATTTGAATTTAGTAAATACCACATTAATCTCGGAGATTTCCGGATTAGGCGACAAATTTTTTTCTGCCTCAGCATGCGTTACATCAACATCCTAAAAAAATGAAAGAGTGGAAAAGGATTAGTCCCTTACACACTAACTTTTATCTTTTTTAACAACTTTAGATGAAACGTTACAGATGTTTAGTAAAGAAAATAATCTAAGAAATATCACTCATCTTGAATGCGATAATGAAGGAGTGTGGCATGTCATGAACAGTCCACACTATATCATTCTCGCATTGAAGACGTCTCAATTATAACGGCAGATCTATCTAACGGTTTTTGGTTTTGAGCTTTAATGCTTTATTTTCAGGATACCATTATATACAGGTTGGTGTTTGATCAAACACCAACCTATATATAACGGTATCCTGAAAATAAAGCAATAAAGCTAAAAACCAAAAACCGTTAGATAGATCTTCCGCTATAATTGAGCTTTAAGTCCTTAGAAAACATGTTCTTACTATCATTTTTATCGCTCAAATAAAATGTCATAAACATACTTATTAATTAAGTAGATTCGACGACATTAGAGAGCTAATAAAATATACACTAAATAACTAAGTAAATAAATCCGAAAAAAGTTAATTTCCAAAATTTTCAGGATAACAATGGGACAATATTATATAACTCAAGACATGAGATTTGCATACCACATTACTCCCTGAGTTGTCCCGAATGGGTGACACCAATTTGCATACCAGTTCATTGTCATCATGTGTGACACCAATTTGATCATCAAAACAATTGGTATCCTGAAACTGAGATACAATTAAGTCAAAGTAATCAGTAAATTTCCAACACAAATGTTTAAAGTAATCAGTTAATTTCCAACACAAATGTTGATTAGGTATGAAAATTTCATACCATATCCTCAGGAAGAGTGGAAAAGGTGGGAAAATCCATCAAATCATTTGCTGAATCCTGAAACGTAATACAAAATTATTATCTGTAAACTAAACCTCGAAATTGGTAAAACTTAAAGTACATAAATAAACCTCCATATGGTCTTTAAAACACACCTTCAAATCTTCGACAACGACATCATCATCCTTAATAGCATTGTAAGCATCCTCTTCCATAGGTTCAAATACCTGTTTCTAAAAAAAAGAGGTGTAAATACATAAATAAACAGATCATATATCTAAATAAGTATTTACTAAAACACACACCTTTGAATTTTCGACACCGACATCCTCTTCAATAGGTTCCTAAACAGATATTAAACAGACAACAATTCAAAACATTCATAATCTCAAATAAAAATATTAAACAGACAACAATAACTATACTAATAAACAACACTCACCTTTGAATTTTCAACACCGACAACATTGTCATTAGTGTTTGGATTCTCAACATCAGAACGCAATTCAATCACAATCTTTGACTCACCAACGGCCTCTTTAGGAGGATGGTTAACATCTGGTTCCATAGCATCTGTGGTAACCTTACCTTGTTTCACTAATTGCTCTATTGCAGCTAAACGACCTTCCACCTCAACCATCCTTTTCATAAGCTGCTTCTTGGTCATGCGCCTAGTGCATTCATCCACCTCCACATCACTAGAATCAGCGTCATCAGAATAAGTTTCTTCCACAACTCTTGTATGCACCTCAGTACGGATACGTACCTCCTTGCGGAATCCTTTTCGACAAACCCTAGACTTAATCTTATCCCGTTTAACTGGTTTGTATGAACTTGAATTTGATCCACCTGCTTTGTGAAATAATTCTAAACTTGATATAAACCAGTCTGATGCCTTCTCGGCAGCTGTTGGAATGATGGATTGAACTGGTGTTGGGACATAAAAAAGTTTCTCATAAGCTAATTTGTTAAACACAGTCACATCACTCCAAGCAACCCCCCGTGGAAGAGCCTTCTCATCTTTGTCCCACCATAGCTTTGAATTAGAAAAGGTTTCAAGGACAAAAATGTGTAATAGTTTGAGAATTATAAGTGAATTTGACTTTTTAATGAAGAAACTAGATATCTAATGCTAATATGCTATATTTAGCCTATGTGTGATTAATATGAACTATTTGTTCAAAAGGAACCTCAATCAGACAACAATTACTCAGCTCAAATACCTGATCTAAACACACCTTATTTCAACTGATGTGAACTTTTATGAAGCAACTATGTCAAAGTATCACAGAAACACAGAACCAAAGTGAAAGAAAATATCATACAGTACAACAATCACATTATTTGCAGCCAGCTGTCACAATAAGATTAAAACACTAGGACAACTGCAAGTACAACAATGAACCTCCTATTATTTGCAGCTGATGCACGTAAAAAATATCATACAGTACAACAATGAACCTCCTATTGTTTCAAACAAATGACCAAATAAACCACATTGGTTATTTACACTACTGATCTCAACGGCGAGTTAAATGCTCTGGCCTTGGACATCGCTTGCATGTTTGAGCAGACAAAGTTTTAGATTTTTTAACTATGCAGGAGACACTATACCTCGTATTGATTTTATTATAATTATTCTTGGAGTGAGTTACATATATTTTACTCGTGTAAAATAAACAAGAAGCTTAAAGGGTAACTATTAAAAACCTTAAAAAGATAAAAGAATTAAATGCGGATACTATATGTAACTATTAAAAAACCCTACCCACATCTGCAGCATCTCAGAAGATAAGTAACACATGTAAATGCAGCAAGAGTTAAATGATACCACACCCTACTATATGTAACTATTAAAAAACCCTACCCGCCCTACTCTTATTTCCCGATACTAATTTTTTTTTAATGATGTGCCTGAATAAAAATTGCGTCTTTCCCGTTTTCTGCGTTTTGTTCTATGCTTGCTATATGCGCAATCAGTCATGGCCTCTCTGAAACATGTGGCAATAAGTTATAGGTTTGTGAAGCTGTTACCAATAGGATACTGATACATATGTTTAAACATATAATTAGGCGTACCACTTAGGCATGTCAATCAATGTTTTTTCCCGATATGATTAAAGATATGATTAAAGACGGATTTTATGTATTTTTGTTCCTGGATGTAATTTGAAGAATCATAATACTTGCAAGACCATGTTTAATTACACAAGTACTATAAAAACTTAAAAAGTATGACATATATCATACACTTCATTTATCAAATTCAATCTTGAAATTGCAAACATGTTTGTCTTTGGTGCTTGAAAACTTGAAAGTCTAGCGTGACTTTTCTATTAGTAATTATTAAACATATATAAAGTCCTAAAACTTGGTTACAACTTTTTAAAAAAGGTTGTGAAATGGACAGTAGTGTTAGGGGCCCCTATCAAATGAAATGATTCTAAAAGGACAAATAGTCAAAAAGACGTATATGGCAAGCAAGAAGGTGTATAATACCACAAGTCTTTATCGTAGGTCCCCAGAAAGCTGGAACCAGTTGATCAAAAATTTATATCCCTTTGTTTCTCTATGCATGAAGTCTTTTTCTAGAGTCTTGTTAGAAAGTGACTTAACCTTTAGCGTTTGTTTCTCATATTTTGTTTTGGATATTTCTTAATTTGAGTCGGTTTAGAATTTGGTTGTTTTTAGGTCATTGGTTGCTTATAAATAGAGGCCAATGTCATTAGTTTTATTTGTAGCTTTAGAATTAGAATTTGGTAACTTTTGAATTAGAAGTTTGTGTTTGGTATCTTTGAATTTGGTTTGATAATTTGAATAAAGCTTCCGCTTCATTTTATCGGTTCTTTCGTTTTCTGAATTACTAACAAGTCTAGTTCCAAAATTGTATAAAACCAATTTTATTTTAATTTTATAAATCCACAAGCTTTTAACTACTCTCCGTGTCCCATAATAAGTGTCCACATTTCTATTTTGGGTTGTAAGAAAATAAGTGTTCATTTCCTATTTCAACCCGTCAAAAAAGACTTTAGTGAGTATAAATGATATTATTGGTAGAAAATATAGTCGGTGGGTATTACTAAAACTGTGTGAATTTTCAAAGTGGACATATTACTAAAACTGTGTAAAAAATATCATACAGTACAACAATGAACCTCCTATTGTTTCAAACAAATGACCAAATAAACCACATTGGTTATTTACACTATTGATCTCAATATAAAATTAATTGCTACTGGTCTATTTTCAAAGTCATACGAGATATATAAATGTTGACAAAAGGGGTAAAAAGACGCATGCAATCTGAGATTGGTTCAAATAAGGTCTCAATGACACATATACTTAATAAATAACTACGAAAGTATACTAACCTTCAACGCGAAAGCAAATCCGTATAAGTTATATACTGCCTGTATGCCGCCCCTTTCCTTGCATAACCTTCCATATATTCATTTCTTTTTGAAGAGACCAACATGAAAATCCTATCGTGAAATTCTTGCCACATATGCTCCCCCCACGGGAAAGCATTCCATGCAGCCAAGTCGTCTACCAGAACCACAATCTCACTCACCATCACATGCCTTGTTTCTTGACCCATAAAAACATAATCAGCCGCTAATAGAAGGCATACACGCAGAGCATCCTCGGCCGGTATGTGCTCAAAATCTTTACTCTCAAGCATCTCTATCAGATTTTCCCCCTTCAAACACTTAAGACCAGGGAACACACGCTTCATAAATCGAGACTTAACACCCTCCAAATGATCTAATGAGATTTTCCCAAATCGAAAACCTGTTATAAGACAGAATTCTTTCCTCCCCATCTGTATGGTGTGTTGGCCAATATCAAATATAAATGGGGTACCATAAGTTGCATCAGTAACATTCCTTTGATGAGAAAGAATGAAATTCAACAGGTGGTTTTCATGATCTTCAGTTCTTATTTCTAGCCATCGACCAAAGACACTATCTTTAAACATATTATAAGAACTTTCCCCTCTATCCAATAGACGATCACGAATCTTTGTAAGTAAGTATAACTTACTTCTAATATTTACCCTCGCATTAACAACCTAAATAAACAAAATAAACAATAGAAATGTATATAAGCACACATGAGGTTGTATTAACAAAACTGATATATAAGCTCAATAAACAAAATAAACAACAAACAATAACTAACACAACAGATCATATAAGCTCATAACGCACACAATACTAAAAAGGTTTATGCCACTTATGTGCTTATTAACCTACATATCATTGAATATCCAAACCTAAAAGAGTTTATGTGCTTATTTTTAAGCAATTTTACAAAATAAATTAAGCAGCTTTACAATATAACTCCATATCCAAAACCTTTAAAATAAAACCACTTATGTGCTTATTTTTAAGCAATTTTACAAAATAAATTAAGCAGTTTTACAATATAACTCCATATCCAAAACCTTTAAAATAAAACCACTTATGTGCTTATTTTTAAGCAATTTTACAAAATAAATTAAGCAGTTTTACAAAGCAGTTTTACCTGATCAATCAAACCACTTATGTGCTTTTTAACCTACATATCATTGAATCGAAACCCTAAAACAGTTTGTGTGCTTATTTTTAAGCAGTTTTACAAACCCTATTTGTACACTATAACTCCGTATAGAAAACCTGATAAATCAAACCACTTATGTGCTTTTTAACCTACATATCATTGAATCCAAACCCTAAAGCAGTCTTACAAGATCAATTAAGTTTAACCTCCATTACACTATAACTCCGTATAGAAAACCTGATCAATCAAACCACTTATGTGCTTTTTAACCTACATATCATTGAATCCAAACCCTAATCAATAAAAAACCCATATGTGCTTATCAACATACATTTCAATCAATATAATAATACATAATCTGCTTATATACACTATTCAATAAACTGCTTATGTGCTTACTTTTAAGCAGATCATTGTTAAATATAGCCATTGCACAACCAATCATTGTTAAAAAACGCATATCATTGTTAAATATAGCCATCACTAAAATGAAGTAAACCCTAAAAAAATAATCGATTCACTATGGAACTTACGTGGAGTCTAGTAGGAGCCATAACTAAAACCTTATGATTTTACAGCATCAGATACGATCGGCTTTTTGTTTCAGTTCTTGTAATGTGTGTGTGAGATTTGGAGGAAATGATCTGTTTGTTTTTTGATCTTGTAATGGAAATGATCGGTCACCATCAAAGTCTTTTAATATTATTAAAAGTTGTACTTGGAAGATCTAAGTGGGATTTTATTCCTGAAAAGGTACATATTGTTTCTTTTCCAATGTTACTTTTTGTATAACTTTCGCACATTAGCCGAAAATCGCACATTAAAAATCGCACATTTGTAATAAGAAGTCAAACAGCACGTGTGGTATATTTAAAATCGTGTGGGCCTGCAAATGATTGGTTATGTACCTTTGGGATGGACACGTGTCAAGTTTCTGGTAGAATCGCACATTCGCACAATCGCATATGACTCTTTTGGGAAAGGCACTTATTTTTGGCATGATTTTAGAAAAGCTAAAAGTTTTTGGCATCATTTGGGAATTGCCTCAAATGTAAATATATCATACCTTTATACTAAGATAGACCTAAGAGCTAAGGGTAGGGAAAATACAGGGGTGGCTCAAGGGTAAAGCTACTAAAGCCATCGCTTTAGGCCCCCGATATTTTAAGGCCCCCGATATTCTAAAGCACAATCATGTATAAAGTCGTTACATCTATTCTTCAATAGTAGTTCAGCATCGCCTTTTGGGCCTCAACATTTTTTAAGCCCCCTAATTTCTTAAAATACCTGATACATTTTAAGATTTGAAGTCGCAACTACATTTATGTCTGTTCTTTAGACCTAAAGTTTATTATATACTAAGTTAATCATTTTAATTTTGTGAAAACGGTCAAGATTGTCTTTTGGGCCAATGAAAACAATAGTTAAACTCATTTTAGTAATTTTTAGGCCCCTGTTTACTAAAATACGTGATACAAGTTAGATATGTATAATTTTATCTTTATTCTTTAGGCATACGAACAATCAGACACGTACTAAGTTCATATTTTGGTTTTATAAAATGGACCAATGTCATCTTTTAAGGTAACGGGAAAAAAAATGAATTAAGCTCATTTTTGTAATCTAATTCTTAAAGACCGGAGTAATAGATAGAGTAGTAAATGAACTAAAAGCTCAACTATCTTTTTGTGAATTAAGCTCATTTTTGTAATCTAATTCTTATGCTCTTTTAATTATGTACTTTTTGTTTAATGTGTTAATAAATGAATACGAAGAAACTTTGTTCTTATACAATGATTACGAGCATAATATTTCTTTCTCTTAATTGTTTTAAGTATTCGTGTAGGGTTTGCTGATAAAATGTTCACGAAAAAACACATACAAGCACACTCATGTTGGTTCAATCTTGTCATCTTAGCCCTACTTCTAGAGCACCGAAAGAACGACGTTTGGTTTTTCTATTTGTTATTTTGTCTTTTGGTCATCAATTGGCTCTTAAGCGTTCTTGGTTTTTCTATATAGACGTTATATAGACAATTTTACTAAAACCATAGCAAATAATCGAAAGGCCCCGTTTTAAAACTTTGCTTTAGGCCTCCGTAAGGATTGAGCCGCCCTTGGGAAAATACTTTCATAAAGACTCAAACATGAGCTCAAACATGATACACAAAATTCGTCGATTACTTAGCAAAAGTCACAACGAGAACACAAACACGTTACTAGTTTTTTCAAGACATGTAATCGCGTGTTTTTTCAAAATTATCGGCTCGTGTATCTACTCATGAGTTGAAAATGCTATCTCCTCTAGATATTCATATATCATTTTCTTACTCAAACGTGCATTGATCATTAAGTTCAACTCAAATTTCATGATGTAATTTTTGATCATTTACAGCAAGACTTGTAGCAAATGGTGTACAATTTTACATGGTTAAAATAAGTAAAAGACCAAAATCTTATGAGTGAAAATCCTGAATTTGAGGCCACCCCACGTGAGCAATTAAATTCCACGACAATCTTTCTAAACAACTATTTTGTTCCAAGTTTCAACTAGAGTATGAATTCAACGTAGGACCATATACACAAGTATTTTTTAAAGTGTAACAATCTTAATTATTTACTTTAAACAAATTATAAAAACAAAATGCCCTACTGTGTACTAGTACCATTCTGCTGGTGGCGCGATGGCATGACATCGGTTATGGACCTATATGAATGTTGGGTGTAGCTGTAGCATGAGCCATACTTGATTTTGAGTCACGAAGTGTATGTTTAAAAAAAAAAAAAAAAAAAAATCATTTTCAATAGTTATGAAGGTATATACGTTTTAGACTTTTAGTGTTTACTTAAGTACTTTGTAAAAACACACATACATTATTTGTGTGTAACTTCTCAAGATATGTTTACTCGAGGACTCGGGTCTATTTTGTACCCAACAAGGATTGTTTTGGCGCGCTTTGTTGCGGGCCTGTTTAGTCAACCATCCACACATCGGCTGACACACAAAGGAGATGCTTGGGACATAAGATAGCATTCTCCTTACAATGACACAACGCGTTTTGTGATTTACTACGAGTGGAGTTCTTAGGAATAGGCAGTTAAGCGTGATCATGTGAGAGTAGTACTGGTTTGAGTGACCTGCCGGGAATTCTTCACATTAGGGCCACAAAAGCAAAGCCGTGAGCATGCGGGCAAAGCAGACAATATTGTGGTCTGAGTAGGTGGGATGTCACATAATGCGAGCAGGACACCGAACCTTGCCCCATCGGTCCTTGCGGCGTAATCACCGGCCAATGTTGTTCTTTCTTTGTGGTGTATTTATGTTTTATTAGGCTATGTGTAGGTCAGGGGGTCTCCGATAACAATAACTTTTGGAGAAAGGTGTTTTTATTTAAGTTATAAGTTCCGACTTATAACAGAAAATACATAAATAACAACACTTTTTACTATATGCGAGACAGATAACTCCAAAACACCTCTATCCTCTTGCTAGTTTAATTAACATATCATTAGTCAAGAAAGTGATTTGTTAAATAATACAATACTATAAAATGGTGGGGCTAGAATTGAAAAAGAAAAAAGGCAACGGCTGAGCACGACAAAGCATAGCCCGAATTTTAAGGGTCGTCTTCTCGTAAATCTAAACACACCATTTCCATTCTTTAATTATTCGTTTAGTATTTTTCATACTTTTATTAACAAAACATTTCAACAAAAGATATCGAATGAAAAAATTCACCAAAGTATGTAAAATAGTTAACAAAACGTGACTCGACTTAGACTCGACTCAACTCGATTTTATCGATATTAATTAAGGTTTCTTCTTTTTGGTTGTAAGCAAAAACGATAACCGTACATAATCTGGTTGGAGCAGAATATGTGATATATATAGTCTTTAATCAGTGAAACTTTTACCCAAGAATAAGATTTTACCTTCAGAATATTTTTATGTGAAAATTATGTAATATTCTTAAACTAAGTCTCTTTAAAGCCATCTCCAACCATATACTCTAAAAATTCTTCAAATTTAATGAAAAAATAACATATTTTTTAAAAATTCCTCATCTGAGAACTTGTCTTCTCAATCATATCCTTCAAACTTCAACTTTAAAATATTTTATATTAAACTTAGTTTATTTTTAACTAATAAGAGTGCAAAGTGAGGGAGTGACCAACAATACGTTATTTATGTGCCACATCGCCAACTCATCATCTTTTCAATAACACATCAATAACTAAAGCATCCTCTCAACAAAAAAACCAATAACACTTTGTAGGTCTTACAAAATATCCCATCAAAAATACTCACTCACTTAAAAAAAAGTTGGTGCAATGGCTAAAAACCGAAAGGCGGACGAATTGCGGGACAAACGGTGCAGTATGCGCGTCGTTCGTCTGTTGTTAGGTTGAATGGCGGGCGAACTACACCCCTCACCGAGCACTCTAAGTTAAACTCTAACCACTTCATGTTTATGACAGGATTTATAGCAATATTTTATGTTTTGGATGATGAATAGTAATCCTTCAAATATAAAGAGTAAAACTAAAATTTAAAATAAAAATACAATCAGGTTATAAAAGTATGTAGTTGTTAAAACTTGAGACAAACCTTGGTGTGTTTTGTGAGATTATTAATGTTTTCTCTTTTCAACTTGTCCCATATTTTCAGGTTGGATAAAGCGTCTTTAACTTCAATTGTTTATTAATCATATGCTTCAAAAGATATGTGTAGTTGTGTTTGTAGATCCCCTGTTTTGGTCAGATTTCAGTATCATCATAGATTCATTGTAGGGTTGTGTGATATCTGTTGTTTGCATTTTGCTTGAATTGTCTTTGGGGAATGTCCAATAGATAGTATGTGATACTCATGTTGTAAATTGTTTTGATGTTTAATATAAATTTACCTTTGCACCAAAAAAAAAATAAATAAAAAATTCCAACAATTGTAGATTATTTGGCCTTTGAAAATAAAATAACTTTAATCATTTTATTTTGTTGCACTTAAATAATTTATTAGCAACAAAAACATGTTGTGTATCATTTGAAAATTTTGGTTTTGATTTTTCCAGACAAAATAATCAGATGTTAAAACAAATGATGTTTACTACTGGTAGTATAGAATGTCAAGACAAAAATATACAAAAGCAATTTCTCAAAAAAGTTCATTGGCCTATTTTTTCTGGATTTATTACAATTACACAAGTACACAACACCGAAATGAAAAAAAAAAAAAAAAAAAAAAAAAAAAAAGTGGATTTATGAAAATGGAAACATGTAGAAGAGAGGAAAACTGAGAATTGAACCATAGACCTTGAAGGTAAACTATAATACACTTACCAGTAGACTCCCTCTAGAGACATTACATATCTCTTGTTGAATCTATTTATCATAAATTTTTAGAACAAGATGGAAACTTTATATATGGGCTTTATCCCATAACAATGACTACAGGCCCAAAGATTTGAATGAGAATAATCAACAAATAGATTGTAAATTCAAAATCTACACGGCGAAAAATGTTTGCAGTTAAACTTAATTATGCACACAATCTTCGCAAACTTAAAACTAAAGACATAAATAATAGCAGCCGCGTGTGTGGTTGCGAGTGGCGGCGTGCTAAAGTTACCTCGAGTAACTTGCATGACAGGAAACATGGGCCACTAAAACAAAATTGTCTAAACTTAAGAAAGTAAATATAGGATATCCAACTTAAGACCTGACGAACATATAAGAAAGACACCTACCAGCTACTATACTTACTAGTTCATTTCTTGCATCTCTTTTCTATAAGAACACAAAACAGATCATCCGAGGTCCGAACTCTAAAGTGATATGTTACTTATACATGGGCCATTTACTCTTTCATACACAATATTTTACAAGGATTAGCCCAGCTAAGTATTCCAGGCCCATAAACTTTCAATCAAAAATAACAAACAAACGTAAACGAAATCGTTAACTGGGAACTCGACCATCGGAAAAGTTTAAAGAGGAGGAAAATTTTCACCACGGGACCCGCGTACGAAACTTTCATGTATGTTTTTGGACAGTTTGTCCGTGCATTGCAACAGATTTATCTGCAACATTATAAAGATTAGATTTGTCAAGCAACGTGTAGTCGAATCATATTTTTTTTTCTACATCAAATGAAACAATTTTCTGTATCTCTTGGTTTGCTAAAGATTGTTTTAACATAAAATGTCCATCTGTTCACATCTGCTAGTTTGTAAAATTACAAACAATAATACGGAGTAATAACTAGTGTTGTACATCTAAAGGCAAACAAATTCAAACGATATTCGTGAAGTAATAATAATAACTGACTGTGTAAATATATAAAAACTTTTGATTCAACAAAGTGCTTACAAATAATAGAATCAGAAAACACCATGTAGAAATGTGAACGTGATAATTGTATTCAACACATAAAAAATGGAACTGAAGAAAAGCCACACATTACTTCACTCTACCATGTGATCTTGATTCCACTAATTATTCTCCAAAATCTTTTATTTATGGGGGTGTTAGAAAAGTTTTATTACAATATACACTTGCAATATCAAGGCTATAACAAAAACCCTAAATCAAATACTTCAAAAAAATTCAAAACACTCAATTACCTATAATCCTATATACATATGCATTATCATATATAACTGAGTTTATTATGCAAAGAGTAAATTGCAAAAATCGTCCCTAAAGTTTGACCAATTTGCATGTTTCGTCCCAAATATTTCGAAACTGCAAGGATCGCCCTTAAAGTTAACCTTTGGGGCATATATAGTCCTTTTTGGGGACGATACATGCACACGGGGCCAAAACTTTAGGGACGATACATGCACACGGGGCCAAAACTTTAGGGACGATACATGCACACGGGCCAAAATTTAGGGACGATCCTTGCAGTTTCGAAATATTTGGGACGAAACATGCAAATTGGTCAAACTTTAGGGACGATTTTTGCAATTTACTCTTATGCAAATAAAAAACATTAAATTGAATAACTTGCCTGAATACAGATCACGTCATTCAGTGATTTGAGAGAACAGTGTCTGGCCGGAGAAAAACATGGTGCCCCTTGCCCTGGCGGTTGGCCGGAGATCCTAATTCTCCTGGAGAATTAGGGTTTCAAAAATGGAGTTGTGAACCATAAGAATAAGAACTTTTATTTTTTTTGTCCATCCATGTTTCTATACCTTTAAACTTGGTAAAGGTTTTAATAACCGAGTTCAGCCTGTTGTGTATATTATACTTCCCATCCTCTATACTAATTGCATATAGCTTTGGAGCAGACAAATCTCCCTTGATGAAAACCGTCATTCCTGAACACCAATTAATTTCCAAGGTATCCAATGATGGAAATTCAAAAGATTCATTTCCTAAGCAAAATCCCTCGAGAATATGAAGATTACCAAATATTAAGGACTTTAGACAAGGGAACACCACAGTAGCATTCACTATGGCATCACATTCTTCTTCTCCCTTCACAATTACCTTCATACCCTCGCACCAAGTTATACGTAGTTCCTGGAGTTGCGATATACTACTAATCATGGAACATGTAAATACATATTCTAAACTATCACACCGGTCAATAGACAGTCTTGTTAGGTTCGGAAACTTTAATACTGTCCACTGATTGCTCTTCCATATATACTTCAGACTACATAACCACTCTAAGCCCACTTGTCTTAAGTTTGGAACTTCAGCAAAAAATTGAGAATCAAATACCTCAAATATCTCTTCAGTGTCATCACATCCCCCAAAATGAACAGTTTCAAGCTGTTGCAGTTGGTGCAACTTATCGGATGAAAAAAGAGTATGTCCAACACTAGGGTTATAATCCCAATCCATTCCTATCAAATTATGAAAAGACCAAGGAAACCGTTCCATAGTAGTAGGATGGTGTGAGCTTGAACTCTCAGAAGCTGGTAATCGAGTCTAAAGGGTCAAAAAATAATCCACAAACGTAAGTTAGATATAACGTCCACAATGAGTATGATATCAATGATGTTAATTAACTCTAATTAGAAGTTTTAAAAGAAAAAAGAAACTTAAGATGGGAAGGTTTCTTCTTTTGTAGTAAATAGAAAGTATACCTGATGTGAGGTGGTGGTCACCTGAAAGTTAAGGCCACATTCATAGCTATGTTTGCCTAAGCTTGTATTTATGAAGTTAAGCTTCGAAGCTGTAGATTGACCATAAGTGAACACCGTTATTTGTGGGCACTCACCGATCACAACCTTTTCCAATGCTGGCCATATGAATTCATTCTTCCCCAAGAAGAAACCCACAAAGTTTGGTAGATTGACTAGTATAAGGGACTTCAAATGAGGAAAGGCCACCACATCAGATGCTGTTGTCTGCTCTCCAATTTCTTCCGTAACAATGACTTCCATTGCCTTGCAATCCTTTACCTCTAACTCTTCAAGTTGCGTGAGGCTTTGAAGAGTGGAAAATGTGAATATATGTTCCAAAAGGCTGCACCCTTGAATTTTCAAGATCTTTAGTTTTGGAAGTTTGAGCATCGTAATATATTCTAGCCTTGGAAGTGACTTATCACTCTTGTTGTTGATCTCTTGAGTTTCAAACACCTCTGTCATCGATTCACAATCTTCTATTTTCAGCACCTGAAGCTTTTGCATTTGTCCTATAGCATACCATGGAATCACACTTGACAATGCATCACAATATGTTATACTTATCTCTCTAGCGTATTGGCATAAGGACCAAGAAGCTTGAGATAACTGGAAAAAAAAAAAAAAAAAAAAAAAAAAAAAGAAAGAAAAAAAGGAACTTAATTATATAATTAATAGAGCTAATAATATATATAACAAAATTAACCAACCTTTATTTTAGTCGCTGAAAATATAGGAAAAATACCTTAAGCTGATCATGAATATCAGTAGATATACCATTGGCACCACCACCAATACACTTGAGATTTCTGAGTGAATGAAGCTCAAGAATGTCTAAATGAGGGAAGAAAGTGGTGGTTGTGTGGGAATATATAGACGCATCTTCATCATCTCTGTTTGAAACAATCTCTTCAATACCATCACAACACAATATATAAACTTTCTTTAGGTTGAAAAGAAGTTTCGCTATGAGAGGTGAAAACAAATACTTGATGCTGTTGCACCATTGCATCTTTATGGTTGTGAGGTTATGGAATGAGGACTGTGACTGTGGTTTTTGAGGAATTAAGAATTCATTCCAATCGCACTTCCACACATGACTCATCCTCCCCATATCCTGTAACTGTAATACTTCAAGATAGGGGAGTATTGGTGGTTGTTGAGTACTTGTAGTCGTTATCTCAAAGACCACCTCCACAGCTTTGTAGGCATACAAATCAAGTTCATGAAGGTTATGGAAAGTGGGTAATAGATAGGATGGGGATGCAATTTTAGAAATCTCATTATTTGAGTCTTCCCCAAGTATAGACATAGCATTAATCTGCATATCACATTCATAAATATGAAGATAACTGCGACAAATTTAAAATATATATATATATATATATATATATATATATATATATAATAATTTCCATTGATAAAATATGAAGATAACTGCGACAAATTTAAAATATATATATATATATATATATATATATATATATATATATATATATATATATATATTTAATAATTTTTTAAGAAATCCAAGGAATATCATGATATGAGATAGAAGAAACAACATAGAAATAGTTGGATTTTCTTTTCTTTTATTATATATAACTGCTTTTCGATATATTATTTATAACACTATTTTTTGATATCAGAAGGCCAAAAAATACAAAGAAATGTCTTCAAAAATTTAGTTCTAACTTATAATACTATTTTTCTATTTATTTTAAAAATAATAAGTAACCTAATATTATTACTATTTTATTTATTTTAAAAATAATAAATAACATTCAAGTAATAAAAAGAGGTCACAAAAGGATAAAAACATAGTATAAGTTAAGAGCAGTACCTCTTGATCTTGGTTACACTCAACCAATTCATAGCTTCTCTCTCTTTCTCTGCCGCAGTGATAAATTTCAACTTTTTTGAGTGCTCTCATCTCAAAATTGGTTGTGGCAGGCGTGATGAAATTTTCAAACCTCTCACATCCTTGAATCCCTATGCTTTCAACAGCTTCAAATCCATGAATCAAGTTATTTCCAGCATCTTTTATCCTCCACACCTCTCTCAGCTTCTCTATCCAATACAGATTAATGCTTCTCAACCTGCTGCTAACTTTATCCATTTCACCAACACATCCCATGTCGATGTCGAATATCACTTCAATGGAAGCACATTCTCCAACTGTAAGCTCTTCTAGATGATGGAATAATTGCATTGGATTAGTTGGGAAAAGATTAACCAGACTATCACATTTCTTCACTTCAATGCTTCTCAAGCTGCTGGTACAGACCTTCTCTCCAATATTACCATTACGTCCCAAGTCAGTGTTAAATAATATTTGAATGGAACCACAACTTTCGACGCTAAGCTCTTGTAGATTATTTAGGAATGGAAATGGATTGCATGAAAAAAGCTTCACAAGACTATCACATCTCTTCACTTTAATGCTTCTCAAGCTGCTGCTAAGTTGCTCCATTTCACCAAAATCCATGTTGAACAAGACTTCTATGGATACACAACCCTCAACCATAAGCTCTCTCAAAGGGCACATATTACTAATACTAAACTGAGGAGGCCATATCTCCTTCAAATTCTCCATATTAGAAACAACCAGTTTCTCCAGCTTAGGAGCCGCATCCTGCAAAGTAAAAAAAAAAAAAAAAAAAGATTTTTTCATTCATTAGATACCCGCCTCTTATTAAAACACTTTTTGTTGAAACGATTGTTAATATAAGTATATTAATGCAAAGCATACTTACCTGTTCATTCAAGAAAGATTGCGTGGGGGATATATTACTATCGGGATAAATGCTTGTAAATTTCAGAAGGCCTTCAAGTTGCAATTCCATGAGACATGGCAGCTCAATTACATTGATGTTATTGCTGAAACTCAATAGCTTTGGTAGCTCAGCCAACCTAAGATACTTTAAGTTGGAAAACTTAATTTTATCTAATCCTTCATTCTCAGTATGTATGACTGCTTCCATATTAGGGCATCCAGAAATATCCAGATATTCAAGCTTTGACAAATTTGTTGCAACACTTGGTGTGAAAAGGTATGCCAACTCTGCACATTCTGAAACTACAAGGAGTCTTAAATTGTTAAACGAAGAGTATCCAGGAGCAGGATGTGGATATTCCACATCAACATCTTCAAGAGTTTTCATATCATTCACTTGTAAATAAAGTGAATCTGTGTTCTTAAACAACTCACTGATTTTAGAATTGAATAGTTCTTCTCTGTTGGTGATCAGCTTCAAGCTGTTTTGATATGAATGCATGTCAACTTTACTTGTGTACAGCTCGGCTCTAACTTCTGAAAAATAACATCCCACCGAGAGCTTGAACCTTTTAAGTTTCTTGAAAGACATATTTTTTAGAGGAGCATTGTTACCCACGAATTCAAATTCTAATGCAGAAAGGTTCTCTGAACGTTCTGCAAGTTCATTAAAGTTGTTGTCTGTGAAGCAGAATTCATCTCTATCAGAAGCTATCATATAAAGTTCTTCAAGTTTCACCAAGTTTTTTAAGACACCATCATCTATAACAAGAAAGTAAGAACCTGATACATCCAGTAATCTTAGCTTCTTCAAATTTCTGAATGTCGAAGGTAAGATTGTAATGCTAGAGTTAGCAAAGCTAAGCACTTCCAGATTCGAAAGATTTCCAATACAAGTTAAATCAAACATCAACGAGCAATGTTCGAGACAAAGAGTTCGAAGGTTGGTGGAGCACTGAAAAGATGTGGGAACTAATGGATACTCCAACTTCTCAAATGCTATAACTTGAAGCTTTTCCATTCCTACATAAAAGTCTTGAGGGAACCTTAGTGACTCGTCTCCTTGCATAAGTTTCAAAACTGTAAGGTTTGGAAACTTAAAGTCAATGGGAAACTCCAACATACCCTTGCATGCTAACGAAATTCGCTTGCAAGACTCGTTCATATCATTAGCTTCACTCAACTTTGAGAAATCATCATGGTGAATGATCCAACATCCGTCCTCACCACCTTTGGAAACAGTATCTACCACAAATGCAAGCACAAGATCATGCATTTTCACACACTCATAGTCATCACTATCACCATCCATCAACAAATATGCATTTTTGAGATTGCTCACACTTGTTTGTGTGCATTCTCTAGCATCTTCGATGGTATAAACTTGTTTTAAAAGTTTTAAACCCCATGCATATCTTGCCAGATCTTCTATAGGAACACTAGTGTCCTCAGGAAACAAGCCACAAAGCAGAAAAATAGCTTTATCCTCTTCTCGTTCTACATTCTTGTAGCTTATATCAACAATTTCTAGCACGCTATTATTTTTCTTCAAACGCTTGAGTGTATTCTTCCATACACTCATTTTCTTTTCACATTTAACAGTTGCAGCAATGATTTTGATGGCAAGAGGCAAATAACCACAGTTTTTTACAATATCACATCCTATTCGATAGAGATCACGATCATGTTCGGCTGAAATCCCTGCGATTTGACAAAAGAAATCCCGTGCTTCCCCTTCCTCCAAGACATCAACTCTAACTACTTCAAGAAAAGAATCAGCATCAACTGCAATCTGTTGGCAGATACTTTCATCTTGTGATGTGAGCAACAACTTGACCCCCTTTGGTAAAGGACTCCCTAATCCAATATCTTCAAGTTTAATCTTCTCCCACACATCGTCCAATATCACCAGACACTTTTCTTTACTATCTGAATATCTTTCAAATGTTTGATGAAGATAGTATATCATTTGCGTTTTATCATTAAAATTGGTTGGAGTTTGGCCTCTCTGCAGAGCTATAGCCTTCTGGATGGCAAACAAGTTGGGAGTACTCCCAATAACAACATCCACAATCAAATTAAACATCTTTTCATTTTTTGCAACCTCTTTCAGTTGTTTCATCAGCGTGGTTTTCCCCACACCACCCATTCCACACAAAGCTATCACTCGAGCCGTATCATCATCATCTTGTTGAAGGAGTTTCAATGCATCATTGAATATCTTTACTCTTGAGTCGAACACATTTTCGGTATTTCCACCTGATGTTGATGCCGGGCTTTTGGAATTGACTCTTCCAAAACCGACGTGGGCATTACCAAGGTTTGCAGATACAACTTCCATTTTCCTGAGACATAAGAAATCATGTAAACATAACAAGGGGTGGACACAAAAATGAATTGGCTTGGCGTGGGTCTAAACAGGTTTCGAGTTGACCAGTAATAAAAACAGTTCATGTTTGTGTTAGTCATGAGTTAACCAGGTCGAACCACCAACCCATTAGTTACATGGGTGACGTTCGGGCCGTAACTAAAACAAACCAGCTGAAGGAATGAGTATGTTAATTATAGGGTGTCAGGGCTAGCTTTTTATTCTTTAGCTTTTCTGCTTGTTTTCATACAGCTTAATTATCTGGAATGGAATTATAATTATAATCTTCAAGCAAATAAATATTGTTTTCAGATATAAATTGTATTTTTCTATAAAAATAAGTGAATCCTAACACTATCTCCTAAAGTGTTTATTGTAACAGCTTATATCACTTATTTATATGCAATAAAAAAAAAAAAAAAAAAAAAAAAAAAAAAAACTGGAGTAATATAAATTCAGGCATGTGATCAAACAGTTGGTATGTGTAAAATGAGATAATCAAATAACATGTAGTAACAGATTTCAAAGAACTCACCAGTTGTCAAAGAAGATCAAATCCACCACACAGAACTGATCGAGAAAATATCAAAAGTCAACCAAGGGTAGGTATAAAGACTAGAGCATCAAATTTGCTTCACTAGTTTATTTGAAAATTATTTTGAGACGCGTTATGGGATATACTGATAAAATGCAAAAAATGTTAGTGGGTCAACTTGCATAATTATATAGTTTAATACCCCCACTAAAAAGATATGATCATGGTTCGTCCCCGAACTTGTATAAAAAATATACACGTTGAGTTCAAATTCAAAATAAATACGCTTGAGGTCCTTACTGTTCATTTTCTGAATCGTCCAAGGTCCATTTGACTTAACATGGTCAGTCAATGGTTGTTGAGTCCCCATGCACATGAGACATGAGAGTATTTTGGTCATTTCATCACGTTATGTTAATTATTTTGGTACAACCTTAGGGACAAACGGGGTAAAATTTACTCTTAAAATTAACAGTTTAACACCATCACTTTATCCACCCTACTTCTTCTTTTATCTCCGCTCACCACCACCAATCATTACAACCATCTACTACCAATCATTACAAGTTTACAACTATCCACCACCGTCCCAAACCAACAAAAGTTCGGGAGTTATCCTTGATCAGCCTTAATACTAATTCATACTTTTAGGTTTTTTATGTTCAGGTTATGTAGGCAGAGTGCGAGTAACTCAATCACATGTACACAACCTAATTGGGTATCACCTGACCATTTTCGACTATTTTCTAGCTACCCGAAATGCGTACTTAGTGATGAATCTTTGAACTCTTGTAAGAAAGTCATGACTTACTAGACCGCACATTGAGTTTAATTAAACCCACAATAGTAACTATAGTATCGAATATTTAGGAGCAAATAACTCGAATGAATGAAATTCAAAATAACAATTATGTAACAGTAATACTCCACATATAAGTGTTTAAGCGATAGAATAAATAAATAAATATGTAATACTCCATATATCGTATAGTCACATAATAATAATGACAAACCCATATACAAATCCCATGATTGTTGATTTTGCTACTTATAACAAAATGGCTTTTTTGATTCTTGAGATACTTTATCAACTTTCATTTAACTGTGAGAAAGAAAGCCTTTAAACATACCCCATCCGTCTTAAAATAATAGTACATATTTCTATTTAAGGATGTTTTAATATAATTGTCCACTTTTATTTTTAAGTAAAAACTATAGAACTTTATTTGAGTGGTTTAAAGTGACTCAACTTTTATTAAATTTAATCATTTTTTTCTCTTGAAAATGTCTCTCTCCTCTAACCGTTTTTTCCCGCTAAGCCCACACCATTAAAATTCAACTAAATCCTTCATCTTCCTATGAAAGTTTCAACGTTTTTATAATCAATAACATTCATTCGATTCGTCTTTTCATGGCGCACATACCGATGTCCTTGGATTCCATTTTCGTTGAGTTTGGAGAAAACACTCTTTTTCAAATTGATTTTTGTTTTTTGCAATTAGTATGACTAAAAAAATTAAAAAAAAAAAGAATCAGTAAGTGTGAGCGAAGTCACCCTCATCCTTTGTACTTCAATGTTTTTGGTGTAATGCATTTTACCAGGGTGAAAAATCCCTTTTACCCAAAAAATGACTAATAAAAAATCTGCTAGAGTAGTGAAGGTTCCTGTGAGGTTTAATGATCATGTGGTTAGTAATTTGAGCCAAAAGCGCAATGAAACAGTTACAAATGATGTTACTAATGAGAATAGGGATCACATAATTAGGAAAGAAGCTGTGTATATGTTCATAGGCCTGTTGAGAAGAGTGGAAATGGGAAAGATACGAATACCGTTGAAGAGAATACTACCGATGCACAAAGTGTGAGTACTCCTGTGAATAATAATACTCCTACTGATAATGATACTGTTAAGCATACTGTAATTACTAATGAGGGGGATTATGATAATAATGAGAATGTTATTGGTGGTCAAATTGGCCATACTGAATCTGTGAATGTGAATGAAAGTGTTAGTGAGGAATCTGTTGATATAAGCAGTGAGAGCAATAGGAAGACCAAGTCATATGCTAGTGCAGTAATGAAAGAAGAGATACCTAAAAACCTTAGCTATATACCAACTCTAGTCGATGATAGTGGCAATGAAGTTGTAGTATTTGATGAAGTGCTTGTACAGAGAAAGTGTAGGATCATAGTTTTATGTTGATTATGTGATTCGGGAGGTCGGGTTTGGTGGAAGAAGAAGAAAGCCATGGTTAGAGAGAGAGAGAGTAGAGAGAGAAGGGAAAACTAGTGATTTTATTGAATGAAAGGAAAATGAGAAAATAACACACAAGTCTCACCCTCCTAGTGAAGTCTAGGAGGGCTTATATAGGGCAACATACACACTACTTTACAATAATGACGGTTTCAGTACCTGTGTATTTGCCTTACATCATAACTAATGTAATCCCGTAAATGTCGTTCCATTTACGTGTTAGGATCAAAAACTTTGATCCCAACAATCTTCCCCCAATGGGGCAACATAAGGGATTACTTACAACATTTCCTACAAGTACAAATAAGAATAAAGAAAGATCTTCATAAGCTCTTCAAATGCTGAGGATGACTACAGTTGACGCTCTTTGTCTTCATCTTGTACCTCGGCTTGAAAAACTTTATCTTCACTTGTAGGCAAATGATGTAATATGCATGAAATGGATTAACTTCCCCCCAATTCATGATGCATGTCTTTAGCGGCTTCTTCGTACAATTCTTTTTGGCGAAGTTTCTGAATCAGCTTCCCCCCAAACTGACAACCGTCTTTAGCAGATTCGAAACATTGATGTAGTAAACAAGTCTTCTAACTTTTGAAGTTTTGAGTACGCAGCGGAATTTGTAGATGACACAGTAAACCACACCAAGAAAATCTGACAAGTCACTTAATCACAGTTGTACTCTATGCGGAAGCTCCGTTCGGGGGTAACATGCAAGAAATCAGCAAGATCTTCTCACATATGCAGGCTACTTCACACTTCACAACCCGCGAGAGTTGAAACGATTACTCCAAAATCACAAAACTGAACCACTGATCATCTCTGCGGACGTCTCTCCGGTAGTAATAAAATTGTAAGCTCGATCACGTGAGTCTATTATGCGTCATTGATGTGCACATTTCTTCCCCCTAATTGCAGAACCTCGTGGAAAATGAGTGTTTTCGCAAAGAAGTCAAGAAAAGTCAAAGAAGCAAAACAACACCCACTCTCTCTTCCCCCACGATGTCTTCGCGGAATCGGAAGCATACACACTATGTTTACGATGGAAACGGAGGCAGCGTAACCCCATATGTCTAACTAACCGATTATGTGTGAAGTATCATAAATAGCCAGTGATAATCAACTGCTGATAAACATCTCTACTCTTTTATACTCCTCTCAACTAACTCTTTACCAACCCCATTATCATTCTGTCGGCTCTTTGTAGTGACCACTGATGGAGAAAACTCAATATGACGAACTTGAGACTGAAGTAAAATAACCCGAACTTGTGACTTAAACTTGCACTATTGTCTGACTAAGAACCAATACTGAGAATTTCAATAATGGTAGGAAATCATATACCCATCCAACCTTCCTTAAATGTATATGAATGTCTCTTGAATCATCCACATCTTTTGGTGACACTTGAGCACTACAACGTAACTCCTTTAAAGTGATAGCTATACACTGTGAGTACAACAACGTAACTCCTTACATCAGGTATAACTAGAAAACTCAAGTCTTGGTCATTTGTACGGATAAAAGCTCGAACAAGGATCTCGAAGAATCATGCATCCAACCAACCCCGATATCTTCAAGATACTAAGTACACGCACCCGTGATATTCCACTTCAATCTCAAATAAATAATAA
The DNA here is from genome assembly GCA_030686995.1 of Artemisia argyi. Lineage (NCBI taxonomy): Eukaryota > Viridiplantae > Streptophyta > Magnoliopsida > Asterales > Asteraceae > Artemisia > Artemisia argyi. Next base: position 7,044,139 of record CM060687.1, read on the forward strand.
AGAATTAACCCCGTAGTCACATCTAGCGGATAAATGCCCAAAACTAGCCTTTTTGACGGTTTAATCGAATCTTGATAATGGTTCCCGATCTTGTCAAAATTGTATCCACGTGAAAATTTTGATATAACCAAAATACCACTCTTTTGCCAAAGTATTGTACCCAAAAAAAATGCATACTATGTATTAAAAAAATACATTCCATAATACTATATAATTGTAGGCCCAATGTATGCAATTTTCGGATAAAAACACATTCAAGCCGAAAATAGTATTTTAATTCATGCAAAAAATTTAGTACCCAAAATGTAATTGTGAAACATTTTTGCTTAGACTAAATTTTGCATAGACTAAAATTGTATATGATCTGCTTATACGTCCATGTTGTAGATGCAGCCCAACACCGATCCAGTTGTCTACGAAGCCCAACAAAAAAATAACTTGCACTCGGCCCAACACAAATGTCATCCAATCCATCCATACCTGGTATTGAAATAATACGATATAACCTAGATGCATTCATTTCAATAAAGCCTTCCTCACACATCATGATAACTCAATCCGCCCACATCCTTCAAAAGTCACACGCCAATCCCAGATCTCATCAAACTTAGCTACTCATAAATCCTTCTAAGATAATCTCATCTCATCCAAGTCAATCCATACAACACAATTGAATGTGTCGTAGAGTACCAAACCCACCTCAGTTTTTCAATTGTTTATACGAAACAAGGACTACAGCAGCTTAGCTTCAAGATCTTGCTATCAAAGGTCTCAGGTAGGTTTGCCACGTCTTGTACTTGTTAGTGTTTGAGCCGAATCAAAGAAAGATGATAACATTATTGTTATTGTCTTGTCTTTAGTGTCGGATAAATAAAAGAAGTTACACTTCTTATAGATCGATGAGGATATTTTCTTTCGTGTATTTGGGCTTTGGTCTTGAATAACTTTATGTAATCCACAAAAAGAAATGACTGAGATCATATGATAGTTTTTACATTTAGGTTCGAGTCTTTGTTGAGATATGAGATTGAGGTTGGGTTTTAATTTAGATGATGATGAGTCGGTTGTGGTTGTGAATGGGCTGGTATTGGTTGGCAGTTGGTAACCCAAGTCATAAGTGTCTCGTATATAATTATTATCCTTTTGGTTCGTGTGACTTATGATGTCAAAACTGAGGTCACGCAAGAGTGGTTATGGTATTATTGGTTGTGGTCAAAGGTCTAAAACACTTCTCTTCATCTTATTCTTCATTATCTAAAATTGTAAGCTTATCGAGAATGCAAATTTATCGAGAATCTCATTTATCGAGAACGTGAAATTATCGAGAATATGATTATCGAGAACATGTTTTCGATAATTAAGGGATTGTGTTCTCGAAAACTACATATGTTCTCGAAAACAAGTACTTATCGAGAACTTCTTATACAAGAAGTTCTGATTTTTCCGGCGAAGTTCTGACATGGTTATTCCCAGTTGCCGATGAGTTTTATGACCATTTTGTAGGCAACAAATCTGACCATATTGACCATCATTATGACCCGTAAATTTTGACCACTTATAAGCCATATTTTGACCAACAAACTTCACGGTTATGGAACCAAAACATATGTGAGTTAAACAACAAACAAAAATGTCGAAAGACAAGATTTTTTATATTTTTGTGAAACTGGATATAAAAGTTGACTGTTTTGGACCATTTGATACAAACAAAATCTGATATAAAACTATTGAACCACAATAGATGATGAAAGTTTGGCATAAAACAGCTTCATAACAGATCTGAACCACAAAAAAGGTACGACTTTTGACAAGATAATACCACAAAATCAACAAAGTAATAACCTGGCTCTGATACCACTTGTAGGATCATAGTTTTATGTTGATTATGTGATTCGGGAGGTCGGGTTTGGTGGAAGAAGAAGAAAGCCATGGTTAGAGAGAGAGAGTAGAGAAAGAAGGGAAAACTAGTGATTTTATTGAATGAAAGGAAAATGAGAAAATAACACACAAGTCTCACCCTCCTAGTGAAGTCTAGGAGGGCTTATATAGGGCAACATACACACTACTTTACAATAATAACGGTTTCAGTACCTGTGTATTTGCCTTACATCATAACTAATGTAATCCCGTAAATGTCGTTCCATTTACGTGTTAGGATCAAAAACTTTGATCCCAACAGAAAGGAAGTGAGAAGTGGTGTTGTACTGCTAGTGGTTTTTTAGTTGAGTACAATATGAATGTTAATGAGCTAAGATACAACCTTATAAGAATGTGGAGTAAGTATGGGATAAGAGAGATCAGTGCTAGCAAAGATGGACACTATTTGTTTAAGTTTAGGAATATTGAGGGTTTAAATACAATGGTTGAAAAAGGGCCTTGGATGGTTAGCAATAAGCCTTTGTTTGTGCAGAAATAGAGTCCTGAGTAGGAATGCAGAAAGTTGAATCTAAGATGCTACCTGTTTGGGTCAAATTGTTGCTTTAGAAAGTAAATTAGAAACTAAATGTACCTATTGCATACCTTTTCGAGACCCCTCTGCTACTCTAATTGGTTATCAGACTCATTATCTTATCTTAAAACTTGATATCGTAGTAATCGGGTTTATAACCCCATATTTAGACATACTACTACTAGATGTTTCATATCATATGATTGTCTTTACAACTTAAAAATCTATCCTATAAATATTTTAGTTTTTTAGTTATGTAACGTACTTTATATTATTCATTTGGAAAAGCATTCTCAGACGTAAATCATGTAGTAAAGATGAGGTAAACGCTCGGATAGTGGCGAGTAAAAAACACCTTTTTTACTCACTAAATCTTCATTTATGTTTCTGGTTTGTTTTTCACGTGTTTACAAGTTATAAGAATATTCTAGCAAATATTTCAAAGATTAAATTTGCTAGCATGTTGTGTTGTCGTTAGATTCTACTGAACACGTCAAAGTTTGATTGAATACTTCTTTGTTACGCTAATGAAAACGTTAGTATAAAACTCATATATGATATATCGTTACAAATTTGTTAATTTTGTTTTAATAACAAACTAGTTTGATCTCTTAGAAACTATTGGATTTTGAGACCATTTCCATCTCTTTCTGTATTTTTTTGTGTTTTAGCTTGGTTTTTTGATCTGTTAGGAGTTTTGCTTTTACTTTTCGTTCATGGTCTGCTCTTCGGAACCGTTGTTATTAACAGTGTCGTAGTTGAGAATCTGAATGCCGTGTGCAAAATACTTAAGTGATAATTTAATTTGACGATCAAAGATATAACATGTATTGTAGCATTTAAAAACATCTTTTATATAATAAAACTAAACCTCTATTGGTAATTTTTCATTTAAAAAAAAATCAATTCATACCTTATTTAGTAATAATTGTATTTAAAAAAAATATAATTTTCTTATTAGGTAACATTTTATATTTATCCATAACACAAGTAGAAGATAAATAAAAAAAATATAGATAAGATACAATTAACACAAGTAGAAGATAAATACAAAAAATATAGATAAGATACAATTAATAATAGGATTAAAATTTTTAAATAATTATCTTTAATAATAAAAACTATAATTAAACATTATAAATCAAACAAAACAAAGATTAAATTATTTGATTTTTAATAAATAAAAAATATATGATTCAAAAAATTTAAAAAACCCGCGCGTGCGCGGGGATTATAACTACTAAAATCATATATGGCAAAACAATTTTTGTTAAAAGTGAAAAAAAATAATTAAAGCCCCAATTATTATAGAGGTATACGTTTTGATGCCTACCGTCATATCGGGGTGAGCAAAACGAACCGTGGACCGGACCGAACCGACCGGACCAAACTTATTTCAGTCCGGTCCTCAGTCCACACTTTACTTCATGTTCGGTCTTCGATCGGTTCGGTCCGGTCCGGTCTAGTCTTACGTACAACCGGCCATTTTGCCATCTCGAACCGGACCGACCCGGACTGGACCAAACACATTCGGTCCGGTCATCGGTCCGTGGTTTTGGGCTAAATCGGTCTCGGTCCGGCTTGGGTTTGACCCGATGCTCACCCCTACCCTAATGTATGGCTTTGAGTTTTAAAAACTATATTTTCTGAAAGTGAAACATTAGTTAGAAAAAGCAAAACTAATATGATATTTTCTAAGGTTTGGATGTGGAAATGTTTTTTGTGTGTGTAGGTGAAAGGACCGGTGTTGGTGGAAGATACATGTCTTTGTTTCAATGGTCTGAAAAGTTGGACCCGGTCATATCCGGCCATGACCCGGCTATACCCGGTCATATCCAGCCAAGACCCGGCTATACCCAGTCATATCCTGCCAAGACCCGGCTATACCCGGTTATATCCGGCTAAGACCCATTGTCGGCTTCAAATAATTCCACATATCAACAAGGTAAATCAGGTTTTTTTCTTGTTTCGTTGTAGTGCATGGTTTGAATGTATGTATCAATTAAGGACCTGAACCTGAACTTAGTAGTTTCATAATATGGGTGCAATACTCACTGCATTTGGTAAATCAATTATCTCTTGAGCGAATCGAAAACACATAATATTTGCACGTTATCGATTTCACAAACAACTTACAAAGGCATATGTTATCTAACAAAGCTTGATATGAAAGTAAAATGTAGTTCGTTTCAAAGTACATTCTCCGTATTTTGTTTTGTTTGCAGGGCTTACATGTAAGTCCCCCTCGCCACACTTTCTTTTTTCTCTTGAAGGTGATGTTTAATGGCTTTCTTTCAGATTATCTCGCATAAAAGCATTGTGTCACAAGTTAAAAGTCATTCCTATTTCTATTCGAATGTTAGTTATATCAATATTCTTATATAAACTTGACATATTTAGCCAAATGGATTCACTAAAGTAACAAATACTTATCTTAAAAGTTTTATCAAAATCGGATAGCTGACATATTTGGGACTTTAGGTTTGCAGAACATTTTAAATATCTCCATAATATGAAACATGTTTACATTGTTAGCAAAACTTCGGTAGCTTAAATTAAGACATCTCTTATGAGATTGTTAGTTTGGATGTCACATTCTTTGCATCTTGGTAAATAGTGTTGAAGTTACCACCGGTGACATTTGTGATGGGGATGTTTTCTGTTTTCTTTAAGGTTTTAATGTGCAAGTGTGTTTTGTGTGTATGTGAAGGGACCGGTGTTGGTGGAAGACACATGCTTATGTTTCAATGCTCTTAAGGGTCTACCAGGGTAGTCACTATTATACCATATCTATTTTCGATTGCTTTACTTCATAATGGTCGTTATTTTGTTAAAAGAATGGACATGACTATGGTCTAAACACAATTATATGCTCGTTTTGTCAAGGTTTCGTCATGTTCCAATGTTATTTATATATTCAAGTCAATAAATTTGTATTAACGGAAATACAAGGCTCAATGTTCGTGCACGAGTTTGCTCAGTTTTAGTTTACTACTAGTATCTTATAGAATAAACGCAAACACAATAAAACCTGCTCTTCAGTGTGTTTGTGTTTTGTTTAGTTAAACTCAAGCGAACTAAAACAAGTCTTGTTCGTGTTTATTCAGGGTAATATAATCAGATTGTTCCTGCAAGAGGACCGAATGATTTTGGATGGGATCCAGTCTTCCAACCTATTTGTCATGATCGAACGTAAGCCCATCTTTGTTTCTACACGATCATCTCCATAATAGGTGGCAATTTCGACAAATTTAATTATAAACGGGTCATTGGCCTTTTCATATCTCTAACGGGTCAATGTCTTAAATCAAGTTTAGCTAAAAGAGGAGCATGTCAAATGGGTCTAATAGGTCAAACAAGTTAAAAGTCAGGTCAAGTCTATCTTTTAAGATTACAATCTTATAAATTGTGGAGAAAGAAGTTTTTGTAAGTCCCCATTCTGACCTAGCAATCTGTTATAAACCAAACATATTTTGATCCATATTTTACCGGGTGGATTGCCCTTTACCCAAAAAAAAAACATATTTTGATCCGTTTCAACCCGACCCATTTTGACCCGCCATCTTGCCACCTATAATCTCCCTGATCCTTTCATATCATTGCATGTTTGCAATAAAACCAAACTAATTTTTATAATTTTTGCGGTTATATTTATGCTGAAATGCCTAAAGAAGAAAAGATCAAGATTTTTCATCATGGAAGAGCTCTTGCGCAGATAAAATCCCACTTTGCTGAGGCTGGGTAGGTATTCGACACATAATAAGTAGCAATTTCGACCAATTTACGTATAAACGCGTCTTGGATTTTTCATATCTTAAACGGGTCCTATGGTTCAAAGCAAGTTTAGCTAAAAAAGTAGCACATCAAATGGGTCAAACATGTTGAAAGCTCAAGTTTTGTTTAGAGTACATGACAAAGGATACCAAACTAATTTTAAGATTTATGTTGTTATAGATATGCTAAATTGCCCAAGGAAGAAAGAACAAGAAATCTCATCACGGAAGAGCTCTTGCATTTGTAAAATATACCGAGGCCGGATTTGTAACACTTTAGATTCATATTTTACTTCTAAACAAGGTATATCATAGATGGGAGTTTGGTGTTTTGATTTTCTCACTCTGTTGTATTTTGGGTTCAAAAACTGATTAATGTAAATCGAGGATCATTTGGTTCAGATAACATAAGAACTTGGATGCAATAACCGAAGTTTTGGATATATTAGTCTTCTTTCTTTGTTTATGTGACAATTGCTGTATCCTACACTGCAAATAGTTTACTTCTAGTATTTTATTTGTTAAACCTACTTTCTTAGGCAATCTTTGTGTGAGTGCAGGGGCGGATTTACAGCTTAAGCAGGGTATGCAAGTGCATACCCTACTTAAATTCTTAGTAGTGTAAAAAAATTTGTTTTTTCTTCGAAGTAACAACAAAATACACTAAAAACTTGTGAGTGCATACCCTTTCAAATACCCAAAAATTCTGAGTGCATACCCTAATCTAACTTTCCTTTGTTCAAAATAAAAGAAAAACGTGCTGTTGAGTTTCAGTAATGAAGCGGCAGTTTTGTGGAAGAAGGAGGAGGCCACGAGTCATTATGTAGGTTAAAAAGGAGAGTTTATATTTGTAACAGGCCCAATTGTGTTAATAACACTTTGATTTTACAACAATACAACCCATTTTCTACTTGGAAGGCCCAACTTGTTAAAAGAAATACTGCAACTTAAAAAATTAGACTTATTCCTATATACTGCTAAAAGCGTTGAGACACATTAAATTAATATTAAATATGGGCCGGTATTATTAGCTCATCCAGTTGCCCAATAAAGCACTTAGCCCAAATACGCGGGGTGATATTCCAGCCAATCAGACCAAAGACATGAATAATAGATTGTTTCCCAGCCAATCAAAATAAACAAACAATAAAATACTTCGTTGGTCCGTACAATTCGAATAAATAAATCAAAAAATCCAGCCAAAAACACCAGCTACGTGGCCCAAAAACAAGTAAGAAATAGATATTTACAAATCGAACCTTCGGCTTCTTACTATTTATGACTTTTTTATACAACAAACTTTATCTACCACGTATCTAACAGATATTCCACGAGTTCTTGAATAAAAAAATACCGGCAAAATGGTCTCTTGATAACGTACAAAATGAAGCCAATATTACTATGCTTTTGACATACGTACGATTTTATAAAAAAAATTGTTTAAGTTTGTGTTAGCTTTACATTAAACAAAAAATATATATTTTTTTTTTCACTCGGCCTCCAAGACACATCTCAAACAAACGGGTTACAAGCACTAACAATAAGAAGTAAAAATACACTAAATTATAACAACACATTTTCTAAAAGAAAAAAAGAATATATTAAAATAAAACTAAACCACTAACATACAGACAACCTGAAAAAAAATCGCCTAAATGATCCTCAGCCAATTAACAACTGGAATGTAAATACAGCAAGGCAACAACCACACACACGTACATAAAGCAGGAAATCTACATATACCAACTTAAACAACTCCATAATACAACAACTATCACATAGTATTAAACCTAGCAGCAAACTGCCTACGCCCACCAAGATGCGACGCGGAAGCTTCTAAGAAAAGCTGCAGGTTAGCTAATTTTTCTGCCTCAAAATCACGAATAGCCTTAAAATACATAATAGCATCAGCAAACACAACGTTGTCACTAACTCTCAACTCCATTAACACCCCCGCTACAGACACATGATTACTGCAAAACTCCAGCTCCTGGATAATAGCATTCAAGTAAGCCAACCGATCAGCAACATGCACGCACCAACCATTCAAAAACAAAAACCAGCCTCGCTTCTCCTGAATCTCTCTCTCAAAGCCCAAATGCATAACATCAGAAATAAAAACCGATCCCGATAAATAAGCTAGCTCTAAAAGCCTAACTAAACCGTCCATTAGACCAACAATAACCCAGACCAAAAATTCAGAAATGCTAAATAAAACCAATACCCAAAAACCTTAAATAATGAAAACCAAAAGTAACAACTAATAAAAAAATGCTACCCTTCCCCAAAAAGACAGTAAACACAGACTTATCTCCCAAATGACAAACCATTACTGTTCGACATGATCAATCAACTGCATTATTTGAAATTTTGAAATTTCAAACTTACTTTTCGATAACTAAAGCTGTAACGAGAAACATTGGAATGCAAAAACCTTGACAAAATAGCTACACAAAAAATCCTGCAACCCAAAAAAACCAGTATACAAAATCCATCCGGAAAAAGGATGAAACCTACCAAGAAACAAATGAATACTTTGCTATGCAATAAAACTTAATAGAATCCACAGCAAACCAACAATACGCAATAGCAATAGCACACTAAATACAAACGAATAAACAAATTAATCTAGCCAAAAAAGGCCCCGCCGCAACGCGGCGGGCTTTAAATTCCTTGTTATCAGACTATTTTTGTTTCTTTCATATAGTATATGTTTTTACATGTTACAAAGTACGGAGTATTAAAGTTTGTTCTAGTACGATTAGTTATAAACGTTTTTTTCACTTGTAGCACTCGATCATAAAAGTGTACTTTACTTTATTTATACTTGTAGTTGCTAATAATATTATGTCAATTCTAATAGAATACTCTAATCCAACTAACCAACTCAATTTTAGATAACCCAAACTTGACAACGTAGATCAACTTTAATATCTCAGACCCCCCCCCCCCCCCCCCCCCCCCCCCGAAATTGAAAAAGACGCGCCAAACCCAAATTCTGAAAAACCCGAACCGGGAAAACCCGACCAAAAAATGCATCCGAAAACTAAAGTTATTAACAACTCTACTTAAAATTGTGCATACCCTACATCGAATTCCTGGATCCGGCACTGTGTGAGTGTGACGAAGTTACCCGTTATGAAACATCAAAGGTTGATTAGGTGAACCGGAATCAAACTCAGTGTCGTTTGGTGAGTTTCTTGGGTTGGACTCGTGAGCGAGACGGTAATCCACATTGGTAGGACAAAGTTGTCACTCGTCTCTTTTGATACCTTCACTAGAAATGTAGGAAACAAAGACTTGCATCATAAACAATTAAACATCTGGATCAGTTTGAATCATACTCTGCATGATTGGTAAGAGCTTGAAGGACCAACTCATTTCACATAGTTTGTAGTTTTCAAGCTTGATGACTCGTATTTTAACCATAATAAACTCAGTCACAGTATTACAAGACTTCTTTAAAAAGCACATGTACAAGTGATCAAGCAAAGCGCATTGCAAGCGTTATTCTTTACAATGATCCACTCAACAAAAAATTCTAAGTTCATGCTTCTATCAGTCTATAAATATCTAAAAGAACACAATCATACATGGCTACACGTTGTTGGTGACAACATCACAAAAAGAAGCAGCAGCCTCTTGAGTGCACTGTAACTAGCATTTTGTAATCAGCACAAAAAAATAGTTGCTTCCTGAGAAAACATCCATTATGCATCTTTCGTGTCGTGTCTTCAATGTATACAACCGGGTTTTTGTCAGATCTCGAGTTTGTGTATCCGTCTCTAAAACCCAAAATTGCAAGCTTCTTTCTTTTGAAATGAGTAAACCCATTAACTTCCCAAGAATTCAGACCTACCATTATGAAGAACACGCGAGTTGAATATCTGTAGTGTTCTTAAGTTCCTGTAAAAGCACACATTGAATCAATTAAATATGACAAACAAGACATAAGGTAAATAGTAGCGGGCATTTGGATGCAAAATATGTACAAGCACTAATTTTCAAACAAGTACTTCATCTAGTGCATGCAATTGCAATCTTTGACTAGTTAGTTTAAGAAAATTGTTGGAATATTTGTGTGAACCCAAATCAAAACACTTCATTTGTGATGATGACAAACAAGTCTTTTTAACATGAAAACTTATCAGATAAATATGTTACAGTTTGTAATGAGATACCCCAAAAAGAAAAGGCCGCAACATTCATGGGACACTAGTACTGGAGCATATTATTTTCACTATTGCGCTCGACCATTTCTACAGCAATATATATTCTAAGATTAGGCAATTGACTGATCCTTTTGTTGTGGATCTCTTCTTAGTCACAATTTCTAATTGATTTTAGTTGACTTACTTTTGTCCTCCCCTGCTTCAGTTATCTTGTTTCTATTACGTTTTAACTAAAGGTCATTATTCCGTTATTAAAAAAACTATCACTAAAGATTAAAGGCACACTTTTTCTTCTAACGGATACAACCATCGCCAAGTTACCCTAAATCAAATGTGCCTTTTTAAACCATCTATCCTTCTTGATTTCTCTTTTTTCCAACCTTTACCAAATTGCAGAGTTCAATTAAGTACAAGATCTCATAACTATTTTTAAACACATATAACTAAGTAGCCAACAAAAACACACGGTATAGCCGATGAACAACCCCCAATTGACTAAACATCCATCGCACCTACTGCATCATACATCTCTGTTCTCTTATTTAAAAATATTACGAATCATAATATAAAATTAACATTTGGCTTATTACAATTTTATACTTACAATAAATACTCAAACACAGAAATCAATCAGGCTATGAAATAAACCTTTTATTAAATACTTCCAATTCAAAATACCCAATTACCTATAATCCTACGAATTATCATATAAATAAACAGAGTTTATTACACAAATAGAAAATATAATTTGAACAACTTACCTGAAACAGCGGATGACTGGCCGGTGAACAGCGGTTGGCTGTGAATTAGGGTTTAGAAAATTAAGTTTGAAGATGAAGAAGTTGCGAACATGAACTCTTTACACATTTAGTCCCTCTTATTTAAGGTGTTCAAAAAGGAGTTCAGCCTATTGTGTATATTATAGTTCCTGAGTTCCGAAAACTTCCTACCCTCTCTACTAATTGCATATAGCTTTGGAGCAGACAAATCTCCCTTGGTGAAAACCGTCATTTTTTTACACCTATGAATTTCCAAGGTATCCAATGATGGAAATTCAAAAGCTTCCTTTCCTATGCAAAATCCCTCAAGACTTTCAAGAGAATAAAGTTTTAAGGACTTCAGACAAGGTAACACCACTTTAGCATTCACTATGGCAACACATTCTTCTTCACCCTTCACAAATACCTTCATACTGTCGCAGTAACTTATATGCAGTTCTTGGAGTTGCAATAGACTACCTACCATGGAACATGTAAATACATATTCTAATTTATCGCAATTTTTAATTGACAGTCGTGATAGGTTTGGAAACTTTAATAATGTCCTCTTCCATATACACTTGATACCTAACCACTCCAAGTCCACTTGTCTCAAGTTTGGAATTTCAGCAACAGTTTGTGAAGCAAATATCTCCTCAATGTCCCAACATCTACTACAATGGACAGTTTCAAGCTTTTGCAGTTGTAGCATATTATCGGATGATAAAAGCCTCTGTCCACCACTGGTATTATAAACCGTATCCACCTCGATCAAATTATGATAAAACCAAGGCAACCGTTGCATAGTAGTATGGCGGTATGAGCTTGTACTTTCATAACTCGGTAATCGGGACTACAAGTTCAAAAAAACACAAGCTTATGTCACAAATATTTGTAAATATCAGTTTATTCAATGAAAAAAAAAAAAAAAAAAAAAAAAAAAAAAAAACCCTTCATATGTAAGTAAAATAAGCCAAAACGCTCTACATGATTGTACAACCGTTGGGTTTTGGGGATCACATACATAACCAAACCGTCAATATTTTCTAATCTTACTTTTGATCCAATAATTACCCAGTAATTTTGATGAAGAATACAATTATTAATAAGGTTACTTGACTCTAATGCTAGAAGTATTTTCTTTTAGGTTATACACACAAGGCGTAAGTCTAGAAAAGAACCTGACATGGGAAGGTTTTTTCCTTTTTATTTAAAATAAAATAATACCTGATGCGAGGTGGTGGTCACACGAAAGTTAAGGCCACATGCAACGCTATGTTTGCCTAAGCTGGTATTTATGAAGTTAAGCTTCGGAGCTGTAGATTGACCATAAGTAAACACCGTTATTTGTGGGCATTCACCGATCACAACCTTTTCCAATGCTGTCCATATGAATTCATTCTTCCCCAAGAAGAAACCCACAAAGTTTGGTAGATCGAATAGTATAAGGGACTTCAAATGAGGAAAGACCGCAGCCTTAGATGTCGTTGTTAGCTCTCCACTTTCTTTCTTAACAATCACTTCCATTCCCTCACAATCCTTTATTTCTAACTCTTCGAGTTCCGTGAGGCTTTCAAGGGTGGAAAATGTGAATATATGTTTCAAAAGGTTACACCGTTGAATTTTCAAGATCTTTAGTTTTGGAAGTTTGAGCATCGTAATATATTCTAGCCTTGGAAGTGACTTTTCAGTATCAGTATCACTCTCGTTGTTGATCTCTTTAGTTTCAAACACCTCTGTCATTGATTCACAATCTTCTATTTTCAGCACCTGAAGCTTTTTCATTTGTCCTATAGTATACCAAGGAATCGCACTTGATAATATAGGGCAAAATGCAATACTTATCTCTCTAGAGTATTGGCATAAGGACCAAGAAGATAACTGAAAAAGCAAGAATTTAATTATATAATTAACAGAGCTAATAATATTAACAAAATTGACCAACCGTTAGTTTAGTCGCTGAATATATATGAAAAATACCTTAAGCTGGTCATGAATATCAGTAGATATACCATTGGCACCACCACCAATACACTTGAACATTTTGAGGTTATAAAAGTTAAGAAGCTCTAAATGAGGGAAGAAAGTGGTGGTCGTGTGGGAATATACAGACGCATCTTCATCATCTCTGTTTGAAACAACCTCTTCAATACCATCACAACACGATATATGAACTTCCTTTAGTTTGAAAAGAAGTTTCGCCATGAGAGGTGAAAACAAGTACTTGATGCTATGGCAGCGTATCATTGTTATGGTTGTGAGGTTGCGGAATGAGCACTGTGACGGTTGTTTTTGAAGAATTACGAATTCATTCCAATCGAACTTCCACACATGACTCATCCTCTCCAAATTATTCAAATCCAATTTTTCAAGATAGGGGAGTATTGGTGGTTGTTGAGTATTGTGAAATGATTCTCTACTACTTGGAGTTGTTATCTCAAAGACCACCTCCACACCTTTATAGTCACGCAATAAAAGGTTATGAAGGTGATGGAAAGTGTGTAATAGATAGGATGGGAGTGCAACTTTAGAAATACCATCATTCACTTCCTCCATCGATGGTATAACATTAATCTGCATATTATAACCACAAATGATTTCTGCATATGAGAAAGATGAAACATCGAAGAAATAGTTGGATTTTCTTTTCTTTTCTTGTATATAAATGATTTTAAATATATTATTCGTAACACTATTTAAGACACGAGAAGGCCAAAAAAATCACGAAAAGAAAGCCACAAGTATAGTGGTTCAATCAACATGTCATCAAAAATTTAGTTCTAATAACATTCTTCTATTTATTTAAAAAAAAAATAAGTAACCTAATATTATTTATTTATTTATTTAAAAAAAATCAGTTTTTTTTTGCAAGTTCCAGCTAACAAAAATGGAAATCATTTATTAGTTTTAAACATACAAGTTAAGAGCCGTACCTCTTTCTCTTTCTCAACCAATTCATAGCTTCTCTCTCTTTCTCTGCTGCATTCACGAATTTCAACTTTTTTGAGTGCTCTCATATCAAAAGTGGTTGTGGCAGGTGTGATTAAATTTTCAAACCTCTCACAACCTCTAATACTTATTCTTTCAACAGCTTCAAATCCATGAATCAAGTTATTTCCACCATCTTTTATCCTCCACACCTCTCTAAGCTTCCTTAAATACACCAATTCAATGCTTCTCAACCTGCTGCTGCTAACTTTATCCATTTCACCAACACATTCCATGTCGATGTCGAATATCACTTCAACAGAATCACACTGTCTAACTTCAAGCTCTTCTAGATGATTGAATAATGGCATTGGATTGCTTGGGAGAAGATTCACAAGACTATCACATCCCGAAACTTTAATGCTACTCAAATTGCTGCTACAAACCTGTTCTTCACTTTTACCAGAACGTCCCAACTCAGTGTTAAATAACACTTGAATGGAACTACAACTTTTGACGTTAAGCTCTTGTAGATTATTCAGGAATGGAAATGGATTGCATGAAAAAAGTTTCACAAGACGAGAACATCCCTCCACTGTAATGCTTCTCAAACTGCTGCTAAGTTGCTCGATTTCACCAAAATCCATGTTGAACAAGACTTCAATGGAACCACAACCCCCGACCGTAAGCTCTCTCAGTGGGCAAAGATTACTAATACTAAACTGAGGAGGCCAGATCTCCTTCAAATTCTCCATATTAGAAACAACCAGTTTCTCCAGCTTAGGAGTCGCATCCTGCAAAGTAAAAAAAGATTTGTTCATTCATTAGATACCCGCCTGTTATTAAAATACTTTTAGTTGAAGACATTGTTAATATCAGTATATATATTAATAGAAAGCATATACTTACCTCTTCGTTGAACAATGATTGCATGGGGGAGATATCATTCGACACAAAAGACGTTGTACTGCTGGGATAAATGCTTGTAATTTTTGGAAGGTCTCCAAGTTGCAACTCTATGAGACGTGGCAGCTCAATTACATTGACATTATTGCAGAAATGCAATAAATTTGGCAGCTCAGCCAAGCTGTGATACTTTAAGTTGGAAAACTCAATTATATCTGATCCATCATTCTCAATATGTATGACTGCTTCCATTATAGGGCATCTGGAAATATCCAGATACTCTAGCTTTGACAAACTTGTTGCAAGATTCATGGTAAAAAGGTATTTCAACTCTGCACATTCTGAAATTACAAGGACTCTTAAATTGTAAAACGAATAGTATCGACGAGGATGTGGATGATGCGGGGATTCCACGTCAACATCTTCAAGAGTATTCATATCATTCACTTGTAGATAAAGTGCATCTGTGATCTTAAACAGCTCGTTGATTTTAGATTTTAATAGTTCTTCTCTTTTGGTGATCAGCTTCAAGCTGTTTTGATATGAGCGCGTTTCACCTTGGGTTCTGTGCAGCCAGCCAACTTCTGTAAAAGAACATCCCACTGAGAGCTTGAATCTTTTAAGTTTCTCATAAGACATGTTCCTCATATGAGCATTGTTACCAATAAATTCAAATTCTAATGCACAAAGGTTCTCTGAATGCTCTGCAAGTTCACTACAGTTGTTGTCTGTGATGCAGCATGCTTTTTCATCATAAGGTATCATATAAAGCTCTTCAAGTTTCACTAAGCTTTTCAAGACACCGTCATCTATAACAAGATTGTAACAACCTGTTACATCCAGTAGTCTTAGCTTCTTTAAATTTCCGAATGTGGAAGGTATGGTTGTAATGCCAGAATTAGCGAAGCTAAGCACTTCCAGATTCAAAAGATTTCCAATACAAGCTAAATCAAACATCAATGAGCATTCATCGAGACAAAGAGTTCGAAGGTTGGTGGAGCACAGAAAAGATGTGGGAACTGGTGGATACTTCAACTTCTCAAATGCTATAACTTGAAGCTTTTCCATTATTGCATAAAAGTCTTGAGGAGCCCTTAGCGACTCATCTCCGTGCATAAGTTTCAAAAGTGAAAGGTTTGGAAACTTAAAGTCGATGGGAAACTCCAACATACCCTCGCATGTTAACGAAATTTGCTTGCAAGACTGGCTCATAGCTTCACCCATCTTTGGGAAATCATCATGGTGAATGATCCAATATCCATCCTTGCCACCTTTAGAAACAGTAGCTACCACAAATGCAAGCACAAGATCATGCATTTTCACACAATCATTGTGATGACTATCCCCATCCATCAACAAGTAGGCATTTTTAAGGTTGCTCACACTCGTTTGTGTGCTGTCTCTAGCATCCTCTATAGTATAAACTTTGTTTAAAAGCTTTAATCCCCATGCATATCTTGTGAGATCTTCTATGGGGATATTAGAGTCCTCGGGGAACAAGCCACAAAGCAGAAAAATCGCTTTATCCTCTTCTTGTTTTAAATTATTGTAGCTCATCTCAATAATTTCTTGTACGTTCTTATCAAGATTATTATTCTTCAGACACTTTAGTGTACGTCGCCAAACACTCATGTTCTTTTCACATTTAACAGTTGCAGCAATGATTTTGATGGCAAGGGGCAAACAACCACATTTTTTGACAATTTCAGATCCTATTTCATAGAGATCATGATCATGTTCGGCTGAAATCCCTGCTTTTTGACAAAAGAAATCATGTGCTTCATTTTCCTTCAAGACATCAACCTTAACTTCTTCAAGAGCAGCATCATCTGCAATCTGTCGGCAAACTTGTACATCCCGCGATGTGAGCAACAACTTAACCCCATTTGGCAAAGGACCTGCTAATCCGATATCTTCGAGTTTAATCGTCTCCCACACATCGTCCAATATAACCAGACTCTTTTCTTTACGCTCTGAAAATGCTTGAAATCTTTTGGAAAGAAGAGTTGCCCTTAGTGTTTCATTAGTTTCGCTTAGAGATTCGCCTGTGTGTGCTGCTATGACCTCCTGAATTTTAAACAAGTTGGAACTTTTCCCAACAACTACAACCACGATCCACTTAAACATCTTGTCATCTTCTGCAGCCTTTTTCAGTTGTTTCATCAGTGTGGTTTTCCCCACACCACCCATTCCACACAAGGCTATCACTCGAGGCTTATCATCATCTCGTTGAAGGAACTTCAATGCATCATCGAATATCTTATCTCTTGACTTGAACACAATTTGAGTATTTCCACCTGATGTTGATGTTGATGTTGATGCCGGGCGTTTGGAATCGACTCTTCCAAGAGGTATATCAGCATCAGTCCAGGTCATTTTTTCTGTAATGAGACGGTCGATATCCTTGATATGCGTCAATGTGTTTCTTCCTGCTAGATACTTCTTTTTGACATTAAAGCATCCAATGTTGTTACTTGGAATTTTTTCAACTTCTTTCTTGATGTTTTCGGCTTCTTCCAACCACCCCGTTACACGATCAGGTATCTCTTTATTGTTTTCACGGTTTCTTCTCAAATGATTGCCGTTATCAACTCTATGACCGTCCAAAACCTTCATTTTGTCTTTCATTTCCTTCACACGATCGGTGTAGGAAGTGAGGTTTCTCAACTTTTGCGTAATATGATTCGTCAAAAGATTCACAACAGGACCAAGGATTGCAGATACAACTTCCATTTTCCTGAGACATAAGAAATCATGTAAACAAAATTAGGGGTGGCTATTCCAGAAACAATAGGAAAATAAACAAGTTAAGCTTGGGTCTAAACAGGGGTAGTTCAGATGGTTGATTTGTTGTGATCAAAACAAGACTGAACTACCAACAAAAGGGATGAGAATCTTATTACAGTATTCATACTTTTGAATTGCTTATTATTTTCTGCTTATAAAAAAGTACTTATAAGCACTCTGGTTATAAAAATATCAAAAGGATTGCATTTTATTTTTTTAGCTTGTCTGCTTGTTTTTATACAGCAGTTTTGTGACATATATCTAACTGCTTCTGCTAATCTCCTAAAGTGTTTATTATAATTTGTAGTAACAGCTTATATAACAGTAGTTATTTATATGCAAAAAGAATACTCTGAAAGAAAACTTTGTAGTGTTTATAATTTGTAACAGGCATATTATCAAACAGTTGGTATGCATGCATGTGTATAACGAGATTATCAAATACGTAAACAGATTTCAAAGAACTAACCAGTTGTCAAAGAGGATCAATCAAAGAACAAATCCAAACTTAACTGATTTACAACAGATCCAGAAATTATCAAAAAGTCAACCAAGGGTAGGTATAAAGAGCTTGTCACTAGCTAGTTTATTTCAAAATTATTTTGAGTTGCTAATATATAATCATGCAACATGTTAGTGGGGTCAACTTGTAAACTAGTTTAATGTAATTGATTTACGAGCTTTATATATTAATTTCTTTTAGTTTTAACATCAAGAGTTTTTTCTTTATTTATTTGAAATATATCCAAAATAAAAAGGCAGTGAGTCAAGATAACTAAATTGATAATCCCAGAATAAGAATCAATCGCTAGACAGGAACAAAAATACAAACGAACACGCAAATATAACTGGAATTATGCTCTCCAATTAACAAAGAAAATAAGCTCAAAACTTTGATGATTTCATACATCTAACCACAGCTCGGTTGATGTGTTTATATAGGTTATTAGAACCTGCTTTCTAATCCTACTACAATGCGTATTCTATAAGAGAATCCTAAACCGACTATAATTGTGATTGGACCCATAAGCTTGGCGTCTGCTACCCATGGGCTCGGGTCATAGTCAGACATTAGCCCAACATTCACCCCCCTAATTTCTGACTCGAGATAGAGAGATCTTCAACTCCGAGTAGCTCTTGCATCTCCTTGAACTTAATCCTTGCGAGAGCTTTCGTCAGAATATCAGCACGCTGCAAATCACCTCTTACAAATTCAACTTGTACTTGGCCTCTTTCAACACACTCTCGGATAAAATGATAACGTGTGTTTATATGCTTGCTTCTCCCGTGAAAGACTGGATTTTTCATAAGTGCAATAGCCGATTTGTTGTCAACAAATAAGACCACCACTCTTTCTTCCATTCCGGTTATTTCACTCAACAATCCACGTAACCATATCCCTTGACACGCGGCTGAAGTTGCAGCCATGAACTCGGCTTCACAAGACGATAGAGCCACCGTGTTTTGCTTTTGTGAGCACCAAGTGATAGGTGATTTCCCTAGATAAAATACGTGCCCAGTTGTGCTTCGACCATCATCTTGATCCATAGCATAACTACTATCACTAAACCCCACCAACTCCTTGGTTTTCTCTTGGTTATATCGCACTCCAAAATTCAAACTACCTTGGATATACCGTAGTATTTGTTTCACAGCTGCCATATGTGATTCTTTTGGTTCTTGCATGTAACGACTAACCAAACCAACCGAATAAGATAAATCAGGTCGTGTGTGTAGTAAATACCTTAGACAACCAACTCGTCGTCTATACAGAGTTGCATCAACTGGTTTTCCTTCCTTGTCCATGCTTAACTTCATTCCAGGTTCTAATGGACATTGAGTAGGATTCGCTTCATGCATTCTAGCATCTTTTAAGATCTTCTTTGCATAGCCTACTTGACTTATTGAGATACTCAAATCCTTTTGCTTTACTTCAATGCCAAGATAATAGCTCAATTTTCCCAAATCACTCATATCGAACCTTTCTTGCATTTGTTTCTTGAATTCACCAATTTCTCCATGCTTCGAACCGGTTACTAAGAGATCATCTACATAGACCGCAATAATCAAGACTGACTTGTTTGTCTTCTTCACATACACCGCTTGTTCGTGTTGGCATCGCTTGAAAGACATTTGCTTGAGTTCTCTATCAAGTTTTATATTCCACGCCCTTGGGGCTTGTTTAAGTCCATAAAGCGCCTTTTTCAACTTGTAGATTTTCCTTTCTTCTCCTTTCTTCACGAACCCCTCCGGTTGTGTAACAAACACTTGCTCTTTTAGTTCTCCATGTAAAAAAGCTGACTTTACATCCAGATGATGTAGCTCCCATGCTTCTTTTGCGGCCAATGAGATCAATAAACGCACCGTTTCAATCCGTGCTACGGGCGCAAATACCTCGTCATAGTCAATTCCTTCTTTTTGAGCACAACCCTTTGCTACTAAACGAGCTTTAAACTTATTAATTGAACCATCCGGATTTCTCTTAATTTTGAACACCCACTTTAATCCAATGGGATTGACATTATCCGGAGCTTCAACTAATTCCCATGAATCATTCTTCTCGATAGACTCAATCTCTTGGTCCATAGCAAACATCCACTTGCTTGAACTTTTGCTTCTTGGAACGTTCTTGGTTCATCATCTTCAATCAAAAGTAGATTTTGATCTTCATTAACAACTGAGGTTCTTGAACTAGACCCCATAATAAAGTCATTAAATCTAGTTGGCTTAGTTGAAACCCTCGAAGAACGCCTCACAACTGATTGAGTTTCTGTCACAGGAACAGGATCAGGATCATTACCCGCCGGTTGATTATCATCAGCATCATACTGATTTTCAGCCTCTTGATCTTCAGCCTCTACTTCATCGGTCACACCTGGGTTAACAAATCCACAACCCGTATCAATAGAACTGTGCCATTCTATGACAAACATACCTGGGTTTAGCTCGTGTGTTTCGCTTCCAGCAACATACTTCCAGCCAAGTTCCTCATTAAACTCTGCATCACGACATACCACTATCTTCTTTAGTCTTGGATTGAACAAACGAAAACCTTTTGTACCTGGGTCGTTTCCGATATAAATGAGTCGTGTTGACCTGTCGTCTAACTTATGTAAATATGGCCTTGTTCCCGTTGCATAAGCCACACATCCAAATACCCTTAAACCCTCCAAGTTAGGCTTTTTTCCTTTGAAAGCCTCGTATGGAGTTTGATTAACTAGAGCTCGAGTTGAAACTCTATTAATCAAAAATGTGGTGTGTCTAACTCCTTCAGCCCACATATAATTTGGTACGTCTCGTGCTTTCAAGATGCTTCTAGTCATTTCCATAAGAGTACGGTTTCGCCTTTCCACGACTCCATTTTGTTGTGGTGTGTAGGGAGCGGTTAGATGTCTTGTTATACCCTCGTTTTCACAAAAGTTGGTAAATTCTTTTGAAGTGAATTCACCTCCTCTATCGGTCCTTAGGGTTATAATCTTCTTTCCCGACTTCTTCTCAACCAAAGCTTTGAACTTTTTGAAGTATTCAAATGCCTCTCCTTTTTCCTTCAAGGTAAAAGTCCACATAAACCGTGAGAAGTAATCAATAAGAACAAATATGTACCTGTTTCCTGCTATGGATGGTGGAGAGATTGGTCCACATAGGTCGGCATGAATGAGTTGAAGAGAATGTGTTGCCTTAAATTTTGCTGTTTTAGGAAACGCCTTCTTAGTTTGTTTTCCTACCAAGCAAGATTCACACAACTTGTTCTCTTGATGAATTATTGGCAAATTTTCAACCATGCCCTTCCTTGCCATTAATTCCATTGTCTCGAAATTAATGTGACCCATCCTAGCATGCCATAACCAAGCATCATCTTCCATCTTTGCTTTGAGACACACCGGACTTCCAACTTGGAGCTTTATTTTGTAAAGTCTATTACTTGTTCTAGGAACCTTCATGAGAATCTTGCCATCTGAGTCACGTATAGTAAGAAGATTACCTTTCATATGAATGTCACATCCTCCTTCGGTAGCTTGCCCAAGACTAATTATGTTGCTTTTTAGCTCGGGTAGGTAATAGACTCCAGTGATCAACCGTTGCTCACCCGTTTTCCCTTCAATGATTATCGAACCCTTCCCTTTTATCTCGATGTAGGAGTTATCACCAAACTTCACTCTGCCGGAGATATTCTCATTCAACTCCGAAAAATATTCTCGGATCCCCGTCATGTGATTACTTGCTCCATTATCCAAATACCAAGTGTCTTCCTCGTTTGGCTTAGTATTCAATTGGTTTGGGATAATCTTTTCTTCATTCAAGAAAACCACTTCTTGAACGCTTTTCATCATAAAAAGTGTCGGGTCATCATCATCTTCCGCTTTCAAAAGGTTTGCTTCATGCTTTTTCTTTTGTTCACGGCGTTCGGGGCAATTAGAAGCAAAGTGACCATATTCATCACATCTGAAGCATTGAATCTTTGAAAGGTCTCGGCTTTTGTTCTTCTTTTGATCCGTATTGCTCCCGGAGTTGTTTTGGTTTCCTCGGTTGTGGTTATTAGCTTGACCACTACCACGAGATTTGTTTTGAGAGGAAAAGTTTTGACCTTTTCCGTTGCCACCAGAGAAGTTCCTTCTTCGACCTTTCTCAGCCTTGTTCTTATCATATCTTTCAGCCCTTCCGAACATCAACTTGCCTTGATCTTCAGAAGTGGTGTCAACACCCTTCATTCTTCCTTCAAAAGCTTTCAACCTTCCAATAGCTTCTTGAAAAGACATAGTATTCAAGTCAGCAAATTGTTCTATTGAGGCAACAATTGCAACAAACTTATCCGGAACGGATGCAAGCAGTTTCTTGTCTTCATAAAATGTTCCCAAGCTGTTGACTTCAGTTACAATTTTGCCCATCCTAGCCGCAAAGTCATCGACTGATTCATTGACTTTCATCTTTAAGGATTCGAATTCCGTCTCCAAGGTTTGCAACCTTGCTTCTCGAACCCGATCAACACCCACATACCTGGTCTTTAAAGCTTCCCAGATTTCTTTGGCTGTGTTGAATTGTGAAACTTGAAAAACAAGTTCTTCTGGAATCGCCTGGAAAAGTAACGCCACTGCCATGTGATCTTGCTTATCAACGACTTGTGTTCCTTCCTTTGGTTCCAGTGCATCGAGTATTCCATGGACTCGGAATACCGCTTTAACTCTTATTGCCCATATGTTATAGTTTGTGGCTGTTAACATCGGACATTGAAGAGCTGTTTTAGAATGTTCAACAGCAGGAGGTGGTTGACTGGATTCGCCTTGCACCATCCTTCTTGTGCGCCTTCTGCTGTAGGTTTTAGGTGTAGATTGTTCGACTTCCAGCCCTAGTAAACTTGTCGATTAATCCTTGCTAAGGAACCCTTTGAATCTTTTCTTGTCGCAAGCTTGGACAGAAAAAGGCTTCAAAGTAAACCCTAACTTCTTGATGAATCGCCACTGGTATAACAGGTTAATCTGTTCGACTTTAGGCCCTAGGAAACTTTCTGTTAAGTCGACTTATTATCCCTAACTTCTTGATCGCCTTCTGGGTTATTCAATCCCTTCGAACCTTGCTCTTGATACCAATTCAAGATAACTAAATTGATAATCCCAGAGTAAGAATCAATCGCTAGACAGGAACAAAAATACAAACGAACACGCAAATATAACTGGAATTATGCTCTCCAATTAACAAAGAAAATAAGCTCAAAACTTTGATGATTTCATACATCTAACCACAGCTCGGTTGATGTGTTTATATAGGTTATTAGAACCTGCTTTCTAATCCTACTACAATGCGTATTCTATAAGAGAATCCTAAACCGACTATAATTGTGATTGGACCCATAAGCTTGGCGTCTGCTACCCATGGGCTCGGGTCATAGTCAGACATTAGCCCAACAGTGAGTTGTTTGAAGAAAAAAAAAAATGAAAATAAGAACGAGAGACAGATTTTTTGGGATCAAACAGTTGACTATTTGGTTATAGCTCGGTATACTTACCAAATGTTATACATTTTTTCCTACCTCTATTTAACGTAAAATGCTTACAGCAAGACAAAACCTTTACAAATGGGCTTAACCCCATATAATCAACCTCAATCACAATCAAGTTCTGAAAACATAATATAACCAAAGAAGATTTCACTTCTCTCACCTATGTAGGATATAGATATGAAAATGGTTTTATCAAACAAACACATAATATTGTACATGCTGACATACCGACTTGTGCACTTCTAGCATTCTAATCTGCACCACTAATGCCAAAGTTTAAATTATGCTATTAAGTGATGACGCAAAAAGTATGAAAATTTTATACGCTCAATAGTTTACATATCATTTGCTTCATGTTTAATTTAGTCTAGCGCATGCATGTAGACATATGTGTATTATTGTTAGTACAATTAAATATTTCATTTGGATAAAAAAAGTCTTTAAATAAATAGGGTCATTTTGTAATTTAAAAATGAATGTTCAAAAAGATAAATGTTGTGGCTCATGACCTGTTTCATTAGTTGGATAATTCATACTCTATTTCTCATTTAGAGTTCTAACTTCGGTATACAAAATGTATATATAAAAGTTAAAGTTGAAAATGAGTTTTTTGCAAAAATCTACTAACTATCAAACTTTTTATATATTATGTATATACACTTCAATATATGTTATAAATCAAATGTGATTCAATATTGGGCTTAAATCGGTTGTATTTTGATAATCTTTCTTACCGTAAAATTTTTATAACATAAATATTTAAAGGTTTACCTGGTATACTACCCTACCTAATTTTGTTTGGTTTACTTCATGATGCTCGTTTATTTGTTAAAAGAACTAGCATAACGTATATTCAAATCTAAACAGTAAATATAATTATATTATCGGTTTGTTAAGGTCAAAAGTTAATGACTTTAAATTAACGTAAATACAATTATAAAAAGGCGCAGTGTTCATTATCTATTTGTGACCATGTCCGTGCTACTCATTTGTGTTAGTTTACTATCTTAAAGAACAAACACGAACAGAATATATGTAATCATCTACGTGTCAATTACAAGAGGAAAATACCCCATGCTTCTGAGATAGAAACGGATAGCAAAGGGATAACAAATGCATCTTGACACTTTGAGACCCTGCACATACACAAACAACATAAAGAGAAACAAAGTTAGAAGTTAGAGAGGGATAGTTTCTGTTATGACATAAACTACCCTTGAAAGTTTGGAAGGTATTTTAACACCCTCCCTCAAACTTGCACTCCAAACATGTCCATCATTCCTAGTTTATCACACAAAAACTTATGGCTTTTATAGCCAAGGGCTTTTGTCAAAATGTCAGCAGTTTGCTGAGAAGTATGAATCTTCTCAGTCTTAATAATACAAGCAGAAACTTTTTCTCTTACAAGGTGAACATCAATCTCAAAGTGCTTGGTTTTTTCATGAAAGACAGGATTTCCAGCAATTTAAAGAGCTGAGCTGTTGTCACAGTACAACACCACAGGTAAAGAAACTTTTATTCCCATGTCTCCAAGCAGATTATTTAACCAGATGACTTCACAAGTACAAGAAGCCATGCTTCTGTATTCTGCCTCAGCAGAAGATTTAGACAAAGTAGGTTGTTTCTTGCTTTTCCAAGAGACCAAGGAGTCTCCTAAAAAAACACAGTACCCAGAAACAGATTTCCTTGTGACAGGGCATCTAGCCCAGTCAGAATCAGCATAAGCTTTAAGCTTAAGATTCCCATTTTTGTTAATTTGCACACCATTACCAGGTGAGCCTTTCAAGTACCTCAAAACCCTTAAAGCAGCATCCAAGTGAGACTCAAGAGGGGCATGCATGTACTGACTCAAGCAATGAACATCATAGGAAATGTCAGGTCTGGTATGAGTTAAGTAAATTAACTTGCCTACCAGTTTTTGATAGTTACCAATGTTTTTCAAAGCTTTATCATCAGCAGATTCAATGTGATTAAGGGTGGTGTTTTCAGGTAAAGGTGTGTCAACAAGTTTAGCAGCTAGCAGACCATATTCATGTAAAAGGTCTAAGCAATACTTTCTTTGACTGAGACAGATACCATTACTGTTTTCCAAAACTTCAATACCTAGGAAGTATTTTAACTTTCCTAAGTCTTTGATTTGGAATTTAGATTTCAAGAACACTTTGAATTTCGCAATTTCAACAATATCTTTGCCTGTAATGACAATGTCATCAACATATACAAGGAGGACCAAAAACACATGCCCAGATTTCTTAGTGAACAATGAATAGTCATATTTAGATTGCACAAAGCCATGTTCATTAAGAGTGAGAGTTAATTTGGCATTCCATTGCCTAGGGGCTTGTTTAAGGCCATAAAGAGACTTATTTAGTTTCACAACTTTAGACTTGTGATTATCAAAGCCAGGAGGTAGAGTCATGTAAACATCCTCAGTTAAGTCACCATAAAGGAAAGCATTATTGACATCTAATTGGAAGAGACTCCAATTATTACACATAGCAACAGTGATCAAACATCTCACAGTGGACATTTTAACAACAGGACTAAAAATTTCATTATAATCAAATCCCTCCCTCTGGCTGAAGCCCTTGGCAACAACCCTGGCTTTGTATTTATCAATTTCACCTGTGGATTAGTATTTAATTTTTCCATAACCATTTGCTACCAACAGGTTTTCTTCCTTTAGGAAGATCACATTCAGTCTAAGTATTGTTTTCCTTTAAGGCAGTGACTTCATTATTAATAGCTTGTTCATTATTAATAGCTTGGATCCAGTGAATGTTTTTAGCAGCCTCATCATAAGAAGAGGGTTCAACTGACTTATTTAGGGTAGTGGAGAAACAATAAATGACGGGACTCATATTAGAGTAACACATATATTTCTCAAGACCATATCTGACACTACTATTAACAACATAGTCATTAAATCTAGCAGGAGCCTTAGTGTTTCTAGTGGATCTCCTAGGAGTAGGCTGCACATGACTTATGTTGTGAGTGGGATTGAGTTGAGCATTATCAGAACCGGAAGGGACATTTCCCTCAGATAGAGTGTTTTCACCCATAGATGTTGTGGTGCCAACAGTCTCACCATCAATAGAAGTATTTGTACTTCTAGGGCATGAAGGGGCACCACCATCATCATTAGGTGTAGGAATATTCCCCCTCTGTTCATCATTGGGATTATGGTCAGTATGCGCTTCATCAAAGAAATTCAGATCTTTTAAAGTAGAGTCAGAGTTCTTATCAGTTTGAACTCTAGACTTCATTTTAAACGGAAAAATAGTTTCATAGAATTGAACATCTCTAGAGTAGAAAACCATTTTAGAGTCAATACCATAAACTTTGTAAGCCTTTTTAGTACCAGAGAAGCCAATTAGAACACACTTTTCAGACCTAGCAGAAAACTTATCTGAATTATTAAGCACAGAAGAGAAACACAAACAACCAAAGCTTCTCAAATGGGAAAGTCTTGGTTTCTGACCATATACAAGCTCAAATGGGGATTTCCCACTCAGAACAGTAGACGGCAACCTGTTAATTAAATAGGCAGCAGTTATGATGCATTCAGGCCACATACTTAAAGGAAGACCATTTTGAAACAACAGACTCCTAGCAACATTAAGCAGATGCCTGTGCTTTCTCTCAGCAATCCCATTTTGCTGAGGGGTGTAAGCACAGGAAGTTTGACAAATAATACCAAGGGTGTCAAACAAGTTACTCATTTTGTTATTTATGAACTCAGTACCGTTGTCAGATCTCACAGTTTTAATACTGCATTTAAATTGATTGTGAATCAGATTGAGATAACTAACAAACAGATTATACACTTCATCTTTAGTTTTAACCATATAAATCCACACAGCCCTGGTATAGTCATCAACGATGGTCAAGAAGTATCTAAAACCCTCTCTACTAGTGACCTTGTAAGGTCCCCAAAGGTCTAAGTGCACAAGATCACCAATGGCAGAACTCTTATGATCACTTAGGGAAAAAGGTTCTCTTGTCTGTTTGGCCTTGTGACAGATGTCACAAGGAGACACATGAGACCCTTTGGTAAACTTAAGATCAGGTTGAAGAAGACTGACAGCTTGGTCAGAAGGATGACCAAGTCTGCTATGCCATAAAGACTTGGAAACATGACAAGTAACAGAAAGATTACCTACCATAGTAACACAAGAGGGAGAATCAAACAAATATAGACCACCATTTTCACTCCCAGTCCCTATGAGTTTGTTTTGAGTCATGTCCTGAATGTAACATTTAGATTCATCAAAAACAACAAGCATCCTACTATCTTTGATAAGTTTATGAACAGACAAAAGACTAACATGGTACTCAGGGACAACCAACACATCATATAAGGTAACATTGGCAGAAAGTTTAAGATTTCCAATATACATGATTTTAGCTAGAGTACCATTGGGATGTCCCACCGTGAGATTTAGATCAGAAATGTCAGTAATGTTGAACATGTTTAAAGTATTAACAGTCATGTGTTGGTTAGCCCCTGAATCAATAATCCACCCATAACTAACATGAAGCACAGAGGTGTTGTTATTATAAAACTTGTGAAAATTAACATTGAAAAAAATGTTATTGTTTAAAAAACTAGCCATACCAAGTGAGTTGGCCTGCACATTGCTAGAAGGCATGTCTTTGATAAGACTCATCAGTTTCATCATCTGGTCATTGGTGAAAGTCATAGAACTAGGTCCATTTTCCACAGAAGAGGTCATAGAACTAGAATTAGCACTGTAAGAGGTTTTCTTATGACCAGGATGCCAAATGGGATACCCAAAAACTTCATAACACCTATCACTGGTGTGGCCAGTTTTGCCACAGTGAGTACAGGTCCAGTTAGGGTTTTTGTTATTGCTATTGGTCACATAGTTCTTATTGTCAGTAACATAGCCCTTTTTGTTTTTATTACCATTGTTAGACCAATTAGTTTTAGCAACAAAACTAGCAATTTGATTTTTATATTCAGAGCCAGAAGAGGAAGTGGTAATGCCTCTGTGAGACTCTTCTCTGGATACAACAACAAAAGCTTCTTTCACATCAGGGAGAGATTCTCTGGAGAGAATGCTACTCCTGATTGGTTGATATATTTCATTAAGACCAGTAAGAAATTGCATAAGTTTCATGAGTTGATTATGTTTTGACACATCTTCCCTAGCAGAGCAAGTACATTTAGGCAATTTGATCATAATGTCAAATTCTCTCCAAAGAGAGTTCAGTTTATGATAATACTCAGAGACAGTAAGGTCCCCTTGTTTAAAGTTATTGATCTTTTGCATAAGACTTAAAATGATGGAGCCATCAAGTTTATCATAAGTTTCTTTAAGTTCAGCCCAAACTTCAGAAGCATTATCAGAAAAAATTTGACCCAGATATAAGTCCTCAGACACAGAATTTAAAATCCATGACAAAACAATAGAGTTGCATCTATCCCATTGATTAGACAGATTATTACTACTGGCATAAGTGGCCTTAAGGCATTTTCCATTTATAAAGCCAATTTTATTTCTGGTATTTATAGCAAGAGTCATAGCAATAGACCAAACCCTATAGTTTTCAGTTCCAGTGAGTTTGACAGACACAATAGAGCTAGAACTAATGTCATTAGAATGAAGGTGCAGAGGATTACTCAGGTCAAGACTACCAATAAGGTCATCATTATCCATAATCAAGCAGAAAAGCAAGCACAAAAAACACCTCAAACCAAGCAAAAAAACAAAGAAAAACTCACACCCAAGATATAACAAAGGCTTTAGTCTTTGGACTGGGGTTGGCCAGAGCAGGTTTCCACACCATTCAAGATGGAGGGTCAAGGTGTTAACCGAACCTGTTTGCACCCAGAAAACCAGAGCCTTGTTAATCTTAAAGGAAGAAAGAGTGACTTACAGTGCTTTAGAGGAGAGGAAAGCGGAAAGAGCCTCCAATACTCTTGAAAATAGATATTATAAGGCAAAAGGTCCCAATAAGCGTCAGAGAACACAAGAGCCACAAACGACCAAATTAAGAAAAATTAGGGTTCCAAGAATCAAACCCTAATTCTTCCTATTTTACTCCAACCAGCAATTACCCCAGCGATAAACGTTGAGTTAACAATGATAAGCCCAGAGAAGTCACCAATTTCGGAAACCCCCAAATTGATTGAAACCCTAGATCTTGAAATCACCGAATCAACAGAGCCGTAGCTCTGATACCATGTAAAAATGGTTAAGAACACACGGATATGAATCCAACCAGACTCCCCTTGATTCAATTTATTAACCAGCAGTAATACAAGTTACACAATACAGATTGAACTCTAACGAGAGTCAATCAGATTAAAGAACAATAAAGCTTGAAACAGCTGAATGATTACAACTAAACACCAGGCTGATCTATGAGATCAGACTTGCAAGAACTAACAAGAACACTAGACTACACTTTGTAAAGAGGTAGACGTCGATTAACTTGAAAGGTTGTTTTATTTCAAACCCATATGAGGGTTTATATAGGCTGAGAAGAAGAGACAGCCTCAACGGATATAAGGAGAGCACTCACCAACTATTACAGCCATAAGCATGGGGAAAGAGGAAAATACCCCATGCTTCTGAGATAGAAACGGATAGCAAAGGGATAACAAATGCATCTTGACACTTTGAGACCCTGCACATACACAAACAACATAAAGAGAAACAAAGTTAGAAGTTAGAGAGGATAGTTTCTGTTATGACAGAAACTACCCTTGAAAGTTTGGAAGGTATTTTAACAAGTAGTAAACAAGAACCATAGATGGACTTACATTTCACGTTCTGTGATGCAAAGGCTTTCTAATCACTTTAGGACATAAAACTCGACTGTTGTGACATTTTTCTTTGTGGTAAATAGTAATGAATAAACTCAAAACGAATCTCTTTGTCACTGATGAAATTTGGTCTTTTTTGGGATAACAAATACCAAAAAAAAGTCAAGAAATTATATTCATTTTCTGATATATGAGTTGCTTGGAGTTTGAAATTTTTGATATTCTAGACACATGTGATCATCATTCTCTATAGTATTTAAAAAAGAAAGATTTACTTCTTCAACCTATGTGGGATGTAAGGTTGTTGAAATGACTTTATCAAATGCATGATAACATACATACCTACATAATGATTCATGCTACATGTTATCTATGGGGAAAATTTAAAAGCTTGTTGCCCACCTCGTTCGCACTCCGGCTAATAAAGAGCTCAAATGACATTTAAGAAAATAAGCTTGATTACGCATAGAATTAGATTCGACAATGTAATTATGAAAAGAAGTAAAAGAAAACATGAGAGGCAAATGATGTAAAAGTATAATTTAACATATTTAAGTATTTTATAAGAAAATGAGTGACTTAGTTATTGTTGATGTCATTGTTGAAATTGAGATCTTTTTTTATAAATCATCATCTCACGTTTACAAAAAACAAAGCAACTTCACCACAAAACGTGTTTTCTTTCGTTGTCAAATAGACATTGTAAGAAAATTCAGATGAATGACACTTTCGTAACTTGTGGTGATAATGATTATAAAATCCAATGAGTTAACAACAAGGCACCAGTGGTCTAGTGGTAGAATTGTACCTCTACCACGATCCAGACCCGTGTTCTAATCCAGGCCGGTGCAATTTAGTTGTGATGATAAGACTAGGAATTGGTTGGGTCCATTGCACTACATCTCTTAATTGAGATGAAATCAAGGCAATTCTGAGCTTCATTTTTTTCTTCCCAATGATTATATTTGAAATCGCGAATTGTGTATGACTTCAGTTCCAAGGTTCGTTCCCTTTTTCTCTCTCTACTTATTTTCAGACATTTTGCATCACCTATGCGACCCAAGTAGGTCTAGAGAAATTTGAATGTATTAGGGTACTATACAATGTTAATCGGTTACACAAAAAACTAAATGATCCATCTGGTATTTATGAACTTAAAGTGAAGTTGACTGAATGATGAAACAAATTTAACTACAACTTACTATACAATTTATTGGGGATCGAACAATGGACCTTTCAAATAGGTAAACACTGCACTTATCAAAAGTGTGTATCGTATATACATGGGCTTAGCCCAATTAAACAATACAGACCTATAACTTTCAAGTTTCAGTCAAGATGGTGAGGAGTGTTTGGGAATATGTTTAACGCGACTTTGTAGTTATTATTGGCTAATCAGTAACATGCTATTGTCATTCAGTTAACCAAGTAGTTTAGTACATACATATAATGAGTAGCAAGTTTTGTACTCGAATATTTAAGAGCACAAAAAGTTTGATACACACTATTAGGGCTGAGCAAAACCGACCGAAACCGACAAGGCCCGACAAACCGACCGAACCGATTAGCCTGATTAATCCCGACAAACAATTCGGTTCGGGAGTCGGTTGTGAAAATTGCAAATTCTCGGTATCGGGCCGGGTCGGGCCGAAAACCGACATTAGCCCGACTGATACCCATCAGCCCGATATTAAATTAGGTTTAGTAAAAAGATGCGCCTCTCTTTCTTTATTTTCAGTCTTTCACTCTTTTCTTTTCAGTCTCTTGTGTTTCTCATCTCAACAAAACACGATTCAAGATTCAAGAACACGATTGTCTTAACAATTGAATGGATCAATGTCATCTCAAAAAGGGTGAATCAATCTCATCTTCTATTTGCTCATTTGTGGTCACTGGTCAGTTTGTAATTTGCTCAGAAAGTCAGAAACATGTTTGCAATTTTGTGATTTGTGATTCGAATATGAATATGCTATTTTGCTCAGAAACATGTAAACTTTTAAACAAGTAAACTGATTTGCAAATATTTGCTCAGAAACATGGATACTTGGTACTCAAGAAGTCAAGAGTCAAGATTGATATTTTTTGCATTTTTAGATAGTCTCATTTTTTGCATTCGGGACAATCTTGCTTATACCGACAACCGGCCCGATAGAACCGAATAAAACCGTCCCGACCCGACTATAATCGGTTCGGGAGTCGGGTTGAGTTTTTCCAATGTTTCGGTATCGGTATTTGGCGGGACGGGTCGGGATCCGGTCCGATGCTCATCCCTACACACTATAAACTTTTGTGTTAATGTAAACATTTGGGATGGGTTATGTCTCTTTTCTATCATGTAACGCGCTTTGAAATTTTATTTTATTTTATTTTTTCTAACGTCAACTATTTATCTCACGATATATATACAACAATTTTATCTTACAACCATTTGATTAACGAGCTTCTCACACATCAAAGAGAAAATTTGAGACATAAACTCTTTGGTGCAATATATGTTTAGATAGAACATTCTAAAAACTATATTGTTTTATAACGAGGAGGTAAATCCTTAACTTGCGGCAATCAAAAACGTTAAGTCTTTTACTTGCAGATGAAAACATCATGTATGTTTTTTAATTGTTTGTCAAATATTTCTAGAGATGAAACTTGTAAGGGCCTTGTAATTCGGTTAAATAGTATATGTTATTTTGCGTTGGATGAAAGTGAAACCATTATAAAACCAACTTAACCCTCATTTATAGCCTGTTGGATTCGTCAAAGTTATATCATGAATTGCTTGCATGTTAAATACATAGAACAATAAATTTAATACCTTTGCCTTTTTCTTTTCAAACTATTGTCCACATATCAAATGACATACACAGCGGTGGAAGTCGGTATTGGGACCCATAACCCGTGGAAGACGGTATTGAGAGTTACTTTACTTTTTACGTGCTAGATGGTTCGAATTATATGATCATTGTTACTGTATAATGTTATAGCTCAAGACCTTATCCCATAAATATTTCAACTCTGTAACATAGTTTGTATTATTATATCAACGAAGAGGTAAAAACTCATCGTGACGGGTAAAAAACTATGCATAATTACCGCACGTTGCTAAGGATTTTGTAGCAAAATGTTTTAGAGACTTCTCTACTTCTCTAGCTAATTCCACCACTTTTTTAGTCATTGTATAAAGACATAAATGATGCGTAATTCACAATTGGAAATAGCACATTTCTGATTATGTAATGTATAATACCATCAGATTCAACAAAATGTTTCATGAGAAAAACAAAAGAGCGAACACCAAAAGATGTAAAAATATGTGTTTATACAATTTTAAGACCTGACAAACATATAAGAAGACACTTACCAGCTACTATACTTACCAGTACCACTAGTTCAATTCTTGCATCTCTTTTCTATAAGAACAACAGGTCATCCAAACTCTAGAGTGATATATTACTTATACATGTGGGCCATTTACTTTTTCATACACAATATTTTATACAAGGATTTAGCCCAGATAAGTAATCCAGGCCCATAACTTTCAGTAAAAAATAAAAATGGGACGTAACGAAATGGTTGACTGTGAACTTGACCATCGGGAAAGTTTAAAGCGGAGGAAAATTTTCGTCACGGGACAAATACTTTTACTCGCGTACGCAACTTTCATGTATGTTTTTGGACAGTTTGTCAATGCATTGCAACAGATTTATCGGCAACATTATAAAGATTAGATTTGTCAAGCAGCGTGGAGTCAAACAGTGACGGAGCCATGATTGTTCGGCCGGGTAGGCCAAAACAAAAAACATTAAAAACTTAAAAATTAAAGAGTCGTACAATAAGGCTGTGTTTGGTTCATTAATTTTAATTTATGGGGTTTGAAATTGCCAATTTGGAGTATAACTAATTTTAGGATTTAAAAATTCTAATTCATGTTTGGTTCATAGATATATACGAAGGTACATTATGATTTTAAATGTAAAAGACCGAATTGCCCTTTTATTATTTATCACATTAGTGCATCAAAATAAAAGAAAGAGGGTAGCATTGACATGTTGTCTTTTACTTATAAGTGGGTCCACCAGAAATGTAAATGCACTCCACATTGAAAGAATTTATAATGGCCCTGTTCTGACATTTTGTAGACATTTAATTTCGTGTACTTTGTCAACCAAACACAGTATTGTATGGCATTATAAATGCAAATTCCTCCAAATTGCCCAAATATGCTCGAACCAAACAGCACCTAAGAGTTTTTCATTTTATCCGCACACGACGCTTTTTAACATCATTAAAATCATCTAGAACACCATCTAATCCAATAGGAAAACACATATTTTTTAATCTTTTTGATTGTCCGTGGGCGAATAGATATTTTGTGTATAAAATACATCGCAACACATCTACACTACTACTACTTATAAAAAAAGTTGGGGTTGGCCTTGGCATACCCAAATGAGAATGTGGCTCCGTCACTGGAGTCAAATCATATATTTTTTTCTACGTCATATGAAACAATTTTCTGTATCTCTTGGTGTGCTAAGATTATTTTAACATACAAAATGTCCATCTGTTCACATCTACT
The DNA here is from genome assembly GCA_030686995.1 of Artemisia argyi. NCBI lineage: Eukaryota > Viridiplantae > Streptophyta > Magnoliopsida > Asterales > Asteraceae > Artemisia > Artemisia argyi. The sequence goes on from CM060687.1 coordinate 7,079,279, forward strand.
AGTATGTAAAATTACTAGCAACAATAATAATAACTAGTGTTGTATAACTAATGGCATACAAATTCAAGCGATATTTGTAAACTAAAATATTAAAAAGGGCAAATGATATTAAAAGGTAATATACTTGTCACAAATTCATCGAATGGGTAGTGAACTATTTTTTTTCATTTTGAGTGTAATTTTCTTTCAAATTCATCATCTTTAAGGTATTTTGCAAAATTTTTGGACAATTTTACCCTTCGGGAAAAAAAATTTTGTATTAGCTATGAGGGGCAAAATTGTCCAAAATTTTTACAAAATACCCTAAAGATGATGATTTTGAAAGAAAATTACCTTCAAAATGAAAAAAAATAGTTCACTACCCATTCGATGAAATTGTGGCAAGTATATTACTTTTTTTTATTATTTGGCCTATTAAAAACTGAGTATGTAAATATATAAAAACCTATGATTCAACAAATTACTTAAAGAAAAGAATGAGAAAACACCAAAGGTATAGAAATGGAATGTGACATTTGTATTCAACACATAAAAAATGGAATGTTGGAACCCATGGGAATTGAACCAGTGACCTTGAGAATAAGCCGCACATTACTTCACTTTACCATGTGATTTTAATTTCGCTTATCAATTATTTTCCTACATCTTTTTTATGATGTGTTAGAAAAGTTCTATTACATCACAAATGATATTGTTAAGAAAGGCCATTGGCCCATTTTAGTTTTTGTGGGCTCATCCCAAATAAATAGTACTTACACATTCATAAGTTTTCAACGTCGAGGAAGTTAAAGTTGTATTAGATCGATCAATCCAATTTTAGTCACTAAAACAAACATAACACAGCTTTCGAAAATAAATGTAGGATAACCAACTCTAAAACATGATAATGTAATAATCGGTTAAAAAAATTCGTTATATAACATACTTGTATTATTTGTTTGGATAAAGCATTCTTAAACATAAATTGTATAGGGATGAGGTAAATATTAGATTGTAACGGGTCAAAACCCATAAATACTTTTTACTCACAAAATCTTCATGTATATTTCTAGATAGTTTTTCACGCGTTTACAAATTAAGGATATTCTAACAAATATTTTAAAGATTAATTTTGCTAGCATGTTGTGTTATAGTTAGATATTTTTTTAATGACAAATTTTTATAACATACATCACTTATCTCACGCATTATATATCACGTATATCTTTAACGATACTTCAACCCACAACCTTCAAGTTGTTGGGCCACTCACATATCGCTAAGCCAAGAGGCCTTTGGTTATAATTAGATTTTGTTGAACACGATGAAGGTAGCTTGAATGTTTCTTTGTCACGCTAATGAAACTCTCCATCTTTTTTTTTTTTTTTTTTTTTTTTTTTTTTTTTTTTTTTTGGGTACTTTAGTTTGGTTTTTAGATCGGTTAGGAGCTTTGTTTTTTCCATTTCATTCGCGGTGTGCTCTTCAGAGCCGTTGTTGTTCATAGCGTTGTAGCTAGGAGTGAAGGTCTTGTGCAAAATACCTATGTGATAACTTAATATGACGATCAAAGATATAACATATACTATAGTATTTAGAAACATAAAATCATATATCGCTAATAAGGTTTTTTTTTTTTTTTTTTTTTTTTTTTTTTTTTTTTTTTAATATAATGTTGAGTCCCCAATAATTTAAAAGGTATATTTTGTTGCATACTCTCATACACGGATCACATGGTTAAAATCTCACCCTTTTAAAGAAAAAGCTAATATGATATTTTTCAAAAATGAAAAGATAAAAAAACTTACAAAGTTAATTAAAAAAAGCCGTGATGAAGCGGGTTGATGAGAATTGAACCATAGACCTTCCATGAAAGTCGCACTCCACTTACCAGCACACCATCACACCACTCATGAATTTCTTCTCCCTTCAACTATTTAACATAAACTTTCACAAAACAGACAAACTTTTATACCGTAATAATAACAGGCTCATAATTTCCAACTAGTCAACTGTAAGTAAATTTATAATAGTACTAAAAAGTCAACTGTAAAATGGCGGCGACGCGTATGGTCGTGGTGGCGAGTGAGAGGGTGTGTTGACATTTGTGAGAAAAGAAGCTTGAAGAAGTTAAACTTATTTTGGGTCATTCTATTCATTTTCAGTCTCTTAAGCCGGAATTGCAAGGTGACCCGGAGGATATTTCTGAAGAGAAAGCTAGATTAGCTGCTATTATTTTAGCTTTTTTCTCCTTCAAGGTTTTATGTTTTTGTTTACGGTTATGATGTTGTGGTGTGTTTGTGTGTGTAGGTGAAAGGACCGGTGTTGGTGGAGGATACATGCTTAGGTTTCAATGCTCTTATACCGTATCTAATTTCGTTTTTTTTACTTCACAATGCTTGTTTCTTTGTTAAAAGAACGAACATGAATATAATCTAAACACAATCATACGCTCGTTTTGGCAAGGTTTGATCATGTTCTAATGTTTATAAATGGAAATACAAAGGTTCATTGTTCGTTATCTATTTTTGACCATGTTGTGCACAACTTTCTTCATTTGTGTTGGGGGTGTTTATTTAAGCTTATATGTGGACTTATGAGCTTATATGAAATATATCCCAAACTCAAAAGTTTAATTTACGTTGTCCTCTTCGTTAATCAAATTGGTTTAATGTATCATTGTATGAGTGAAAATACCGTGGTTCCTACATAGTCTAGCAAGACGCCAAGACCCATAGTCTATTAGTATATCTTATTAGTAGTATAATCGGTATTGGTTTATTAGTTTAAATATTGGCCTAGCCCAATGGTTGGCCGAGTGTTTCTCAAGCTATGTTCTGTATATAGACAAAAGTTCAATACAGAACAATAAATATCTAAATATCAAATAACTCCATCTCATCCATTGATTTATATTTCATCATACGCTCCTAATTAAAAGTATGCACTCAATTTGAATTAACACAAGGACCTAACACCCACATCCCTTACTCTCAGATATTTACACACAACACACACACACTCTCTCTCTCTCACTCACACACACATACACACACACACACACTCTCTCTCTCTCTCTCACTTTCTCGCTCTCACCATATATTCATCTTCATCACATCTAAACTTTTTCAAATCCAATAATAACCAAATCTTTAATAAATATTTTGATTTTTTGTAGTTTGGTGACGGGGATACGATGGAGAATCCACAGATCTACAATGCACCATAGATGACGTGGTGGTGGTTTCATGACGGTGATTCGCTGGAAAATGAGGTGTGATTGTTTGATTCGCCGGAGAGTTGTTTAACACGGGCTTATGCCTCTCTTGAGTGTAAACGTGCATATACTCTATCTTGAGACTTTGTATATAGCTAGGATAAAAAGAAAAGAAAAAAATAGATCCAGGAACTGAAAAGATGAATTGAAGAGAGATTGGAGATAACTTGTACGATAAGAGGTAGTAGTAGTATGGCGGCTCTTTGTAATCATTACATTTGTATTTAATTCTGAAGTTACTGGTGTTGTATGAGACACAAATTATTAATGCTAGAGGAATGCAAAATATACTTTTATATTAATATGTGATTTAGATCTTTGTGAAGTTTTGTTTGGAGTGCTCATGTAATAATGTAGTATGTGCTCATGTGTGGTGGAGTTGAAGATGGTTTTTTCAAGTGTACTAAAAAAATCAGTCTTTTTACGAATCAAATGGGATTTTTTACGAATATCATGGCATTTTTTACGAATCCCATGGTATTTTTTACGAATCCCGTGGGATTTTTCTGGACGGAAATTTTGAAAAAAAAGTTCGTCTTTTTACGAATCCCGCGGGATTTCTTTACGAATCCTGCGGGATTTTTTTGGACTGAAATTTTGAAAAAGAAAATCGTCTTTTTACGAATCCCATGGGATTTTTTACGAATCCCGTGGGATTTTTCTGGACGGAAATTTTGAAAAAAAAAAATCGTCTTTTTACAAATCCCATGGGATTTTTTTACGAATCCCGTGGGATTTTTCTGGACAGAAATTTTGAAGAAAAAAAAAAATTCGTCTATTTACGAATCCCGTGGGATTTTTCTGGACGGAAATTTTGAAAAAAAATTCTTTTTACGAATCACATGGGATTTTTTACGAATCCCGTGGGATTTTTCTGGAGGGAAATTTTAAAAAAAAAATCGTCCAAAGTATATAACAATGCATATCTATGTAAAGATGATCTAATTCTCGTCGCGATGGTGTATTTTTCGTAGCTTGAAGATTTACCATTTGCAAGATATGTTGTTTTCTAAAAAAATGTGAAAACTGGGTTTTATATTAAATGAGCTAAAATACCAATTTTACCTTCCTTTGTTATTTTTATTTGATATTAGCTATTAGATGAAAGGTGGATTGATGATTGAGATTGATTTATTTGTTTCTTAAATGATACATGTTTTGCAAGTATCTCACCTCTCTGTATATATACTTTCAATTGTGTTAATGAGAGATTAAGGGGAATTATACCAAAACTAATATAGTCCTCATCTTTATGATTTTGTATAAGTGTACTTCCTTTGTTGCTTAATATAAGCGTTCATATAGCATCTAGGAGAACATTTCTCAATGTTTACAGCTAGAAATGTAGGTGAACAGTACTCAAAACTCTCTGGGTTTGGTGAATCTTTTGGTTGGGCTCGTGAGGGTGACACATCTCTCCGTTCTGGATAATTCTGGTGACATATGTTAGTTAGTACCATGTGATTGATTGACTTTTACATTGACAGAAGTACAGGACGAAGTTGTCCCTCTGTCTCTTGATATCTTCCTTAGAAATGTAGGCAACCAAGAGGGGCTTGAATCACCTGTGTTGTACCCAAGTTGCCTCATTTCTTAGTCACATGGATGACATCTCGATCAGTTTGAATTGCACCTTATGCATGAGTCATATGTGTTCAATAGAGTCCTAAGGTTGTATGGCACAACTTGGTTTAGCTTCTTTTGCCGTCTTCACACGATGATTAACTGTTGTGTTAGCCAACAAAAATATGATAAAAAAAGTAAAATAAAAAATCCCGCTTTGATCATAACCATCGAGGTGGCCTGTGGGAACATCCCGCTTTACTAAGGCTGGGCATGTATCCGACATGTAAGATACATTTGGATTAATGCTAATTTAAGGATCATTGGGTTCCATAATCCAAAAGAACTTTGAGGGCTAAAACCTTCATCCGTTTTTGTAACTTGTCTCTGCGAAATCAAAATGGAATTGTACTTTGTACCTAGCAAATATTCTACATAAGTATATCAACTATAGACAAAAACAATGAGGATTGTCAACAACTGTAAGTTTGTAACCCTCCATGATCGAAATGGTGGCAACGCGAGTGCTGTGGACAATTTTTATGCATGTTCCAACTTGTATTCTAGCAAATATTCTACAGACTAATTTTAGCTTAGTTATGTTGCTTTGAGTTTATTCGTTGGCATACAAATAGAGCCGAGTTATTATTGTTTACGAGGAATAGAAGAAGAAAACACGAAGGGTGTCAAAATGTGAATTATGCATTTTATCTCAAATCGCAAATAATGATATCTATGTTCAAAATGCACGCATATAAACACACCATTCGTTAATAAAACAACATGTTTACTTTTAAAGCTAATATACTTAGTTGTAATTAACTAGTAAATACTTTGCTTGCTCACTAATTTAGATTTTTATCATTGTATTTTGGTTTCATTTTTTTTTTTTGATGTTCAAAAAAAAAAAAAAAATGAAACCAAAATACAATGATAAAAATCTAAATTAGTGAGCAAGCATTAAATTGTACTATAAATTGTACTGTAATTCACTAGTAAATACTGGTTTTAATTGAAACCAAAATACAATGATAAAAATCTAATTAGTGAACAAGCATTAAATTGTATAAAAATGAATGACGACAATGTGTTTAGAATTTAACTCCAGACCTAATGACCTATACAGTTTTGTATAGAAGCCATTATTCTTACCAATACACCACATCACCATACATGACTTTGTTTCCAACTTAATCTATTTATCACGAAAGCTCATATATGTATCCATTAGATATATCTGAACTTAGTAGTTTCATAATATGAATGCAATACACACTGCACTTGGTAAATCAGTTATCTCTTGAGTATTTTTTGTACTGAATCCAAAACACGTAAAATTATTTGCACGTTATCGATTTCACAAACAGACATATTACCAAGGCATGTGTTATCTAACAAAATTTTATACGAAAGCAAAATGTAGTTCATAACAAACTACATTTTTGAAAAAACTTCAGAAGCTCATATATATGATAGATAGAAGTAGGGACGAAGCAATGACCAAATATGACCGGGTGCACACAAAAATTTGAACAGTAATATTAGAAACACATTTTGATGGACCGGGTGCATATAGATGACTTTAGAAAAAATCGATGTTTTTTTCAAATATTAACACTATATCGAAAAAAATTTAAACGTTAACGTAATCACGTCGAAAATGGTGATGGCATGTGTGGTGGCGAGTGGCGGATTAGTGAACTTACCTCCAGTAACATTCGTGACCGGAAACACAAATAAGCTTGAAGAAGTAAAAGTTATATTTGGACAATCAAATTATGTTTCAGTCACTAAAACAGAGCAAACTTAAATTTTACCAAATGGTTTCGGCTTGTGTACCAATGATATCTATAGTTGTGTGATAAGCTCCCCAACCAAAATAGTTGTGGGTTCAAGTCCTTCTTACGACATGTGAGATAGTTTGTGGGTTGTACATTGCGAGATCGTTAAAAAAATGGTTAAAATTAAAAAGTGATATAGGATATCCAAATATTATTGGTTGTCATGCTAAGATGTATTACGTAATAGATGTTTTGTATTACCTGATCATTCTAAAGATGTATATTAATGAAGAGCTAAACACTTAGCATTGTGGCAGGTAAAAAACTATATGTATTTACCGCAAGTAACAAAGTATTTTGTAGCAGATATATCACTTTTTTAGCCCGGTTTTGTGATTTTAATTTAAAAAAAAAATTGGAAAATGAACATTGCTGAGCATTGAAGTGATTGAACCGAGGCCATTTTGGTGTAAATAGCCAATTACTTGTCAGCAACCCCACATTCCACATATCAACTTATGTCCTTCATCTACTTTTTATATATAACAAGACAAGAACATCCCTTTTTTTTTCATAGACAACATTTTACACATGGGGCTTAGCCTAGCTAAGTATTACAGGCTTGTAAGTCGTAACTGTTAACAAAAATAACAAACAAAAGTACAAAACACAAACAAAAGTGTCGAGTATAAGCGTGACAGACGGGAAAATTATTAATTGTCAAAACTTTAGAAGAACTTTTTTTTTTTCTTTTTTTTTTTCAATTTGTCCTATATTATTTGGTCGGATAAAGCATCCTTAACCTCAATTGTTTTTTTTAATATGAAATTTCCAACAATTTTAGATTACTTGGCATTTGATAATAAAATAAGTAAATAACGTTTATCAATTTATTTTGTTGCACTTAAAGAATTTATTAGCACCGAAAACACGTTTTGTATCATTTGAAAATTTTAGTTTTGATTTTTTCTAGACAAAATTATCAGATGTTAAAACAAGTGATGTTTACAAAAATGAAAAGATGAAATAGTACACATGGGATTTGAACGTAAACCTTACGATTGAATTGAATAACAAGACGAAAATATACAAAAGCAGTTTCTCAAAAAAGGTCATTGCCTCATTGGCCTATTTAATCTTTTACAACTGGATTTTGATTATTTTTACACAAGTACACAACACTTCACACGAGCTAGCACTACCAATAGCTACAGGCCAAAATAGCATGAAAATGAAAACATGTGCGAGAAATGTGTTGAGAATTGAACCATAGACCTTGAAGATAAGCTATGGTACGCTTACCAACACACCCCCTCTACACATATGACATATCTTTTATTTCATGTATTTATCATAAACTTTAAAAAGAACAGGACTGAAACTTTATACATGCGCTTAGCCCATATAATACATGTCTACATGGTTATAACTTTGAATGAAAATAATCAACAAATAAATAGTTTAACTGTAAATTTGAATGTCGAAATGAAAAGCCAAGCGGAGAAAAAGATGGTGGTGGCGCGTGTAGTAATGTGTGGCGGTGTGCTAAAGTTACCTAGAGAAACATTCGTGACTGGAAACGCAGCGACCTATATTAACTTATTTAGACATATTACGTACTAGATGTTTCTTATTATATGATCATTTTTACTGTATAATGTTATAGCTCAAGACCTTATCCCATAAATGTTTCAATTTGTAACATACTTGGTATTATATCAAATGAAGAGGTAAAATCTCATCGTGACGGGTAAAAAAAACTGCATAATTACCGCACGTTACTAAGGATTTTATATACTTAGAATAATTATCTGAAATGGAGTCATTGAAGTTACGTAATTGAGAAAAAACTACCCTAATACATCAGTTTTGCTACAGAAACTACTTATATGCTTTTAAAAATCTGATAATATTCCCCCGAGAGTTTCATCAAAGCTGATTATTGTGACTGTAGGTCTGCAGCACATTTGAACATTCCTTAATTTGCTTGTTCAATCTGGTTATCTTGTTAACAACACGTGGTAGCATAACTAACTGACATCTCTTGTGAGATTGTGAGTTCCGATGCCACATTATTTACATCATGGTTTATGTTATATATGCATAATGTGTTTCTACCTTTCGCTAATGAACGGTTTAGTATTCTAGGTTGTAGCTAGCTATTGGACACAGCAGTTCCTAGATTAGTGAAAGTGTATTTCATCTCTTTCATCTCTTTTTGTCTGTGAAAAAACTGCTCGTTTTTTTTTTTTTTTTTTTTTTTTTTTTTTTTTTTTTTTTTTTTGGTTTTTTGTTTTTATTTATTATTATTATTATTATTATTATTATTATTATTATTATTTTTTAATTGTCTTTGAAACCGGTTTTTTGTAATAATCTATGTGTCAATTACTTATAGTAGTAAATAAGAATAATAGATGAGCTTAAATTTCACGTTCCGAACTGCAAAGACTTTCTGATCAATTGCAACTTTAGGACATAACAATTTGACTGTTGCGACACTTTTTGAATAACTCAAAATGAATATCTTTGTCCTGCGTGAAATTTGGTATGTTTTGACTTTATTGATTTTACTTTCTCATGTGTGTTACTGGATGGCAAATGCTGATCTCTATAGCAAGTGGTTTCTTCAGAAGCTTGGTCATGAAGGGACATATTATAATCTTTATGTGATATGTTGATGGCTTATGATGATAAATCTGTCTGTGCTATGTGTGTACTTTCTCTTGCTATTGGGGCAAATCATGAACCCATTACGTTTGTGGGAAAGACCCTGGTATGCTTTATATTATTCACTTGTTTTTTATGATATTAAAACTGATCTTTTGTAGTAAAAAATGTGATTTGCATGACGTTTGAATGAATGTACTAGGTTTTGATAATTGGAATATCGAATAATTTTTACGCAATGTACCCTTTCAGGGGAAGATCATTCCTGCAAGAGGAGCGAATGACTTTGGATGGGATCCAGTCTTCCAACCTAATGGTTATGATCAAACGTTAGCCCATCTCTGTTTCTATAGGATCATGTCCATAATAGGTGGCAATTTTGACCAATTTAGTTACAAACGGGTGTTGCAATTTTCATATTTTAACCGGGTCCTGTGGTCCAAAGCAAGTTTAGCTAAAGGATAAAAACATCAAATGGGTCAAATTGGTTGAAAGTCACGTCAAGTCTATCTTTTAAGAACCACATGTTTGAACCTGAATCAGATTTGACATTGTTATGACCCAAAACCATTTTGATCCGTTTCAACCCGACCCATTTTGACTCGTCATCTTGCCATCTTCCCTGCACCTTTTGTTAGAGTTTGACAATCAAATAACACATATTGCGGAAGCGTAGGATCAAGTATAACACATAAATATTAACTAAAACATAAATAGTAAACGTACCCGATGCACTTCAAATAAACCTTGATTCTTGTACAATTAGATCAATGATAAACCCCTTACCGTTTTGTTTATCGATCTCTTGATAATTACTAAAGTAAGTAATTACCTCGTTCTTGTACACACAAACTACCAACGAATAAAGGTTTGTTGCAAGTAAACAAAACACTTAAAGTTTTGTCTTGGAAAAATCGACCCAAAGATCCCTAGGAGGGGGGAACGATCGGCCAAGAAAAAGAGAAGAAAGAAAACAATTTTAGGGTTAGAGTGTGTGCACAAAAGATGTTTAGGTTTAACCCCAAGGCCTTGTATATATACTAGAGGATTACTTGGAGAACAAACAAGCATGGATCGACCCTATGGGTTGTGGGTCGACCGGCCTAAGCAAACCCAAAGGGTTTCTAGATCCTTCTTGACTCCCAAGTTACACTCTAGTCCTTATCTTTCTTATTTAACGATAGTTAGTCCATACGGTTAATAACTAACGACCGTTTAGTCCATTAAGTGTTATAAATATATATATTCGATACATTTAATATATATATATTTATTTTACATTATTCTTGTTTGTAAAGTGTGCAATCCCGAGGTCTCGGGTTCGATCCTAGACATTTACCTATTAATGTTTATACGTAACATTTAACAGCTCCCACTCGTATATTCATTAATAGTAAAATGACACTGGTTAGCGTCTTGCAACACTCCAATGCCCCTAGTTCAATCCGAGCTAGGTTTCCTGGAAAAACTGTCACACCCCCAATTTACCTGACTTGCAGCGGAATGGAATGCCTGGGGGTGTAACTGTCATAGCACCATAACAAGGAAATATTGAACGACCTAAAGTGTCGTTTGGAAAATACATATCGTTTGATTTATTTAAAAGCATCAAGTGCTACAAAACATAGGTCCCCAAAGGTTGAAACGTTTACATAAAACAAGTTCAGGAAATGTCAAACGATAATTTACACAAGTGCATGAAAATCCAAAATATAGTGCGTCATCCCTGGCACACCCTAATGTGACTCCATGCATGTAATATGATGATGCCTTAGTTACATGAAAATACATTGCGAAAACGGTCAACACGAATGTTGGTGAATAATCATAGGTTTATGAAATATAATGTTTGTACGGCCACCACAAGTATAAATGCATGACAAAAGTCACGTAAAATAGTACAATAGACCTTAAGCTCATGACACCGAAGCTATGACTGATGAAATTCTATGCCCCTCCCGAATGTTCTGCCAAACACTCATATGTAAAAGACATGACATGCATCCGCTTACTGTTGGTAATCACTACCACGGATGGAGGCGTCACCCTCGATAGATCTATCCACTCACTCTCGCTTAACGGTAAATTAATGGTTCATGATGTTACAGGGGACTTATCACATGGCAGACAAGCTACTTAAGCTATGTACATAGGTTTTGATACTTGGGCTCGTACTGAAATGGTGCAATGTATTCTCCCCCGTGGGATTTGAAAACAATAAAAATGTATACGGGGCTATGAAAACTCACCTCAACTGATGATACTGATATGAAATGAAGTGAACAACAATGATCGGTTAACTGCTGCAACCTAAAATGAATGATGAATGATCTCATTTAGATCACCAAATGATGTTATGAATGTCCATGCTCATGTTTCTATACCACTCTACTCTTTGGAAAAACACTTGTGTTATCAAAATATATAATCCAAGAATTTGGAAAAATATTGCTATTAGAAAATATAATAAGCTAGTTGTAATATATATATACTTATATATATATATATATCGTATGTTTCCATGTTAGTGTTGAAATACTCGGGTTGTAATCCTTGAAATGATGAAAATATACTTGTAATAACTAATACTACATTAGTTATAAAGCTTGGTACTTAATATTACTTCTAGCTTATAAATGTACTTCGTAGTTTTTGTGCCAAATTTTTATTAAAAGCTGTCAAATATAAAATGGTTTTAGCCGATATTCAAACGTGAATATCTTTGTCGTTACTTGTCCGTTTTACTTGTTCTTTATGTCCACGGTTATGTCTTAGTATGTAGTAATATATTTTGGAAAGCTCGGCTCCTCCGGGTTACGTCTAAAGTCTCTTTTTGTCCAATGAAAAACGTCCAACAGCAAACATTTTCAGAAAAATACATTTCGTCTACAATCTTGCAAAAATCATAACTCCTTCGTTATAAACTCTTTTTAATCCGTTCTTTCGCCTACGGATTCGTTTTTGAAAGTATTTTCTAAAAATTTTGCCAAAGTTCCCTTGGTGTTTACTGATTTTCCAGATTTTTACAAAACGGAACAGCATGTCTAAAATAGGTTCCAAATCAAGTTTTCAAGGTTTAAAACTAATTTCTACCATCACCAAACCTCTTGTAATCACCACATGGCTAATCTAATCCTACCATACACCTTCTTAGGGTGCCATGGACTCCTAACCAAGTTATTATAGCAAGGGGATTCATAACTAAAAAGTTAGGGTTTGTATGTTTCATTTTAGACAAAATAAAGAGTGGTATAGCTAGTTGCACATGATTTTTAGCATGATACTCATGAAATACATGTAAAATATAAGATGATCCATGAAAAAATAAAGTTGATTACTTACTTGATAAAATGAGATGATTAGATGATGATTATGCTTGATGTTCTTGTGTTTTTGTTGCTTGATTCTTGATTAGGCAAGTAAAAGGAACAAGTTTAGTGTTATAACTTATGAAAAATGATCACTTGATCTTGGTGTTTATTTTGGGTCGTGGGGATGAAGAAAGGAAAGGGATGAGAAGAACTTTGATCTTAGCTAAAAAGTATGGATTATGATTCATGTAATTTGGTAAAGTAAGGTTTTTAAGTGTTTATTAGTTTAAAACTAGGAATTAATGCTAGAGGTTAAAAGGGTGTCTCATGGGCCGGTTTTTCAAGGGTAGAAGGGGGGGGGGGGGGGGGGGGGGGGTAGGGTGCTTGTGATTTAATTAGAAAACCTTGCATGATTTATGTGCTATATTGTGTTTTTAGTTACAATCGGGTACCGGTTTTATTAGAAATAAATGTTCACGAAGTTTACCGGGATGAAATAAAGTCATAATAATGTTGAAAATATGTTAAAAATATGTTGGGTACATTTACTGAGTGATCGGGTGATTATTGTTTAGTTTTTACGAAAACCGTCGTTATATTCATACGCGTACGTTATAAATAAAATAAATTTCCAAAATACTGGGTAACTGAATGTTATAACTTTTATGATGTTAAAATGGATATAAAAATATGTCGGGACCATTGTGGGAATATTTAGATATATTCGTCGTGTATAAACCGGGTGTTAACGTTTACTATAAATACTTATACGTAAAAACGTTAAATGTATCAAATATATAAATTTGAAAATCCTGAGAGTGGTATAACATGAAAATGCTGTTATGATGATATGCAGACTATCTCCAGTCCGTATGTAGTGTACTTAACACTAATGAAATGAATTCGCACCTAAACCAATCCGGTTACGCGAATTTGAATACCCGTAAACTAAATTTACGATGAAATGAGTAATGCAAGTGAATGGTGAAAACTTTTCCGGAAATGAATAGTGTTCGGTGAATAGTAAATTTCCCAAAAGTTTCTCAGAATATCAAACTGACCTCGAAAACGATGAATAGTAAAACGATGAATAGTGTTTTGATGAATAGTGATTTATGAATAGTAAAAAGTCGAAGTTTGGGAAAATGACCTGAAATGGTAAATGACGTGAAATGGTGAGTTGTGACATCCGCCCACCCAAATAGGAATTCAGTCCCTGAATTCAGCTAGTGTTGGTCTCGGCAGTAGGTTTGGTGAAAAGGTGTGGATACTTGCGTTGCATTTGGTCCTCTCGTTCCCATGTAAACTCAGGACCTCTTCGAGAATTCCAGCGAACCTTAACGATCGGAATTCTACTCTGCTTTAACTGTTTGACCTCTCGGTCCATGATTTCAACTGGTTCCTCCACAAAGTGAAGCTTGTCATCTGGCTGAATCTCTTCTAATGGTATAACTGAAGACTCATCTGAAAGGCATTTCTTGAGGTTTGAGACATGAAATGTATTATGTACGTTGCTGAGTTCTGATGGTAGTTCAAGCTTGTAAGCTACTGGACCAATCCTTTCCAGTATCTTAAATGGACCAATGTATCTCGGATTCAACTTCCCACGCTTTCCAAATCGTATCACGCCCTTCCAAGGCGAGACTTTCAACATGACCTTGTCTCCAACCTGGAATTCCAATGGTTTACGTCTAACATCTGCGTAGCTCTTCTGTCGACTTCTAGCTGTTTCAAGCCTATCTCGAATCTGTATTATCTTTTCTGTTGTTTCCCTAACCATCTCTGGACCTGTGCATTGTACCTCTCCAACTTCTGCCCAACAAACTGGTGAACGACACTTACGACCATACAATGCCTCAAATGGTGCTGCTTTAATACTTGAATGGTAACTGTTGTTATAAGAGAACTCGATTAATGGCAAATGGTTAGCCCAACCATTCCCAAAGTCAATCACACACGCTCGCAGCATGTCCTCCAGTGTCTGAATAGTTCTCTCACTCTGACCATCAGTCTGTGGATGGTAAGCAGTGCTCATGTCTAACTTGGATCCAAAGGAATCTTGTAATGACTTCCAAAAGTTTGAAGTAAAACGACTATCCCTGTCTGAAATGATAGAAACTGGTGCCCCATGCCTCGAGACTATTTCCTTGACATAAAGTCTGGCAAGCTGTTCCATGGAATAAGTCTCTCTAATGGGTATGAAATGTGCTGATTTAGTAAGACGATCAACAATTACCCATATAGCATCGAAACCTCCTGACGTCTTGGGTAGTTTAGTAACAAAGTCCATTGTAATACGTTCCCACTTCCATTGTGGAATTTCTGGTTGTTGAAGTAGTCCTGACGGTTTCTGGTACTCGGCTTTCACTTTAGCACAAGTAAGACATTTGCTGACGTACGTAGCTATTTCTGCTTTCATGTTCGGCCACCAATACAGCTTTTTGAGATCCTGATACATCTTGTCAGAACCTGGGTGAATAGAGTACTTTGACTTATGTGATTCATGCATAATCAAATCTCGTACTCCACCATAGAGTGGTATCCAACTTCGCTCCTTGAAGCATAACACTCCATCTGCTCTCTTAACAAAACCATTCTTGTTTTCTGGCATACCATAAAGTTTCTCCTGTGGCCGATTTTCCTCCTTGAGAGCCTCAATCTGAGCTTCTAAGATTTTTGATGGTAATGGTGAGATAATAGTCATTCCTAATGACCTGACCCTCAAAGGTTTGAGTCGTTCCTTTCTGCTAAGTGCATCTGCTACGACGTTTGCTTTTCCTGGGTGATATCGGATTTCACAATCGTAATCACTCAACAATTCTAGCCAACGACGTTGTCTCATGTTAAGTTCCTTCTGATCAAGTATATGCTGTAAGCTCTTGTGGTCGGTAAAAATTACACATTTAGTACCATAAAGGTAGTGTCTCCAAATCTTGAGTGCAAAAACAACAGCACCCAACTCCAAGTCGTGTGTAGTGTAATTCTTCTCGTGTGTCTTAAGCTGTCTAGATGCATAAGCTATCACCTTCTCGTTTTGCATTAGCACAGCTCCAAGTCCTTTATGCGAAGCATCGCAATATACCACAAAGTTTTCAATACCTTCTGGTAGTGACAAAATCGGTGCACTACAAAGCTTCTGCTTCAATAACTGAAATGCAGATTCTTGTTTCTCTCCCCACTCGTACTTCTGATTCTTTTGTGTCAGCTTAGTCAGCGACTTCGCTATCTTAGAAAACCCTTCGATAAACCTTCTGTAATATCCTGCAAGTCCTAAGAATTGACGAATTTCTGTAGGAGACTTGGGCGTAGCCCAATCCTTTACTGCCTCAATCTTTGCTGGGTCGACTTGTAATCCTTGGCTATCAATGACATGGCCAAGAAATTGAACTCTTTGTATCCAAAAGTCACACTTTGAAAATTTGGCATACAATTGCTCCTTCTTAAGTAGTTCCAATATTGTTCTGAGGTGTGCTTCATGCTCTTCCTTGCTCTTGGAATAAATCAGGATATCGTCAATGAACACAATCACATACTTATCAAGATATGGTTTGCATACTCTGTTCATGAGATCCATGAATACCGCAGGTGCATTCGTTAATCCAAAAGGCATCACTTGAAACTCATAATGACCATAACGTGTTCTGAATGCTGTCTTCGGGATATCTTCTTCCCGAACTCTGAGTTGATGGTAACCTGATCTTAAATCAATCTTAGAATAAAAACAGGAACCTTGTAGCTGATCAAACAAGTCATCAATCCTAGGTAGTGGATAACGATTCTTCACCGTTAACTTGTTCAGCTCACGATAGTCTATGCACATTCTGAATGATCCATCCTTCTTCTTCACAAACAAAACCGGTGCTCCCCAATGCGAAGAACTCGGTCTAATGAATCCTTTGTCTAAAAGCTCTTGCAACTGGTTAGACAATTCTTGCATTTCAGAAGGTGCAAGTCTATATGGTGCTCGTGCAATTGGTGCGGCTCCTGGCACCAACTCAATCTGAAACTCAACCTGACGTGTAGGTGGCAGTCCTGGTAATTCTTCCGGAAAAACTTCTGGAAATTCCTTAACAATTGGCACATCTTCAAGTCGTTTCTCATCTGACTTCTTTTCCGTTATGTGTGCCAAGAATGCATAACAACCCTTCTTTATGTACTTCTCGGTTTTAATGCATGATATGATACTGAGTCTAGTTCCACTTCGCTCCCCGCGAACAACCAAAGTTTCACCTCCATAAGAAAGATGAACAACTTTCTCATCACAAATGATCCTTGCACGATGTCGAGACAACCAATCCATACCGATAACGATGTCAAAACTTCCAAGTTCTACGGGCATAAGGTCTATATTGAATGGGTGATTTAGGAAATTGATGGTGCAACCACGGATAACTGTGTTTGTGTTAACTAAAGACCCATCGGCTAATTCAACAATGTAGGGAATGTCTAAGGTAGTTGGTTCTATATTAAGTAAAGGTGCAAATGTAATAGAAACAAAACTTCTATCCGCTCCTGAATCAAATAAAATGGATGCATAACGATTATTAACGAGGAACGTACCCGTAACAACATTCGGGTCCTCACGGGCATCTTCTCCTCCCATGACATAAGCCCTTCCTCAAGCTACTCCTCCCTGATTCCCAGCTCTTTGATCATTCCTCCTTGGGCAATTGTACTGGAAATGACCCAACTCTCCACAACCATAACATGCTCCTGGTTGGTTCTGGTTAATTATTCCTCGTGGTGCTTTGCAGTCCTTAGTCCAATGACCGACCTTTCCACAGTTCTGACAAGCTCTTGGACAATTTCCGGGGTTATGGTGAGTTCGACATTTGTTACACTTGGGTAGTTTTCCATTATATCCTTTTCCCTCTGTTGGTCCTGCAGCATAGACCTTTGCCGCTTCCTGCCTCTTAGGTGCTGGTTGGTTAGCATTCCCACCTTGGTTATTATCAAACTTCCTCTTGTTGTTATTGTTGTTTTGGTTATTGGGGTAGTTGCGGTTTCGGTTATTGTTATAGTTGTTGTTGTTGTTGTTGTTGTTGTTTCGATTGTTGTTGTAGTTGGTGTTGTTGGAACGGTTATTGTTGTTACTTGCAGCAGACTTTCCTTTCAACACTTGGACCATAAGTTTCTGAGTTATGCGAATGGCCTCCTCCATTGTTTGTGGGTCGAAAGACATCACATCCCCTCGGATGCTTTCGGGTAATCCCCCAGTAAAGTTCTCCATCTTTTTCTCATCGTCCGGAACCATAGTTGGACACAGTGTAGCCAACTCCTGAAACTTTCTGATATAAGTTTCAATATCATCTCCTTTAGTTACCAACTGGTAGAATTCTGTTTCTAACTTTTGCACCTCAGTACGAGGGCAAAACTTCTTGGTCATCAGCTTTTTGAATTCAGCCCAAGTGAGTTTGTAAGCATTCTCCATGCCAATGGGCTGAGCATACGAATTCCACCAAGACATGGCTTCATCCAGCAGCATACCTGTAGCAAACTTTACTTTGTTAACATCCTGACAACCATACATGAGAAAAACGTTCTCAGTCTTCTCAAACCAGCGGATTAAAGCAACCGCTCCCTCAGTGCCCTTATACTTGATAGGATCACTAGTCTTGAAATCCTGCCAAGTACATTCACGCCTAATAGTGGGTTGAACCACTTCAACAGCAGGTGGAACCTCAGCAGCCCTAGCAGCAACTTCAGCTCTCTCAGTCTCTAGAGCTTCTGCTACACTATCCCTGACCAACTTGCGGATAGCTGCTTGTGTCATTGCGGGTGTTCCTGGTGTAGCCTTTGCTTTCTTTGGCGCCATACTTCTGACAAATAATAATCGACAACAATCATGAGAAAACTATAATAGAAATAGTCATCGTACAAAAATATACGCCCACAACATGTATATATACACCCACAACAAGTATAAATACAACCACGACATGTACGAGTACAACCACAACCTGTAATAATACAACCATGACACGTATAGATACAACCACAACAAGTATAAATACGTTAACCATAAAGAGCAACCATGAAACATCATAAATATAATCACAACACATGAATATAATACATGAAAATTTCGGCCTACATAGACCGATATATATATATATAGCACAACATTTCCAACATAGTAGAGTCGCACTTGATATATTTGTTTGTACAACAACAAAAGACTACAAGTTCTTGAACTACGTCCCACACCTCGGGACTAGGAAATAGTAAAAGCTAATATAATACTAGTCTATGTCTATGCTCCTCCAGGTGCTCTAGATGGTCCAGGAGCTCCAGATGCTCCAGGCTCTCCCTTCAAGCGGCGAATCTCACGATCCATATCTCCTCAAGATGCTGAACTCGTAACTGAGAAGAAACATCCCTGCCCTCCAAAATGACCAACCTCTCTCTAAGCAATGCCAACTGATCTACCTGCTCCCACTGAGTCTCCTGTGTCGCCTGAGCTCTATCTCTAATCTCAGGTAACTCATCCCTAAGCAGCTCAATCTCCTCCTGGTGCCTCAACTGTCGTGCCTCAAGTCCATGGTATGTCACATCAATACCAACCCTGCCCTGAACCAAATCCTCAACCTGCTCCTCGACAGTCTCAAGTCGAGTAGTAATGATCTCATCAACTCTATACCCCAACCTATCTACTTGCTCCTGCTGAACACCCAACTGATCCTCTAAAGTGACAGCTGTAGGGCTCCTAGCCGCAGCCGCTCTAGAACTCTCACCTATGTGGTATACTGGTGGTGGTTCTGCTGATTCTGACTCTGTAGTGGTAGGTGAATCTGGAGTGGTAAACCTTGCGCGCTTCCTGAGCGGCAAGAGTGAGGTAGATATAGGGGTAGCAGTGGGTATGGCTGGTGGTGGTGTAGGCACAGTAGGACTAGGTAGGGTCCTATAAGTAGATGTGGCATAACGAACCTTCTTACTAGCAACCTGGATAGTCTTTTCCCTACGAAACATAAGTCTCGGCTTAGACTGGATAGTGGTGGTAGGAGATGGTGTGTCTGTGGGCACTCGGGTGACATCTAATGGTACAATAGGATGGACAGGAGGAGTAGGAGCCGTCTCCTCCTCCTCAAAAGGCTCTGTGTCATCATCTGATGCCAAAAGTGGCAACTCAGGTACAAGTGGACTAGGTGGTGGTGAACGGACTGTAGAAGACATAGTGTCTTCAATAGGTGGTGGTGAACGGGCTGTAGAAGACATAGAGTCTTCAGTATCGGAATCTGTGATGGTGTACAGTACAACAACATTTGGGTTTGCAGACATGGTTCTGTGATAATCAAGGTGAAATAAAATAAATAACTCGTAATGAAATCACTATAAGCAATGAACATGCACTTATGATGAAATGATGATATGCTATGATAATGTGGTTATAGTCTAGGGTCAATGATACATCCTAGTTCTCTATAACCTTAGCTCTGGTACCAATCTGTTACACCCCCAATTTACCTGACTTGCAGCGGAATGGAATGCCTGGGGGTGTAACTGTCATAGCACCATAACAAGGAAATATTGAACGACCTAAAGTGTCGTTTGGAAAATACATATCGTTTGATTTATTTAAAAGCATCAAGTGCTACAAAACATAGGTCCCCAAAGGTTGAAACGTTTACATAAAACAAGTTCAGGAAATGTCAAACGATAATTTACACAAGTGCATGAAAATCCAAAATATAGTGCGTCATCCCTGGCACACCCTAATGTGACTCCATGCATGTAATATGATGATGCCTTAGTTACCTGAAAATACATTGCGAAAACGGTCAACACGAATGTTGGTGAATAATCATAGGTTTATGAAATATAATGTTTGTACGGCCACCACAAGTATAAATGCATGACAAAAGTCATGTAAAATAGTACAATAGACCTTAAGCTCATGACACCGAAGCTATGACTGATGAAATTCTATGCCCCTCCCGAATGTTCTGCCAAACACTCATATGTAAAAGACATGACATGCATCCGCTTACTGTTGGTAATCACTACCACGGATGGAGGCGTCACCCTCGATAGATCTATCCACTCACTCTCGCTTAACGGTAAATTAACGGTTCATGATGTTACAGGGGACTTATCACATGGCAGACAAGCTACTTAAGCTATGTACATAGGTTTTGATACTTGGGCTCGTACTGAAATGGTGCAATGTATTCTCCCCCGTGGGATTTGAAAACAATAAAAATGTATACGGGGCTATGAAAACTCACCTCAACTGATGATACTGATATGAAATGAAGTGAACAACAATGATCGGTTAACTGCTGCAACCTAAAATGAATGATGAATGATCTCATTTAGATCACCAAATGATGTTATGAATGTCCATGCTCATGTTTCTATACCACTCTACTCTTTGGAAAAACACTTGTGTTATCAAAATATATAATCCAAGAATTTGGAAAAATATTGCTATTAGAAAATATAATAAGCTAGTTGTAATATATATATACTTATATATATATATATCGTATGTTTCCATGTTAGTGTTGAAATACTCGGGTTGTAATCCTTGAAATGATGAAAATATACTTGTAATAACTAATACTACATTAGTTATAAAGCTTGGTACTTAATATTACTTCTAGCTTATAAATGTACTTCGTAGTTTTTGTGCCAAATTTTTATTAAAAGCTGTCAAATATAAAATGGTTTTAGCCGATATTCAAACGTGAATATCTTTGTCGTTACTTGTCCGTTTTACTTGTTCTTTATGTCCACGGTTACGTCTTAGTATGTAGTAATATATTTTGGAAAGCTCGGCTCCTCCGGGTTACGTCTAAAGTCTCTTTTTGTCCAATGAAAAACGTCCAACAGCAAACATTTTCAGAAAAATACATTTCGTCTACAATCTTGCAAAAATCATAACTCCTTCGTTATAAACTCTTTTTAATCCGTTCTTTCGCCTACGGATTCGTTTTTGAAAGTATTTTCTAAAAATTTTGCCAAAGTTCCCTTGGTGTTTACTGATTTTCCAGATTTTTACAAAACGGAACAGCATGTCTAAAATAGGTTCCAAATCAAGTTTTCAAGGTTTAAAACTAATTTCTACCATCACCAAACCTCTTGTAATCACCACATGGCTAATCTAATCCTACCATACACCTTATTAGGGTGCCATGGACTCCTAACCAAGTTATTATAGCAAGGGGATTCATAACTAAAAAGTTAGGGTTTGTATGTTTCATTTTAGACAAAATAAAGGGTGGTATAGCTAGTTGCACATGATTTTTAGCATGATACTCATGAAATACATGTAAATATAAGATGATCCATGAAAAAATAAAGTTGATTGATTACTTGATAAAATGAGATGATTAGATGATGATTATGCTTGATGTTCTTGTGTTTTTGTTGCTTGATTCTTGATTAGGCAAGTAAAAGGAACAAGTTTAGTGTTATAACTTATGAAAAATGATCACTTGATCTTTGTGTTTATTTTGGGTCGTGGGGATGAAGAAAGGAAAGGGATGAGAAGAACTTTGATCTTAGCTAAAAAGTATGGATTATGATTCATGTAATTTGGTAAAGTAAGGTTTTTAAGTGTTTATTAGTTTAAAACTAGGAATTAATGCTAGAGGTTAAAAGGGTGTCTCATGGGCCGGTTTTTCAAGGGTAGAAGGGGGGGGGGGGCGTAGGGTGCTTGTGATTTAATTAGAAAACCTTGCATGATTTATGTGCTATATTGTGTTTTTAGTTACAATCGGGTACCGGTTTTATTAGAAATAAATGTTCACGAAGTTTACCGGGATGAAATAAAGTCATAATAATGTTGAAAATATGTTAAAAATATGTTGGGTACATTTACTGAGTGATCGGGTGATTATTGTTTAGTTTTTACGAAAACCGTCGTTATATTCATACGCGTACGTTATAAATAAAATAAATTTCCAAAATACTGGGTAACTGAATGTTATAACTTTTATGATGTTAAAATGGATATAAAAATATGTCAGGACCATTGTGGGAATATTTAGATATATTTGTCGTGTATAAACCGGGTGTTAACGTTTACTATAAATACTTATACGTAAAAACGTTAAATGTATCAAATATATAAATTTGAAAATCCTGAGAGTGGTATAACATGAAAATGCTGTTATGATAATATGCAGACTATCTCCAGTCCGTATGCAGTGTACTTAACACTAATGAAATGAATTCGCACCTAAACCAATCCGGTTACGCGAATTTGAATACCCGTAAACTAAATTTACGATGAAATGAGTAATGCAAGTGAATGGTGAAAACTTTTCCGGAAATGAATAGTGTTCGGTGAATACTAAATTTCCCAAAAGTTTCTCAGAATATCAAACTGACCTCGAAAACGATGAATAGTAAAACGATGAATAGTGTTTTGATGAATAGTGATTTATGAATAGTAAAAAGTCGAAGTTTGGGAAAATGACCTGAAATGGTAAATGACGTGAAATGGTGAGTTGTGACAAAAACCTTTAATGATTCATCATTATAATTATCCTTTCATTACTAATACCACATTAATAAAGATGTGAGTTCCTTTATTAAAATTCTATTTCTCGTTTCTTTATGATTGAACAAAATTACCAAAACATCTGAACGTATTCCAGATAGACTTTGGGCATGGCCATGCAAACATTTTGTCAACCCTACGAGGGGCCCAGCAGTATTAAACTTCCAAACAAATTAGAAGGAATAAATTCTTTCTTGACTACAAGAATAACCCATGAACTTTGCAACACTTCTGAAAACAACCCTTATGACTCCCTGTTACGGTGAGCGGTAGATTGCTTCACAAAAATGCACTACATCCATGACACTTATCTGGTATCTCAAGTCTGAGGATAACTTTAAATATGATTCTCACATTAAACATTAAATCATATTGTTGGGATCAGTCCAATATTCAATTCATCGAATATTATGTGAAATTGGTATGACTACGCATCAATATACTTTCAAGTATATCCTAAACCAATACTCAAATTTGTCTTAGTTTAATGATATTCCCATATCATTAATCGACAATGGACATTTAGAATAATAAATTATTCATGGATCTTAAACATGCAAATATAGGATATATTATTAAGACAATGATAAATAAACATAAAACTTATTTTATTCCATTAAAATAATAATTGTACATTACATCCTTTATCCAAACACTAATCACAAATGGGCATGAAACTTTCAGCTAATCTAAGTCCTACACCTTCAGCATGCTTGTAAAGCTTAGTGCCAGGTAGAGGCTTTGTTAATTGATCTGCCAAGTTATCATCTGTGTGAACTTTGAGCATTTCGATTTCACCTATTTCGACTTGTTCTCGAACATAGTGATGCTTAATCGGGAAATGTCTGGTGCCTTTCATGATTCCAGGCTCATTGGCAAATGTAATTGCAGCTGAATTGTCACAATACATTTTAATAGGTCTTTGAATCGAAGGCATAACTCCAAGCCCTTAGACAAACTTCCTAATCCAAATAGCTTCCATTGCAGCTTCTGAAGCAGCTATATACTCACTTTCTGTAGCAGACATCGCTAGTACACTCTGCTTTCTGCTCCTCCAATCCACTGCTCCTCCATTAATGACAAAGACATAACCCGTCTGAGACTTCGTATCATCCTTATCACCTTTCCAAGAAGCATCGCAGTAACCTGTAACATCAAGTTCTGCCGATGGATTTCCCCCATAAACCAAAAACATATCCTTAGTAGCCCTAAGGTACTTAAGAATATTCTTAACAGCAGTCCAGTGAGCTATACCTGGATTTTGCTGATATCAACTGGTTAAATTCTGAGCAAACGCTACATCAGGTCTTGTACTTTTCACCGCATACATAATAGATCCCATAGCCGAAGCATAAGGGACTCTCTTCATGCGTTGCACCTCTGTAGGTGTTGAAGCACAAACCTTGTTGCTCAAGCCATGTTGCTCTTGCATCGGCAAATATCCTTTCTTGGAATTTTGCATACTGAATCTCTTCAGTATTTTATCAATGTAAGCACTTTGGCTTAATCCAATTAATCGCTGAGATCTATCTCTATATATCTTGATTCCCAGAATAAATGCAGCTTCCCCTAAATCTTTCATAGAAAAACAACTTCCAAGATATTCCTTAACCTTTTGTAAACTTGGAATGTCGTTCCCCATAATCAATATGTCATCGACATATAATATAAGGAAAATTACATTACTCCCACTAACTTTGTGATATACACATGGCTCTTCAAGATTTTTAGTGAATCCATACTTTTTAATTTCACCATCAAATCTCTTATTCCATTGTCGTGATGCTTGCTTCAATCCATAAATGGATCTTTTAAGCTTGCATACACGATTTGGGAATTCTGGATTTACATACCCCTCAGGCTGCGCCATATAGATGTCCTCATCTAGGCGACCATTTAAGAAGGCGGTTTTAACATCCATTTGCCAAATCTCATAGTCATAGTAAGCGGCTATGGCTATAAGAATCCTAATTGCCCTTATGTCAGCTACAGGAGAAAAGGTCTCCTCATAGTCAACACCAAAAGTTTGTGTATAGCCTTTAGCTACACAACGGGCCTTATAGGTGTGTACAACGTCATCCATGTCTGTCTTTTTCTTGTAGAGCCATTTACTCCCAACTAGTTTGGCACCCGGAGGTAGGTCTACTTCTTCCCAGACATCATTGTCTTCCATGGATTGCATTTCCCCATCCATAGCTTCTTTCCATTTGGCCTTTTCAGGACCATTCATGGCAGCTTTATAACTTGTAGGCTCATCAAGATCACCCAGTATATACTCATCACTCTCTACATTAAGACATAGACGAATAGGAGCTTTTACTGGTCTTGTTGACCTACGAATGGGAATCACTTCAACTTCAGGTGGAGGACCTAAACTTTCAGGTTCTACCGGAAGTTGGTTAGTGTTTTCAGAAGGTTCTACATCTTCTTGACCGTCTTCCAGATCATATATTCTCCCACTGAATTCTTGAGATATGAGCTCCCTTTCAAGGAAGTCTCCATACCTTGCAACAAATACTTTGTTTTCAGGTGGGTAATAAAAGTAGTATCCCATAGTTTCCTTAGGGTATCCTACGAAGATGCACTTCACAAATCTTTGTTGGAGTTTGTATGCTGAGTCACGTTTAACATACGCCTCACAACCCCAGACCTTAAGATAAGACAGGTTAGGAGCTTTTCCAGTCCATACCTCATATGGTGTCTTATCAACCTTCTTTGTTGGAACCATATTTAGAATGCGAACCGCAGATTCTAAGGCATAATCCCAAAACGAGAAAGGAAGAGTTGTTAGATTAAACATAGATCGTATCATGTCTTGCAATGTACGATTCCTTCTTTCAGATACACCATTTTGTTGTGGAGTATATGGAGAAGTAAGGTGCTGGACAATTCCCTCCTTTGCTAGATAATCTATGAAATCTTGACTCAGGTATTCACCACCTCTATCGGATCGAAGAGCCTTTATCTTCTTTCCAAGTTGCAACTCTACTTCTGCTTTAAACACTTTGAATGTTTCAAATACCTCATGTTTATGTTTAAGTAAATAAACATAACCATAATGGCTGTAATCATCCGTAAATGTTAAGAAGTAGCTAGCACCCGTCCTTGACACATGTCTAAGTGGTCCACACACATCTGTGTGAATAAGACCAAGTAGATCATTAGCCCTTTCAATCCTATTTTTAAAGGGTTTCTTAGTCATCTTCCCAGCAATGCAAGATTCGCATTTATCAAATTATTCATCATTGATCTTATCTAAAAGCCCATCATGTTGCAGCTTTTTCATGCGATCTTTGCCAATGTGAGCAAGTCGACAATGCCAAAGATAAGACGAATCCAGACCTTTCTTGATTCTCTTATTGTTGATGCTATACATTGAATTATTTGTAACAAAAGCATTCTCATTATCATTCATATCAATTTCAAATACACCATTCACAGCAATAGCATTAAAATAAAAAACATTATTTAAAGAAACCGAAATTCCATTGCTTGAAATAGTATGATGAAAACCTTGGTTCAACAAACATGAAAATGAAATTACACCTCTAACAATTGACGGTGCATAATGACAATTATTTAAAGATAGTACTAGGCCCGAAGGCAAATTAAAAACTCCTATAGCTTCAACTCCTGCATGCGCTCCGTTACCAACGTGCAAGAATTGTTGTCCTTAGGCTAGCTTTCTCTCAACTCTAAACCCCTGCAAGGTATTGCAGATATGAATGCCACATCCAGTATCATATACCCATGAATTCAATTTAGGAGTAAGAGTGAATAATTCAATCATAAAGAACGCACCTGATGTGCTGGGGTTACCAGCATCATTCCCCTGCTTCTTGAGTCGCAAGTCATGAATGTAGAGAGGGAAATTGTGCTTCCAATGACCCTTTTCATGACAATGGTGACAAGCCTGATCCTTCTTGTTTAGCGGATTCACCTTGTTCTGCTTAGGCTGATGTTGTTTCATCTTGGGTTGAGGTTGATAGGCCATGACCTGCTTGCCTTTATCACCTTTACCTTTGCCTTTGTTCACATGCGATTTCTTCTGGATTCTCCCCCCATGAATTGCCAACACTTGTGGGGTGGGAGACTTGACCTTGGCTGGTAGACTTTTCTCATAATCAACAAGCAATGCGAGTAATTCTGAGACTGTTTTCCCTGAGCAATGCATGTTGAAGTTCTGCACAAAACCAGCAAAATCCTTGTTAAGGGATCTGTTGATCAAGTGCACTTGCACATTTTCGGGGTAACCAAAACCAATTCTGTGAAGTTGATCAAAGGAATCCTTCATCTCATCCACATAATCGGCTACTGGTTTACCATCACCATGCTTGCAGTTGTGTAGCTTGTCAAGTTCATCATACAATTCAACTGCAGGTGACTTCTCATAAGACTGCCTGAGGTTATCAAGCATATTCTTAGGAGACGAGTACTCATACTTCTTTTGTAATTGAGCACTGATGCTAGTGAGCATTAAACAAGCAACCTCATTGTACTTAGCATTAGTCACCTTCCATTCTGCCTTTGCTTCTGGTGTTGCCGTAGCAGCAGGTTCAGCAGGGCATTCCTCGGTCACATAATCAATCTTACCAGACGCCCTCAAGACAATTCTGAGCGAACGGTACCAGTCATTGAAATTCTTTCCAGTCAGTTTATCTCTTTCAAGATGACTCTTGAAAGCATTAATCATAGTTTGGTTATCGGGTTGAGCCATATCTACAGATAAAGTTCAAATATTAGTATTTTCGATAATCAATATCTTCAAGAAAAATAAAATACCCACGGCTATATTCATATAACCAACTAATTTTCTTGAAAATCTAGGATCTAACTTTACATAGTTTCACCACATCAGTTGATCTGCTAATGGTAAAAGTACAAAAGATAGTAATCTGTCGAACAATAATTGGCAAACAAGATTTCCAATTCCTAGATCATTATGGGATTTACATCAAATTGATTCATCAATTTGCCTTTGTAAGCATGTTTTATCCCATCTCATGCCTTAAGTTCTAGGTCTCACGCACAACTTAATTAAGTCGTCTACCTTAGAAACTGTAAAATTACAATTATGGTCTCACGCGTTAAAAGAATTTTACCTTGTTATAGTAATTTAGCCTAGGTCTCACGTTTACTAAATTAAGATTCCAAGTGTTTCTTATAGGTAGATGGCACGTAACTTAAATTTTAAAGGTATTAATTTTTGATATGTCAATCAAAATTATGTACAAAGATGCATGCACTCATCTTTATAACATAAGTTTTCATAAAAACTTTTTATGTCCGATTCCTGAAATTAATACACAAAGTTTTACTTGAGGTTTATGCCAAAACCCTAAGATGACTTTCTACAACATATGATTTTAAAAGTAATTCGTTTAAGACATATTCAAGATTGTGATAACCAAGGCAGACTCTAAGGCTCTTTTCTAAGCCTTCAAATCACGGTTATGAATATCATCTTAAAAGACTTAATTTTAAAAGCATATTTGCACAAAACATCATTCAAGCAAAAGTTTATGGATTCAATCTCAAAATAGTAATAAAGTATGAATTTTGCTAGTCTCGACTGGGAGCTGATTACCGTGCGAATCGGACCACGATTGTCATAAGACCTTTGCAAGATTCTTACTTTATCACTTTAGGGTTTCACAATTATTAGTCCGTATTAATTTTCTTTATAAAAACAACCATTTTATTGCTTACATCAAGTCCAACTAAAAACAATAAAACAAGTATCAAAGAAAATCAAACAAACAATAATAAATAAGTGAAACAATTAGCCACATGCAATCCGTGTTAGAAAAGATCCTAATCAATTCTAGGTATAATAATGCATGTAATCAACTAAGGCCTTCCCCTCTTAATGGTGGTGAGTCACATACATTGACGAATCAATTGCGTAGGCCAAAGCTAAAAACACACCACATAGCATATAAAATTGATTTTAATATATATTGGAGTCTTCCCCAATTAAAGATCTATCTAAACATGTGATAATAAAACAAGATCCATGACAAACATGCATGTAAGTCACGGATTAAAACCTAACAATTAGCAATAAGGTCACAAGATACGTTCAATTAACCGGTTAATGACCTAGGGTTTCTAGTGATTACACATAATCAAGAAAACCACAAAACCCTAATTAGGGTTTCATGGGAAAATCGACCCCCCCCCCAAAATTAGGGTTAGGGTTTCGAAATTTTTAGAAAAAATAGGAAAAAAACCCTAGATCAAAAAAACATGTATCTACAACAATTAAAGATCCGGTTTTTATTACGTTTTAGTAATCAATTACATATTATACATGGCTCGTGATGCCACTGTTAGAGTTTGACAATCAAATAACACATATTGCGGAAGCGTAGGATCAAGTATAACACATAAATATTAACTAAAACATAAATAGTAAACGTACCCGATGCACTTCAAATAAACCTTGATTCTTGTACAATTAGATCAATGATAAACCCTTACCGTTTTGTTTATCGATCTCTTGATAATTACTAAAGTAAGTAATTACCTCGTTCTTGTACACACAAACTACCAACGAATAAAGGTTTGTTGCAAGTAAACAAAACACTTAAAGTTTTGTCTTGGAAAAATCGACCCAAAGATCCCTAGGAGGGGGGGAACGATCGGCCAAGAAAAAGAGAAGAAAGAAAACAATTTTAGGGTTAGAGTGTGTGCACAAAAGATGTTTAGGTTTAACCCCAAGGCCTTGTATATATACTAGAGGATTACTTGGAGAACAAACAAGCATGGATCGACCCTATGGGTTGTGGGTCGACCAGCCTAAGCAAACCCAAAGGGTTTCTAGATCCTTCTTGACTCCCAAGTTACACTCTAGTCCTTATCTTTCTTATTTAACGATAGTTAGTCCATACGGTTAATAACTAACGACCGTTTAGTCCATTAAGTGTTATAAATATATATATTCGATACATTTAATATATATATATATTTATTTTACATTATTCTTGATTGTAAAGTGTGCAATCCCGAGGTCTCGGATTCGATCCTAGACATTTACCTATTAATGTTTATACGTAACATTTAACACCTTTCATATTATCGCATGCTTGCAATAAAACAAAACTAATTATCATTTATGTTGTTATAGTTATGCTGAAATGGCCTAAGAAGAAGAGAACAAGATTTCTTATCGTGGAATAGCTCTTGCACCGGTAAAATCTCACTTTGCTGAGGCTGGGTATGTATTCGACACATTAGATAGAATATTAATTCTATTGGTGTATACCACTTTAAATTGTTAATGTACTTCTAGACAAGGTATCTTAGATGGGAGGTATCATCGTATGAGTGAATATACCGTGGCTCCAGCAAGACTCATAGTCCTCATCTTTATGATGTTGTATAAGTGTACTTCCTTTGTTGTTGCTTAATAGTATAAGCGCTATATAGCATCTAGGAGAACATTTGTCAATGTTTACAGCTAGAAATGTAGGTGAACAAGACTCAACTCTGTGGGTTTGCTGAATCTTTTGGTTGGGCTCGTGAAGGTGATGCTTCTATCCGTTCTGGTGATTCTGGTGACATATGTTGGTACCTTGTGATTGATTGAATTTTACATTGATAGAAGTATAGGACGAAGCTGTCCCTCTGTCTCTTAATATCTTCATTAGAAATGTAGGCAACCAAGAGGAGCTCGAATCACCTGTGTTGTACCGGAGTTGCCTCATTTCTTAGTCAAATGGATGACATCTGATCAGTTTGAATTGCACCTTATGCATGAGCCATTAGAGGCCTAAGGTTGTATGGCACAACTTGGTTTAGCTTCTTTTGCCGTCTTCACACGATGATTGGCTGCTGTGTTAGCCAACAAAAAATAAAATAAAAAATCCCGATTTTAAAAGGAAAATAAAAAAGTTAAATTGTTGGCCATTATTGTCTGAATGTCCGAGTTGGCCTGTGGGAACATCCTGCTTTACTAAG
Organism: Artemisia argyi; assembly: GCA_030686995.1. Taxonomy (NCBI): domain Eukaryota; kingdom Viridiplantae; phylum Streptophyta; class Magnoliopsida; order Asterales; family Asteraceae; genus Artemisia; species Artemisia argyi. The sequence goes on from CM060687.1 coordinate 7,110,326, forward strand.
GCTGGTCATGTATCCGACACGTAAGATACATTTGGATTAAGGCTAATTTAAGGAACATTGGGTTCCAGAATCGAAAAGAACTTTGAGGGCTACACCTTCATCCGTTTACGTAACATGTCACTCCAAAATCAAAATGGCATTGTACCTAAGGTTGGGGTTACATAAGTATATCAATTATAGACAAAAACAATTAGGAGGACTGTCAACAACAGTAAGTTTGTAACCCTCCACGATCGAAATGGTGGCAACGCGAGGGCCGTGGACAATTTTACAGCACGTTCCAACTTGTACTTTAGGAAATATTCTATAGACTAATTTTTAGCTTAGTTATGTTTCTTTGAGTTTTTTCGTTAACATACAAATAGAGCCGAGTTATTATTGTTTACGAGGAATAGAAGAAGAAAACACGAAGGGTGTCAAAATGTGAATTATGCATTTTATACTCAAATCACAAATAATGATGTCTGCGTTCAAAATGCGCGCATATAAAAAGACACCATTCGTTAATAAAACATCATATTTACTTTTAAAGCTAATATAGTTAGAAGAAAAACTTGTAATTCACTAGTAAATACTTGTTTTGACTTTTGAACGAAACCAAAATACAACGATAAAAATCTAATTAGTGAGCAAGCATTAAATTGTATAAAAAAGTGATGACAATGTGCTGGGAATTGAACTAGAGACCTTTTGTATAGAAGCCATTATTCTTACCAATACACCGCATCACCATACAAGAGTTTGTTTCCAATTTCATCTATTTATCAACAAAAGCGTATCATTTCATTACACAAATATTATTTGGTTAAATACGGACCCATTTAAGATACATGCGCTTAGCGCAACTATAAATTACATCAGATTCAACAAAATGAGTACATCGAGAGATGTAACTATATGAATTACTAGTAATAATGCTCGCGCACGCGCGATTTTTTTTTTTTTTTTTTTTTTTTTTTTTTTTTTAATTTTGAATGACATATTTTTATTTATTAAAAAACAAATAATTTAATATTTGTTTTGTTAAATTTATGATTTTTAATTATAGTTTTTTATTCTTAAAGATAATGATTTAAAACGTTTCATCCTATTATTGTTAGTTGCATCTTATATATATTTTTTGTATTTATCTTCTTAGTATTTATCTTTTACTTGTGTAGTATATCAACAAAACGAATTTATAAATTTATAAAATTAAAAAATAACAATTAATTAAAAATATTGCTTAATATGAAAATAATTTTTTTTTTTAAATACGAAAATCCCTAAGGTTTTGTTTTATTAGATAAAAAAATATGTATTTATACAATTTATTTATTATATGTATAAATGGCTATTTTAACAAATTTAACTAATAAAAAAGCGTAAGCAATATAACTGAGAATCGAACTTAAGACCTGACGAACGTATAAAAAGACACTTACCAGCTACTATGCTTAACACTTATTTAATTCTTGCCTCTATTTTCTATTAGAATACAAAACAGATCATCCAAACTCTAGAGTGATAGATTACTTATACATGGGCCATTTACTCTTTCATACACAATATTGTATGTACAAGGATTTAGCCCAGCTAAGTAGTGACTTTCAATTAAAAATAACAAACAAACCTAAACGAATGTTAACTGGGAACTTGACCATCGGGAAAGTTTAAAGACGATGAAAATTTCGCCACGCGACAAATAAGTTTACTTTCATGTATGTTTTTGGACAGTTTGTCAATGCATTGCAACAAATTTATCAGCAACATTATAAATATTAGATTCGTCATGTAACGTGGAGTCAAATCATATATTTTTCTACGTCAAACGAGACCATTATCTGTACTAAAATTGTTTTAACATACAAATTGTCCATCTGCTCACGTCTACTAGTGATGTAAAATTACTAAACAACAATAGTAATAACTAGTGTTGTATAACTAATAGCAAACAAATTCAAACGATATTTGTAAAAAAATAAAAAATATATTAATAATAAATTAATAATAAAAACTGAGTATGTAAATATATAAAAACTTATGATTCAACAAAGTGCTTAAAGAAAAGAATGAGAAAACACCAAAGATGTAGAAATGTGAATGTGATTTTTGTATTGAACTAGTGACCTTGAGAATAAGCCACACATTACTTCACTTTACCATGTGATTTTAATTCCACTTATCAACTCTACATCTTTTTTATGTGGTGTTAGAAAAGTTCTATTACACGACAAATGATATTGTTAAGAAAGGCCATTGGCCTATTTTAGTTTTTGTGGGCTCATCCCAAATAAATAGTACTTACACATTCATAAGTTTTCAACGTCAAGGAAGTTAAAGTTGTATTAGATCAATCAATTCAATTTTAGTCACTAAAACAAACATAACACAGCTTTTGAAAATAAATGTATTATTTGTTTGGACAAAGCATTCTTAAACATAAATTGTATAGTAAGGATGAGGTAAATACTTAGATTGTGACGGGTCAAAAATCATAAATACTTTTAACTCTCAAAATCTTCATGTATGTTTCTAGATAACTTAATATGACGATCAAAGATATAATATATAGGCCCCAATTATTAAGATGGTACATTTTGATGCTTACCTTCATATACGGCTCATATTGTTAAAATCTCACCCTTTTAAAGAAAAAACTAATATCACGTATGATATTTTCTGAAAGTTAAAAAGATAAAAACCTTACAAAACAAATTTAAAAAGCGTGGCAGAGTTGCTGAGAATTGAACCATAAACGTTCTATGAAAGTCGCACTCCAATTACCAGCAACACCACAACACAACTCAGGAATTTCTTCTCCCACCATCTATTTAACATAAACTTTCAGACAAACTTTTATAGTAACCCATATAATAATAAGAGACCCATAACTTCCAAATAGTAGGTTCGATCAGGTACACTTTTTATTTTATTTATTTTGTGTGTGTGTGTGTGTGTGTTTTTTTTTTAAAGGTTTTTGTGTTAAGACCCGGCTAAACCCGGTCATATCCTGTCAAGACCCGGTTATATCCGGCCAAGACCCGGTTAGACCCGGCTATATCCGGCCATGACCCATTGTCGGCTTCAAATGATTCCACATATCAACATGTTCCGTTGTAATGAATGGTTTAAATGTATGTATGCAATACTCACTGCACTTGGTAAATCATCTCTTATCTCTTGAGCGTTTTTTCTAGTGTATCGAAAACACATATTATTTGCGCGTTATCAGTTTCACAAACACACATAGTACGAAATCAAGACCTGGTAGCATTGGTGAGATTGTGAGTTTGGAAATCACATTGTTTGCATCTTGGTTAATGTAATGGAAGCATTACGTGTTTTTATCTTTCGGTAATGATAGGATTAGTGTTCTAGACACATTTCTAGGCAAGAAGTTCTCTAGGTTTCAGCTAGCTATTCGTCACAATGGTTCCTAAATTAGCGAAAGTTTCCATCAGCTATTGTCGGTCTTTTAACCAATTTTCAACTATCATTTTACTGTCATCTTCAGTGCATAAAACTTGATTGTTTTGACATTTTTTGTTGTAAATACTAAATAGTTATGATTAAACTCAAAACAAATCTCTTTGATACGGGTGAAATTTGGTCTTTTCTGGCTTTATTTATTTTACTTTCTCATGTGTGTCACCGGATGGCAAATGCTGATCAATAGCAAGTGGTTCTCAGAAGCTTGGTCAAGAAGGTACATAGAATAATCTTTATGTCGTAATTACCTTGATATTAAACTATAAAAATATAATGTTAATTAACCACTTCAATTGCTTTTGTAGGTCTAAACAATATGTTGATGGCTTATGAGGACAAATATGCCTATGCTCTGTGTATATTTTCTCTTGCTATTGGGCCAAATCATGAATCCATGATGTTTGTGGGAAAGACCCCAGTATGCTCTATATTTGAACGAGTGTACTATGTTTTGATTGATTGGCATTTCAAATAACTTTTTTACACAATGTACCCTTTCAGGGGAAGATCGTCCCTGCAAGAGGACCGACTGACTTTGGATGGGATTCAGTATTCCAACCTGTTGGTTATGATCAAATGTAAGGCCATCTCTATTTCTATAGGATCATCTCTATAGTAGGTGGAAATTTTGACCAATTAACATATAAACGGGTCTTGGCTTTTTCATACCTTTAACGGGTCCTATGGTTCAAAGCAAGTTTAGGTCAAAGAGGAACACATCAAATGGGTCGAATGGGTCAAACAGGTTTAAAGTCAAGTTAAGTGGAGAAAGATCAGATTTGACATTGCTATGAACCAAACCCATTTTGACTCGCCATTTTGCCATCTCTAATCTCCCTGCACCTCTCATATCATCGTATGTTTGCAATAAAACCAAACTAATTTTATGATTTTTGTTGTTATAGTTATGCTGAAATGCCCAAGGAAGAAAAGAACAAACTAAAGTTTTGGGTTAAAAGAACTGACTAATGCAAATCCGGGATCATTTTGTTGAACGATACAAAAACATTTTGGATGCAAAAGCTAAAGTTTGTGACTGATCTTTGACTACTTTGACAATGGTAGTACTTTAAATGTGAGTCTACATGATAAACCAACCACGATCGATAGAAAATGACAATGTGGTGACCATAAAAAAGTGTAATTTACATTGTCTTTTTCGTTAATCAAATGGGTTTGAGTGAATATACAGTCACTCCGCATAGTCCAGCAAGACCCATAGCCCGAATCTTTATGATGTTGTATAAGTGTACTTCATTTAGCATCTAGGAGAAAATTCTGAATAAATTCAATAGGCTATTTTATGCGACTGATCAAAACTCTGTGAGTTTGGTGAGTCCTTTAACAGGGGCCCGGTGTGAGGGTGACACATCTATCAATTTCGTTACTACCTTGTGACTGATTTGAGTTTTAGATTGGCAGGAGTACAGGACGAAGCTGTCCGTATATCTCTTGATATCTTCTCTAGAAATATAGGCAACCAAGAGGGTCGTCTCGAATCACCCTAGTCGACTCATTTGCTAGTCACATAGATGACATCAATGGGTCAGTTTGAATGGCACCTTATGCATGAGTGAAAGTACTAAGTCGTATATAATAGAGCCTTACATGGAGCTGAGGCGCAACTTAGTTTGTTATACTAATACAGTAGGGATGATTGAACTGTTGGGTTAGCTAACAAAAATACTTCGTGAACCATTCAAAATCCAGTTTTGTTAAAGGAAATTAAAGAAGTAAAATTGTTGGCCATTCTTATATGACTGATCGAGTTAGCCTCGGCAACATCCCGTTTTGCTAAGGTTTGGCATGTATTCGACACGTAAGATACAAAAATATTTTTACATTCCGGTCCATATGCAAATTTTTGAAATTACATAAAATGTTTTACTACTCAAGCTTTTAAAATGGTATTGAACATTTGCGCATGAATTCTTTCCAAATGATAACATATTTTAAAAAGTTTAGAATTTGTATTAATTTTCAAACCAACAGTCATGAAGGCGTTCTTTGTTTACAACCGACGTCCAGATGACTGTCACTTTGAAAACATAACACTTTTCTTCCGATATATGGCCCCCATACACTCTAGTATATATCCAAGTAAGACTTCACTTATTTGGCCTATGTGGGATTATGGGATACAACTATACAAAGGTTTAACCGACTTTAACATTATAATTATTATCTATACGAGTTTGTAATTTGAAGCCACTTTGATAATAGGGTGCCATTGTTTAATACGGTTATTAAGTGACGATGCAATTGGATTCAGAAATTCTCATATGGGTTTACACTCATGTTTCCATTCTTTTTGGTTTGGTTGTGATCATGCATGGAAAAATTGGCGATAATACAACTCGTTTTGTATTTCTTGAATAACATGCCCGAGAAGTTAATGAGGAACACATACAATGGGTCAAATCATATTGTACTTCTCAACAAGATACTATACAGCTCCGAGTTTGTGCTTGCGTTTTTCTCTCATTTTACAATTATTTAGATCTCCCAAAGATTTAGGCTCAAGCTCGTTTAAGCTCGGCTCATTCAAGCTTTTACCGATTCGATTTTTAGTTTTTCACGAGTGGTTTGGCTCGTTTTCACCTCTAAATAAAGACCTTACATGATTTGAAAATAAGTTTGGCAAATGTTTCAAAAAGATAACATACATGACACCATTTATTTTTATGGGTAGCGAACAAATTTTTTTTTTTTTTTTTTTGTTTATACGGGTATTTTTCTTTCAAACTCAACCTTTAGGGTATTTTGCAATATTTTGTGATACTTTTGCCCCTTTCAATTAATTGAAATTTTTTATTTTCAAGGGCAAAAATGTCAAAAACGTGTCGCAAAATACTTCAAAATTGATGAATTTAAAACAAAAGTACCCTTTTAAACAAAAAATTTTATTCGCTATCTAGAAAAACAAATAGTGTCAAGTATGATATATATATATATATATATATATATATATATATATATATATATATATATATATATATATATATATATATATATAGTGTATCTTTATTTTCAGAACCCTGTTAAGTGCGTGAACTGCGAGAACTCTAATTTTTCATTAGAAAACATGCATGTTCATATAAAAATGTTTTTTTCTTACATACAACTTAATACACATAATACATGTTTATATAAAAACCTGTTAAGTGCAATAGATCAATGCAAAATGGTTTTAATTTTAGATACTTGTTAAATGCGGGAACTGTGAGAACTCCAATTATGCATTAGAAAACACGCATGTTCATATAAAACATGTATGTTTTCTTACATACACCTTAATACGTAGGCATGTGTATGTAAGAAAACATACATGTTTTATATGAACATGCATGTTTTCTAATGCAAAATTGGAGTTCTCGCAGTTCCCGCACTTAACAGGGTTCTGAAAATAAAGCTCCCCTATATATATATATATATATATATATATATATATATATATATATATATATATATATATATATATATATAGTGAAGCATTCAAATGAGAAATCTAATTTTTGTGAGAACACGAGAAGAGATCCTAGCCTTCCATTAGCCCTTCCTTTTTTTTAGATCTAGTGGTTTAGATTAAGTTGCAATTTGCACTAACTTTACATTAAAAAAAGCGGAGGGGGTATTTTGTAATTTTACATAAAAAATAATAGGGGTCTAACTGAATTCATTCATTTGTTACATATCACTCAAAAATTTTAACTCCATTTCTCTCTCTCATCTAATTCATACACAAACACAGACAAAAACTCACACAAATACACACTCATCTACCACACCTCATCTTCTTGCCGGTTATCAACAATCATCTCCATCGTCTCTCCATCGTAACCTTCTTAATCTCCGTCGTTGACTGCGTCGTTGACGATTTCATTGACGTTTTCCGATTCAACCTGTTAAAAATTGTAATTTTTTTTAACAATCTTTTGATGATGGATGCGTCTGTTAATCTTTTGAAACATTGTTCTAATGGGGATCTGAATGCTAATATTGGTACTTCTTTTCAACTAATTATTTTTTTTTACTGTTTTTAGGGTTTCTAATTTTTATTATTTGTTTATTTTTATTTACTGTAAATGTTAGAACTTGTCACATGTGAAGATGCTATATGATGCTCTATGTAATTGATTGTTTTAGATATGTTGCCTTTTAGTCTCGATTTTAGTTGAAATTAAGCATCTGTTTAGTGTTTTGATATTAATCTCCGGCGTTGGCTGCGGCATCCGGTTAAGAGATATTGATGTTTAATAGGCGATTATTAGTTGAACGATTAGATATGTTGTCTTTTTTCTCCTCGCTTTTATGCTTTTATATTATGCTTTTATGATCTTATTCAAATACCTTCACATGTGAAGAAATTAGGTATCGAATACCTTCACATGTGAGGAAATTAGGTATCGAATATCTTCACATGTGAAGAAATTAGGTATCGAATATCTTCACATGTGAAGAAATTAGGTATCGAATACCTTCACATGTGAGGAAATTAGGTGTTGAATACCCTCACATGTGCAAAAAGTTTATTCACATGCGAAGAAACAAGTTTATTCACATGAGAAAATATTGGTCCCTTTCTCACGTGGTAGTATTTCTTGGCGCTATGTTTTCAGGAGTTTTGATGCTAGAAGGGAATGTAATATCCGGAAATATAGTTACCTCCTTCCTGTTGAAGTTATTGGGATCACTAGTATCTTGAGTGCAACTTAAATTGAATATCACTTATCAGACTTTAATGATTTACTTAATTCTTTTGAGGTATACTTCCAATACTTCATTGATTCTATTCTGGTGTTTATCGTATGCAACAAGTATTATGCACTATCCTTGTGAGGTTCTGTGAAGAGATAACTATAGTTTGACCTTTTTGTGCAACTTGACTTAAATTTAATGTGGTATTTTAGGGAAAACATCCTTTCCATAACTATACGGTGTGGAAAAATTATAGGAAAAAGTATACTGCAAAACTAATATTTTTCAGGTTCTTTGAATGAGTCGAAAGGGTTTGGCGTTGTGGTCACAAGTGAGCAGGGTATCATCGCACCTCTGGAGTGTGCCGTGAGGCAGTTTTATGGGTTAGAATATCATTCTCAGGTACAAGTTTTGTGATTTTGGTTTTAAGTGGCGAAGTTTAGTGGTTTTGTGCAGATATGTTAATTTACACATGTGATGTTGGAATGCCATTAGGTGGAGTAGACAAAGGTGAGATCGCTCATACCTTGGCACGGCACATTACTACAGTTGCAGCCATGTTGGACGTATCCTGGACGGAGGCATTTGCGTTCCAAGGCAAGTTCAATTATAAAAAGAGTCCTTTTGTTCTTTTTGTAGTTCTATGAATGATTACTGTAATAAATATGATGACTAAAACTATATTATTCAAAAGATCATCTATGTCACAGAAAATGAAATGATTTGAGAGATTATAAGCAGTCGAATAGACTTTAAAGAAACATATGACCCGTTTGACCCACTCAACCTATTTGAACCATTTCCTTATAGATTGAAATGTTATTCATTATTTACAACCCATTGACATGTTGTAAACTTCGTTGGACATGGAGCCAATGGTAGAATTGACCAGCTCTTAAATATTTCCTTTCTTTTGTGGCATGCCCTTCCTCATATAAAATGGCATTTAATGCTTAAAACATAAGTTCTCTATATTATCTTGTAATTCCAGAATGAAAAGTTGATTGTTGTGACCTTCTTTGTTACCTGGCCATTATTCGTTATTAAGAAATAACATTTTGATTTCATGGATGTTGTTTAGATATGGTGATAAGCAAATCATCTAATGATTGGATGTACAAGAATTTGTTTATGATACATTTAAGTTCTCATGTGCAGCCTCTCTGCGGGATTGACCCTATGCTCGTCTTGGAATCTTCAATGCTTGTACTTAAAAGTTGTCCAACGCAGACTATTGATCTTTTTCTATCTGGAAATATTCTTGACGACTTGGTTAATTCTTACCTAAAACAACATGCCCCAAGTATGCAGGCCACCTATTTGGAATTGATGCTCTCAATGAATGAAGATGGGATCTCCCAGAATCTGCAGAACGAAATGGTAACTTTCATATGCATACAACTGTTAGTAGGTGAAAATTATTTTATGAATGAAGCTATGGTCATGTGTTGCAGTTGCACATCTATCTTTCAGAAGTTCTTGATTGGTATGCTGATCATGTTCGTATGATTTATGGTTAAGAAATTTCTTATTGTTTGTTGTGGCTTATTAGATTCATGTTTGTTGCATCTTTGATTGTGCCTTTTGTCTGTTGATCGATAGGTTCAACTTTAACTGGTGAGAATCTATGTTTGGGGGAATCATGAAAAGAGGAAACAACGTGAGTGATGTTAGGCACACGGGTAGTAAATGAACAGACAGCCCAAGAACCATGTTGCTATTAATTAAGTAGTTGAGTGAAAATGATATTAGTATGTGGTTATAGTGGTGACTAATAGCTGACTCATAACGTTCCTATTAATTTTCATCCTACTTAAATTAAGTCGAGTCCAAAAGTTTGAAGTAATTGAATTTTATCTATAAATGCAGTGGTCACTCAACTTAATTGGTGCCATATAACCTGCTCCACGCACTTTATACATGCTTAGTGTATGGTACATGTAGGATTAGTATGTGGTTCGAATTTGTTTAATAGTTGATTGACATGGATACCTAATAGTTTGAGTTCTGTATTTAAACATGTGTTACCTTAATTAATGGACATTATGTTGGTCGGAATCATTCAGATACATCTTATCAAGACGGTGGGGGATCTTACACTCAATATAGCTGCTCGGGGGTTACCAGGAACCTAAACATCAAACACACAGTTAAGATATTGAATCAGAGGCAATTATCTCCATCTCTGTGGTAATCAGAGACACAAGCTACATATGATTCTTTTGGGGTGGTTAATCCTAAATAAGTCCAAGTTTGCTTGCTTATTAGGACCTAAAGATGAAATATAAGTAAGTTCATAAATTGAAACAAAAACCTGATTTGAAAGTGTTTAGACTATTTGCCAAATGACTAAAATACTATTTTGACATTATTTTAAAAATATAAGATATGTAATAATATTGATTTTGTTCAAAAATTTATATTTTTTTGTCATAATATTGATTTGTAATCACAATTAATACATTTTCTGTATCAGCTTGCTAGACATTGCCTGTGCAACAAATTGCTAGACATACATTTCTTGCACTCATCATTGTTTATACCTATGATATTTGACTTATAGTTAAGTTTGATTTTTCTGTGTTTTTGTAATAAATTATTTTACTTTATTGCTGGTCAAATTGTAGGGAATTGGTAGTCTAGCTTTGAGTATGTTGCTAATGGTAGCTCCTCTTGCATTGGGACACATAGAGATACAAGTCGTAGATATTCTGATCTCCGTACCATATGCAGAGATGATACTGGATTTGATTATGTGTGTTAGTAGAACAGAGCAATGGTTACGACATGTTGCATGTCCAAGGTGGTCAAGACTACAAGTAAGTCTAATTTTTACATGATAGTTACACTTTTCCTGAAAATTAGTCAATGAAATGTGTAAAATGAGATGTGAATGAGCACGCACTATCAGTGATGATCAATATAGTTGTTCTGTGTGCCTATCATAAGCTGTTTTTGCTTATTATAATTTGTCTTTGACTCTTTGTCCATTTTAATTTGTTGTTTGCACATTATAGGCTATTTGCCTATCATTAGCTGTTTTTGGGCTCATTATAACCTGTCTATGAGTGTTTGGTTGGTGTTAAACTAATATACTTCAGCAAGAATGGCTTATGCAGCTACCTGTGAGTTGAGATTATATTTGTTCTCTTTTTGCAATCCCCTAAGGTTTACTAACTTTTTACGACGACTTCTTGCAGATACTAATAAAAAGCTAAAAGAGGATTCAGTTTCTGGTTCAACTACGCAAGGCAAGTGGGGTCGCTAATTTTTTCATGGTTGATGTGCTGCATACACGATATGAATGCTAATTTAGATTATAAAACTGATTTAAAGGCTAATGTTGTTGTGGGCATAAATGAACTACCAGAAGATGATGCGTGAGGGTTTATGTAGAAACAATAGTCTGAAACATTCAACGGCGCATAGCAGGTGCATTCATTAACTCCTTTCTTTTTTATTATTTAAAATCTTTTAATATCCCTTTTTAATTGTTCCTTTTTTACAACGACTTCTTGCAGATTCGAATAAAAAACTAAAAAATAGCTTCAGTTTCCGTACATTCCACCATCATGCAGACACGTTCAGCTACTCAAGGCAAATACAAATGGGAATCAGCTAACATGGAGATGTGGGTACCTTTGCTATCCGAATAGCCCTTATTTTTTAGCATTTTTTACCCGAATAGCCCTTATTTGTATCCAAAAGAGCTGCTAAAAATATGCTATCCAAACAGCCCTTTAGCATTTTTACCCGAATAGCCCTTACAACCCTTTAACATTTTTAGCATGTCTCTGATGTAATATGTCTAGCAGCAGGGGCGGATCTACACTTACCATAGGGTATGCACGTGCATACCCTATGAAACCTAGTAATAGTGTAAGAACAAATGATTTTTGGCTTTCATTGTGATTTTTTTCATAGACCCAATAAATTGAGCAAAAAATTAGAAAGGTGCATACCCTGACAATGCTTTGTTGAAACTGATGATTAAAAAAAAAGAAAGAAGACTATGTTTACATAGATCGACCTTACCCTGTTATTGTTTAGACCCTCTGATTTTTTTTTTTCTTGCACGTGTTAAGTAACTGTTTGTGATAAGTAACTGAGTGTGTGTACCATTCTAGTTTAATAACATTAGCACTAACTAATGTGAAGTTGAGTATGAATTGTAATGTTTGATGAATAATTATTAACATAATCGATTTTATTACACGTACAAGTCCTGTCCAGAGTGTAAATCATGTGGTGGCAAATGGCAATATTATAATTAAGTCGAGCTTTCAGTGGTATTTTATGTAGAAAGTCAAACTTCCTACGCTTATGTGATAGCGTATTGTGCAAGCATGTGAAAAGTGAAAACCCGAGATTATGGTTTAGTTTTAAAGAAGCAAACAGGTCAACCTCATAGATGTAAACTAATGTTTAAGAAAGAAAGTTGAAGCTTCGAGCTTTGAAAGAATGTTGCAGCTGAAGCGGAACGTTAGAGAAATAGTCATAGCTGAAGCAGAAACATAAAACAGATTATGCTAGGTAAATAGTTATGTTTTTTATTCCCTTTTTGTGTTTGCTGTGGCAAGATAAAAAAGTAGTGAACAAAGATAGGTGTTTAATCACAAGACTAACTGAAAAATATGTGAAAAGCTGAAGCAGCTATACAATGACAATTTAGAAGCCAAATAAATGAAGTGGCTAAGTGTAGACAGTGCATATGTGCAATATGTACCCATTTTTTTTTATAAATGTACGTGTTTTTAAATGTACTTTACTGAATAAACTTTCTTCACGAGTAAACATATATGTTTTTTTTAAATGTATAAATGTATTTATACATTTATACTAGTTTAAATGTACATTTATATATGTTTTTTAAATGTACATATATGTTTTTTTTTAATGTATGTGTATTTACTAGTAGAAACATATAAATGTACGTTTACTAGTAAAAACATATATGTTTTTTTAAATGTATAAATGTATTTATATAAATGTATTTACTAGTGAAGAAAATTAAGAGTAAAAACATATATGTTTTTTTAAATGTATAAATGTATTTATATAAATGTATTTACTAGTGAAGAAAATTAATAATGGGTACATATTGCACATATGGGTAGATGACTACTTTTACTTCGAATTGCAGTCCTAGTGAATTCTAAACTATGTTTAGAGGTGGTCATTTGGATATAAGAACTTATAGAGTATTTGTGGATTTGAGTTTGTATTTGTTTTATTCAAACGGGTTAAATGAAAAATTAGGTTTCGGGTCAAAAGAGCCAAAATGGTTAAGCGGATTGAAAGTCACTCCAATATATCACCCTAATATCTTTTTCAAGTATTTAAAGGTCAGCAAAACCTGACCGATCCCATTTCAATCAGAAGCTTGTTTTTTATCCGTTACCAGATCTGCTCATCTAGCCACCTCTAGTTATATAGTTCTTTTCTCACATAAGTAACCTTGGATCCTAGGATTTGTATTCAATATTTCTTTGTGGTTGCCATATGTAAGTTCCATGACAAGGCCACGTCAAGCAAATATTGCCTGGAAGGAATTCGTGAGATTATGGCTTGAGCAAACCGAACTGACATTTGCATCACTGGACATTCAGGCTGATGTTTAGGTCATACTATCATTATGGGTAAATTTGACATGGCTCTTTCAATGCTTGAGAAGTAGAGCAACTAGCGCCTTCTTAAACCAAGTAATAATCATAATACATATTCATTGATTAGCACATAATCACATACATGCACACATTAATGATGTTTGTCATTGAAGTTTCTATTTCTTGTCTCCCAATGCAGGACTGAGGAACCATCCATTTTTTCAGCTGCAATTGTCCATAAACTTCTCATTTGAACAATCCTTTCTCGCAATAATCTAAACTTAAATATTTTAAACATATAAGAAGATTGTTTAAAAAATTATACAAATGAGAATATCTTATACACGTGTGACATAATAATATGCAATTTAACATAAATTTTGCACGTGTGAAGAAAAACTACACATTTCATCAAACACCTACTAGGCATTAAAAAATTTACACGTGTGAAGAAAAACTACACATTTCATCAAATACCCAATGGGCATTAAAAAATTTGCACATGTGAAGAAAAACTACACATTTCATTAATAGACATTAAAAATTTTGCACATGTGAAGAAAAAATACACATTTCATCAAACACCTACTAGGCATTAAAATTTTTGCACATGTGAAGAAAAACTACACATTTAATCAAATACCTAATGGGAATTAAAAAAATTGCACATATGAAGAAAAACTACACATTTCATCAAATACCTACTAGGCATTAAAAAATTTGCACATGTGAAGAAAAACTACACATTTCATCAAATACCTAGTGGGCATTAAAAAATTTGCACATGTGAAGAAAAACTACACATTCCATTAATAAGCATTAAAAATTTTGCACATGTGAAGAAAAACTACACACTTCATCTAACATCTACTAGGCATTAAAAAATTTGCACGTGTGAAGAAAAACTACACATTTCATCAAATACCCAATGGGCATTAAAAAATTTGCACATGTGAAGAAAAACTACACATTTCATTAATAGGCATTAAAAATTTTGCACATGTGAAGAAAAACTACACATTTCATCAAACACCTACTAGGCATTAAAAAATTTGCACATGTGAAGACAAACAATAAATTTCATCAAACACCTAATGTGCATTAAAAAATTTGCACATGTGAAGAAAAACTACATATTTCTGCCAACGTATAGTCACACGTGAAGAAAAACTATACATTTCATCAAACACCTAATGGGCATTTCATCAAACACCTAATGGCATTAAAAAATTTGCACATGTGAAGAAAAACTACACATTTCAGCCAACATATAGTTGTGATCATTTATAAATGTTCAAGTATTTACTAGTGAAGAAAGTTTATTCACATGCAAAGATAAATGTATTTGCTCATATATAAATGCCCATGTAGTAAAGAAGTTTTATGTATAAATGCTCATG
Source organism: Artemisia argyi (assembly GCA_030686995.1). Taxonomy (NCBI): domain Eukaryota; kingdom Viridiplantae; phylum Streptophyta; class Magnoliopsida; order Asterales; family Asteraceae; genus Artemisia; species Artemisia argyi. Next base: position 7,125,501 of record CM060687.1, read on the forward strand.
TGTTTACTATGAAAAAAATATATGTTCATATATAAATTTAAGTGTATTTACTAGTAAAGAAGTTTTATGCACATGCGAAGAAAAAACTGTATATATGTATGTGTTTTTACTAGTGAAGAAAATTTATTCACACGCGAACAAAAAATTATATAAATACACGTATATTTACTAGTGAAAAAAGTTTTTTCACACATGAAGAAAAAATACATAAATATACGTGTATTTACTAGTGAAGAAAGTTTATTCAAATGCGAAGATAAATGCATATGCTCATTTATAAATGTTCGTTTATTTACTGGTAAAAAAAGTTTATTCACATGTGAAGATAAATGTATATGCTCATGTATAAATGTACGTATGTTTACTAGTGAAAAAGGTTTATTCACACGCGAAGAAAAAACCATATGCTCATGTATAAATGTAAGTGTATTTACTAGTAAAGAAATTTTATTCACACACGAAGAAAAAACTACATATATATAAACACGTGTATTTACTACTGAAGAAATTGTATCCACACGCGAAGAAAAAAAGTATATAAATGTACGTGTTTTTACTAGTGAATAAAGTTTTTTTTACATGTGAAGATGAATGTATATGCTCATTTATAAATGTTCGTGTATTTACTAGTGAAGAATGTTTATTCACACGCGAAGAAAAAACAATATGCTCATGTATATATGTATGTGTATTTACTAGTAAAGATGTTTTTATACACACGTGAAGAAAAAACCATGTGCTCGTGTATATATGTATGTGTATTTACTAGTGAAGAAAGTTTATTCACACGCGAAGAAAAATTATATAAATATAAGAGTATTTACTAACATGCAAAGAAAAAATATATAAATGTACGTGTATTTACTAGTGAAGAAAGTTTATTCACATGCGAAGATATATGCATATGCTTATTTATAAATGTTAGTTTATTTACTAGTAAAGAAACTTTATTCACATGTGAAGATAAATGTATATGCTCATGTATAAATGTATGTATGTTTACTAGTGAAGAAGGTTTATTCACACGCAAAGAAAAATCTATATGCTCATGTATAAACGTAAGTGTATTTACTAGTAAAGAAGTTTTATTAACATGCGAAGAAAAAACTACATAAAACAATATAAGCTCATGTAGAAATGTACATGAGTTTACTAGTGAAGAAAGTTTATTTCCACGCAAAAGAAAAAAATATAAGCTCATGTATAAATGCCCTTCTATTTACTAGTTAAGAAACCTTTTTCACATGCAAAAAAATAAAATAAAAATGTACGTGTATTTACTAGTGACATAAATTTATTCACAAGCGAAGATAAATGTATAAATTCATGTAGAAATGTACATATATTTACTATTGAAGAGAGTTTATTCATAGCTGAAGAAAAATATATATGTTTATGTATAAATTTACGTGTATTTACTAGTGAAAAAAGTTATTTCACACGCGAAGATAAAAGTATATGCTTATGTATAAATGTACGTTTATTTACTAATGAAGAAATTTTATTCACATGCTAAAAAAAGTATATGCTCATGTATAAATGTACGTTTATTCACTAGTGAAGAAGTTTATTCAAACGTAAAGAAAAATATACTCTCATGTATAAATGTTCATTTACTTGTAAAAAAAGTTTATCCACACGCAAAGAAAAAAATATATAAATGTACGTTTATTTATTACTGAAGAAAGTTTATTCATACGTGAAGAAAAAAATTTAGGCCCGTGTATAAATGTATGTGTATTTAGTAGTTAAATAGTATATAATATGACATGTTCACACGCACGAATATATATCTTACAAAACTTTAATAAAAAATATGCTAGAAAGATCAAAGCTTCAATACTTGATCATAATTTTCATATGTGAAGATATTCTTACAAACATTTAAACCATTGTCTATTAAACATCAATATCTAGCATATTTTTGCACATCCAGTACAAAAAATATGCTAGTAAGATCAAAGCTTTAATCCTTACTAATAATTTTCACATGTGAAGATATTCTTACAAAACATAAATAATCATCTATTAAACATTAATTTCTCCTATTTTTTTTTCACTTTTAGTATAAAAATTTTGAACTATGATGAAATATTATATCCTTGGTCATAATTTTCACGTGTGAAGATATTCTTATAGCACTTAAATAACTGCCTATTAAACATCAACATCTCCTATATTTACACTTCTAGTATTAAAAATACGCTAGTAATATCAAAGCGTCAATCCTTGCTCATAATTTTCACGCGCGAAGATATTTATTACAAAACTTAAATAATCGTTTATTAAACTTCTATAACCATATTTTTGCACTTCGAGATTTAAAATTACTCTAGTAAGATTAAAGCTTCAATCATTTCTCATAATTCTCATATTTTTACACTTTCTAATCCACTTGATGGTAACTCAACAATAAAAAACAGTAAAACTGTGAAGACCGATTTTCTTAAGGCGATCCTTCTAATCTAGCAAAAATACTGTAAATGTCGAAAATGGCATAAAATCTTGTGGTGATTACTGCGAGATTGTTGAGTTGTTTTCACCAACAACCCAATATTTCTTTACAGCGATAAGTTTTTTCTCAGGCTCCATGGGTCCGTCTTCATGATCTACAAGTTTTGTATCCCATCTCATTGACTCGGCTATGTTCTTCACTTTTATGAGCACATCAACATCATCATACAATATAACAGCACCTTCTGGCCGTAGGATTCGATCCATTTCTAGAAGAATGTCTTCGAAATTACATCTACATGGATTTCAATAAAGTTTCAATCTTGATACCAATCTTGATAAATGCAATTCTTTCAAAAAGATCTTGAATACGTGTTTATTAATAATGTTAAGAATTATTTGCTACTATGTTGTATTTACCTGTCATTGTATAAACTGAATAGACTGTTGGCGTGAATGAGATCAACGTGCGTGGGTATGTTGAAAAAGCTTCACACCTGCAAAGTAGATAACAGATTAGCATGTCGAATATTAATTGAAACAACATAATTATCCAACAATGATATAATCTTTTGAATAATATGATCAAAGAGATTTTATGCATCAAAAATAAACTTTAGTCCACTTCTAAACCGTTTGACCGGTTTTTTTAACAACCTTTGCCCGTTTAACCCATTTGAGATATAAGATAATGCGAATCGACCCATTCATGAGTGACTGGGGCACCCACCTCAGCCATTTACTTACATAATAAAGTTTTAGACTTTTACTGATCATATCATGTTACTTTTATAAAAGAATTTGCGGACAAAAGCAAGTCAACCTAGCCTTACTCGACCCATTAAATGTTCTCATTAGACCCATTACCTAGCCCGCTAGAACCAAAACTTATTTTTTAGTCAAGATACATACCAGTTGTGATAGATGCCACTTAGTCCACGTTCGTATATAACGCCAAGAGTGTTGGTCTCGGCCAAAGTCGGAACAACTTTCATAACCCATAGCTTTGAAGAGTTGAGTGCAGCTGCAAATCCTCCCAAACCTGCATTCATATCCATGATGTTGCGATACCTTCTTGAGTCAATAAGGCTATTGAACTTTTTGTAAGCATTTACACGTTTCTTCCATAATTTGTAGTCGTTCATGTATTTATCAGAAGAGACTCCAGGAATCGATCCACTGGCAATTCTTGGAGGGACGCCATAAAGCCTCTCAGGGAATGTTTGTATTGGGTTACATCACCATTAGAACCTCCGGGCGTTATACATGTTTCCATTTTCTTGAACCTAAATTGGCGTGAAAGAAATATAAATTTTATGTTTATAGAATATGAAGGTCACTCTCAAGTTAAGGTGGCAATACGAGATTGTATGCATCAAAAAGAGAATTCATTTCAACTTTCAACCCATTTGAGACATTTGACCAGTTCCCCCTTTATCAAATGTTTTTCATCTGAGCGATATGATAATATATTTAAAAATAAAATTTGTGTGTAACAACTGATTTATAACATGACAGATGTTTATGAATGAGTCGTAAATACAAATAATATAAAATTGTAGATAACAACTGATTTAAGGGAGTAGATGGCCAGTGCCTAAAATTTGAGTGGGAGTCCCCCAAATCTTATATATAGTTGTATTGTGAACACGTTTCGTAAAGGGTTGTCATCCTAGATTAACTATCTAGCTTTGATTTTTGCATAAGTCTTATACGTCCTCTATCCCTAGTTCTCATGTTTTACTTCACAGAGTTTTGTGGATGTGCTTTGAATGTTACTCAATTGTCAAAGGTAAACTCAACAACAACCAAGGAATAAGGTATTTTGTGGTTCAAAAGCAATTAGCATCAACAGTTTGCAATGATAACTATAGGTAAAAAGGTCATTCTAGTTCAAATTTTGCTACAAGACATAAACCTTGCTGCAATTTACATTAGATCAACTAAGAGAGATGGTAAATGCCAATGCCTAGCATTTATATCTCTCTACCATCTGCTTTGTCCCCAGTATTTTACGTTTGCAAAAAGCTGAATGCTAAAGACAATGACCTAACTGTAAAAAAAATATCTTTTTGGTGTTTGTTCACAGTTACTTGTGGTTCAGCGTGAGCAGATACTTAAAACAAAGAGAAAGTGGTACCTTAAATGAGTAGGTCAGCGGAAGCAATTTATCTGGATTCATTGCATCACCAGGAAAGTTACGAAGAGCGTGTATAAGTTTCTCAAATGGTAATTTTACCTACAAAACAACATCATCTTTAGTAAAGATAAATATATTTTACAAAATAGTTAGACCTAACCACTTAATGCAATATGAAAGGCTGAAGCAGGGTTCAGAGGGATAGCCTAGGATCAAATTCAAACAACTGATCTTAATGAGGATTTTTACAATTGTGCCATGCGGGTAAAGCTGGTTTTAGTAGGGGCCCCAAAGCCACATTCTGTCTCACATTCTGGTTTTAGTTGTAAAAATCCTTGTTAAATCCTGAAAGAGATGTTTGTAGAAGCTACAAGCCTACAAAGTCAAAGAGTAAACGTACCTGGAGCAGCGAATACATAGGCATCACCTTTGATAATATTCCCATCATTCAAAAGGAAGTTCCTGACAGTTCCATTTTTTTTAACTCAATCTTTTGAATTTGTGAATTAAGCCTGACTTGGCCACCTAACGAATCAATATGCTCAACAATTGGCTTGCAAAGTCCCTCAGGTGGGCTGCCATCTAAAAATGCCATCTTAGAACCATGCTTCTCTTGTTCATTTTTTTTCTACTACTTTAGTGAATAACAAAAACAGAAAATAAAGTTGTGAAAGCTGCAGTTTCTATGGTGTCCAAAATCTTCGCCCTACAACTGACTATATGTTTTGTCCAAAATCTTCGCCATTTATCCTTTTTCGGATATTTTGTCCCAACAAAGAAGCTTAGCAGCTTCTTCAATATTACGTTGTTCTTTCTCAAGTTCCTCCATTATACATTCCCATGATTTGTAGTTGATTTTCCAGCTGATAGGAGGACCCGAAAGCACCCAATAGCCACCAGGTCTAAGAACTCGATCAACTTCCATCATCTTCGCCAGGAGAAGCAAGAATGTTATTAGCGCAAAATGATAAAATTTACTTTACCATTTGTCTGTTTTCTTATTATTATAAATCTTAAACAAGAATGTTATTAGCGCAAAATGATAAAATTTACTTTACCATTTGTCTGTTTTCTTATTATTATAAATCTTAAACAAAGGAGCTTCAGTTCACTGCTTCATAGTCCACAAAATCCTAATGTCAGCATTCGTTTTGTCAAAAGGGGGACACAAACAGCGGTTTTTCCAAACTGTGTGACAACTGATACAAAAACGCCTAGTGTCTATTCTTATTAAATTACTCAATCACATTGTAAAGAGAGCTTACACATCACGATGTCTCTTCTATTTTGTTCCTCTAAGTACATCAATTACCTGAATGTTAACACAAAATCACAACTTACTTAGTTTTCTATTGCCAATTCACCATAAAATGGACTGTAAAACAGAATTTAGCTTTGATATGCATTAGTTGATATTACCTTTGATTAAACAAAAAATAAAGAAAATAAGAAGTTCGTTCCGGAGTACAACCTTATTAACCATAGTAACAGTAGCTTCATGTATTTCCCCTTTAAAGGGTCGAAAGACATACTTAACAGGAAAAGTAACAAAACCAATTCCATCACGAATAATCCCTTTGCCTATATCCTCAATATCGGTAATGGCGACAACAAAACAATGCCTCCCACTACAAGTTACTTAAACATTACTTTGCCCTCATGATTACTCATCCTGAAAAATTGATGAGTATCATTGTTATTCATAGAACTTGTTACTGGAGAAACAATTAACTAGAAATTATAAAAAGACAAGAAAATCACTTATTTTCTACAAAGTCAATAGGGGATGAGTCCATTGCTACATAAATTTGAACCGAACAAAGGTTATTTAGTACATACCTATAGAGACGGACCTTGTGCACCTAGCACACCTAAGATCGATGCAGATTAAACGCTTAATATACGTATCGAAATTTAGAAGGAAAAAAAAGAAAAGGAATAAAAGGGACGGTTTAGTAATGTATGTGTAACACAAGTTGTTGGTAAGCGTTTGTAGTCCATCAGCAGTGAAATTGTTTTCATCATAAAGCACATGATAATGTGTTGGCCGGCTTGTTCCCTTCAAATATTTGTGCAAAATCAGATCAAGAAAACAATTAAATAACCATAATGAGAGCGAACACAACCACCAAATTTTCATTGTTTACCTTGATTCCGGCATGGCTACATAGGTAGAAATCAAATTCAGTAGGGTGACATATTTTAGTATCAATAGCTGTCCCTGAAAATATTCAACAGATAAATAACCGAAAATGAGTCCATGATCATTATAAAATAGGCACCCCTTTAAAATAACATGCAAAAATGTTACAAACCTGGAAGGATATTGCCACTTTTATCTGTATTTGACTGATCATTATGATTCGCTGGAAACAAGCGTGTATTATGTCTCTTTTGCACAACAATTAAAGTAACTCGAGGTTGGTAATTCTGCTCTAAAGATGCACAAGCCTGAAACAAGAAAACATTTTCGATTTTTAAAGAAGCACAAGCCTGTAGGAAGGCCTATATAACATTCAAAAGATGAAAGTAAATTAGAGAATCACAATAGATTAGGCACCACGTTTTTTTTTTTTTTTTTTTTTTTTTTTTAATTTGAACTTTTAGTAACCAATCTGAAACATCACCTAAAATGAGCATGTAATGCACAATAGAGTGTATTTAATAGGAAGTTAAATGAAAAGGGCCAATATTTGTGGATTTCATGTGTCCTTGCCTTGGTACATAGGGGTCTACAAAGTTGTGTGTATATGAAATGGAGTGGCTGAAAATGTTATCAGTTATCTAGCAGTCCTTTAAAAAGTCACAACTAATCACTTTCTAGCAGTCATTTTAGCAAAAACGGGTGAAGTTGGGTCATGTTTCATTGACAACGGGTCTAGCGGTTCAAGAGTGCACCAATGTGGCAATGTATATTCAGGAGTTTATAACGCACTCAATATTCACTAACTACTGGATCAATATTGCGTCAAACATATTAATTACTATCAGTTTCTATGAAATTTAAAAGTCCACGACTTAAAAAGTGTAGCCTGGTCGAACTGAACTTGTCTTATCCATCCTATATTTTTACCCATTCTAATAAACTTGAAAAACCTAGCCGTATTACCACTAATTTCAGAAATGAACAAAGAGTTGGTAGCAATTCTAAATCAAAGTACCTTGTTACTGAGATGCCATAAGTTCCTGTCTTTGCAGTACATGGATTTCTTGGTCACAAAATAGTACATTGTGTTTCTTGGAATATTCAATAGCATCTTCCTTTTCCATTAGATCCCATTCTATCCAAAGAAGTAACGACCTGAAGATCAGGATTAAGAGAAAAGGATGTGAGCTCAAAATGAGTAAACATTGGAGATGTAACTAAGTCAAAACCACTAATCACTTATCGGTTATAATAATGTTAATGATATGCTAAATAAGACTAAACATCCATTGGGTAGATTAAACCATCCGTGTCGACAGTAAAAAAAAAGAAGTTTATTAAAGAAACCTAACATCCGTAAAACTACATGCACGGTCATATAATATCTGTTAAGAAGGTTTTACCATCTAACATAAACTCTTTTACAACATAATCATATAAGGTTTATTAGTCGTAGAGTTGTCGGAAGCCTAGTTAGACATTCAAATTTGTTGTGATATGCTTTCATGTACTTAAATCTGGACCTTCAAGATACCTATCAATAGAGGTAGCAACTGGTTAAAGCGGTTTTTTCTTATCACTTTTTGATTACTGATGCCACAATTCTAAGCAATGCAATTATGTGTCTCAAAACTGGCCAAAGTACACCCCTAATACAAACAGCCTAATCCTAATAGCCCCTAATCCAAACAGCCTAATCCTAACAACCCCTAATTGGATGCCACCAGTTTTAACTCTATAGTTGCCTGATCCTAACACCTCTATATTCTAAAGCAACCTGATGCCCAACTATGTATCTATATCCAACCCACTGTAAATGTAGCTTATATCTCAAAATCGTGTGCCACCTTCGTCGTGGTTGCAAATTAGACCCATGTAAATAACTTGTGAGATGGAGTGTAGAGCTAAGATTTCAATGATACAATGGTCCTTTATCTGTGTGTATCTCTTATGTCAGTGGGCTACATAATGGTTTTGAGACTCTGGAAGGTCAAACAGGAAAACTATAGAACGGCAACAGTGGTTCTGAGATCTTAGGAAGTGTCAGAGTATAAGTTGAGTATGTCAGTTGGTTGTGCTGTAGTTTTTCTTTTTATCGCAGAGTTTCAGAATAGCAACAGTGGTTCTGAGATCTTGGGAAGTGTCAGAGTATAAGTTGAGTATGTTAGTTGGTTGTGCTGCAGTTTTTCTTTTTATCGCAGAGTTTCATAATGTTGCAAGCCAGTGTGTTTGGTTAAGCCTTTTTTTTTTGCTTCTGTTGTCTCTTTTATGGTGGTAAAAATGCTTAAGCAGGGCATTACAATAATGATGCCTAAGATTAAATTCCATAGGAACCGCAATACATATATATAGCGAATAAGTGGTAAAGAAACCTTGCACCAACTGTGCATAAGAAAAGCTATCTAGGCAATCACTGAATGGAACCCTCGGATGAACGATAGCCTCCTTTTCCATTTTTCCTACACGTAACCATAATCAAGCAAATCAAACATAATGTGTCCTCTTTTACATTAATCTTATAAACTTGCACCAAGTAAAACTTCTATCTTCTAATTGCTCTTCATTTATGTAACCGTGCACTAGTTCAAAAGGCATGATTTCGTATCTAAAACTTCTGTGTACGTTTTAAGAGCAACTTATAGCATCATCACATTCAGTAGTGCTTCCACGGATACATAAAACTTCAGTTGCAAAAACACTTCTTAGTTATACAAAAGATAAATTACAGGTTGATTTTAACCCACTATATGTATCAGAAAGAAATCTTAGCATCTAAGAATCACTTGTTAAATAAACTAATCAAATATCCACTCCTTGTTATATCAAACAATACATTTGATCATTCCTACTGAAGGCCCTAATTATATTTTTATAAAAATAATAACTACTTGGCTGTCTGGGGAAATTTGATAATTGCATTAAACCATATGAAATACTCAAGTATGAACACATTAGTGATGAAAAATCTCAAAATATGATCAAAACAATTTGTAGTATAAAGGTGCTTAATTCCTTAGAATAACAATAACCATCACCTGCAGTGGGAGTCTTAATGGTTTATGCATTTGCAACAGATGCTTACTAATCCTTGTAATCAACATCTTTTATATTCTAATTAGAACTCCAACTCAATCTTAGGCATCCAAGTTGAAAATTTCGTGAACCTAAAGAGCCTATCAGTTGTATCATCATTCACCCAATCATGCATCATATATTCATATCATCCTTAGTGAATAAAAAAGGATGCTTGTCCAAGTTTTTGGCCGAAGATAATAGTTTGCTGGCTGAAAATTTTGGGATGGCTCGCGAAAAAGTCTATAAATGGGCACATGAATTTGTATCCAAGCCATTCCAATGTCAGCATATAGCAATGGGTCATTTGTAACAAAATTTCATACGCAGTGTATGCAACTAAATACTACTGTAGTAACTAATAGCAGGTTAAAACACATTAAGCAAAATAAATACTAGCTAAAAGGACAAATCGGCACCTTTCTGGCAGAAAGAATTCACTCGAATTCATTACTTACGGATAATCTTCACGCGCGAAGATACTCTAATTAACCTTATATAATCAAAAAATCCTCTATTATACCTCAAAAATTCATTACTTAATGATATTCTTCACACGCGAAGATACTCTAACTAAACTTAAATCCACTAATAACGCTAAAACTTCATTGCTTACTGGTAATCTTCACACGTGAAGATACTCTAACAAAACTTAAATAATCAAAAAATCCGCTAATAACCTCAAAACTTCATTACTTAGTGATATTCTTCACATGCGAAAATACTCTAAGTAAACTTAAATCCGCTAATAACGTTAAAACTTCATTACTTACTGAAAATCTTCATGCGCGAAGATGCTCTAACTAAACTTAGATCCGCTAATAACCTCAAAACTTCATTACTTACTCATATTCTTCACATGCGAAGATACTCAAACTAAACTTAATTCCGCTAATAATTTCAAAACTTCATTCCTTACTAATATTCTTCACATGCGAAGATAATTTTAATATACTTAAATAAATATAAAAAATCGCTACTCTCGATATTCTTCACATGTGACTAACTTCATAATATCAACAATCTAAATCATCTTTGAACATCAAACACCTTATTCGTAACCTATTCTTTCACAAATGCATCAAAATTTACAATTCTAAACTAATTTTATAAAAAATAATTGAATAATAATAAAATATAACAATTAATTGAAATATCTGTGTAGTTTGATTTAAACAAAGCATCTTCTTCACTAGTTTCAATTTCCTCTAGTTCAATTTCATCCAAATTCACATTTTCTTCATTCATATTTATCGGATTGCGAAGATTGTTGTGGTTGAACGGCGGTGACATACGGTGGTTGAATGACGGTGACATACGATTGTTCAACGACGGTGACATATGCGGTGGTGGAATGACGGTTATATGCTATGGTTGAATGACAGTAATATGCGGTGATTGAATGAAGGTGACTGCGGTGGTAGATGATTTAAGATCTGTGGTTGTGGTTGTTGAACCGGTGTGGAAGATATTTATTGACGGTGTAGTGTTGGTTTGACTGGTGGTGGATACTGGATATTAATCAGAGAAAATGAATTGTTTTCACCTACAATTGTGTGGGATGTGTGTGTTTTTTTGTATATATTAGGTGTCAGTATTGTAATTACAAAAATACCCTCGTTTAGTATATAGTTAGTGCAAATGATGAATTAATCTTAGCCATTAGATCTTAAAAAAGGAGGGATTAGATGGATGGCTAAGATCTCTTCTCGCGTTCTAACAAAAATTAGATTTCTCACATGAATGGCTCTATATATATATATATATATATATATATATATATATATATATATATATATATATATATATATATATATATATATATATATATATTATCAATATTGTTATGGTATACATATAAAATATCGAACAATAAATTTCATTTCATATAAATTATATATAACAAGTACATGGCATGCTAAAGTAACAACTCACCAAAAATTCACCGAGCATACTACGTTTAAACCTCCTCTTAAAACCCCAAGCACACGCTCTAGGATAGCGGTCTTCACGAGTAAAATAATTAACAACCCCGACTCTATAACTTTCCAATATCCAAGTCTAAAAACAAAGTTAATTGATTAATTTCTTTAACATTATAAATAAACATAAACAACAAAAACTATTAATAGGCGCACCTTAAAGGCCCAGACTTTCTCTGTAACTCATCTGCTTTCTTTTCTTTGCTCCAATCTTGGACTAAAAGATGGTGCAATATACAACTTGAAGAATTATAAGAGACAATGATGCTGTGTATCTTGGATGCTTGTTCCAAGAAGTAGAAATCATCTTTCAGCATGTCTTTGGAAGTGATGAACAAACGTAGTGAACTTGAACTTGAAACTTTTCATCTTTTGATCTAGATAGAACTTTCTCCTATCAGTTATGTTCTTGTTCTTTATCAGTAAAAACCATGTCATCATCTTGTATGCTCTTATCTTTTCCTTCTTTTTCTTTGGTTAATCTTCCTTTAAAGGGCTTTTGTAACCTCCCCTGAGATTTATTTATCTCTTGAGCAATTTTCTCCCCTGTTTGGAAGATCTCTCACAATCATATCATATTATCTGATCTAGCAATTTCCATGTTTTCAGACAATTTGTACATGAAGCCATCAATTCCTTAAGAGTTTAAATGCTGCCCTCATCACTTTTAGGTGTGTAACCTCCTATGAGTGGTGAATCACTAAGCATAGACTCATAATCCATCATTAGATGATTTTCTGAGCCTCTTTGAAAATCCTTTTTAAGAAATATTTGACTTAGCAGTATGAACATGATTTTATGATAAAAAATCATACTGCTTCTAACCATTTTGAAGGGATTAAGTGTGGTAACTAACACTTAATCAAAATTTCGGTTTAAAGCAACCTCTGGTTGTGTGAGAACCAATGTTTTCAGTTATAAATAATTGCCTGTGCACAGATAAACCTATTCAAAAGGCTTTCTTTACAGGGTTTCCAGCTCGTGGCATTTGTTACCTCTAACACAAGTGTTAGATTCACTGTTGCTCGCTGTTCTTTCTATCAGATATCCATAGATTAGTCACATTATACTTGAGAGTATAAAATGATAGAAAGTGAGTTGTATCAGTTATTTACTGATCAACTAAATCATCAATTCAATGTGAAACATCATAATCAGGATCCAAGAAAGAAGTTTTAAGGAGTTTTGAAATCCCAAACTCTTTCTATCATGAACCTATTATATCAGCAACAATGATCAGCATTCAGCAGCAATGATCATAGATTTCACTTGAAATAGCCTTTGAGCTCAAACATTCATACCTGAAATTGTTAGTCTAAAACCAAAAGAACAAAGTACAAAGTACTTGTCTTGAATTAGAATTATGCATAGGACTAACTGTATGAATAACATTTAAATTGGTAATAGTAGTTTTAAATAACAAAGTTAGATGCATTAACAAAATCTATATACAAGAACACATTATATTAAAGATTTTAAAGATTAAGCATTCCAATACCTGCTACCAAGTACTGAAATCTACCAACATCAAAAGCTTTTGTAAGAAGGTTGATACGTGGGAATCGCACTAGGCTTTACCTCTCAAGGGATCTTGAGAAGCTTACAACCCCCACCAGGCAGTGTACCTGATCGTTGTAGTATAGTATAGTGACAAGTACCGGGGGATTTATCGTTCAGCTAGGAATAGTGTCGTTAGGATTGAAATTAATCTAACTAGGTCTAAAGGTGAAGGATGATTCTTTTTATGTTTTTATATTTTATGAAAAACAAGTAAAAATCTCGGGTTTTGGAAGAATGGGCGAAATTAGTTGCTAATCAACTAACCCAAAAGCTACTAATTAAACTAATAAACAAGAAAACTAAACTAGGGTTCTACAAGATAAGTGAAGCATGTCTACCCATGATATGTTACTCCTTGCTAGCTATCCAATTCTACCTATTGACTTTAAACCTTATTTTAATTGACGGATTGTATTCCTTAATACCATTCATGGGGTGGCGCACTTAACTCCCCAATTCTATGAGCTCTTATCTCCTCCTATACCATGCCCAGCACAACCATAGGGATTATAAACAGTGGCTCATGCATTAAATACAACCAATAAAGACCTAGTGCACATCGGTTCATGTTTCTTAAGACGTTTAAGCATGTTACCATTTGAAGATCTGCCAGTTTTCTTAGGCCTAACATCAAATTCATTCAATCAAAACAAGAATCAATAGGAAACAAGAATTATAAACTAAATCAACTAGATCTATTGAAATTGTCACACCTTAATTGATGGAGATAGACACACACATCAACAAGCCCCTCATCAATGGAGATAGACACAACAGCAACAAGAAATCAATGAGATCTAATCAATTATATACAAGTTTCACATAATCACAAGTAGACACAAGGTGAATTAGCAAATCATCATCAAAGAAGAGCAATCAACAATGATAATGGAAAATATAATTAAGATAGAATCAACAAACCGATACATGATATTTATGGAGTGATTGAAACCCTCTAAGTTGCTGGAAAAACACCTAGCTAAACCCAGGAATCGACCTTAGGGTTTAGGGCTTACAAAAAGTGAAGTTATGATGTTATATTTATAGGCATGTTTTCTGTCGGCAAGGCTTGACGCCGTCAGGTCGTTTCTCTTGACGCCGTCAAGACCATTTTTTTTACCAAATTGTAGATCTCTTCGTCCTCTTCTCGTGGGCTTTTGAATCACCTAAATCCGAGTTCGTATGCAAAAGTTATGACCAAAACAATATCAGCTACTCCGCGCGCAAGTTTTGACAAGTTAACACGTGACGGCCTTGGGTGACGCCTTCATGTTCTCTCTGGGCCGTCACCACTTTTACTCTTGACGCCGTCACCAAAATGCTCTTGACGCCGTCAGGTACTGTTCTCAGCATGGAAAATTAAGTCTTTGGCGTTTTCTTCACTTTTATGCTCCAAAAACGTCCAAAATGCTTCCTTTTCTAGAATTCACTCCCAATGGACCTAAAATCACAAAAGGAAAGATTTAGGGCAATATTTGATCAAATAAATTCGAATTCGGGCTTAAATGACCCCCTAAAAGTGGTTCATTTTTCGCCTCATCATATACCCTTACACTTGAGATTTGCATGTCCTCAAGCAAATGCGCTTTTATTCTACTCAAAATACAAGTTAGGGGTCATTTAACACTAATATAAAAGTAATTACAACAAATAATCGTTCCACTAAAGACCAATAGACAAGCACGGAGGTCATACACTAGCACCTCACAAATAGTGTTTAGATACTCACATCTCTCGGGTGTAATAAGGTATAAATTACAATATGGAAACGGAAGATATCTCTCACTACCTGTCATAGCAAAATAGCTTACCATAGGCTTGGGAAAGGATCAAACCTCCACCACATGGCGTAAGCACCTAGGATAAACTATCAAAGAGGTCTTTTAAAGGGTTGTAACGTTAGGTGTAGGGATATGAAATACACGGTTTTGTTGGATAAAAGAAGTTTTACTGGTGGCGAGTTAACAATCTTGGTTAATTACATGTACAATGTGGCGTTGCTAAGCCAAGACTAGACTCGACTTAAGCTAATAAATGAAAAATAACAAAAACATAAAATGAACATAGAATGAAAAGGGATGGTAGTCCGTATGTTTTTTCTCTTCTTTCCTTTTTCTGTTTTTTTTTTTTTTTTTTCTTTTTCTTGATTTTTTTTCGATTTTTTTTTTATTTTTTTTTGCATACACTCTTACCCTACCATCCAAAATAATACATCATAGGGGTTGAGCATTCCCCTTACATTTGAATTTTTACATACTTTACAATAAACTAATCTAATGACTCGAATTAGGAAAATCAAAACACTTGGAGCACTTTTAAGATTAACGTACATATGGGGGTAATAAATGATGTTCTTCCCCATTACTCCATAAAACAAGTACTTTACCCATGAGTCCCAATCGTCCCAAAAACATATGTACAAGGATATGACTCGACTTAGCAACCATGTAATCAATTAGAAAGTTAACTTAGGGTTTAACAAATAACAATAATGCACTAAAAATGAGCGCATACACGGAAGGCTAAGGCGATTTGGGTGTACATTTAAGTGGGGTGTAACAAATTCTTCCTTTAAGTAAAATGCTTGAAGTTAGAAACTAAAAGATAGGCTCGGAGGGGTGTACTAGGGGTTTCGTATACTAAAAATGAGTACAACGCTAAGGTTGTGGGAAAAATTAGTTGACTTAACTAGCCAAGTAATATGACTTAAATGGTCAAGTAATTATAATACGGGTTTAACACAAGGGTAATCCTAATGCCTCTTATCATGTAGTAAATCCTACTACACGAATGTAGTCTCACTAGCGGTCTCGGGATGCATCACTAACGCAAGTTCTAGAATCTAAATGCTACCGGTACACTCATGAGCACTAATAATAAATGCTTTTCCTATTAAATCTAAAGGCGAACCTCACATATTTGGGTGGAAAATTTTTCTGAATATACAGTTATGTGCTAGTCATACAATCTCTTATCCATGAGACGCTTGCTATGGCTAAAGTTTCACTCCTAAATGTTGTAAAAAAAATTTAAATTTGGCGCTAAAATTGCACTAACAAGTATTTCTCATAGTTTTATTACACATCTACCATTAAACAAAACAAACTCATGCGAAAGTGTACATGTAAGGTATCATCATTTTACCCTCCCCTTACACTTAAGATGAACATTGTCCCCAATGTTCAAGTAAAGAATGTAAAAGTGAAAAAGTAAAAAGAATGAAATCAAATACTCCCCTGATTCGCTCGGTATGGATAATAAGGTGGCCAGGTTAAATCTTCCTCCATGAAAATGAACAATCAAAGCTTCCCTTCCAGAAAAATAAATCATCTTCTTGTCATACATAACCTGTAAATCCTGAGAAAACAAACACAAAAACCTAAAGCATCAATCCGAACAAAGAAAACTCACAACTAGATGTAATTCCAGACTTAGGAATAGAAACAGAGCAATAAAGATATAATGCTTGTGGAATAAATGTTTGCAGATTTCCTGGAGATTATAAAACTTAATAATTCACAAAAACTTTAAGACTCCGTTAGAAAAACAAAACCGGTAAAATTTCCAGGTTTTTACACGTGACGCCGTCAAGAGTAATCTCGTGACGCCGTCAGAAGTGACCTGCAGAAATTCTTATGTTAAGTTTCTGAAAAATTTCTGGAAAAACTTGGTCCTATTTCCTGGAAAATCCTGCAAAACTTCATTATGACTCAATACAACCATTTGACTCTAACAAATACTACTCCCTCCGTCCCCTATTAAATGTCCACTTTTGACTTTTAAAGTCTTTTTTCTTCAACTTTGACCGTAAATATTTTTGTTTGTATTATATAAAACTTGATAAAAATTATATTTAACGAAAATATATTTAAAACTCAATTCATTCATATATTTTGCATCAAGTATTATATAACATACATAAAAATATTTAAAGTCAAACTTTATAACAAAAGACTTTGAAAAGTGAAAGTGGACATTTAATATGGGACGGAGGGAGTAATATACATGTCCATTTAATATTATTGTGGTTCATGCTCAATTTCGTTCTTATAAACATATTTGGATCTCCCTTACACTTATCTTTTGCAAAATACCTTTATATGCAATTAAAACGAAGTTAAAAACAAAATAAAGCATTTTCACAATTTACTTTGAAACATGAGCCACAAACAATAAAAATAAAACATGCATACGAAAACAAATAAAATCAAACAAACAAACAAACAAATAAAAACACACAAAACATGGGTTGCCTCTCAAGAAGCGCTTGTTTTTATTCGAGTCACGAGCCTGACTCTACCCTTATTTAACGGAAATAGGGGAGGTTCTCCCTACACCTAGGATTAAGTGTGGGTGAAAGTAGCGATACACACCCTTAGGGTGTGAATATGCCACGTGAGGTGAAGGGGGTGTGTGAATGGCTTCCTTCATCCTAAAACTACCCGGATAATATTGGTTGATGGGTGAGTCGGTTCCTCTTTTGTCTCCTAGAAATATATCTAAGGACGAAAAGGTGTGTAAAGATTGAGGTTCCGGTTCATCAACACTAGGAAATTCCCTAGAACTAGGAGTAAGGTTATCACTACAAGTGTTCAAACCTATATCCTCAAGTGGTGCTTGGTCCAAGAGTTCTACCTCCATTGGAATTCCTAAAGTTTCTTCTACTTCTTCTGGGTAAGTCACGAGCGGTGCGTGTGCCTCAAATGATGGTTGAGTATTTTGTGGGCTTATATTGTTCACCTCATCATTCCATGTGTCAGGATCTAGCCCTAACATTCTCCCAAGTATCTCACGTGCTTCTCTAGGCATCTCAACTTCTATGTCCGAATCATAAGGGTCATCCTCAATATTCTGACTGCTATATACAAATTGCCCAAGAGATTCATCATCTGTTTCTTGAGATTCATCATCATCGATCATAAAACCTAGGTCTTTTTGATCAATGTGATCATGCTCGGCTAAATCCTCCTCAATTGTTTTCTTAGGTAGTGATAATAGCAAACCTAGTGCTTCATCCAACTTATGATTTGTTGCAATGGCTCTCTCCATAATTCCTTGGCAAACCCTATTGGCCTCACTAAAACTAGATCTTAAACATGGAGGTTGTTCATAAGAATCTATCCTAGGTGAAGGCTCATATGATTCATAGGTGTCTCTAAATGAGGTATTTTGAACTCTTTGGTGTGGTAGCCGCTCAACCCTATCTTGCAATCTTAGAAGTCTAAGTGTAACGTCCATTTGAAGCAAATTACAAACAAAATCACAAAGAAAAGATAGACTACGAGAAAGCTACAAAGTAAAAAGCAAAAATCTCACTTGATAGGAATCTAATGAGTTGACCTAATAAAAATCAAATTCAACCTAAACAATAACTATTCCCCGGGCTGCGGCGCCAAAAACTTGATACGTGGGAATCGCACCAGGCTTTACCTCTCAAGGGATCTTGAGAAGCTTACAACCCCCACCAGGCAGTGTACCTGATCGTTGTAGTATAGTATAGTGACAAGTATCGGGGGATTGATCATTCAGCTAGGAATAGTGTTGTTAGGATTGAAATTAATCTAACTAGGTCTAAAGGTGAAGGATGATTCTTTTTATGTTTTTATATTTTATGAAAAGCAAGTAAAAATCTCGAGTTTTAGAAGAATGGGCGGAATTAGTTGCTAATCAACTAACCCAAAAGCTACTAATTAAACTAATAAACAAGAAAACTAAACTAGGGTTCTACAAGATAAGTGAAGCATGTCTACCCATGATATGTTACTCCTTGCTAGCTATCCAATTCTATCTATTGACTGTAAACCTTATTTTAATTGATGGATTGTATTCCTTAATACCATTCATGGGGTGGCGCACTTAACTCCCCAATTCTATGAGCTCTTATCTCCTCCTATACCATGCCCAGCACAACCATAGGGATTATAAACAGTGGCTCATGCATTAAATACAACCAATAAAGACCTAGTGCACATCGGTTCATGTTTCTTAAGACGTTCAAGCATGTTACCATTTAGAGATCTGCCAGTTTTCTTAAGCCTAACATCAAATTCATTCAATCAAAACAAGAATCAATAGGAAACAAGAATTATAAACTAAATCAACTAGATCTATTGAAATTGTCACGCCTTAATTGATGGAGATAGACACACACATCAACAAGTCCCTCATCAATGGAGATAGACACAACATCAACAAGAAATCAATGAGATCTAATCAATTATATACAAGTTTCACATAATCACAAGTAGACACAAGGTGAATTAGCAAATCATCATCAAAGAAGAGCAATCAACAATGATAATGTAAAATATAATTAAGATAGAATCAACAAACCAATACATGATGTTTATGGAGTGATTGAAACCCTCTAAGTTGCTGGAAAAACACCTACCTAAAACCAGGAATCGACATTAGGGTTTAGGGCTTACAAAAAGTGAAGTTATGATGTTATATTTATAGGCATGTTTTCTGTCGGCAAGGCTTGACGCCGTCAGGTCGTTTCTCTTGACGCCGTCAAGAACATTTTTTCACCAAATTGTAGATCTCTTCGTCCTCTTGGCATGGGCTTTTGAATCACCTAAATCCGAGTTTTGACAAGTTAACACGTGACGGCCTTGGGTGATGCCTTCATGTTCTCTCTGGGTCGTCACCAATTTTACTCTTGACGCCGTCACCAAAATGCTCTTGACGCCGTCAGGTACTGTTCTCAGCATGGAAAATTAAGTCTTTGGCGTTTTCTTCACTTTTATGCTCCAAAAACGTCCAAAATGCTGCCTTTTCCAGAATTCACTCCCAAATGACCTAAAATCACAAAAGGAACGATTTAGGGCAATATTTGATCAAATAAATTCGAATTCGGGCTTAAATGACCCCCTAAAAGTGGTTCATTTTTTGCCTCATCAAAGGTCTGCAAAGTTTTGTTCTGAAGCAATTTTCATTACTTGAATTAACCTCTTTTCATTGCAATCTCTAATAAAATGATGTCTTATTTCAATGTGTTTTGTTTTAGAATGTTGCACTGGATTTTTAATAATGCAAATTGTACTACTATTATCAATATGAATAATGGTATGTAAGAAATTGTAACCATAGTCAATAAGTTGGTTTTGAAGCCATAGGACTTGACCACAACAATTTGCAGCAGCTACATATTCAGCTTCAGTTGTTGAAGTAGCCACCATTGTCTGCTTCTTACACTGCCATGAGATAAGTCTACACCCAAGGAATTGACATCCTCCAGTTGTTGACTTTCTGTCCAAGCTAGCACCAGCATAATCACTATCTAAGAATGCTACCAAGTCAAAAGATGACTCCTTAGAATACCACAGACCCAACCTAGGTTGACCCTTGAGATATCTAAAAATTCTCTTGACTGCTGTTAAATGAGAAACCTTAGGAGTTACTTGATATCTTGCACAAGCACAAACAGAGAACATGATATCAGGTCTTGATGATGTGAGATACATCAAAGAACCTATCATAGATCTGTATGTGTGTACATCCACATTAGTTCCTTCTACATCTTTAAGAAGTGGCTTCTCAGGATCAATTGGTGTGCTTGCTGTTTTGGAATCAACAAATTGAAACTTTCTAAGAATCTCTGCAACATATTTGTCTTGACTAATAAAGATTCCTTTTCTTGATTGTTTAACCTGCAGACCCAAAAAGAATGTAAGTTCCCCCATGGAACTCATCTGAAACTTATTGTGCATAAGCTTCTTAAACTCCAAACACATCTCCTTCCTTGTAGATCCAAAGATGATATCATCCACATACACTTGAACTAGCAAAAGATCCTTCTTATGCTTCGTGGTAAAAAGTGTCTGATCTATCTTGCCTCTTTGAAATCCATTTGAAATTAAGTAGGAAGCCAGTGTCTCATACCAAGCTCTTGGTGCCTGATGTAGGCCATATAGAGCTTTAACAACCTTGTACACTTTGTCTGGATGATCAGGATCAACAAAACCAGAAGGTTGTGAGACATACACCTCCTCTTCAATAGTAACATATAAGAAAGCACTCTTGACATCCATTTGATAAACTGTGAATCCCATAAATGAAGCATAAGCCAAAAAGAGTCTAATGGCTTCAATCCTTGCTACTGGAGCAAAAACTTCTTCATAGTATATCCCTTCTTCTTGTGTGTACCCTTGAGCTACTAATCTAGCTTTATTTCTTATCACTATGCCCCTTTCATCCCTTTTATTCCGAAAAACCCATCTAGTGCCAATTACTCTTACACCACTTGGTAAATCAACTAGCACCCATACCTTTTGAATCTTAAACTGAAGAAGCTCCTCTTGGATAGCCTCCAACCAGCTTGAATTCTCTAGGGCTTTATGAATATTCTTAGGTTCATCTTGTGAGAGAAAACATACAAATAAGCAAGAGTTTGAAAACTCATGCTGTTTTGAAGCATAGAGGGCATCAAGAAGCCCTTGTTGATCTGAAGACATCAATTGTTGTCTTGTCTTTACTCCTGATTGTACATCTCCAATCACATTGTCCAGGGAGTGGACTTTGTGAATCCTTGAATGTGGAGTAGAAAGAACTTGATAATCAGGTGGAAGGTTGTTGAAATCCACCTCATTTTCTGAGAGATTTGCTTGTGTTTCTTCTGATGGACTATCAACAGAAACATTTTGCTCATCAGCGGGAACGATTTGCTTATCAGCAGAAACAACAGTGTTACTTCTGACTTGAAACTCTTGTTCCTCAGTTCTATCTTTCTTGCATTCATCTTCAACATCTTCTTTAGATTTACCAGAAGAAGATTCACCATTTATTGAAGTTGAATTCACACTTGTATTTGTCCATATTGGCATTATCACATAATCTTGATCTGTCTCCTTCTCTAATCCTTCTCCATTTGTTGCATCAGCAGTTTGTGAACCTGAAAATTCATTAGTTTCTGCAACAAAAGGCACATAATTCATTGATTTGGATAGAGATTCAAGATCAAATAGCCATTTGGGACCTTGACCTTCTACATTGGTTTTATTTTCCAAAAACTTCACATGTAGACTTTCCTCTACTCTTCTAGTTCTCATGTTGTATACTCTGAATGTTTTGCTATTGATAGAATATCCAACTAAGAATCCTTCATCTGCTTTTCCATCAAACTTTCCAAGATGGTCTAAGGTATTTAGAATTGTCACATGACATCCAAAAGGTCTAAGAAATCCTATTTCAGGAGTTCTACCTCTAAAAAGTTCATGTGATGTCTTATTGTGAGGTTTTACAACTAAAACTCTATTTAGAACATAGCAAGCAGTGTTGACTGCTTCTGCCCAAAAAGTTATAGGCAACTTAGAGTCAGCTAACATAGTTCTAGCAGCTTCTAT
The DNA here is from genome assembly GCA_030686995.1 of Artemisia argyi. Classification (NCBI taxonomy): domain Eukaryota; kingdom Viridiplantae; phylum Streptophyta; class Magnoliopsida; order Asterales; family Asteraceae; genus Artemisia; species Artemisia argyi. Next base: position 7,148,199 of record CM060687.1, read on the forward strand.
TAGTGTTCTATTTTTCCTTTCAGCAACTCCATTCTGTTGTGGAGTTCTTGCAACACTAAATTCTCTTTTAATACCTTTTTCTTTGCAGAAATCATCCATAACTCTATTTTTAAATTCTGTCCCATTATCACATCTAATGACTTTTACTCTTTTGCTTACCAGGTTTTCTATCTCTGTAATAAAGGTCTTAAGGATGCTAGAAGTTTCATCCTTAGTTCCTAAAAAGAATACCCATGTAAATCTACTAAAGTCATCAGTAATAACTAGACAATATCTCTTATGCAACAAACTTCTGACATTTGTAGGACTAAATAAGTCCATATGCAACATAAACAATGATTGATTGATAGAGTTAAAAATTTTGGGCTTACAATTGGCTTTATGTTGTTTGCCTTTAAGACAAGTAATGCATGTTTGATCATTTTCAAATCGTTTTTGAGGTAAACCTCTTACCAAACCATCTTTGACAATCTTATTTATGGTTTTGAAGTTAATATGACCAAGCCTCCTATACCATTTCATAGATTCATCCAATGTGGCCTTAGCAATAAGACAAGTAAGAGAATCTTTTGGAACAATTTTCTTCATATCAACACTGTACATGTTGCCTTTTCTTGGGATTCTAAGAAGTGCTTGACTTTCATCAGGCATCTTAAAATCAGAAGAAAAAACAAGACATTCAGTGTCAGTAAAGAAAACTTTGTTCTTTTTGTCACACATTTGTGAGACACTAAAAAGATTATACTTAAGCTCTTGCACATAGTACACATCTTCAAAATCTAATTTACCGATTTTAGTAGTACCTTTACCAGTAATTTTTCCTCCAATTCCTCCTCCAAAGGTAACATAGCCTCCATCTACTAATTGAAAATTTGAGAGATAAGACTTGTTGCCTGTCATGTGCCTTGAACATCCACTATTTGAGAATCCTTGATCTTCAGTATCTGCTGATGAATGTCCCTGTACATAAATAAAGGAATTAGTTTTGTTTTGGGATCCAAACCATTTCTGACTTGGATCCGCCTCTTGCATCAATGGGATGTAATCTTTTGAGAATTTTTGATGCAACATTGGATTTAAGAATCCAACATGCTGAGGCCTTAACAGCATTTGCCCTGTTTCCCTTAGCAATGATATGAACTGTTTGGCAATCAGCAGAAACTGATGGTTTTGCAGTTGTATCCTTTGGTCTCCAAACTTGTTTTTGGACCACTGCTTTTGTTTGAATGGGCCTTTGAACAATATTAGATGCATGTTTGAAAGTTGTTTTTGCACCCTTAATTGTTGATTTTGGGTAAACAGTCATATATGGTTTTTCAGCAGAAACCATTTTCCTTTCAGCAAGAACAGTTTTTGCTCTATCAGCAGGAACTGCTTTTGTGACTGTTTTGGGTTTTGATCTTTTAGAATTAGAGTGAAAATGAGATTTAAGTGTTTGCCTTTTGTAGTTCACTCTATTACTGTCATACCCAGATACCCATTGGTTGCAGAAAGTTGCAAGATGGTCAAAACTACCACATGTGTAACAAACTTTGTTATCTCTTTGTTGGAGAGACTTGAGGCTATACCAATTCCTTTGGTTACCTCTGGGCTTGTTTATGGTTCTATATTGTTCACAATATCTTACTGGTTGCCTAACATGTTTAACTTTGTTTTTAGGCTTTTCAGTACTATGTTTGACTATCTTAGGAACACTTGTTCTTGCTTTCTTAACCACTTCAGGTTTAGACATAACCTGTTTAAACTTTTTATCATCAGATGTTAAGTCCTCAATGATTGGACCATCTGATTTTCTACAAGAACACACCTTGTCCTTAGGAAGTGAAGTTTTACTTAAACTTTCACTTTCTTTCAATGGTTCATTATTAACTACATTAGTCTTTGGTTGAACTCCATATTTGAATTCAGGTAGTTGAAATTCAGGTAATTCTGTGTGTTCTAGGTCAATTCCTGGGGGTGAAGGAATACCTCTATATAGTGGAGGAACAGATTTGTATCCAACACCAGACTTAGCTTTATTAATAACTTGACATTCAATTAAGTTAGTCACACCCGTAGATGCATAATCTAGTGTTTCTACACTCATTTGAATATTCTCTTTAGCCTTACTAAGCCTATCTACTTCAGCTTTCAAGTTACTCATGTCATTATTTTTAAACATTATTTCTCTTTCAAGAAGAATTTTGACAACAGTAAAGGTAGATTCATTTGTTCGAAAATGTATGACTTGTTCCTCAAGAGTAGCTATACCTCTTTTATGATTTGTTAAGCTATGAGCTGTATCAATTAATTATTTCATTTGATTCTCATAACATTCTGTTAAGGTTTCTAAATTTTTAAGAGCAGAACAATTATTTGAACAAACTTTATCAGGTTGTACCTCTGTGGTGAAAGCCATAAGAGCTGTCTGAGGAGAAGCTTCTTCTTCTTCATCAGCTGTAAAGCTCCAATCAAATCCTAATCCATCAATAGCTACCATAGCCTTTGGATTGGTTGATTCCCCTGTCTTGGACTTGCTTCCAAAACCTCTGTTCTTGCTATCTTGCTGCCTTGGCCTTCTGCATTCTCTTGAGAAGTGCCCCAACATATGACAGTTATAGCATTCTATCTTTGACTTGTCAAAACCAGCAGTATCATTGCTGCTGATGGTGAGTTTCTTCCCCATCCTCTGATAGAATTTCTTAGCCCTAATGCTAAGAAGAGAAATTTGCCATTTTAGGTCCATTTCTTCTAAATCATCATCATTGATTTCTAGAAGATCTTCATGAGTGAGCATGGACCCATCATTCTGACTTGTGAAAAAGGCACAACAAGCCTTTTCATTCAATATACCAAAAGTACTACTTGATGAACTGGAAGCACTAGCTCCACTATCAACCTTTTCATCTTTAACTGGGTTTGAGATACTAGGAGATGACATAAAAGCCATGTTCCCAGTATATGAACTAGAGACACCAGTTTTCTTTACTTCTTGTTCCACAATTTTAAAGTTGCTATACAAATCCATAAGATCCATAGTGTCTATGTCTGGTTTATTCTTCCAGACAACAACATGCATAGCCCACTCTTCTGGTAAGCTTCTCAGAAATTTTGAGTTTAAATCTTCTTGAGGTATATCAACCCCAAGAACAGCAAGTTGACTCACAATTTTCTGTAGCCTTGTAAACATGTGGTCAAGAGATTCATTCATGGTTGATGAGAAATTTTCAAACTGCTGCTTGAGAAGGGTTTTCTGGGTCTTCTTGGTGGCTTCATTCCCTACATACCTTGCAACAATTGCCTCAAATAATGACTTGGCATCCTTGAATTTGCTGAAGTTTATAAGTTGATCATTTGGAATGGTCATCATCAGCATACTTCTGGCCTTGAGGTCATTCTTCTTCTTTATTCTTTCATCAGCAGTTCTAGGGATAGTTTGAACAACTGAAATTTCCCTACCTTCAACTGTTGATAAAGTGGTTGTGGGTTTGAAAGAGTTTCCATCTTCAATGATTTCCCAGAGAGTGTAATCCTGCACCTGGAAAAACTGTTCTATTCTTAACCTTCACAATTCAAACACATTCTGTTTGAGAACCAGCAACTTTGCAGCAACATTTGTTTGAATAGATTCGGTATCCATTTCTTCTTCTAAATCAAAGATATCAACCTGGAAGCTCTGATACCAACTGAGAGGATCACTTGATTTGATCACACACTATAAGGTGTTGGACCTTTGTAATGTGTAAATATGATACTTTGAGTGAATATGATTAAGTATGCGGAATCTACTTAACCAAACTTAGAATGTTTATTGGAAATGGAACTGTGATGCTTGTGTTTTGTTTAACAAAGAACAATGAAAGTATTTCACCAAACGATTAAATATTATTCAGAATAATACGAGTGATCTTCACTATCACTAGGGTTACAAAGACCTTGAATCTTGTGTTTTGTTATAATGTTTTTCTCTATGTATATGTCTATTACTATCACACTCTTATTTTCAGCACACATAAGACATATCTAAGATCTTCCTTTTTTATAGTCCAAGGAAAGATCTTTTACAATCTATATGACTCATCTTAAATACTAGCTTATGACTAAGCTTCATTCTAGCTAGATGATGACTTATCATGTCAGTCATTAAGATACAACATGTATCTAGGATTACAACTCACTTGGAGTGTTCAATTTGATGACTACAACAAAGATATTATCTTGTATATGAATCAGTAGAATAAGTCGTACTTATCTACACAGCTGTTGTATGAGTCATAGTAGCATTAGCATAATCCATCAGCAGAAACACTATCAGTAGAAAACGTTCTTCAGCAGAATCCATCAGTGGAAACGTTCTTTGTGCTTTATCAGCAGAAACATACTTGATGTTTTTCCTTAAGCCTTTATACTGATTCTTCTGATTATTTAATTCCCAACAGGGTTTTTTGCGGGGCCATATGTATCAATAAGTTTTTTTTTTCTTTTTCCTTTTTTTTTTAGGATGGTGTTTTAGTTATCGGCGTGTTGTTGAAAAAGTGCTGAAGTGACACGTCAATAAATACATTAATAAGTGTTATTCGTTCCCTCATTCCACCTAGCCATTTCACTTTGCACTTTTGAAAATTTCTGCATGTTTTCTCGCCTTTTTTGTTTGTTTTTAATCATTTAGAACTCAACGAACCTTCTTAGTTTGAACACTAAGAGCATGGGGTATAGGTGAGTCCTGGCTCGCGCCGTCACCACCAGCTCAAAAAAACCGACGGCGCACCGTACCAGAGGTGGCGCCGTCGGTGCTCGCGCCGCAGCCACGGCTCAGCACCGTCGCCTATTTTTTTTCTTTTTTTTGTTGCTTTTTTCTATTTGGACCGTTTGTTTTGGCTTGTTTTTTTGAAATATCAAATGGTACCCAACGGCTATATGGCCGTTTGTGATATTTTTTTTAAAAAAAAAGAAAGAAAAACCCTTATAAATACCCCTTATTACTCCATACTTCAAACACACTTCCAATATATTATATCTTTTAGTATTTTCAATCATGAATCCAACCAATCCTAACCAAACAATTCTCAACGATCATAATTTCGATCCATATGATGTTTTTTTTAATGATCGAGAACGCTATCTTCAAAGTTACATGGCGTATGAACAATATGTATCTTTGTATGAAGAAGCCGAAGGATCGAGATCGGGTGAAAAAAAAACGAGGGCATACATACCTCGTGAACGAGAAGAGGCGGAACAACGTTTACTCGATGAATATTTTGGCAACGACGAGAATGATCCTAAATATCCGTAAGATAAATTTAGGCGAAGGTATCGTATGAGCTCTAGACTTTTTAATAAAATTCTCAACAATATATTAACTTATGATGTTTAGCCTCCTCCCGAGTACTTTAGTTTTTTTCACCAATGCCACGATGCTACCGGTCGTGCAAGTATTGGTGCTGTTTTGAAGTGCACATCCGCCATACGCCAATTGGCATACGGCAATGCTCCTGATGCATTTGATGAGTACTTGCAAATTGGTGAACGTTGTTCACGACAATGTTTAGATTACTTTACTAAATGCATACATGTTTTATACAATGAAAAGTATCTTAGAAAGCCCAATTCAGATGACATTGAAAAAATAAATGCATTACATGAAGAAAAACATCACCTCCCGGGAATGCTCGGGAGTATTGATTGTATGCATCGGGATTGGAAAAATTGTCCAAAGGCCTTACAAGCTCAGTTCAAAAGACGTGATCATAAATACCCAACTATTATGTTGGAAGCGGTTGTAGATCAAAGATTATGGATTTGGCATGCATATTTTGGGGTTCCAGGGGCAAATAATGATCTTAATGTGTTATATGGTTCCCCTATATTTGATGATGAACTTGCCGGTTTAGCTCCGGAATATCCGTTTGAAGTAAATGGACATACATATAACAAAGGTTACTATTTAGCTTATGGCATTTATCCAACATGGTCCGTGTTTGTAAAAACGTTTACTGTTGCAAGGTCGGAAAAGATATTGAACTTCAAAAGGGTTCATGAAAGTGCTAGAAAAGATATTGAATGAGCTTTCGGAGTCCTACAAGTTCGGTGGGGGATTATACGACAACCCGCACGTGCTTTTCAAGTCAACACTTTGAAACTAATCATGTATTGTTGTATAATGTTACACAACATGATATTGGAAGATGAAGGATTCAAAGTGAATTTAAGAGACACATTCGTCGATCCACGCCCGAACATGCCAGATACTTGGATCGAAAGATGTGATTTACATCATAGAAAAAATAAAGAACTTCGAGATCGAAAAGTTTACGATGACCTTCGACAAGACCTTGTGGAGCATTTATGGAACTTGAATGTTTAGTTTGTATTTTTTTTAATGTAACGTGTGTTTTTTTATATGTAATGTTTGTTTTTAATATTGATGAAGTTTATTTTAGCTTATATTGTGTATATTAAAAAAAAAAAAAAAAAAAAATGGCCGACGGCACCAGAAATTCTGGTGCCAACGGATACCCCTGGAATGTGGTGTCGTGGGATTTCTGGTGCTGTGGGAGTTAAAACAGCCGACGGCACCAACAGTACCCAATGCTCTAAAAGAATTACATCTTTGAGAATTAGTGACATCTTTGAAGTCTATTTCAAGGTACTCTTACAAATTTTTGGCATAGAACTAAGTTACTAACTGTAGATACCAAATTTTACCTTTTCCTAGTATTTTACAAGTTGTGTAACCTCTTAAGTTTGATGTATCAATATTTCTATGTTTATTAATCAACACATGAATCATATTGAGATAAAATATAAATCTGTTTGGATCATAATAAAGGGGGTTATTGGTATTCCTTATTTATTTATTTTTTAAAGTAAAATAAGCAAGTCTCAATAAGTAGGTAGAAGCTGCTTATTTTAATGTGTGAGATCATATAAAAATGTATACTGGTTTTTCCTGATACTTATTTTGAGGGAAATTTTTAAAGGATATAGAAGCTGCTTATGTCAATAGGCTTATTTGAGATAAATTTAAGATTATTCTTTTTTACTTTTATATTTGGCCTTAACCAAAGGTTTTATATTTGATCATAGGCTGTGTTTGGGGACGAGCTTTTTGGAGCGTTTATCGTTTAAAATATACAGCTTGTTTAACAATGATCGTTTAGTTTTTTGATTGTGCTTAAATGCTCCTATATGAAACTGAAGGTTATCAGCCCCTTTAACCCGAAAACACAACCCCTGTTAACGCTAATCGAAACAACAAGATGGGTTTTAACTGTTGGTATATTAAAAGGGAAAACTGAATACTGGTACAACTGATTACACATTCCCTACTCTATTTATACTAAAACTTAACAAAGAATAACTGAGCCCACGTACTACTAGAAAACAGGAAACAAAATAAAATAAATAAAACTTCTAATATACTTAGATAATACGTGGCTGTCATTATCTCCATGCACACCATGAAATCCCAATTCAATCTCCATAATACCCGGTCAATTAAGACTCAGTAAACTCACATGTTCACCTGCTGACTAGTGAACATACTACCATAACATGACCCGCTCCATATTCCGTACCGGTGACCCGTGAACAACGCGATTAACCCAACAGAAACACTTAAAAGTATGAAGAATTTAAAGTTCACACTTAAAAGTGTGAAGAATTGTTTCAAAATCTTCACCCTTAAAGTGTGAAAATACATTTTAATAAGTGTGAAAAGTTACTTACTTTGTTGCAGTGATTATTTACTTCTAAAACATATTGCCACATAAAAACACAATATTGTATCAGCACAATATCATTCTCACCCTTCTTTCATCACAATCATAAAATGTTGCATGATAAATTTTGTTCATAAAAAATTATTCGTCTTCGCCATTGCCTCTGGTTACCTTATTATATCGTTAATCATTAAATTTAATACACATCCATAAACCAATCACTTGTTACGTACTTACGATACATGACTTGCTTATTTGTTGCCTTAGGATACATGACTTGCTTATTTGTTCATTTACATTATTGTCTTTGCATGAAACTATATTATATGCTTAGTTGCCTACATATATACTTTCTATGCGTACTTCATCAAGATAATATTTGTTTAGTTGCCTAAAGAGATGGACTAGCCCAAAACTAAACCTCAAAACAAACATCTTTCTGGAAAAATCTCTGCCAAAAACCATTTCTGTCAATCTCGGAACCAGACACTGGGCGGCCCTCATAATTATAACGGGCGGCCCCCTTAAAATTAAAGGGGCCAGCCATTAATTAAGGGGGCCGGCCACCTGATGGTCGAGGTTCCCTGTTTGCTTTATGCTTTTTAGCCCATTTCACCCTATTTTGATTCCCCGCTTCCCTAACTTCACAAACATTCTTTGTCTATCAAATCCACCACATATTATCCTTCCATAAACATCAAATCATCACACTATAAATACCCTCATTCATCATTAATCATCACTCAATCCATCATGTCATCCCCCAATCACCCAAGAACCAAACCTACAAGAGGTGCAAGGATCACCATCAAACCAGTGTGGAGAAGAAAACTTGATACATGTAAAAAATTCTCATCTATTAATAATGTTGTCCCCAACCAATCAACAACTAAACATTTACTTCACCCAAATGAAACCTTCATTTTACCTCCACATGACAGCCTCACTATCTCACTCACCAACAATACTCCACATCCATCTCACTCAATTCTTCCAAATAATCCTTTTGAGGAACATACTCAATCCCAAAACCACATCCATCCCTCTCATCAACACATGAATCCTATGCTACATGTCCAAACCTCAATCCGAAACAATAATCCAACTCCACCATCATCACCTTCCTCCGAACATAAAAAGTTCGTTGAGGAGCTCAAAGAAGCCCATGAGCTTAGTGTTCTCCTTACCTTACATCTTGCTCAACGCAATTTGGATCATCAACCCTCTACCACTACATCCTCACCATCCAACAACATTGTCCCACTTGAGAATCATGTCAACAATTGTCCTTGTTGCATTTTTCTCCAAAAACAAACCATTGCTCTCAATGAGCACTTCACTTGGATTGAGTATCTCCTTACAAGGTCTTCTCCAACACCATCACAAACACAACAATCCAACCCTTCCGCTCCAAGCTCACCTCCATCAACCACTCCAAACTCTCCAAACAAAATTCCCACAAAAGTCTACCTCCACTAAATCCATGCTCCATGTTTCCTATCTCCAAGCAAGTACTAGAGATCTCAAGTTGGCAACCTAGTATTATCTAATTTAGTTTGCTAAGAAAAGCATATATGTATGCTTATGTAACAATGATTATGTTTTTCAACATAATCTATTTTAGGAATAATGAATGCTTGTTGAGGCTTTTTTTTTTTTTTTTTTTTTTTTTTTTTTTTTTGTCTTTTACATGTTTTCTTGTTATATATTGCATCATATATATTGTGTACTGTAAATATTTTTGCAAGCATTTCATATCTCGATTTGTCTTATAACCTTAAAATGAGGGGGAGTACACGTCAAGGGGGAGCTCATACATCTTCGGGACAACCTTTTTGATGTTCACAAAAAGGGGAAGAAGTGATATAAACTCACTAAATACTTGCATATATAATAATTTTTGATTTAATGAGTTTAGATTTTGTAATCATCAAAAAGGGGAGATTGTTGATATAAATAATGCGTAAAAACGTTATTAATATTTCTCGATATCCCTATGTTTTAACGATCACAAAATGTAAACTCATTAAACGTAAAATCATTACGTAAATAAGTATTTAGTGACAAAATATCATTATATCCAACTAATTCACTTAAGGTATGAATAAACAATTGCCTAATACATTTTATGATCAAAGGAAGGTTTATTTACTAATTACAAATTATATAAAATGGTATAAACATTTTATATATTTAGAAAAACACTTTTGGTAATTACTGAAAAATGTTTATTCAGTTAAATTTTTACCAAATTCAGTTAAATTTTCACCAAATAAACTTTCCCCAGAAAAGACAAAACCTTCTGGCCGTTACATGTGGGCGGCCCCCTTAATTTTAAGAGGGCCGGCCATGATTTAAGGGGGTCGACATACAGTCCTGTGTCAAAAAGTTTTGCCTATAAATACTGGTTCAAATCTGTAATTTTTCCTCACCTTTTGCACTAAAACTTTCTATCCAAATTCTCTCAAAACATCTTCCTAAATCTTTTGATCATAAACATATTAGTTCTTGTTTCAAGTGATCCAATCCTTCATTATTCAAAGTGCAAGAGAAGAATACTCCTCCAACATCTTGTTAAGAAGTATTGTAGATTTGCGAATATTGTTTGTTGTTGTGTAAAGTATTTGTAAAGGTGTAGAAGTTGTGTAATAGGTAGATCTAGGTGTGTTAGTAGTTGTGAATAGAAGTAGTAGTGTTGTGAAGAAGAAGAGGTAGTGTTGTGAAGAAGAAGTAGTGAAGTTGTGTAGTAGTAGTGGTGTGTATAAGTAGTGAAGAAGGTGTGTAGTGACTAGTGGTGTGAGATTGGTTCTAGCTATTATTAGGACTCGACATCTAGCTTAGTGTCGTTAATTGGTGTAATCAAAAGTTGTGTAAGGTTTTCTATGCCTTAAGGGAGCTTGTTGAAATAGTGAAGAAAACTCTCGAGTTAGGTGCTCGGGGAGTGGAGTAGGGCGAAGAGCAACTTCGTAGCCGAACCACTATAAAGCCTTTGTCTTGTGGTGCGATCTTTCCATCTCTATCTCGTTACTTATTTACATATATTGTTGATGCGTGGGAATTGCACCAGGCTTTACCTCTCGAGGGATCTCGAGAAGCTTACAACCCCCGCCAAGCAGTGTACCTGATCGTTGTAGTATAGTATAGTGACAAGTACCGGGGGATTGATCGTTCAACTCATGAATAGTGTCGCTAGGATTAGAAAACCTAAAAACTAGGTCTAGAGGTGAGGGGATGATTCTTTTTATATTTTTATATTTTATGAAAAGCAAGTAAAATCTCGGTTTTTGGAAGGAGGGGCGGAATTAGTTGCTATTCAACTAACCGAATAACTAAGATGCAATCAAAATAAAATAACAAAAATGAAAATAAAGCTAATTAAACTAGTGGTGTGAACAATGGATGGGAGAATTGCGTTTACTTAGATTTCACTACTCCCTAGATATCTTTTACAGGTTAGTTGTTTGTTACAGTTGTGTGGATGACGGGTTATATTCCTTAATACCAGTCGTGGAGTGGCGTACTTACTTCCCCAACTCTGTAAGCTCCTACTTCACTCCTATGTCGAGGCTGCAAGAAACTCCTAACATGGGATCACTAGAATTCGCTCATGCATTAAATACAACCATAAAAACCTAGTACACATCGGTTCATGTTTCTTAAGACGTTCAAGCAAGTTACACAATGGAGATATGCCAGTTTTCTTAAGCCTAACATTGAAATCATTCATCCATTACAACTATAAGCAAGCAATCAACCTATAATCAACATCTAGGTTTCATTACATCGAAGCAAACACACAAGAGATCTAGCCTAACATGTTAAAATCAAGACACGCGTAAGATATATTCAAACAACACATAGACATATTGAATGAATTGAAAAGATACTTATCTCAATTGAACATGAAGGGTTTCAAGGGGTGAAAACCCTTGAAAATACTGTAAAAGTCGTGTTAGGGTTTATTAAGTTTGACACTAAAATTCTCCTCTCTTTAGAATGAAAATTACAAAAACTATATATAGATTTCCTAATGTGACGGCGTCAAAAAGAAACTTCTGACGCCGTCAACCCGCCGCCCATAATATTCTCGGACTGCCTAGATCCAGATCTGACGCCGTCATGTGTAATCTTGTTCTGGGCCGTCACCACTTTCTATTTGTTTTTTTTTTTTTTTTTTTTTTTTTTTTTTTTTTTTAATTTTTTCAATTTTTTATTTTATTATTATTTTTTTGCATACACTTTTACCCTACCATCCAAAATAATACATCATAGGGAATGAACATTCCCCTTACACTTGAATCTTTACATACTTTACAATAAACTAATCTAATGACTCGAATCAAGATAATCAAAACACTTGGAGTACTTTAAAGATTAACGCACATATGGGGTAATAATATGATGTTCTTACCCATTACTCCATAAAATTAGTACTTTACCCATGAGTCCCAATCGTCCCAAAATAATATGTACAAGGATATGACTCGACATAGCAACCATGTAATTAATTAGATAATTGACTAAGGGTTTAACAAATAACAATAATGCACTAAAGATGAGTGCATACACGGAAGGCTAAGGCGATTTGGTTGTACATTTAAGTGGGGTGTAACAAATTCTTCCTTTAAGTAAGATGCTTAAAGTTAGAAACGAAAAAGATAGGCTCGGAGGGGTGTACTAGGGGTTTCGTATACTAAAAATGAGTATAACGCTAATGTGTGGGAAAAATTAATTGACTTTACTAGCCAAGTAATATGACTTAAATGGTCAAGTAATTATGGTACAGGTTTAACACAAGGGTGATCCTAATGCCTCTTATCATGTAGTAAATCCTACCACACGAATGTGGTCTCACTAGCGGTCTCGGGATGCATCACTAACGCAAGTTCTAGAATCTAAATGCTACCGGTACACTCATAAGCACTAATAGTAAATGCTTTTCCTATCAAATCTAAAGGCGAACCTCACATATTTTGGTTGAAAATTTTTCTGAATTGTACGGTTTTGTGCTAGTCATACAATCTCCTATCATGAGACGCTTGCTATGGCTAAAGTTTCACTCCTAAATGTTGTAAAAAAAATTAAATTTGGTGCTAAAATTACACTAACAAGTATTTCTCATAGTTTTATTACACACCTACCATCAAACAAACAAACTCAAGTGCAATTGTATACTATAAGGTATCATCATTTTACCCTCCCCTTACACTTAGGATGAACATTGTCCCCAATGTTTAATTAAAGAATGTAAAAGTAAAACAGGTAAAAGAATGAAATCAAATACTCCCCTGATTCGCTCGGTATATATAGTATGGTAACAAGGTTAGATCTTCCTCCAAGAAAATGAACAATCAAAGCTTCCCTTCCAGAATATAAATTATCTTCTTGTCATACATAACTTGTTAAACCTGAGAAAACAAACAAGGCAACCTCGCGTAAAATCGGCGGCAATCTATATATGATAACAAATCCTAGAAAACAAAGTAAGATATAATGCTTGTGGAATGATGTTTGCAGATTCCCTGGAGTTTAGAAAACTAAAGATTCAACAAAAACTTTAAGACTCCGTTAGAAAAACAAAACTAGCAAAATTTTCATAATTTTACACTTGACGCCGTCAGGATTTTCTTCCTGACGTCGTCAGAAGTGACCTGCAGAAATATTTACATTAAGTTTCCGGAAAATTTCTGGAAAACTTATGTCCTACTTCCTGGAAAATCCTACAAAACATCATTATGACTCGATACAAGCATTTGACTCAAACAATTACGAATATACATGTTCATTTAATATTGTGGAGAATCATGATCGAGTTTGTTTCTTAAAAACATATTTGGGGTTTCCCCTTACACTTATCTTTTTCGAAATACCTTTGGATGAAGTTAAGACAAAGTCAAACGACAAAATAAAGTATTTTCACCATTTTAGTTTTGAAACATCATCTACCAACAATAAAAATAAAGCATGCATACGGAAACAAATAACTATCAAACAAAAATAAAAATCACACAAATCATGGGTTGCCTCCCAAGAAGCGCTTTTCTTTATTTACGAGTCTTGTAGCTAGACTCAAGGTCATAGGTTACTACGTGACATGGGTGAGTTCCTCGTTGAGGACATCTTTGGGATCAAACTTAGGTTTCAACTTCCTATCGGTTTTCTTAGTGCGGTATGACCTTTCAAACTTTTCTCCTTCCGGATCATACAAAATCATCTTCATATGCCATGATCCATCACCTTCCTTAGGTGGCTTGTCCCACCTCCATTTATACTTATCCCCATCTTTTTTCCACTTCTTCATCTCTATGTTAATGGGCATTACGCTTAAGAACTCAATCATTTTCCTAAAGACTAGGGGGTCCTCAAAAGGGTCTAGCTCTTCATCTCTAGCTATGAGTTGTTCCACCGAATGTGTTTTATCGATGAAATCTTTTTCTAGATAGAATGGGCGTTGAGGTCCTATAAAGTTTCTTTCTATCCAAGGTCCATATCTAGATGGTCTCCTATTCATCTCTACCCAATGTGGTGTTGGTTCATCCTCACAATCATAGTTATGTTTCTTAACATCATATACCGACCAAGTATCGCCCTCACCAACCGCTATCTTAGACTCCTTACAATCTATCGTGGCGCTAGTGGTCGCTAAAAATCCTCTTCCTACTAATAAAGGGCATGTAGTATCACTAACCATATCTAGGACGTGAAAATCCACTAAAATAGTTAACTTCCCTACGTGAACAACTACATCCTTAATCATCCCAACTGGGTAGGCCATACTCCCATCCGCTAGACCAATTAACACCTCCATCTCCTCTAACTTTCCTAGCTTGAGAGTGGTGAAAAGGGATAAGGGAATCAAGTTGAGGCTTGACCCTAAATCGGCTAGTGTGTCGGAAGCTTCGGATTTTCCTATCTTACAAGGCAAAACAAATATACCCGGATCATCAAGCTTTTTAGGCAACTTGTTTTGAACGAAGGCGGTCCCATTTTTACCTAGTTTAAATTTCTCATATTTTTCTAGGAGGGCACTATAGTAAGGAGCACGGGCTAAGACATCAATGACGAGACATTCAAGGTGAAGTTCCTTGAATTCATCGTCAAGGTCTTGTGTAGGAGGTGTTTCAACTATGCTTTTGACCGGTTTAATATCGGGTGTTTCATTTGATTGGTTGATGAGGCGAAAAATGATCCGTTTTTAGGGGGTCATTTAAGCCCGAATCCGAACTTATTTGATCAAATATTGCCCTAAATCGTTCCTTTTGTGATTTTAGGTACTTGGAGAGTGAATTCTGGAAAAGAAGCCATTTTGGACGTTTTTGGAGCATAAAAGTGAAGAAAACGGCAAAGTCTCAATTTTCCATGCTGGGAACAGTACATGAAGGCGTCAAGAGTTCTTCCTGACGGCGTCAAACCCCAAGAATTAAAATCCGTAGCTGATGACGGCGTCAAGAGTAAAAGCGGTGACCGCCCAGAGAGAATGTGAAGGCGTCACCCAAGGCCGTCATGTGTTAACTGGTCAAAACTTGCGCGCGTGGTAGCTGACACCGTTTTGGTCATAACTTTTGCATACGAACTCGGATTTAGGTGATTCAAAAGCCCACGCGAAGAGGACGAAGAGATCTGCAATTTGGTGAAAAAATGGTCTTGATGGCGTCAAGAGAACGAGCTGACGCCGTCAAGCCTTGCCGACAGAATACATGCCTATAAATATAACATCATAACTTCACTTTTTGTAAGCCCTAAACCCTAAGGTCGATTCCTGGGTTTAGGTGGGTGTTTTTCCAGCAACTTAGAGGGTTTTAATCACTCCATAAACATCATGTATTGGTTTGATGATTCAATCTTAATTATGTTTTCCATTATCATTGTTGTTTGCTCTTCTTTGATGATGATTTGCTAATTCACCTTGTGTCTACTTGTGATTATGTGAAACTTGTATATAATTGATTAGATCTCATTGATTTCTTGTTGATGTTGTGTCAAGCTCCATCAATTAAGGCGTGACAACTTCAATAGATCTAGTTGGTTTAGTTTATAATCCTTGTTTCCTATTGATTCTTGTTTTGATTGAATGACTTATATGTTAGGCTTAAGAAAACTGGCAGATCTCCAAATGGTAACATGCTTGAACGTCTTAAGAAACATGAACTGAGGCGTACTAGGTCTTTATTGGTTGTATTTAATGCATGAGCCACTGTTTACAATCCCTATAGTTGTGTTGGGCATGGTGTAGGAGGAGATAAGAGCTCATAGAATTGGGGAGTTATGTATGCCACCCCATGAATGGTATTAAGGAATACAACCCGTCAATTAAAACAAGGTTACAATTCAATAGGTAGGATTGGATAGCTAGCAAGGAGTAACATATCATGGGTAGCCATGCTTCACTTATCTTGTAGAACCCTAGTTTACTTTTCTTGTTAATTAGTTCAATTAATAGCTTTTGGGTTAGTTGATTAGCAACTAATTCCGCCCACTCTCCCAATACCCGAGATTTTTATTTGCTTTTCATAAAATATAAAAACATAAAAAGAATCATCCTTCACCTTTAGACCTAGTTAGATTAATTTCAATCCTAACGACACTATTCCTAGCTGAACGATCAATCCCCCGGTACTTGTCACTATACTATACTACAACGATCAGGTACACTGCCTGGTGGGGGTTGTAAGCTTCTCGAGATCCCTCGAGAGGTAAAGCCTGTTGCGATTCCCACGCATCAAGTTTTTGGCGCCGCAGCCCGGGGAATAGTTATTGTTTAGGTTGAATTTAATTTTTATTAGGTCTACTCATTAGATTCCTATCAAGTGAGATTTTTATTTTCTTTTTATTAGCTTTCTTGTAGTCTATCTTTTCTTTGTGCATTTGTTCAAACCTTTCCATTGACTCTTCCGTTCACCATTATGGAGTACGCGAATCCACCATACCACCAACCACAAAGGCCATTCTACCCTATTGACATCTCGAATTTCAAACAATATCGAGATGAACCCATATATGACGCATGGACTCGTTTTAAAATTTTACTTCGAAAATTCCCTCATCATAGTTTCTCTTTAGCTTCCCTAACCCAAACCTTTTACTATCGTGTCAGCCGATGTGACCAAATGTGCATTGATGATTTTGCCAATGGGGGCCCTAGGGAATTAAGTGCTGAAGAAGCATGGGATACCATAGAAGACTGTGCCCAATATTATTATAGAGTAGACAACCCAACAAACAACATCACAAATCAATCAAAAACAAGTTTGAAGGAGCAAACAGGAAGTTTGTTGGGGGATGAATATACTCATGTTGAGATACCTAGTTGGATGGCACCTAATATCATAGTACAAAACAAACATATAGGTAATCTAGGTACAATGGAGGATGAGGTGGATAATCCAAGCCCACAAAGTACCCCACAAGTCCTACCATCATTTGAGGCACATACACCGCCCGTGACTTACCCGAAAGAAGTAGATGAGACGATAGGAACCCCAATTGAGATAGAATCCTTGGACCAAGCACCACTAGAGGATATAGGTTTGAACACTTGTAGTGATAACCTTACTCCTAGTTCTAGGGAATTTCCTAATGTTGATGAACCGGAACCTCAACCTTTAAACAACTTCCCATCCTTAGATTTATTTCTAGGAGACAAAAGAGGAACCGACTCACCCATCAACCAATATTATCCGGGTAGTTTTAGGATGAAGGAAGCCATTCACTCACCCCATTCACCTCACGTGGCATATTCACACCCTAAGGGTGTGTATCGCTACTTTCATCCACACTTAATCCTAAGTGTAGGGAGAACCTCCCCTATTTCCATTAAATAAGGGTAGAGTCAGGCTCGTGACTCGAACAAAAACAAGCGCTTCTTGGGAGGCAACCCATGTTTTGTGTGTTTTTATTTGTTTGTTTGTTTGTTTGATTTTATTTGTTTCCGTATGCATGTTTTGTTTTTATTGTTTGTGGCTCATGTTTCAAAGTAAATTGTGAAAATGCTTTATTTTGTTTTTAACTTCGTCTTAATTGCATATAAAGGTATTTTGCAAAATATAAGTGTAAGGGAGATCCAAATTTGTTTATAAGAACGAAATTGAGCATGAACCACAACAATATTAAATGGACATGTGTATTAGTACTTGTTAGAGTCAAATGCTTGTATCGAGTCATAATGAAGTTTTGCAGGATTTTCCAGGAAGTAGGACCAAGTTTTTCCAGAAATTTTCCGGAAACTTAACATAAGAATTTCTGCAGGTCCATTCTGACGGCGTCATGAGTTTACTCTTGACGGCGTCAGGAGTTAAAAATCTGGAAATTTTACCGGTTTTGTTTTTCTAACGGAGTCTTATGGTTTTTGTGAATTATTAAGTTTTATAATCTCCAGGAAATCTGCAAACTTCATTCCACAAGCATTATATCTTACTTTGTTTTCTAGGATTTAGTAACTTATATAGGATGCCGCCGATTTTACGCGAGGTTGTCTTGTCTATTGTTGTCAGGATTTACAGGTTATTTTTGACAAGAAGATGATTTATATTCTGGAAGGGAAGCTTTGATTGTTCATTTTCTTGGAGGAAAATCTAACCTGGCCAACCTATAATCCATACCGAACGAATCAGGGGAGTATTTGATTTCATTCTCTTTACTTTTTCACTTTTACATTCTTTACTTGAACATTGGGGACAATGTTCCTCTTAAGTGTAAGGGAAGGGTAAAAAGATGATACCTTACATATGCACTTTCGCTTGAGTTTGTTTTGTTTAAAGGTAGATGTGTAATAAAACTATGAGAAATACTTGTTAGTGCAATTTTAGCGCCAAATTTAAAATTTTTTACAACATTTAGGAGTGAAACTTTAGCCATAGCAAGCGTCTCATGGATAGGAGGTTGTATGACTAGCACATAACCGTATATTCAGAAAAATTTTCCACCAAAAAATGTGAGGTTCGCCTTTAGATTTGATAGGAAAAGCATTCATTATTGGTGCTTATGAGTGTACCGGTAGCATTTAGATTCTATAACTTGCGTTAGTGATGCATCCTGAGACCGCTAGTGAGACTACATTCGTGTGGTAGGATTTACTACATGATAAGAGGCATTAGGATCACCCTTGTGTTAAACCCATATCATAATTACTTGACCATTTAAGTCATATTACTTGGCTAATTAAGTCAACTAATTTTTTCCCACACCTTTTAGCGTTGTACTCATTTTTGGTACACGAAACCCCTAGTACACCCCTCCGAGCCTATCTTTTCGTTTCTAACTTTAAGCGTCTTACTTAAAGGAAGAATTTGTTACACCCCACTTAAATGTACAACCAAATCGCCTTAGCCTTCCGTGTATGCGCTCATTTTTAGTGCATTATTGTTATTTGTTAAACCCTAAGTTAACTTTCTAATTGATTACATGGTTGCTAAGTCGAGTCATATCCTTGTACATATTGTTTTGGGACGATTGGGACTCATGGGTAAGTACTTATTTTATGGAGTAATGAGGAAGAACATAATATTATTACCCCCATATGTGCGTTAATCTTAAAAGTGCTCCAAGTGTTTTAATTTTCTTAATTCGAGTCATTAGAATAGTTGAATGTAAAGTATGTAAAGATTCAAGTGTAAGGGGAACGTTCATACCCCTATGATGTATTATTTTGGATGGTAGGGTAAGAGTGTATGTCTAAAAAAAAAAAAAAAATCGAAAAAATCAAGAAAAAGGAAAAAAATAGAAAAAGAAAAAAAAAAGAGAAAAAAAACATACGGACTACCATCCCGTTTTTATTCTATGTTCATTTTATGTTTTTGTTATTTTTCATTTATTAGCTTAAGTCGAGTCTAGTCTTGGCTTAGCAACACCACCTTGTACATGTAATTAACCAAGATTGTTAACTCGCCACCAGTAAAACTTCCTTTATCCAACAAAACCGTGTAATTCATATCCCTATACCTAACGTTACAACCCTTTAAAAGACCTCTTTGATATTTTATCCTAGGTGCTTACGCCATGTGGTGGAGGTTTGATCATTTCCCAAGCCTATGGTAATCTATTTTGCTATGACAGGTAGTGAGAGATATCTTCCATTTCCATAATGTTATATTAGTTTATTATACCCGAGAGATGTGAGTATCTAAACACTATTTGTGAGGTGCTTGTGTATGACCTCCGTGCTTGTCTATTGGTCTTTAGTGGAACGATTATTTGTTGTAATTACTTTTATATTAGTGTTAAATGACCCCTAACTTGTCTTTTGAGTAGAATAAAAGCGCATTTGCTTGAGGACAAGCAAATCTCAAGTGTAAGGGTATATGATGAGGCGAAAAATGATCCATTTTTAGGGGGTCATTTAAGCCCGAATCCGAACTTATTTGATCAAATATTGCCCTAAATCGTTCCTTTTGTGATTTTAGGTACTTGGAGAGTGAATTCTGGAAAAGAAGCCATTTTGGACGTTTTTGGAGCATAAAAGTGAAGAAAATGACAAAGTCTCAATTTTCCATGCTGGGAACAGTACATGAAGGCGTCAAGAGTTCTTCCTGACGGCGTCAAACCCCAAGAATTAAAATCCGTAGCTGATGACGGCGTCAAGAGCATTTTGGTGACGGCGTCAAGAGTAAAAGTGGTGACCGCCCAGAGAGAATGTGAAGGCGTCACCCAAGGCCGTCATGTGTTAACTGGTCAAAACTTGCGCGCGTGGTAGCTGACACTGTTTTGGTCATAACTTTTGCATACGAACTCGGATTTAGGTGATTCAAAAGCCCACGCGAAGAGGACGAAGAGATCTGCAATTTGGTGAAAAAATGGTCTTGACGGCGTCAAGAGAACGAGATGACGCCGTCAAGCCTTGCCGACAGAATACATGCCTATAAATATAACATCATAACTTCACTTTTTGTAAGCCCTAAACCCTAAGGTCGTTTCCTGGGTTTAGGTGGGTGTTTTTCCAGCAACTTAGAGGGTTTCAATCACTCCATAAACATCATGTATTGGTTTGATGATTCAATCTTAATTATGTTTTCCATTATCATTGTTGTTTACTCTTCTTTGATGATGATTTGCTAATTCACCTTGTGTCTACTTGTGATTATGTGAAACTTGTATATAATTGATTAGATCTCATTGATTTCTTGTTGATGTTGTGTCTATCTCCATCAATTAAGGCGTGACAACTTCAATAGATCTAGTTGGTTTAGTTTATAATCCTTGTTTCCTATTGATTCTTGTTTTGATTGAATGATTTATATGTTAGGCTTAAGAAAACTGGCAGATCTCCAAATGGTAACATGCTTGAACGTCTTAAGAAACATGAACCGAGGCGTACTAGGTCTTTATTGGTTGTATTTAATGCATGAGCCACTGTTTACAATCCCTATAGTTGTGTTGGGCATGGTGTAGGAAGAGATAAGAGCTCATAGAATTGGGGAGTTATGTATGCCACCCCATGAATGGTATTAAGGAATACAACCCGTCAATTAAAACAAGGTTACAATTCAATAGGTAGGATTGGATAGCTAACAAGGAGTAACATATCATGGGTAGACATGCTTCACTTATCTTGTAGAACCCTAGTTTACTTTTCTTGTTAATTAGTTTAATTAGTAGCTTTTGGGTTAGTTGATTAGCAACTAATTCCGCCCACTCTCCCAATACCCGAGATTTTTATTTGCTTTTCATAAAATATAAAAACATAAAAAGAATCATCCTTCACCTTTAGACCTAGTTAGATTAATTTCAATCCTAACGACACTATTCCTAGCTGAACGATCAATCCCCCGGTACTTGTCACTATACTATACTACAACGATCAGGTACACTGCCTGGTGGGGGTTGTAAGCTTCTCGAGATCCCTCGAGAGGTAAAGCCTGTTGCGATTCCCACTCATCATTGGTCCTTTTGAAGAATTTGGTTTTGCTTGAAACACGTGCTTATTGATTTAACCGAGTAGTATTGCGGACAAGAAGTGGGTGACGAAACTGATGATATGGAATTAACGTTTAGTTTCGGGTTCTTGACCGTGTCGCTTGGGAGTGCTCCCATTTCTCGGTCATTGAGAACTTTCAACAATGTGTCAATTTTGGTGGTCATCTCGCTTTGCTTTTGTTTGAAATCGGCTTCAAACTTAGATATGCGAGCTTCTTGAGATGCCATAAACTTGGACATCAATCCTTCAAGATTGTTGGTACTACCATAGTTGTTAGAAGGATTGTTGTTGAAAGTACTGGTAGAGGGTGGACCGTTTGGTTGGTAATGATTAGGCGGATTGGAAGAATTGTTTTGGTTTTGCTTCCACCTATGGTTTGGGTGATTTTTCCAAGAAGGGTTGTAGGAATCACCGTAAGGGTTTGGCTCGGGTTTGAAAGTGTACCACTTATCTCCCGCTTCGTCGGTACGTGAGGATGCGTAGTCCGCAAAAGCTGTTCCGGGGAGTTCCACGCAATCACGAGTGTCATGGGGACCACTACATAATTCGCATGAAGAAGTGATTTTATTCACTTGGCTTGAAGGCTTAGGAGCTTCGTAAGATTTCATGAGAAACTTGACTTGGTCCTCAAGTTCCATGATCCTACGGTCGGGAGTGCTAGAATTGTTCGAAGGCAAAGATATTGCCTTGACCGTTTTGTTCAAATCACGGGGATCATTCCAACTTTCATTGTCATAGAGAGCAAGATCTTCTATGAGTTCCCATGATTCTTCCGCACTTAGATCACGTAGCTTACCACCGGCCGATTGGTCAATGGTTCACCTTGTGGAGAGATCGATATGGTCATAGAAGATTTGGACTTGGAGCCAAAGATCTATGCCATGATGAGGGACTTTTTGGAGTAAGTCCTTGAAACGAGTGCATGCTTCATATAGAGTTTCACCTTGACGTTGTTGGAACATCAAGATATCATTTCTAAACTTGGTAGTTCTCCCCGGTGGGAAAAATTGAGCAAGGAAACGAGTGGTGAGATCATCCCATGAGGTGATGGATCCCGCGGGTAAACGTTCAAGCCATTGACTAGCTTGATCACGTAGAGAGAATTGGAATAGGCGCAATCGGGTTGACTCTCTAGTTGTAACATCAAGGTCTATAGAATCTACGATTTTAAGGAAGTCCTTGAGATGTTTATCAGGATCTTCGGAACAAAGTCCATGGAATGCACATCCGCTTTGCACCAACCGGATGGCGTCGGATCGCAAGGGGGACACATTGGCTCTTTGGGTGAGCTCAATAGTGTTTCGATAGCCTTGGTGGCTAGGTCGAGAATACTCTCCTAGGGTTCGGGGCCTAAAAGGTTGGTTAGCTAGTGGTGGGTTTTGTGGGTGGTCTTGTAGTGGTGGGTTGATGGGTTAAAAGATGTTACCACCTTCCATGATGTCGGATGGTAAAAAGTTACGAACAAAGACACGAAGAAATAAGATAGACTAAAGAAAACCTAAAAATAAAAATAAAATCTTACTAGAAAGGAATTCAGCAAGTAGACCTAATAGAAAGAAATCCTAACCTAGACAATAACTATTCCCCGGCAGCGGCGCCAAAAACTTGATGCGTGGGAATTGCACCAGGCTTTACCTCTCGAGGGATCTCGAGAAGCTTACAACCCCCACCAGGCAGTGTACCTGATGGTTGTAGTATAGTATAGTGACAAGTACCGGGGGATTGATCGTTCAACTCAGGAATAGTGTCGCTAGGATTAGAAAACCTAAAAACTAGGCCTAGAGGTGAGGGATGATTCTTTTTGTATTTTTATATTTTATGAAAAGCAAGTGAAATCTCGGTTTTTGGAAGGAGGGGTGGAATTAGTTGCTATTCAACTAACCCAATAACTAAGATGCAATCAAAATAAAATAACAAAAATGAAAATAAAGCTAATTAAACTAGTGGTGTGAACAATGGATGGGAGAATTGTGTTTACTTACATTTCACTACTCCCTAGATATCTTGTACAGGTTAATTGTTTGTTACAGTTGCGTGGATGACGGGTTATATTCCTTAATACCAGTCGTGGGGTGGCGTACTTACTTCCCCAACTCTATAAGCTCCTACTTCACTCCTATATCGAGCCTGCAAGAAGCTCCTAACATGGGATCACTAGAATTCGCTCATGCATTAAATACAACCATTAAAACCTAGTACACATCGGTTCATGTTTCTTAAGACGTTCAAGCAAGTTACACAATGGAGATCTGCCAGTTTTCTTAAGCCTAACATTGAAATCATTCATCCATTACAACTATAAGCAAGCTATCAACCTATAATCAACATCTAGGTTTCATTACATCTAAGCAAACACACAAGAGATCTAGCCTAACATGTTAAAATCATGACAAGCGTAAGATATATTTAAACAACACATAGACATATTGAATGAATTGAAAAGATACTTATCTCAATTGAACATGAAGGGTTTCAAGGGGTGAAAACCCTTGAAAATACTGTAAAAGTCGTGTTAGGGTTTATTAAGTTTGACCCTAAAATTCTCCTCTCTTTAGAATGAAAATTACAAAAACTATATATAGATTTCCTAAGGTGACGGCGTCAAGAAGAAACTTCTGACGCCGTCAACCCGCCGCCCATAATATTCTCGGACTGCCTAGATCCAGATCTGACGCCGTCATGTGTAATCTTGTTCTGGGTCGTCAACACTTTTACTCTTGACGGCCATGTTTTGACGCCGTCACGTTTTCTCTGGGCCGTCACCAAAATTGCTCTTGACGTCGTCATCAAAACCTTCTTGACGCCGCCAGGTACTGTTCCCAGCAAGGAAAACTAAGACTTTGCCGTTTTCTTCACTTTTATGCTCAAAAAACGTCCAAAATGCTTCCTTTTCCAGAATTCACTCCCAAAGTACCTAAAATCACAAAAGGAACGATTTAGGGCAATATTTGATCAAATAAATTCAAACTCCGGCTTAAATAACCCCCTAAAAACGGATCACTTTTCGCCTCATCAATTGTTGTTGTTTACTTTCGTAGATATTAGTATATATAAGTGATATATATTGATCTCACATAAAACTAGAATCGAAGATTTTGCAAACAAAGTTTTTATAAAATAAAAATTGACGTAAAACTATTCAACCCCCTTCTTGTTTTCCACAATTTGGTCACACTCTTCAAGTGTGTGACATATATTTGTCACTTTTAAATGCATATCCTGACTAACGCTTCAAACTTACTTTTCAGTTGTCACACATTTCAAATTCATATGTGGCTAAATATTCAGCAAAGAATAGTAGTCACGTTTAAATAATGTGTGACAAACTTAACTATATAATTTAGCCACATACACAATTACTTCATGTGACCGTATTTTGGTCACACTGTTCAATTGTGTGACATATATTTGTCACATACGTATATATATAGTGTGACTAATGTCTCAAACTCATTTGTATATGTCACACATACCAAATTATAAGTGACTAAATAATCCAATTTTTTTTCAGTTACCTCTAGTCACATAAATATTCATATGTGTGACAATAGAATTCTGAAATGGTCACACAAGTCAGATCAAGTGTGGTTGTTTATTTTATTATGGTACATTTAGTCACGTAAATATGTTACCGTGTGACAGTTCCAAATACGCTATGTGTGACGAATACCAGTTTTTGTACTAGTGAACTGAAAACCGAATCTGGAAAACCTAAGAATATTCGGATGCACAGCTTACGCCAAGATAACGATACCTCACTTGAAGAAGCTGGATGACAAAAGCATACCTATGATTTACTTAGGAGTAGAGGAAGGATCAAAAGCCTATAGGTTATATGATCCAATAGGAAAGAAAAAACATGTTAGTAGGGATGTAAAGTTTATGGAAACAAAACCGTGGGATTGGAATAACAATGAAGAAGATACGAGTACAGAAGAAATATTTTGGGCTAGTTTTGTAGTAGACGGAGTTGACAATGAAAATCCTACACCAATCAACATAGAAAACAATGATAAAACGTATCAGGAACTGGATCCAATACTAGATCCAGACTCACCAATCACACCACCAACATACACTTACAACCCTAAATTAGAAGATGAAGAAGAAGCTACTTTTAGCTCATTAGGAAGCTCAGATCAGAGATTTGATGATAGACTGATACGAGGTTTCAAACAGTTAACAGAAATCTATAAGGATGCACGTGAAGTAGAAGCAGAAAGTCTATTTTTCACAGTAGAAGAACCCCGTAATTACGAGGAGGCATCAACAGATAAGAAATGGATTAAGGCCATGGAGAATGAATTGGATTCAATCAACAAGAATAACACATGGACTCTCACAACATTGCCAATGAATCAGAAGGCAATAGGACTTAAATGGGTTTACAAGACCAAAAGAGATGCAAAAGGAAAGATCATCAAATACAAGGCAAGATTAGTAGCAAAAGGTTATGTACAAGAACAAGGAATAGACTTCGATGAAGTATTCACACCAGTTGAGAACCCAGTTTTTCATGGAAGAAGCAAGCACATCGACATTCGCTATCATTTCATTCGTGAATGCGTAGAGAATGGACACATAAATGTGGAACACGCAGTGGAGAATTACAAAGAGCAGATATTTTAACAAAAGCTTTACCAAGACTAAAGTTCGTGACTATGCGACAAATGCTCGGAGTTCAAGACTTAGGACGAAGCAACGATCAGGATTATAGAGGAGAATGTGAACATATAATCTCGACATTGCTTCTCAATGAAACACGAAGGACCAAAGTCGTTAGTTAGATAGTTTACAACCGCCACGCGGTTAAGTTAGTTATTATGGTTAGTTAGTTAGGTTAGTTATTTGGTTATGAAACCGAACAAACATAATGATTGGGACACACCCTTTCATTTGCTATATATATACGTATGCATGCATCGTTTCAATAGTTAGACGAAATACAAGTTATTCAGTTTATTTGCAGTTTAATTTTTGACTCGCTTTGGGACAACAAAGCCTATTTTGGGTAAGATACAATTACCCATAAATCACGGTAATTGACAACTAATTGATTATATTTTAACGTCTATCTACTAGAGTGTATATCAATATACACGGTTTAATAGTTAAAAGTAGAAAAAAAGTAAACCAATGGGTTGTAAAGGTGTTGAAATGAAATGATACAGAAATACCATGTGGAAAAGTTATGTAGACTTTTTTTTTTTCTTTTTTTTTTTTTTAAAAAAAAATTTAGGTGTTAGTAGGGTCACATGGTTTGATTCCTCGGTTATGGCAAATTTGACAAAGGTGTAAAAACTAGGCGAGGTGGGCCAAGCCTGTTATTATTGTTATATGGAATGGGTAGGTCAGGGTTTAAACCAGGCGAGGTGGGCCAAGCCTGTTATTGTGCCGGGTTTTGAATAAAATTGTTCAAAACCCATGGGTATAATGTTAATAAAAGGGCTAATGACTTGAAAATACATCTAACTTGACATTTTTTGTTGTTCTATGTAGCCAACTTTATTTTTTGCTATTATAACACAAACCTTTTGAATTTCTTCTATTGTGTGTATTTTGTGACCATTTTACCCTTACTTTTTTCAAATTTTGAGGGGTAAAATGGTTATTTTACATGAAAAACGGTTACAAAATACACACAATAGACGAAATTCAAAAGGTTTGTGTTATAATAGCAAAAAATAAAGTTGGCTACATAGAACAACAAAATGTGTCAACTTAAATGCATTTTCAAGTCATTAGGCCTTAATAAAACTGTTCCAACACATGGGTATAATGTTATTATAAACCTATGGATGATGATGCATTTTTTTATAAGAAAATTATAAATAATACAAAAATAAAAGAGATGGGTAATTTAGTTATTTTAGTTTGATCAAAGACGAAAATAGGATCCGAAGTTTCCCCACAAGGACGTTGCGCGCACCTTTCAGACCATACGTACTAAACATGTGATTCGACCAAACTACAAGGCCGATTTTGCAATTTGCCCTTCTTTCAAAATAAAACTCGAGTACATGTGGTACTGTTTATAGTCAATAAAGCATGGTCTTGCTCCAATTTAACAAGTTATCTCTCTCTCATTTCACACTCCTAAAATTTTCAACCAACTTGTTTTTGTACAGTAAACATTTGATACTTGAGAGCTGGTGAAATCTTTGAAATCTGCATAAGGTATTATTCTTAACACATTTAGCATATATTTTCTACATAAGTTACTGATTGCAGACGGCCAGACTCCATATTTTTACTTTTCTTAGTTTACGAGCTATGCAACTTTCTTAAGTATAATGCATCACTACTTTGATATGTACTAATCTAAGGATAAATAGATCTGTTTATTTATAGTCTTATAGATTAAGTTGGTGTTTGGCATTGCTTATTATATGTATTTGAGAGATTGATTTGAATGAAATTTTTTAACAAATTGTTGTTTTCATAATTAACCCGAGTGCTTATTTTTAAGTAGCGTATAAGTACTTGTTTATAAGAAAAAAAAAGCAGAAAGTGGACTTCCAATATTATGA
Organism: Artemisia argyi; assembly: GCA_030686995.1. NCBI lineage: Eukaryota > Viridiplantae > Streptophyta > Magnoliopsida > Asterales > Asteraceae > Artemisia > Artemisia argyi. The sequence continues at coordinate 7,176,341 of CM060687.1, forward strand.
ATAAGATTCTCATCCCTTTTGTTGGTAGTTCAGTCGTGTTTCGATCACAACAAACCAACCATGTGAACTAACCCGTTTACCCATTAACCAAAAATATGTTTATCTAAATATGTTGGCACGTCAACCCGTAACCTGTTTAGACCCAAGCTTAACCTGTTTATTTTCAAATCGTTTCGGGAATTGCCACTCCTAATTTTGTTAATATAATTTCTTATGTCTCAGGAAAATGGAAGTTGTATCTGCAATCGTTGGTACTGTTGTGGGTGTTTTGACGGGTCATAGTACGCAGAAGTTGAGAAACCTCACTTCCTCCACGGATCGTGTGAAGAAAATGATAACAAAATGGGAGGTTTTGGACGGTCAAAGGACTGGTATCGAAAATCGCGTGAGAGAAAATGAGGTAAACATTCGTAAGATACCTCCTCGTGTACCAGGGTGGTTGAAAGAAGTTGAAAAGATCAAGGAAGATGTTGACAACATTCCAAGCAACAACATTGGATGCTTTAATGTCAAAAAGAAGTATCTAGCAGGAAGAAACGCATTGAGGGTAACCAAGGATATCGAACGTCTTATTGGAGATGGTTATGGCATCTCTTCTGACACCATCTGGCTTGAACCTGCAGGATTTCTTGGCAGAGTCAATTCCAAAATCTCGGCATCATCATCAACACCAGGTGTAAGTGTGTTCAACTCAAGAGTAAAGACATTCAATGATGCATTGAAGTTCCTTCAACACGATGATGATGATACGGCTCGAGTGATAGCCTTGTGTGGAATGGGTGGCGTGGGGAAAACCACGTTGAAGAAACAACTGAAAGAGGTTGCAAAAAAGGAAATGATGTTTGATTGCATTGTGGATGTAGTTATTGGGAATACTCCCAACTTGCTTGCCATCCAGAAAATTATAGCAGTGCAGACAGGCGAACCTCTAACCGAAACTGATCCAATGGCAACTTATCTTTCCGAAAGATTTGAAGTATTTTCAAAGCGTAAAGAAAAGACTCTGGTTATATTGGACGATGTGTGGAAGGGGAGCAAGATTAAACTCGAAGATATCGGATTAGAGAGTCCTTTGCCAAATGGGGTTAAGTTGTTGCTCACATCGCGGGATGTAAATGTTTGCCAACAGATCGCAGCTGATGTTAATGCTCATTCTGCTTTTGAAGTAGTTGAAGTTGACGTCTTGGAGGAAGGGGAAGCACAGGATTTCTTTTTTCAAATCGCAGGGATTTCAGCCAAACATGATCGTGATCTCAATGAAATAGGATGCCGTATTGTCAAAAAATGTGGCTGTTTGCCCCTTGCCATCGAACTCATTGCCGGAATTCTTAACCGTTCAAAGGGTCAAAAGAAAAGGATATGGCAACGTACACTCGACAGTTTGGAAAAATATGAAGATAATAGCGTGCACAAGATTGTTGAGATAAGTTACAAGAATTTAGAACGAGAAGAGGATAAAGCGATTTTCCTGCTTTGTGGCTTGTTCCCCGAGGACTCTAACATCCCGATAGAAGATCTCACAAGATATGCATGGGGATTAAAACTCTTAAACAAAGTCTATACTATGGAAGAGGCTAGAGACAGCATAGAAACTAGTGTGAGCAACCTTAAAAATGCCTACTTGTTGATGGATGGAGATAGTCATCACAGTGATTGTGTGAAATTGCATGATCTTGTGCTTGCATTTGTGGTAAATACTGTTTCTAAAGGTGGTGATGACGGATGTTGGATCATTCACCATGAAGATGATTTCTCAAATTGGAGTGAAGCTAATAGTATGAGCCAGTCTTGCAAGCAAATTTCGTTATCATGCAAGGGTATGTCGGAGTTTCCCACTGACTTCAAGTTTCCAGATCTTAAGTTTTTTAAACTTATGCAAGCAGATGAGTCGCTAAGGTTTCCTCAAGACTTTTATGAAGGAATGGAAATGCTTCAAGTTATAGCATTTGAGAAATTGAAGTATCCGTTAGTTCCAACATCTTTTCAGTGCTCCGCCAACCTTCGAACACTTTGTCTCGATGAATGCTCGTTGACGTTTGATTTAACTTGTATTGGAAATCTTTCGAATCTGGAAGTGCTTAGCTTTGCTAACTCTCGCATTACAATCCTACCTTCCACATTCGGAACTTTGAAGAAGCTGAGACTACTGGATGTAACAGGTTGTTACAATCTTGTTATAGATGACGGTGTCTTGAAAAGCTTAGTGAAACTTGAAGAGCTTTATATGATACCTTATGATAAAAAAGCATGTTGCTTCACAGACAACAACAGTAGTGAACTTGCAGAACGTTCAAAGAACCTTTGTGCAATAGAATTTGAATTTATTGGTAACAATGCTCATATGAAGAACATGTCTTATGAGAAACTTCAAAGATTCAAGCTCTCAGTGGGATGTTCTTTTACAGAAGTTAGAGACCACGTGCAGACAGATCAAGTTAACATGCACTCATATGAAAACAGCTTGAAGCTGGTCACCAACAAAGAACTACTGAAATCTAAAATCAACGAGCTGTTCAAGATCACACATGCACTTTATCTACAAGTCAATGATATGAATTCTCTTGAAGATGTTCCAAACTCTTCGTTTTACAATTTGAGAATCCTTGTAGTTTCAGAATGTGCAGAGTTGACATACCTTTTCACACCGAGTGTTGCAACAAATTTGTCAAAGCTCGAGTATCTGGATATTTCTGGATGCCCTAATATGGAAGCAGTCATACATACCGAGAATAATCGATCTGATATAATCATGCTTTCCAACTTAAAGTATCTCAGGTTGGCTGAGCTACCAAACCTATTGTGTTTCTGCAATAAATTCCAGCTACCACGTCTTGTTGAGCTGCGACTTGAAGGCCTTCAGAATTTTACAAGCATTTATCCCAGCAATGCATCATCTTCTGTGCCGAGTAATATTTCCCGCGTGCAATCTTTCTTTGACAAAGAGGTAAGCCTGTTTTGGTTTAACAATCTTTTATACTAACAGTGGTTCAAAAAGTGGTGAGTATCTAATGAATGAACAAATATTTTTTTACTTTGCAGGATGCGACCCCTAAGCTGGAGAAATTGGTTGTTTCTGATATGGAGAATTTGAAGGAGATATGGCCTCCTCAGTTTAGTAGTGGTAATCTTAGCATGTTGAGAGAGCTTATGGTCTGGTATTGTGCAGAGTTGAAATACCTTTTCACACCGAGTGTTGCAACAAATTTTTCAAAGCTTGAGCATCTGTATATTTCCAGATGCCCTGTTATGGAAGGAGTCATACATACTGAGAACAATGGATCCAGTATAATTAAGTTTTCCAACTTGAAGTATCTGTGGTTGGATAACCTACCAAAGTTATTGCATTTCTGCAATAAAGTTGATGTAGTAATTGAGTTGCCACGTCTCATGGAGTTGGAACTTGAAGGCCTTCAGAATTTTACTAGCATCTATCCCAGTAACATATCATCTTATGTGTCCAGTAATATTTCCCACATGCAATCTTTCTTTCACGAAGAGGTACATATGTGTTTTATTTTTAAATAGCAATTTTAACAATCTTTTATACTAAAGAGTGTTTAAAAAAGAGGTGGGTACTTAATGGATGGTAAATCTTCATTAATTTCCAGGATGCGACTCCTAAGCTGGAGAACTTGTTTGTTTCTGATATGGAGGATTTGAAGGAGATATGGCCGCCTCAGTTTAGTAGTAGTAAACTGTGTCCATTGAGAGAGCTTAGAGTCAAGGGTTGTCATTCCATTGAAGTCTTGTTCAACATGGATTTTGGTGAAATCGAGCAACTTAGCAGCAGCTTGAGAAGCATTCAAGTGTATAGATGCAATAGTCTTGTGAAGCTTTTTTCATGCAATCCATTTCCATTCCTGAATAATCTACAAGAGCTTAACATAGAAAGTTGTCGTTCCTTTCAAGTGTTATTTGACATTGACTCGAGACGTACTGGTAATATTGGAGAGCAGGTTTGTACTAGCAGCTTGAGAAGCATTGTAGTGAAAGAATGTGAAAGTCTCGTGAATCTTCTCCCAAGAAATTTAATGCCATTATTCAATCATCTAGAAGAGCTTGAAGTTATAAGGTGTGCTTCCATTGAAGTGATATTCGACATTGACATGGGATGTGTTGGTAAAATGGATAAAGTTAGCAGGTTGAGAAGCATTAAGCTGGAGAGGTTAGGGAAGATTAGAGAGGTGTGGAGGATAAAAGGTGTTGGAAATAACGTGATTCATGGATTTGAAGCTGTTGAAAGAATACGTATTGAAAGATGTAAGAGGTTTGAAAATTTAATCACACCTGCCACAACCAATTTGGATATGAGAGCACTCAAAGAAGTTGAAATTTTTAGATGCAACAGAAAAAGCAAGAAAAAGAATGAATTGATTGAGAGCAACCAAGATCAAGAGGTACGGAATGCTATTTATTATTTTTAAAATAAATAAAAAATATAATACTACATATGTATCCCTCGTAAACTCAATAAACACACACACACAGAGAAAAGAAAAGAAAAAAAAACAAGAAAAGAAAAGAATTTCTACGTTGTTTCTTTCTCATATCCAGATATTCCTTAAATAAGATTTCTTAAAAAAAATTATAAAATATTTTTTTAAAATTTGTTGCAGATATATTCAGATTTTGTCACTGTAAATTATTACTACTAATTATAATATTTATGGTTGTGATGTGCAGATTTCTAAAATTGCATTCCCATCCTCTCTATTACCAACTTTTCATAACCTTCATAAACTTGATCTTTCGCTGAGCTATAAAGATGTGGAGGTGCTTTTTGAGATAACGAGTCCAGTTAGTAGAGAATCAGCTCACAATACCCAACAACTGATCATACTCCCCTATCTTGAAGAATTGGACTTGTGTGCTTTGGAGAAGATGAGTCATGTGTGGAAGTGCAATTGGAACGAATTCTTAATTCTTCAAAAACAACCATCACAGTCCTCATTCCGTAACTTCACAACAATAAATTTGAACCAGTGCGATAGCATCAAGTACTTGTTTTCACCTCTCATGGCGAAACTTCTTTCCAGCCTTAAGAAAATTGATATACGGCATTGTGATGCTATTGAAGAGGTGGTTTCAAACAGAGATGATATATCATCTTGTGATGGTATTGAAGAGATTGTTTCAAACACAGATGATGAAGCTGCGTCTATAAATTCCCACTCAACCACCACTTTCTTCCCTAATTTAGACAACCTTCTCTTTTGGGGCCTCAAAAATTTAGAGTGTATTGGTGGTGGTGGTGTCAATGGTATATCTAGTGACATTCATGACCAGCATAAGGTATATTTCCTATGTATTCAGTGATAAAAATATAGGTTGGTTAATTTTGATAATTATATATTAATTTTTTTTTTTTTTTTTTTTTTTTTTTTTTTTTTTTTTTTTCAGTTACCTCAAGCTTCTTGGTCCTTATGCCAATACGCTAGAGAGATAACTATACTAGATTGTGGTGCGTTGTCAAGTGTGATTCCATGGTATGCTGTAGGACAAATGCAAATTGATAAGAAGGTGTTTGAAACTCACGAGATCAACAAGAGTGGTACTGATACTAGAAAATCACTTCCAAGGCTAGAATACATTACGATGCTCAAACTTCCAAAACTAAAGATCTTGAATATTCATGAGTGCAACCTTTTGGAACATATATTCACATTTTCCATTCTTGAAAGCCTCACGCAACTCGAGAAGTTAGTGGTAATGGATTGCAAGGCAATGGAAGTCATTGTTACGGAAGAAAATGGAGAGCACACAACGGCATCTGATGTTGTGGTCTTTCCTCGTTTGAAGTCCCTTATACTAGTCAATCTACCAAACTTTGTGGGTTTCTTCTTGGGTAAGAATGAATTCAAATGGCGGGCATTGGAAAAGGTTGAGATCGTTGAATGCCCACAAATAACGGTGTTTACTTATGGTCAATCTATAGCTCCGAAGCTTAACTTCATAAATACAAGCTTAGGCAAACATAGTGTTGAATGCGGCCTTAACTTTCATGTGACGACCACCTCGCATCAGGTATTATTTTTATTTTATATACAAAAGAAAAAACCTTCCCATGTCAGTTTCTTTTCTAGCATTAGAGTCAATTAACCTTATTGATAACTGTAATCTTCATCAAAATTACAGCGTAATTATTGGATTGAAAGTAATATGATTAGCAAATATCAACGGTTTGGTTACAATCATGTATAGCCTTTTGACTTATTTTACTCGCATATTAAGGTTTTTTTTTTTTTTTTTTTTAGTATTATTATTATTATTATTATTGTTATTGTTATTGTTATTGTTATTGTTATTGTTATCGTTATCGTTATTATTATTATTATTATTATTATTATTATTATTATTATTATTTAATCATTGAATAAACTGATGTACAATTATGTGTGGCATAAGCTTGTGTTTTTTTGTACCTTGCAGGACCGATTACCGAGTTATGAAAGTACAAGCTCATACCGCCGGTTGCCTTGGTCTTATCATAATTTGATTGAAGCGGATATGAATAATAACCCCCGTGGTGGACAGACTCTTTTTTCATCTGATGAAGTGTCACAACTGCAAAAGCTTGAAACTTTTCATCTTAGAAATTGTTACAACATTGAGGAAATATTTGATTCACAAACTGGAGCTGAAATTCCAAACTTGAGACAAGTGGACTTGGAGTGGTTATCTAGTCTCAAGTATATATGGAAGAGCAAGCAAGGGACAGAATTAAAGTTTCCAAACCTAACAAGACTGTCAATTCAATATTGCAGTAGTTTAGAATATGTATTTACATGTCCCATGGTTGGTAGTCTATTGCAACTCCGGGAACTACATATAAGTAAATGCGAGAGTATGAAGGTAATTGTGAAGGGAGAAGAAGAATCTGATTCCATAGTGGATGCTATTGTAAAGTTTCCTTGTCTGAAGTCCTTAAAACTTAAACGTCTTGAAAGTCTCGAGGGATTTTGCTTAGGAAAGGAAGCTTATTCATTTCCATCATTGGTTACCTTGGAAATTGATGATTGTCCAAAAATGACACCAAGGGAGATTTGTCTGCTCCGAACGAGTTTAAAAGGTAAAGAAATATTGAGGGACTAAAACTGTAAAAGTTCTTGGTTCTTACGCTTCACAACTCCTTCACTTTTGAAACGCTGATTCAGAACCAACGAATCTCATCTCGATTCGCATGCAGAATCAGGATCTCAGGCCAACCGCCACGGCTATGGTCACCGGATTGTACTCCGCCAGTTACCGATGAATCAATGATGTTCTCTCAAATCACTCAAACACGAGTTCTGTTTTCAGGCAAGCTGTTCAGTTTATGTTTGTATTTGCATAATGAACTCAATTTATATAGGATTAAAGGTAATTAGGAATTTTGAATTTGAAGTTATTAATTTAGGGTTTATGTTATAGCCTGCTTGAGTTGTGTAATGTGTCTTCACAAGAGAAGTTAAAGAGTAATGATGCGGTAAGTGCAATGTTTTAGTTGATTGGAGCACTTTTTTTGGTGTTGTTCATAAGATATTACCTGTGTTTTTATTGGGTACTTATTTAATTACGTGTGTTTGAAAGTAGTAATTGTAAAATCTTGTTTTGATCATTGAATATCACAATTTGGTAAAAGGTGGAAAAGTGTGCCTTTACCTTTTTAAGGATAATTTCTTGCTTTTAGAGTGGGAATGGAATGACCTTTCGTTACAAGATATAGGCTTCAAACTTCACTTATGCTAATCAAACCTTTTCCTAGTACCACATACAAGATAAACAAAACAGGGGAGGAGGGGACTTAACAAATTAAGTTGACTAAATGCAAAGAAAACGTGTAGTTAGCACCTGCTTTAGTGTCCTATATTATGGAGTGTTCTTTGCCAACCTCATCTACTGACTTGATTATACTCCGTAGTAAACTAGTGAATCAAGGTGTGATTAACTAGAGATCAACATCAAAAGGAACAGTCAACTTCCTTATCTTAGAAATATTCGAGTTATATTATTAGACTTGAAATCTTAGAGACGTATTTAAAGGTATAAATTTATGACAGATAGAGATCAAATTGTAATTTTACTTGAATTATAATTATGTGGGAAATATGACTTTGAACTATATAGTAATTTCCCTGAAATTTTTTTATCGTCATGTTCCTGACGGGTACCTTTTTCCGTCTCTCATATACAAAATGTGTGCTTTTGCAGGAACTTCTACAGAGGTTGCAACTGGTGGTCTTCATAAAGCTATGCCTAAATTCTTGGGGAGTATGGGCATAAAAGTTTGTTTTAGACAAGCAGATTCTGTACATTCTGTTGTTCCAAAGGAGTTTGAGAGAGGTATGAACATGCCAAAACAGCAGTTATCATCCACATTTGTCACAGTAACCAATTCAAACATAACAAGAAAATGGGGGCATCTGCTGAACAAGTGGGAAGAGTTGCTAAAAGTATGAGATATGTGTGGTGTTATCATTTTGTGTTGGTGCACAATAGTTATTGCTCTTATGCTTCACAACTCCTTCATTTTTGAAACGCTGATTCAGAACCAACTCAGGCCCACCGCCATGGCTACAGGCACTGGAATGTTCTCTCAAACACGTGATCTGTTTTCAGGCAAGTTGTTTGGTTTATGTTTGTATTTGCGTAATGAACTCAATTTATATAGCATTACAGGTAATTAGGAATTTTGGATTTGAAGTTATTAATTTAGGGTTTTGTTATAGCCTGCTTGAGTTGTGTGTGTGTATTAGATTAATTGGTGTTACCTGAATGTTTTTATATAGTTTAATTTGGATATTGCAATGTGGGTTAATCTGTGTTACTGATTCATATATTTTGAATTCTATTAGATTCATGTTCTAATAAAATGATGCGTAATGTGTCTTGGTGTTGTTCATAAGCTATAACCTGTGTTTTTATCGGCTACTTATTTACATATGTGTTTGAAAGTTGTAAAATCTTGTTTTGATCATTCAATATCACAATTTGGTAAAGGGTGGAAAAGTGTGCCTTTACTCTTTTTGGAATAATTTCTTGCTTTTAGAGTTGGAATGGAATGACCTTTCATTACAAGATATAGGCTTCAAACTTCACTTATGGTAATCAAACCTTTTCCTAGTAGCAGATACAAGATAAATGAAACAGGGGAGGAGGGGACTTAACGAATTAAGTCGACTAACTGCAAAGAAAACGTGTAGTTAGCACCTGGTTTAGCGTCCTATATTAGGGAATGTTGTGTGCCAACCTCAACTACTAGTGAATCAAGGTGTGATTAAGAAGAGATCAACATCAAAATGCTTGATGACACTAAAATCATCAACATTTCTGGTATCTTTTGGCACATGAAAAGTGGGTACTCCAAACTTTGTATTGAACACAAAATCAAGTAAAAAGATACCATTTGAAATATCCATGTGAGTATGTGACTAAGAATGAGGCGACATTGGTATAACAAGATGGCTCAAGCCCTCTTATTTATAGAGAATATATGGAGACAGAGGAACAACTTTCTCCTAACAATGTAGACCTTAATCAATCACAAGGTACGAGCAAACATGTATTTATCCAAAATGGATAGATGTGTCACCCACATGAGTCCTACTAAAAAGACTCATGAAACCCAAAGTTTGAGTCCGGTTCACTAATCCAAACTATTGGCATTTTGCAAGGGCCTACTTATCAGTCACACAGAGATTGCCTACTGATTTTATTAAACGCTTGAACTAAACTACCTGCAGCGAATAATTCTGATTGTTGCAAATACAGGATGGTGCAAAAGCCACCTTTATGTGACTGAATGTTTGACCACATTAACAATGTGTCAATTAGTGAGTTTTTTTGGTAAGACTCACATGGGTGACACATCTATTCATGTTGGATAATTCTGGTGACTCGCCTTTGTTAGTACTTTGTAATTGATTGCGTTGTACATGAGTAGGACAAAGTTGTGACTTTGTCTCTTGATACCTTCACTAGAAATGTAGGCAACCAAGAGGGCTCAACTGCTCAAGTCACCAATGTTGTACCCGAGTTGCCTCATTTCTTAGTGACATGCGTGACATCTAGATTAGTTTGAAGGGTACCTCATGTAATTGAGTTGTACGATGGTAAGAGCTTAAAAGACCAAACTCATGTGTGCTCAATAGATACCATACATGGAGAGCCATACTTTACTTCATTTTACTGCATAATCAATATGGCATTGTGTGTATGGTAGGGGTTAGGTAAGTTCAGGTGAATCGGTAAAACATTTAGAGATTGGAATGAGCACCAACGGCGAAATGAGTTTATTAAAATACGGTTAGTTAATATTGATGAACATTTTCTTAGGAAATCTTGAATAAATAAATGCTTATTGATATACTGGACATGATAATGATAGTATGATTAGGGGAATTATGGACCTGTCAGCCTGTCTTATGCAATATGGATGTCTTATGGCCCTGTCAATATTGTATGAGCAAAGCCCATTTATAAAACATTTGTCCTTATACAGTAATAATTTTTTCTTCTTAAAATAGATCCACCAATATTTATATCATGGTATTGAGGGTTTACATGATTATTTTGTGCTATCTAATTTAGGTTGTTTTACGTTGTTTTCGAAAATAAAAATAAAAAATTTTGTTGAAAGGTATAAGTATTATAGATAATCACAAAAAATACAAAGCCAAACACACTTCATGGACGATCCCCATGAGTGTTAAAAGACCTCAAGACCAGTTAGAATGGTACTCTCTCGATATTTTAGCTACAAATGTAGGCAACAAAGATGTTCAAATTACCAATGTTGTACCTTTTGTATGACTGGACTCTAGGATTCTAAGAGCATAAACGACCAAAGTCGTACGTGCTCAGTTAAGACTTTACAGGGAGGGAAATGCCTTAGTACATTTCTATAGGGGCAAATTATTAAAAAAAAAAGTATTATACTTGCTATGGTTTCGTCTTCAGAGTAGCGAATATATATATATTTTTTTATTATTATTATTTTTTTTTTTTGACTTTTGAGGGTAATTTTCTTTCATATTTATCCTCTTTAGGGTATTTTGCGAAATTTTTTAGACATTTTTGTCACATAATACTCTAAAGATGATGAATTTGAAAAAAAAATTGTTCGCTACCCTGAAGACGAAACCATGACAAGTATGATACTTTTTTTCAATAATTTGCCCTTTCTATAGCATGTTATTGCGGAATCAATGTGACATTGTACGGTAGGGGTTATGTATGTAAAGTTCAAGTGGACTGGTGAAACATCTAAAGATCGAAAAGAACAACAACGAATATTGGATATGCATAGAACATTACTACATACTTAGTTGCATAAACATATATGGACAATCTTTTTTAGCAAAAAGGAATAGAGTACAATTTTTTTAAGTGACACACATATTAAAAATGTTGCAATTTTATTTTAATTTTTCAATACAGATATGACACCAAGGCTTGATTTTTTTTGTTCTACAATCTCCGATATCATTTCTGTACTGAAAACATAACATTATTCTCAGCACAGCTGGTTCTCGTACAATGTACTATATATCCAAGCAAGATTTTACTTCATTAATGATTAACCTATGTGGGACTATGGGATATAAGATTGAATAGACTTTAATCAAATAATACTAACAGTCCATGCTACTTAAGTTATCTGTTCATTATAGAGCGTTTTAATTTTGAAGCTAATCTGATAACTAATGTCAGAGTTTAAATACGGTAATTAAGTGATGACTGCAATTGAATTCGGATATCATCTACGGAGTACAAACTTTATCACTAGTTTCATATGAATATACTGTTGGTTTTATAGACAAAATAATAATAGTCGTGTGTTAGGATCGAACTTGAGATCACGGGATTGCACACAATACGTATGAAGAGGAAATGTAATAATTATTTATAAAATGTTATAATTAATTATTAAACACAAAACAAATAAATAATAATTAGTATTATTGATTAATGACTAATTAATTATTAAACGAAGATTAGGAAACTAATTACTAGACAATACATGGAAACAAGAGAAGGTTCCGGAATCCCCTCTTGGGCTCCAAAACCGATCGGCAAAGGGGGTTTACCCACTTCCTTTGTGCCTTGAGCTCCAAGTAATGTGTAGTATATAAGCAAACCCAAGGTGTAGGTTTTTCTCACAACTTGTACACACACATCTTGGTGTTTTCTTCTCCTTGTCTTTTCTTGGTCGATCCAAAACCAAACACCCCTAAGGGTTTCGATTTTCTTGTGTCAAAATTGTTTTGTGTTTATTACTTGCATAAACTTTTCCTTGAATTAGTACGTGTGTACAAGAACGTGAATCAAACACACTATTGTTTGATTCTTGGATTGAATTACAAAAAGGTAAGGGGTAATTCATATAATCCTTATAAACCCTAATTAGGGTTCATTGGTTCCGGAAGATTGCATTGATTCTTGTTCGGGCTAGAATCACTACGGTATGTTTACTATTTAAATTAATGATTAATTAATTACATGTTATTCGATCTATTATAATTGCTTCCGCTTATGCTCACTTTGATGTTCATGGTTTATTAATATGATTGTCATGATATAATAATTCCAACAGTGGCATCTAGAGCCGTTATAATGTGTAATTAATTATCGCAACGCATAAAAATTGGATTTTGATTCGTATAGTTGCATGTTTTTTTAGGGTTTATGTTTTTTATCCCTAACCCTAATTTTGGGTCGAATGACCTAAGGGGTTTTTAGGGTTTTGTTTTTTGTTGTTTTTTTTTTTTTTTTTTTTTTTTTTTTTAAATCTAATTAGAAACCCTAAGATGTCATGTAATTGTTATGCGTTTTAGTAAACGATCTTGGTGCAATGTGTTAATTGTTAAGCTAAATCCATGAAAAGTGCATATTTGCATGGATTTTATTGTGTTATAATTTAAATTGTTTAAATTGCTTTTATATATTAATGGTTAAGTTATATTAAAACATGTAAATTTTAATAGATGTCGAATTGGGGAAGACTCCAATATTAAGTAATCAATTATGTGTTATGTGGTATTTATTTAATTTTGGCTTACGCAATCGATTTATCGATGTATGTGGCTCTTTTTCTAAGGAAAAGAAAGCCCTAATTGAATTAATACGTAATACGCCTAGATTTGATTATTAATAGGACTTTTGAATAAGATTTGCATGTGGCTACATGTTTTATACATATTTAATTGTTATGATTATGTATATGTGTTTATTTAGTTGTTTTATTTTTTTATTGCATATTACTTGTTTTGTTTATTTATTGTGTTAGACATGTTTATATAAACGAAAAGGGTAATTTTTTGAATAGAAAAATAATACGGACTAAATAATGGCGAAATTGTTTTGGTTTTTAAGAGTTAAAATTTCAAAGGATTGGTTGATTGATGTTTTTGTACGTAATGGTTAAATAGGCTTGACCGAAGTTTACACACTACAAGATGGGTATAAGGATGGCATCGCATTAAATTGTGGCCTTAGATAGACAACATTCATGTCTTAACGCTCGTTTGTGTGTAAATTAGACTTACCGAACAACCATTACATGTACATTGTCATCTTAAGGGTGAATAATCCACAATTCCACAATGATTATCCGAAACACTAAGCTTTCAGGCTTATGCAAAAGTACGATATAGTGGACGATAATTGATGGTTATTCTTTAATTGGTGAACCCGATACCTCAATCAAAACTTTATTATTTTACTCTTAGCAAATTGGTAATAAAAATGTTTGGTAAAACCAATGTTATGAAGTTGTATGCATGCTTCTTCATACATTATTTTGATCACATCAAAATAGTTATACCCTTATAAAATTAAGTTGAATGCCATCTAATTAAGAACACTTGAAGTTGTAATTTACGTTACGTGAGACTTGGCGAGATTGCAATGGAGAGGTAAATTTCATAAATTCATTGCTAGCAGATCAACTGATGTGATGGATTTGTGAGTTTACAGTTTTTAAGTTAGACGACTTAAATTGAGTAGGAAGTGAGACTTGGACTCAAGGCATTAAGATGGGGACTAAACATGCTTACAATACAAATGTTTTGTGATTGTAAATCCCATATATCTAGGAATTGGACAAATGTTATGCCAATTACTTGTACGACAAGTTACCTCATATTATACTTTCATTACTAGCAGATCAACTGAATGTGATGAAACTATGTTTATGGAGGATCCTAGTTTTCAAGATTATTCTATGGATTTATTTTCCTTGGGTATTTTAATTTTCTTGAAAAATTGTATTATCAAAAATACTAATGTTTTGAACTTTCTTTATCTGTAGAAATGGCTCAAACTGATAACACCAACTTTCGTTCTGTGTTCAAAACTTATTTTGAACGAGAAAAATTGACTGGCTCGGAAAATTTCAATGATTGGTACCGTTCACTAAGGATTGTCCTGCGAGTGACTGGTCAACTTGAAATCTTGAAAACGCCTTGTCCTACTGAACCTGAAGGCACGGCAGCTACTGATGCTGCTAAGGCCAAATGGAATCTTGATTGCAAGGAACATATTGATGTGGCCGCAATGATGTTAGGGGCGATGTCCACACCTCTTCAAAGGCAGTTTGAGGAGTATTTCCCCATGAACATGATTGATGAACTCAAGAAACTCTATGAGAAACCATCAAATGTAGAGATTTACGATTTGATGGAGGCTCTACATGGTTGTAAGCAGGGTGATGGTGAACCTGTGAGTGCTCATGTGTTGAAGATGAAAAGTTTCATGGATCAACTACAAACACTTAAGAAACCCTATGACAATGATATGGCTGTGAACTTAATCAATAGGTCCCTTAACAAGGATTTTAATGGTTTTGTGAGGAACTTCAATATGCATTGCGTGGGGAAGACAGTAAGTGAATTGCACACACTGCTCATTGATTATGAGAAAGGGTTGACACCAAAGGCTCCTACGCCCCAAGTTCTTGCTATACAAGGGGGTAGAATTAACAAGCCAAATGCGAACAAGAAGAAGGGTAAAGGAAAGAAGAAGGCTGATAAGAATAAGCAGGTTATGGCTTATCAACCACCTCAACCTAAGAAGAACCCTCCTATCAAGAATAATCCAAAGAAGGATCAAGGATGCCATTACTGCAAGGTGATGGGCCATTGGAAGAGGAATTGTCCTCTTTATCTTGATGACTTGCGAAACAATAAGGTTAAGAAGACTGGGCACATGGGCGCCAGCACTTCAGGTAACTTATTTGTCATTGAATTATTTACTTTATCTCGTGAAATAAATTCCTGGGTATTTGATTTAGTTTTACCTTCGGGTTTAGTACTTTGTTTAAACAATTGTCATTATGCACCTTCTATAATTAGAGGTGTTGTTTCCTTTTCATGTTTGTTGGATCTTGGTTTTTCTCATACTATTGATGGCAATAAAATTTCTGTTTCTTTAAATGGTGTATTTTATTTTAATGTTGTTGCTGTGAATGGTGTGTTTGAAATTGATATGAATAATTGTGTGACTTCCAACAATAATAATAATTCGATGTACAACATAAGTAAGAGAATGAAGTATGACTTGAATTCGTCTTACCTTTGGCACTGTAGACTTGCCCATATAGGCAAGACTCGCATGCAAAAGCTACAACGTGAAGGGATTTTGAATGATATCATTGATGAGTCATTTGATAAATGCGAATCTTGTATTTCTGGGAAGATGACGAAGAAACCTTTTCATAATAATATGGAAAGAGCTTCAGATCTACTTGGTTTGATACACACGGATGTGTGTGGACCACTTAGACATGTGTCAAGGAGAGGTGATGTCTACTTCTTAAATTTCACGGATGATTTCAGCCGTTATGGTTATGTTTATTTACTTAAACATAAACATGAAGTGTTTGAAACATTTATAGTTTTCAAAGCAGAAGTAGAATTGCAATTGGGAAAGAAGATTAAAGCTCTTCGTTCTGATCGAGGTGGTGAATACCTTAGTCAAGATTTTAAAGATTTCATAACTGAGAATGGAATTGTCCAGAATCTCACATCTCCATATACTCCACAACAAAATGGTGTATCTGAGAGAAGGAATCGTACATTGTTGGACATGGTTCGATCAATGTATAATCTTACTAATCTTCCTTTGTCTTTTTGGGATTATGCTCTTGAATCAGCTGTTCGTATTTTGAATATGGTTCCCACCAAGAAGGTTGATAAGACACCATATGAGATATGGACTGGAAAAGCTCCGAACTTGTCTTATTTAAAGGTCTGGGGTTGTGAGGCGTATGTTAAACGTGACTCACAAGATAAACTCCAACAAAGATCTGTAAAATGCATTTTCGTAGGATACCCTAAGGAAACTATGGGTTACTACTTTTACTACCCACCTGAGAACAAAGTGTTTGTTGCAAGCTATGGTGATTTTCTTGAAAGAGAATTTGTGGTTCAAGAAATCAGTGGGAGGGTATATGATCTAGAAGATGATCTAAATAATGCATTGCCTTCAGAAAACACTAGCACACTTCCTATAGAACCGGAAAGTCTGGGTCCTCCACCGGAAGTTGAAGTAATTCCCATTCGCAGATCTGCGAGATCTGTGAAAGCTCCTGACCGTCTATGTCTTAATGTAGAGGTCGATCAGCATACACTAGGGGATCTTAATGAACCTACTAGTTATAGAGCTGCCATTAATAGCCCTCAAAAAGCTAAATGGAAAGCTGCTATGGATGGGGAAATACAATCCATGCATGACAATGAAGTCTGGGAAGAAGTTGACTTACCTCCTGGTGCCAAGGTAGTTGGGAGTAAGTGGCTTTACAAAATCAAGACTGACATGGATGGATATGCACACATTTATAAGGCTCGTCTAGTTGCTAAAGGTTTTACTCAAACTTTTGGAATAGATTACGAGGAGACGTTTTCTCCTGTAGCAGACATAAGAGCTATAAGAATTCTCATAGCTATAGCAGTGTACTATGACTATGAGATTTGGCAAATGGATGTGAAAACTGCTTTCTTAAATGGTCATCTAGATGAAGACATCTATATGGCACAACTAGAAGGGTTTGAAAATCCAGTATTTCCAAATCGTGTTTGCAAGCTTAAGAGATCCATTTATGGATTAAAGCAAGCATCACGACAATGGAACAAGAGGTTTGATGCTGAAATTAAAAAGTTTGGATTCACTCAAAATCTTGATGAGCCATGTGTGTATCACAAAGCTAGTGGGAGTGATAATGTAACTTTCCTAATTCTATATGTTGATGACATATTGATCATGGGAAAAAACATTCCAAGTTTGCAAGAAGTAAAGGCATATCTTGGAAAGTGCTTTTCTATGAAAGATTTAGGAGAAGCTGCATACATTCTGGGAATCAAAATCTATAGAGATAGATCAAGGCGGTTAATTGGATTAAGTCAAAGTGCTTACATTGACAAAATATTGAAAAGATTCAATATGCAAAATTCCAAGAAAGGATATTTGCCGATGGAAGTAAAACATGGCTTATGTAATGAGTTTTGTGCTTCAACACCTAATGAGGTGGCTCGCATGAATAAAGTTCCTTATGCTTCAGCTGTAGGATCTATTATGTATGCGGTTAAGTGCACAAGGCCAGATGTGGCGTTTGCTCAAAATATTACCAGTCAATTTCAACAGAATCCAGGTGAAAAACATTGGATTGCTGTTAAACATATTCTTAAGTATTTGAGGAATACAAAAGATATGTTTTTGGTATATGGTGAAAATCCAGCTGCAGAACTTTGTGTTACAGGTTTCTGCGATGCATCCTTTCAAAGTAATAAAGATGATTCGAAGTCTCAGACGGGTTATGTCTTTGTTATCAATGGAGGAGCTGTAGACTGGAGGAGCAAGAAGCAGAGTACAATTGCGATGTCTGCAACAGAAGCTGAATACATTGCTGCTTCAGAAGCTGCTATGGAGGCTGTTTGGATTAGGAAATTCGTTTATGGGCTTGGTGTTATGCCTTCAATTGAATTACCTATTAATATGTATTGTGACAATTCTGCTGCAATCATATTTTCCAATGAACCTGGAGTCATGAGAGGCACCAGACATTTTCTACGAAAAAGGTTGACGAAGGTGAAATAAATCTGTTGAAGGTTCACACAGATGAAAACTTAGCTGATCCGTTCACTAAGGCTTTGGCGAAAGAGAAGCTTAATGAATTGGCCAATGGAATTGGACTTAAATTAGCTAGTAGTTTCATGCATAACTGTGATTAGTATTTGGATAAAGGATATTGTAAACAATTATTATTTTAATGAAATAAAGTATGTTGGTATGTTTATTTCTATTTGTTAATTATTGTTGTCCTATTTTTTGCATGTTTAAATCCATGAATAAGAGTTATTCTAAATTGTCCGTTGTCAGTTAATAATATGGGAATATTATTAAATTAAGACAAATCTAAAGTTGATATAATATACTTAAGTATATTGATGCGTAGTCATGTCATTTCAGACGATATTCGATGATACTGAATATAGGACTTATCCCAACTATATGATGTTACTTTATGGATCTTGTCATTAAGTAAATCATAAGAAGTTATCCTTAGACTTGAGATACAAGATAACGGTCATGAATGTAGTACATTTTTGTGGAACAACTTAACGCTATACGTAACTGGTAGTTATAAGGGTTGTTTTCGGAAGTGTTAGAAAGTTTGTGTGTTTTGCTTGTAATCAATAAAGAATTTGTTCCTTCAAATTAATTTTTGGAGTTTAATACTGTTGGGCCCCTCGTAGGGTTGTCAAGGTGTTCGCGTGGCCACGCCCAAGGTCTTTTATGAAAGGTTCAAAAGATTTGGTAATCTTGTCAATTTCTAAAAACGAGAAACAGAATGGTTAATTAAGGAATGACCTAGATCCATATCCTTATTTAACACGGTATTAGAAACAAAGGGATAATAATAATGAGAAATCATTAAAAGGTTTTCCAGGAGCCTTACTCAAGTTGTACTAGAGGCATCGACGTGTTGCAAGACGCTAATCGATGTGATCACACTATTATGATATGTCTAAGTGGGAGCTGTTGGTTTTATAGACAAAATAATAATAGTCGTGTGTTAGGATCGAACTTGAGATCACGGGATTGCACACAATACGTATGAAGAGGAAATGTAATAATTATTTATAAAATGTTATAATTAATTATTAAACACAAAACAAATAAATAATAATTAGTATTATTGATTAATGACTAATTAATTATTAAACGAAGATTAGGAAACAAATTACTAGACAATACATGGAAACAAGAGAAGGTTCCGGAATCCCCTCTTGGGCTCCAAAACCGATCGGCAAAGGGGGTTTACCCATCTCCTTTGTGCCTTGAGCTCCAAGTAATGTGTAGTATATAAGCAAACCCAAGGTGTAGGTTTTTCTCATAACTTGTACACACACATCTTGGTGTTTTTTTCTCCTTGTCTTTTCTTGGTCGATCCAAAACCGAACACCCCTAAGGGTTTCGATTTTCTTGTGTCAAAATTGTTTTGTGTTTATTACTTGCATAAACTTTTCCTTGAATTAGTACGTGTGTACAAGAACGTGAATCAAACACACTATTGTTTGATTCTTGGATTGAATTACAAAAAGGTAAGGGGTAATTCATATAATCCTTATAAACCCTAATTAGGGTTCATTGGTTCCGGAAGATTGCATTGATTCTTGTTCGGGCTAGAATCACTACGGTATGTTTACTATTTAAATTAATGATTAATTAATTACATGTTATTCGATCTATTATAATTGCTTCCGCTTATGCTCACTTTGATGTTCATGGTTTATTAATATGATTGTCATGATATAATAATTCCAACATATACTCTCATTCTTTTTCATTCTTTTTTGTTTAGTTGTGGCCGAGGAAACAATTGGCGATAATGCAACTCATGTTGTGTTTCTCGAATTACATGGCACGACATTAGTTAAGTGTCCTTGGTAATGCAAGGCAGCTTTTCTTTGGGTCTAAATTTCAAATACAATAGTTGATTTGGAGGGAAAAACCATGTAGAAAATTTGATAAATTTGGATAAAAAAGCTGGTGAAGAAGGATCCAGTGCTCTTTAATGTCTTTGAGACAGGATCATTACTAGCTTTGACAAAAGAAAAGTCTTCATGAGACCTTTTGGTAATAATAAAGAAAAAAAAAACAACATTATTATTAAAGAAACCAAAATCATGACCACACCAACTCATCCTCCAAAACATTTAAATTTCACACCAAAAGTAAAAAAGGTGGAACAAGATCATGCTTGGCACAAAACAAAGCAAGAAACATATAAGTTTCATCATTTTGCAATGCTTGTGTTTCTTTTCATTGTTTATTTACTTTTGTACAAACAGTTTATGTTTCTAAAAAACCAAAATTAATTTACCAAATTTGGTACATTACATAGAAGACCATCACCGAAGTGACATAATATCCTCACTAGAGATCTCAGGTTCAAACTTCACCACGTACACATCTTGGAAGTAGCTATAGAAAGGGTCAAAGACGGTCAAGGACATACCCCGATTAAGCCACTTTCATTTGAGTTAAAGGCTCACGCTTCCTGAATAACCTCAATAGTTCTGACCTTATATGTTTAAACTTACCCGATACGTTACATATGCAAATTGCTAAAGCACAATGTAGGTCAAAGAACAATATTTCTTATGAACTTAAGTTTGTTAGATGCATATGCTTTTAGCCTTTTTTTTATGTCAAAGAACATAATAACAGTCACAGAAAATAAACTATCCTTCTCATTTCATGACAACATCCGACATTACAACTTGTATCGACTCAAGACACCCAAATTACACTTGAAAAATTAGGAAGAAAGCGGAAAAGAACGGAAAAAAGAAGCCATTTGGATCATGTAACCTAAAACCAATATACCTAGTCAGATCTAAAACACAAACTAGCAGACAAAGCACACGTGTGAACAACACTTCAAACCTGCTCCCGAAAATAGTGAATACATAGTTCATGTTCTCAATTGAAGCTTGGCCGAGGTTGCACGAGACATGTTGATGTGTAAATAACATTCGCTTGCCAGAAATACGGCAAGAAAAAAAAAGGATCAAAAGGGAGAAAAATATGAAATGTGAAATGAACACACTAGAAAAACATTGTAATAAATTTATGGTGAGAGGATAGATGGGGGCTAGTACTGGCGACCCCTACGGCAGCCAAGAGCACCGACATTGGAGGTCATACTACCAACCATGCTAGATGATTTAGCACCCAAACTTGAGGCTCTAGCATAGCTAGCCGAGGCTCCAGCCAGTGGCGGACCCAGGATTATTGATCACGGGGGGCATTAAGCAATAAAGGATTTTTAGTTTAACTTGAAACAAGTCGGGTCGGATCGGTTCGAGTGTAAATAAAGGCATCAAAGTTGTTTTTCTTTGATGATTAAAAGCAACAAAAGTACTCTACTTTAACGTAATATATCTAGATATATTAAAAAATAAAATGACTTGTAATATCAACTAATTATTCTAAAGCAAACTCATTTGGGTTGTTTATTGTAGTAAATTGTTGTTACGTACGATACATACACCAAAAGATATATACACTACAAACCAAGAAACAAAAGATATATACAGTACAAACCAAGAAACAATAAGAGTATGAACACACGTAACGCTAAGGGCTGCGTTAAGGCCTTTTTAACGCACGTTAACGTGCGTTATTGATGTGGAGGAGCGCGTTAAGGCCACGTTAACGTGGCAAGTTAAGCCACTAACGTGGCGTTAAGGCACATTTGCTTTTAAAAAAAATTACACTTCTGGTCCCTGTATTTATGTTTGTGTGTTGACAATTTTGGCCCTTGTAATTCTTAAACGATACTAATTTATTCAAAGACACACGATACGGAAATACAATTACAAACGATACGAGAAACAAATACAACAGATACGATTTATATAGCTTTGTAATTGTCGATTAGATTTGACTTCTCCTCCCACACTTGCAATACTTGTTCCCTAACCATTTTCAAGGCGACATGAAGTTGCAAATCTGTTTCATCATTTCTTAATAGAGTTTCTAACCCGACGCTGATGATTGGATGGTCTTGAGGCATATCACGTAACCTTTCGACCTCAGGAGCACGAGTATGCATCTACCTTATACAACGAGTTATCTCACCAAGCAAACTGTTAACCAACCTGAGTTCCTTCTCTTGTTCGCTGCGTAAACGGGAAAAAATAGATTTTTGCACCTCAGCTAGGTTGTTTGCCATTTTTTGTGTGTGTTAATAGTATTGATATTTGTGTGAAAAAATATAGTTCTGTTAAACTAGTTTTTATAGGGGAAAAGTAGCCGTTAAACAAATAGCCGTTGGAAAAGTAGCCGTTAAGCGTTTTATTCAAATTAAAAGTTAAACAAACACAAGATACAACACAAACGAAACAGAAAACACAAACGATACATCACATCTTCATGGAATACAAAAGCCATTAACCCATAAACCTGCACCAAGTGTGGTTGAACCTCAAAAGAGACCAAACGTGAAAATATTTGAATGCTTTCCCATCATTGCGTTCTTTGAAAACATTCATTGCATCTTCAACACGAACCCAGGGGTCACGTGTAGGCTGCAAATTATCATGAATTGCATGAAATTGTTGGCATTCAGAGTTCATCCGTGCCCACTTGCTCGTTATCTGGGATTTGCTCCGATGAGGACCGACTGCTTGTTCATTAAACCTTTCTGTAATGACTTGCCAAAAAGGTCCTTCGCCGACATGGAATTCATGAACTACTTGCCACATATCGGCTAGCAAGGTTTCTTCTTCAATATCCCAACGATTTGCCATTGTGTAGAAATTGAAGTGTGTGTATAATTATAAGATAATGTATAGTATATATAGGAAAGGTTAAACGTTTAAAATTTGAATTTCAAAATCTGAGCGGGATATTCAAATTTCAAAATTCAATTTTAAATGTGTTGAAATTTGAATATTCAAATTCAAAAGCGGGATTATTTTTAAATGTTTAAAATTCAAATTTTGAAATGTATGTTTAAATTTGAAGTATTGATATAAGTTGTTTTTATTAGTTATTAAATGAAAGAATAGTTTTAGTTGAGGGTAGAATTTGAAAATATTTGAGTTAAAGCTGAGTTAAGGCTGAGTTATTGTTGTGGGTGTTTTTTTCTGAGTTAAAGTTAAAGTGTAAAAGCTGATGTGACGCTGATGTGACACTGCGTTAAGTTTTAACCCAGATTACATATGTGCATGCTCTAAACATACTCCGTATTAAAGTGATTGCATCTTTATAAGACTTTTACATAAGTATTATAAATATTATTTGTCCTTTTAACCAACCACTTGCTTTCTCATTTCCCTATACCTACTTCTTCTTCTCCATTTTCCCATCTCCATTTATTCCGACAAGAAAAAATCAACCGGAAAACACTTTAATTATTGATAATCTCTAAGAGTGTGGAGGGCACTCTTATGATTTGTATGGGGGCACTAGACCTTTTCTCAACTACTAAAACCATTTTTCTATATTAGTTGTATGTTCGAAAAAAATTGATGGGGGGCAACGCCACCCCCTACCTTACACGTAGGTCCGCCCCTGGCTCCAGCACCAGATGGGGTGAAATAAGCACCGTTAAGAAGTAGATCACCTTCTGATCTCCAGTTCCATCCATGCCATTTTCCTGCAGCCGTATCCACCCTCTTTGTAACCTGTACACATAATCAAATTTCCATCTCAAAATCAACCTCAAAAAGTATCGCTACGGAAAACTAAATAACTAAGTTTTCTTTAAAATAGCACAAAACTGTTTTATTACGGTATTAATTTTTTCTTTTTTGATATCAAGTGTACATTGGGGCATTGCCCTAGTTTCATCACTCCCCCGCCGAAACGTCCAGTTGACCTGTCAAGGAAGGTTTTGAAGAATATTGAATAGGTGCCCAATGTCTTTAGTCGGCATCCATAAAGGATGCACGGGTCAGAGTTTTCTCGCCAATTTAAATATAAAGTGTAAATAATTACATTATTTCCATAATGACATTCAAACACCAAAAGTACACCAACCAAGTTATAAATATAGAGTCAAGTAGTAATAAAGTTACCTCTTTAGCAAAAGGATTGGCAGGGGCAAGATATCTGTTGCCTTGGCTGTTAATGTTGGGGCTTGCACTTCCACCAATAGCATACATCTCCCACTGAGTGTAGTCATTGTTTACTACATGAAAATAACCATGTCTGCATCTGCAACATTATTATTTTTTTACCAAAATTAAGTCAGATATGCACCTATTTTACATTGTACAAAAACAGTGAATTAAATTTCTAGTAATAAATGGATTTGTACCTTGGCATTCTCTGAATTAGACCTTTACCAAAGTGGTTATAAGCTATAGTCACTTGCATCATCTTGTCTCTTACATATGAGTCACTATGGTCCAACAACATCACCTGTTATCATCAAAGTATAAATCATTAAAGTGTTGATCTTTTTGCTTTTTTAACAATTATTAGTAGATATGATAATGTGATGCATGTGCTGATACACGCGTTGATTGTGGTTATATGTGACCTCTAACGCGTTTTAGGACACAAAACAAAGTTACCCTTTTGACCTGCCCTTTTCTAGTTATGATATCAAGATAGACGTACCTCGTTGTGGTGAGCTAAGTGGTTATTGGAAATGGTGATGGCAGTCGAGCCCATAACAGCATCCACAAGTCCGTCAGCACATTTAGAGAGCGAGTTATGATCTATCCATATATGACTTGATCCAAAGATAGAAATAACATCAACATCGGCCATTGTCCTCCAACCATAATGAGACGGAGAGCTTCTAACCAACGCGTTACCAGTTGGTTTACAGTCATGAATGTGTAAACCGTGAATAATAACATTGGTAATAAACTGAAGAGTTAGGCAACCTCCATAAGCTATATGAACATTAGCTCCACGCGCATCAATGGTTTTAAAACTGTTCATAATAAGTTCTTGCTTTAACGAATCAATCGATTCGTGATTAGTTCAGTTTAGAACTTGAGGTAATTTTTTCTTTTCTTGTTATTGTGCTTCTAAACAATTGAAGCTTATGGGTATGGAACATGCGATCAAGAAGTTTTTCCCCCTTTCTTTTGATTTTGTAATGTTATATTTTTATGTGCAGCTAAAGTGTTTGATAAAATGTCTGAATGAAATTTATTTGTTTGATAATGGAAATCTGATTAAGAGGTGTTTGTTTAAGCTTATATGTGGCTTATGAGCTTATTTGATTTGGGCTTATATTTCATAAGCCTCAATTTTGTGACTTATTTTGGGACCTATAAGCATGTTACGTCATAATAAACTTATATAAGCCCATAAGACTCAAAACAAGCCACAAAATTGGGGCTGCTATGTTAACTTTAAATAATTCTCTAATATATTGTGTTAGTTTCAACATCAACTGATCTCGTTTGTTAAAAACGTGTATTGGACTTTTGTTACCAAACTGTAACTTATCAAATTGTATATTGATAATGTCACTCTTATTGATAGTGATGTGATCTGTAACTAAACATGCCGACATGGTACTTTGAGAATCTAAAGTTCAATTTTGAAGTCATTGTGTGGAGAAATTAAAGTATACTATTTAAATTTTTATGTTTGTCGTTTGTTCAAAATCATTGGATTATGCAGAAAATTTAGAATGAAGCATTTCCTAGTAGCGGATATCTATCGATATGGTGGAAGTCTAGTGGAAAGTGGATCATGATTGTGCTTTTTCAGAAGCTGTCAAATTCTAATCTCTAAAAGTAAGAACAAACTCTTTGTTTAAATGTTTCAAAAGGAGAATTAATCTTATCTGAAATCTGATGATTACTTATAATCCATTTAAATATGGTTTTCAGAATACATGTTTAACTTTGAATACTACAGGTTACCTTGGCTTCTACTGAACTACCGAAACAGATGCTCCTCCTAGTAACATTGCAAAGTCAACAGACAATGGTTCAGAAGTGAGAATCTCAGTTTTTTAAGCTCGGATGATTGTTTATAATCTATCTAAGTGCTTCTAGTAAAATGGTGCAGAAGTGAGAACGAAGTTTTCAAAACTCTGATGATTGTTTATAATCCATCTAAGTGCTTATAGTTAAGAGATTTAACTTCTGAATATTGCAGGTTCCCGTGTTTCCTATTGAACAAAGCCAAAAAAAGTAGGCCATGTCACCTTCAAGGATTCGTAAGAAGCATAGAGATGGCAACTCTTTAGACATGACGCAAATTATTTTGATGGTCATCCTACTCTGTTCAGAAAACCAGACTCTAATATGGTTTTGAAAACTGGACTCTTCTAATATGGTTTTAAACCCTTATTTACTTGACCGTGAACATACAATTTTCTTCAATATTTTTTCCAGTAGAATTATTGAGCTTAGCGGAGCTGACTGATGAGTTACTTAAACTACAGATTACTTGCAGAAGATGCAGCAGCAGAATTTGCAGCTTGCTCAATCACATGGTCAGATGCTAGTGGTTGGTTTGCTTAACAAAATTCTCCAGTTTGCTAAAGTTTTTTAGTCGCAAAATTGGTGACAGTTTCATTTAATTTGCAGGATCACAATTCTGCAAGGAGATGGTAAGTTATTTATGATTATATTCATATGAGACTTTTGTTTCACTTCCATCCGTGATTTTGACACCATTGTTTATTTTGTTTTTGTTTAGCTAAAAGAAATTCGACATCGACATGGATGCAAAAATAGTCTGCTTATAGCCAAACAATTGGAGTTAGAGGTTAGGTTGTTGCTATTTCTCTGTATAATTGCAGACATGCTAAAGATTTGTTATCCCATGTTTACATACATGTTACTTGTAATCTTAGGGAAAAAGGAAACAGAAAACATATGGATAAAGTGATAATAAGGTTAGCAGCTGATGAATGAGTAAACCTATCCAACTTTTGTTAAAGGTTGTTACTAGATAATAATGCATACAACTGATAGATTTGAGTAAACTATCTGACTGCTAGGAACCAGGAATCTGTGCAGTAGCAGAAAGCGCGAAAGACCATCATGGTAGGTAAGAAGCTACTCCATTAAATTTAGGACCTGCAATTACTTGTGATTATGCGTTTTCTGGTTAACTTTTGATGACACTCCAGCTTCCATTCATCTTGACCATATAAAACTTAAATTAAGGAGTTTTAAATAGGCACTAACATATGATTCATTCAACAAAGTCTTTTATGCAGCAATGATTACCGTACTGATATTTTTGACCCATTTTAAGTTGATGGGTCAATGTTGTAACCTATAGTTTTATTCTCTTTTCCCAAACTTTTCATAGCATATAAACATGTCTGAGTTAATTCAACAGCAAGTTCTCATAAATTGCGAGTTGAGATTGTTTTGATGTAATCTAAGGCAATTGATAGCTAAACAGTACAATTGAATTGCCAGAATGGATAATATATGCACTAGTGCAGTTTGTGTTTCTGATTTAGAACTATCATCTTCTATTGTTTCTACTTTGCGAAAAGATATATTACTTGATCAAATTAATATCTCCGGTGAGTAATCTTGACTCTGTTCCTTACACATCAAGGTTATATTTTGCATACTTTCTTGTGACAAGTTATTATAAACGTATATTGGCTTCTATTCTTATGTCTTTTTGGTGTAGTTTGAACTCAAAGATTAGATCAACAAAAAACGCGGTTTGAGGTATTCAAACAATTCCCATTTTAATTATAGTTATAACTTGCAATTTTTTGAAACATTGAATTATATTGTTTTGACTTTCTTTTTTTAATTTCATTAGTTGTTCTGCAGTGAAGATGATGCAAGAGTCTGGCTGTTGTTCCATCTGAAATAGCTGCACTACACATAGCTGCACTACACGTCCTCTTGCTTAGCCAATGGACGTCACGACTGTTTCGCAGACTGGGCTTAGAAAATCACGTTCATGGTCACCTTATGAATTAGTAATATATTGTATCACATTTGAATTTTGGTATATGTACTACATTTTGGAATGCGAATTACAGTTTCATGTTTACATGTGTTGGTATTTGTATTGCTGATTTTTGTTTTCAATTAGCAAGTATTGGATTTGAAATTGCAATTTCGAATGGTATCTTTTAAAAACAGTTATGAGACTTTTACTGACTAAAGTTGTTTAGTCAATATGATTTTTTGACCTTTCCTCACTGAAACTATAGTGAGAATAGACATATACCTACCCCTTCAGTACTGACTGTTGTATTTTTAGTGGGAGTAGACTAAATGGCTTTTACTGTCGGATTTTTGGCTTTTTTTTTTGACAAATAGTCAGTCAGGAAAAGTCACATATCTTGTAGTGCCATGTCACATTTGAACACGATCCATAATGGAGCCTTTTGTATGACAGCAAGACGTAGGGTGCCTGGTCGTGGGTTAACAGGTCATCGTCTCTGGAATCAGTGACTACATAAAACCGACCATCACGGCCTCCAATGGCATTTCGCCCAAACTCAATGCCACAGTCAGCAAGACGCTTGCGGTTATGCTGCCAGTTTTTGTCACACCTCCAGCGGTCATCAATTGGATTACCGGTCCCACATGAGAAATATCCCAGTTTCCTCCTCTCTGTATTGTTTCTCTGTTAAAAGTTACGTATAAACATTAATAAGTAAATGTCTAGTATCGAACCCGAGACCTCGGGATTGCACACTTTACAAATAAGAATAATGTAAAATAAATATGTATATATTAAATGTATGGAATATATATATTTATAACACTTAATGTACTAAATGGTCGTTAGTTATTAACCGTATGGACTAACTATCATTAGGGACGAAATATATGGACTAGAGTGTAACTTGGGAGTCAAGAAAGATCTAGAAACACCCTTGTGGGTGCATGGCCGGTCGAAGCCCATCCAATGGGTCGACCCATGCTTTACTTGAGCTCCAAGATTCACCTAGTATATATACAAGGCCAAGGATTACTTGCATCAAACCTTTATTCGTTGGTAGTTTGTGTGTACAAGAACGAGGTAATTACTTACTTTAGTAATTATCAAGAGATCGATAAACAAAACGGTAAGGGGTTTATCATTGATCTATTTGTACAAGAATCAAGGTTTATTTGAAGTGCATCGGGTACGTTTACTATTTATGTTTTAGTTAATCTTTATACGTGTTATTACTTGATTCTAGCTTCCGCAATATGTGTACTTTGATTGTCAAACTCTGACATTCTCATGGTCCTGCACAACATAACTGATTAATGCAAAACTACATTCATTTGGTAGGATACAGACAAACTTGGTTGTAAAAACTTGATATCGTGTCTACTATTTGACCCAAGTTTACAATGGCAGGACTAAATATGAGTTAACATGATAAGCCAACCAAAACGGGTAGAAAATGACAATGTGTTGAATATACAAAATTGCAGTTCCATTGTTAGTTTGTCTTGATTGCAGACGGTTTGTTGTATTGTAAGAGTGAACATATGGAGGGTGGAGACTCCTAGCCTTGCAAGATCCACAACCCCTTATCTATGTATTGATATATCAGTGTACATTGTCTTAGTATCAATTGCAGTATTCTACGCTACAAGCCTGCAAGTAGTTATTTGTTAAACATACTTTCTTTAGGCAATCTTTGTATGACTCATTAAGTTACCCTTTGCGAAACATCAATAGTTTGGAATACGTCAAGCTGACTCAAACTCTGTCGCTTCATGAGTGATTTGGTATGACTCGTGAGGGCGACACATTTATCCATTTGGATAATTCTAATGACTCACTTGCGTTGGCACCTTGTGATGATTAAGGTGACAACAAAGTTGTCACCCTGTCGCTTGATTTCACTAGAAATGTTGTACCAAGAGTTGTCTCAATCCATTTAGTTATAATTGAGTTTGTTTAATCTCTAACGGGTCAAAACGATAAAAGAAAGTCGACTTTTTACCAGTCACCCAATCCGCCTAATCCACCCATTTTAAATCAATATATCCAGGCATACAAGAAGGAACCCATGTTAATATGTTGATACCTTGTTCTTATAATTAACACAAACAATCACACATAAACAATTTAAATGGAAGGAATTGAAACAAATATATGTAAATATATTGAAAAACTAAACAGAGGACTACCTTTCTTTCGCCATCAGTTTACTTCTCTTTTCTGAACCGGTTCAGATACGATGAGTTTAGAAATAAAGCTGCTGTGATAGAGAGAGAATATGACTAGGGTTAGGTAAGGGGGTTCTTTGGAGAAGGTTCTATTAACTCTTTCCTTTTAATTGGTTTTTTTACCTATATGGACCGGCTCATTTAAAAAATACATCTTTAAAATGACTTACCAGTACTCATTTGAACCCATCCATTCAAAAATTTTGGTCTTTGACGATACCTTACTCCGTTTATTCTTTCTATCATTTTTTATATTAAAAACATTTTATTTATTGTACCAAATACAGAGTAAGTGTTTCACCATTTTCTTTCCCTCAATAACTGTTTTTCACCATTTCTTTTCTTCACTATTTCATCAATTTCTTCCTGATTTCTAAACGAATTTGAATTCTGATTGCATATTTAGATTCGGCTAATCATTGCGAACACAATGATTAGCTTCGATCCGATTTTCGTTTGGTATTCAGAAAACCCTCAAATTTGATATTTTGGCGCCATTTTTTCATTTTTCTCTATTTTTGCTTATATTATTCTGTATATCGAATAAAAAGATAACACTAAAAAGACAAGTTAAGACTCCTGCACAATTTAGTGATTTTGTAGTTGGAAATATGAGTAAAAAGCGAAATGAAGCAGAAACATAAAAAACCTGTGGTTGATTGTACAGAATTTGGCAGGATTTTGTATTAGTGTTGAAATGGTAAAGGAAATACAAGGTGGTGGAAAAGGGTGAGGTCAATTCTGTAAGTGTAGAAGTGCCTGCTAATAACACTACTCCTAATTGCACTAAATCAAAAGATGTGGTGAATTATAATAACTCTAATAGTAATGTGAATAATTTTGTTGAGTTGATTGATGCTGAGAATACTAATGTTGATAGTCAAAAAAAATGTTAATAATAAAGATGATAAAATGACTGTTGATAGTAATAAAAGTGATAAGGCTGGAACTACTAACTCTTATGCTAGTGTTGTGAAAAAGGATGAGTTTCCTAAGGAACTCATTTATATACCTAGAGAGATAAGTGAATCAGGAAGTGAAGTTGTGGTGTTTGATGAATTACTTGTGAAGAATGGAAGTGAAAGGTCGTTATTTCTAAAAAGTTTCTAAAAACTTTTAATGCATACAACCTTCTAATAATGCTAATCGAAGATTTAGACTATATGTTGTAATTCATTGCTAACGCATGAATTGTATGTAAGAAAATTTAGAAACTGGACAAAAAGTGTTTTCATATCAACCAATTTTGACCCGACGTAGACCAAACTATGTCCCCTGTCCACCTGAACATTTTAACCTGTTACCTAACCCGCTCATCTTGCCATCTATAATATCCAACTTAGATCTGCATACTCGTATAGATCTCAAATATCTGACCAGAAAAGTGTTATCATGTTATAGATATGCTGAAATGCCCAAGGAAAAAAAGAACAAGATATCTCATCGCGGAAGAGCTCTTGCACTGGTAAAAGCCCACTTTGCTGAGGCCGGGTATGCATTTGACACATAAGATAGAATATTATTTCTATTGGTGTATAACACTTGAGATTTCATATTGTAGTTCTAGACAATGTGCTATAGATGGGAGTTTGTGGTTGTGATTTTCCCACTTTGCATTGCTTTTGATTCCCCAATGACGTATCCACTTTGTATTTAGGTTGAGAAACTGATTAATGCAAAACTACATTCATTTACAATTCCACTGTCAGTTTTTCTTGATTGCAGACGGTTTGTTGTGTTGTATGAGTAAACATACAGAGGGTGAAGACTCTAGCCTAGCAAGATCCATAATGCCTCATCTATGTAATGATATATAGTTGTACATTGTCTTAGTATCAATTGCAGTTTTCTGAGCTGCAAGCCTGGAAGTAGTTATTTGTTAAACATACTTTCTTTAGGCAATATTTGTGCGACTCGTTAAGTTACCCTTTGCGAAGCATCAATAGTTTGGATTACGTCAAGCGGACTCAAACTCTATTGCATGGTTAGTTTTTTGGTAGGACTCATGAGGGCGACACATCTATCCATTTGGATAATTCGGGTGACTCACTTGCGTTGGCACCTTGTGATGATTAAGGAGTTGTCTCATATCTTAGTCATCTGGATCAGTTTGAAGGTACCTTAATTCAAATATGTAAACATGTCGCTGCAGAATCTGTATGGCATTGTGTGGTAGGTGTTAGGTAAGTTCAGATGTATTGGTGAAATGTTTACAGCACCACGGCGAAACAGGTCTCTTAAAAAATGGTTATTGCTAAATTTTTATTTTTTAGTTGCTATTAACATAATCACATTTGTTAAAAAGCTTCTAATCAGTAGTCTATTATTTAAAAGAAATTGCGAATGAAGTTAATTAAGTGTCGTTGGTAATGTAAAGTAATATTCTTTTTTCTTGTCTAAAAGTTGCCACTCCGAATGGAACTTTGTGTATGATTGAGTAGAACAAGAGGGGCTCGAATCACCTGTGTTGTACCATAGTTATCTCATATCTTAATTACGCGGATGGCAATGGACATCTGGATCAGTTAGAATGGAACTTTGTGTATGATTGAGTAGAACAATTTTAAGAGCTTAACAACACAAGCTCATATGTGTGCTCAGTAGCAACCTTACATGGAGGGCCATGCCATAATTCAGGGGCGGAGATAAAGGGGGCTGACCCCCGGCGAAAAAAATTGTAGTGTAAATTTTCGAAAATTTTCGGCTATTTTTGTAATTTGCCCCCCCCCCCCCCCCCACCAACGGACCAATTGTTAGTGTAGTTTATAAAAATTATCATATTTTGCCCCCTCGACAAAAAAGTTTTGGCTCCACCCATGCCATAATTTATTTTTGAGTACAAAATATGCAGTTTCAAAGTATAAGATTTTTTGGCTCCACCCATGCCATAATTTATTTTTGAGTACAAAATATGCAGTTTCAAAGTATAAGATTACTAAAAAAGTCACAATCAGAAACTGATTTTCTGGTACAAGCTTGTGTACAAAGTATGATTTAGTTTTAAAATCAACTTTGTCAACAAGCATGCACTAGATAACTAGTAATATTATTGACATGTATGATCCACATTCACTATAGTATATAAACAAAAAAGATTTTACTTCTTTTCACAATGTGGGATGAAAACTTGGAATGTTTTGATCAAATAATATACATGCCTACATGTTCACTCATGAATTTCTATATATATATATACCATTTATCTGTAAGGTGAACTGGACTGAAACTCGGGGTTTTGTGAGTTTTTTAGTAACTTGTGAGGTTTACATGTCCTTCTATTTTGGATCATTCCTCTCTAGAAATGTACGCAACGAAGAGGGCTTAAATTACCAATGTTGTGCCCGACTACCCGAGTTTCATGGTATCTTAGTCATCTGGATCTGTTTGAATGGTAGATGTGTTCAGGTAGATCGGTGAAACATTTAGATATTGTATTGAACACCAACGACGACATGGGTTTTTTAGAAGTTGATATCCTAAGATATGTATGATCTTTGTAAACAAAAAGTTAGAACGGTCATTAAAGTCTTTTTTTATTTTTATTTTCTTTTGAACGGCAAGAATTAAAGTCCTTTTTATATTTGGTTCGTTTTTATGTAAAACAAAATTTAAACTTATGTCCTAGCTTTTTTGCTTGAAAACAAAAACGATAATTGCACATAAACTCGTCTAAGTGGAGTATGTGATGTATTCACTCTTTTATCCAAGAATAAGATTTCGCTTTGAAAATATTACTGAAACTAGAAGTTTCTTTAAACTAGTAAAACTTAAATTTAAAATCCAACTTTATGCTAGTTGTTGAAGTAAAATCAAAATATAATATTCAACATCCTATTGCTTTTTTGAAGATAAAATAATCAGATTTTGAAAATAGTAGTTGTTAGAACTTGAGACAATTTTGCGTGATTGTTGATGTTTTGTTCTTTTCAACTTGTCTGATATTATTTAGTTGGATTAAGCGTCTTTAACCTTTATTGTTCCAACAATTGGAGCATTTGATCATAACATGACGCAAATCATTTTATTATGTTGCACTAACACTGATACCGAATATGATGTTTCTGAAAGTGAAATGATGGGTAACATGGATATAATAATAATAATAATAATAATAAAAAAAAATAAAAAAAAAAAAAAAAAAAAAAAAAAAAAAAAAAAAAAACCCTAACGCAAGCAACACATATGAGAATTGAACCATAGACGTTTCAAATATACCATACTCCACTAGGCCCATCACATTCACAAACTTTAGTCACATGAATGGCAAAACGGCAATGGTAAGAACTTAACGGACCAAACTCATGTGTGCTCAACAGAGACGTTACATGGAGGGCCAAGCCTTAGTTCATTTTCATAACATGTCACAACAGAATCCTTATGGCTACTAAAAGTAAAAGTGGTCACTATTTTAGATGAAGTGACCAACGAAGTGGTCACTCGTTATCTACTACACTAGGAAAGCGGTCACTTTTCTTTGAATTTTATGACCAAACAATCGTCACTAATTGAAAAAATATGGCAAAAAAAATTCTCTTGTAATCACTAATTTCTTCATTAAAATCCAAAATGGAAAAAATTTATCTGAAACAATAGAAATCCAAAATTAATTACATCTACAAAATCTAGATTTCTTTATTCGAAACGAAATACAAGAATCGCGATTACATCAATTTATATAAATATAGGTAACTGGAGCTTTAGAATTGAGCTGAATTACTCTGGAAACATTGATAGGGATTTTATGCATGGCTCCATCCACAACCCATGCAAAAAACTGGCCATTTTGTGATCTGGGAGCAAGTTGAATTATCTGATTTGAAAGACAGACAGAAGTCAAGAGGCATAATAAGAAAACATAAACTAGATACCAAAGACGAAAATGTATAGAGTGTCCTGTCAGTTAAAGCTTTCCTAATGAGCATACATAACGTACCATAGAATCATTGAAAATAGCAAGACTAAGAACTATTTAAATCTTGACTTCTGCATAACGTAAACATGCTCCTTAATGTAGTCCGGGAGTATTATAATGCTGACTAAGAAAATACTTACTTTGCCACCTGGCGCAACAGTCACAAAGCAGGTGCATATAGGTCATTGCAAATGCAAATCACCTGGCATATGAAGACAAACCATGAGTATCAAACAAGCAGAATTTGATCATCAAATAAACATGCACAGTAAACGGATCTTACAGGTCTAAGAAGTGGTGTGTCCTTCTTTGACTTTCCTGATTGTTCTGATTCTGCCCCTGTATCAGACCTCTTATCAGCAGTGACCTGCATTGATAATAGTGTGAAAATCTTACTTGTGAGAAAAAAAAAACAAACTATATATTTCTAACCATCGTATTGACATTATACATATACCAATCCTTATATTCAAACATGCACAGTAAACGGATCTTACAGGTCTAAGAAGTGGTGTGTCCTTCTTTGACTTTCCTGATTGTTCTGATTCTGCCCCTGTATCAGACCTCTTATCAGCAGTGACCTGCATTGATAATAGTGTGAAAATCTTACTTGTGAGAAAAAAAAAACAAACTATATATTTCTAACCATCGTATTGACATTATACATATACCAATCCTTATATTCAAGCTAGTAGGTCTTGACGAGATTTATGAACTATTTAATACCAACGTCCATATTTGTCATTGACTTAAAAATAAAATAAAATAAATTAAAAAAAATGGAGGCAATTTAAGTTTCATATTCAGTGTAAGAGCTAAAACTATTTAAAAGCTTATGGCAATAAAGCAAAACATAAATGGTAAAAAAAAATCATTTATATTACCATCTTTAAAATAACATCCATTGCGCCTTTTCCATCACCAAGAGCTCCATCAATTACCTACAAAAAGCCATCTCAAACCTTCTACCCAGAACAAAAAACCATGTATACTGTATACTGAATGTAACTTACCAAACACTTTGGCCTTGAATCAGCAATGACAGAGTTCATCTGAACCACGTCAAGAATCTTGGTTTCAATGGTTGAGGAAGACCGGTCATCACTGGCATTAATATATTAAACATAACATGTCTCCGTGCCCTATGAAACTTAAAGGGTGATAACATACATCAAAGATGACGCTTAAAACAAAAAACCAACATGATTAATAATGTGGGGCATAAAAACACAATTCACCTTAATGGAAATATTTTCATAAGGTCTAAAAACAGTATCAAACTAGTTCCAAATGTTACCTTCTGTTCTGGTGGGCTGGTCTCCTTACTCTTGTTATGGAGTTGCTGATCGCCATGAGAATTGTAGTTTTCTTTGTCAAAGTGATTGTGCTCTTTAAAAGTTCCACTGTTGGATTTAAAGTCTTTGTTCCACCCAGAAGAGTTCCTGTTAGAAACTTTCTTTTGTTGGGAGACAGTGGTATGTCTTTTTAAAGCAGACAAAACATCATCTGTTGTGGTCTTGAGTTCAGACCCGAAAACAGAAAAATCCCATTGTTTCAACCAGAAAAAGACCTGAAAATGACAAAAAGAATAAATAGATGATTTAAAGTACTCATAAGTTCATGGATCACTTTTCAGAAAATGTACCTCTATAGGTGTGTTCGTCACTCAGAAGCTCCATGAATGAATTTGGAGAATATTTATCCACCCATAGTTGTTCACTCACCACTGGTGTTCCCGGAATAATTGCATCAGTCTGACTAGAGACACTATCTTGCAAAGCCTTCATGACACAGTTATACAGAAATTAGAAGTCCAGAAAAGTATTATCCTACTTTTTCAGACATTAATTTCACACATGGCATTAATAACTGAGTCAAAAAGTATAGTATTACTAAACAAGAATCAGTCCCATGAAATTCTGGAATAACCTCCAAAACAAAATAATACTTAAAAATTTGTTGTCTCGGCTAATAATGATACAAGAAGTACATGGCAACTACAAGTTACATCTAGGTGACCAAATGATCATAAAAATAGAGTAAGCATACCTTTTGCAAAGCATCTTCTTCCACCTTCTGCATTAGAACATTTATAGGCTCCATCATAAGACCTACACAATTAACCCAAAACAAAGTCCAACTCTTGTCGAGAAATCACGCCCAAACAGCAATCAAGTATGAATAAGAAATCACACAAACACACAACCACAAACCAAAACTATAAATGCACGAGAAAAAGTAACACACCAATTAGTCAGAACATCCTAACACGTAGAATATACATATATAGAGGCCGAATCAGTTTACTCAAATCTCCTATCACCCAATTACAATCATCGCCGCATTTTCTTCATCTCCTCTGGATCACTCTCGTAATCATCCATTTTATATATATATATATTTTTTTTTGGAAATTGATTGGTTAGAAGTAAAATTGATGTGATTATGAAGGTGAATTTGAGTTTAATTGTGATTTGGTTGATTAATTTGGGAATTAGGGTTAGGGTTTGTGTGGTGGTGAAATTTGGGGATAATAAGAAAACAAAGAATTGTATACTTTGGAGATGTTATATTAGGAGGATGTGTACAACTGGTAATTATACTTTTGGAATTATTTCCTTCTAATTTTTGTTGGACTAATTGACACCTATGTTTTATAAGCCCCAATTTTTATTTTTTTTTAAACTTATGGGTTAATACAAGTTTGGGAAATGATCCAATAAGAATAAGAATAAGAATAATAAGAAATATTTTCAGTCACAAATTTCAAATGTAAAAGGAGAATTTCATGAGAGATGCATTTATGCTTATAGGTTCATCTGAAATGTGCGGCTGTGATTATTTCTCATCCTTCTTATTTTACTTTTATTTCTTATTTTATCCTTAGGGGGTGGCAACGTGATCGGTGTTCCATCGGCAAGACTCGGCAAGGCACGGCATGCCCATTGCCTCGTTGTAGGCATGAAGGAATCGGCAAGGCAAGCGGTGAACATCACCGAATCGGTAAAGGAAGGAACATTCAAAATTAGTTTATACGTATATTATATTGGGCAATATGATTTTAAAAGACGATGGTATGGCAATATCACCGGTTCATATAATGGATCAGCCGGTCACGCCAGTTTATGACGATAGTGTGCTAGAAGAGTTACTCGACGAAGATATTCATAACCGTCTTCAATATGATCTTACGGAGCACGTAGCGGCGCAAGACTTACCATACCTCGATGACTAGTCATTTCCTATTTTTAATTTTTTTTTGTTTTTATTTTCCTAAGTATTATGTAACTTTTATTTGAATTATTAATGAAATTTGATGTTTTTAATTAAATTATAAATATAATTATGAATTTATATATATATATATATATAAAAAAAAAAAAAAAAAAAAAAAAAGTTTAGGCATGGTTAGGCATCACATTGCCACTAAGAATAAGTAGTTAGGCATGATTAGGCATGAAAAGTGTTGTATTGATTCTATTGGCTAATTACAAATTAGTTTGAGTATTTGTTAGGCAACATTGCCACCCCCCTTACTCATACAAGTTTATCATATCATAATAAACTTATATAAACCCACAAGTCTCAAAATAAGTTAAAAAATTATGACTTATGAAATATAAGCTGAAACACGAATAAGCTAATAAACCACATATAAGCTTAAACAAACATTTTTCGCCATTAACCTTTTAAAAATTTAGTGACCAACAATGTTCGTTACTTTTATGCCGAAAAACAACGCATATGTATAGTGACGAAATTAATGACCACTTTTAAGCTTGGTGACTAACTGTTTACGGATGACCAAATATTAGTGTCAATGTACTATATGATCACTATTTTGCCCAAATAGTGACAAAAAAAAAGTCGGCACTAAATTTTGGTCACTATAGACACTTTTTCTTGTAGTGTATACATAAACTCGTCGAAGTGGAGTATCTGATATATTCACTCTTTTAAACTAGTAAAACTTAACTTTATAATCCAACTTTATGCTAGTTGTTGAACTAAAATCAAAATATAACATTCAAAATCCTATTGCTTTATTGAAGATAAAATAACCAGATTTTGAAAATAGTAGAACTGAGACAATTTTGCGTGATTGTTGATGTTTTGTTCTTTTCAACTTGTCCTATATTATTTAGTTGGATAAAGCGTCTTTAAACTTGATTGTTCCAACAATTGTAGCCTTTGATCATAAAAATGACACTAATCATTTTATTTTGTTGCACTAAAACGGATACCAAAGATGATGTTTCTGAAAGTGAAATGACGGGTAACATGGATATAATTTTAAAAAAAAAAGAAAAAAAAAAGAAAGAAAAAACTAATGCAAGCAACGAATGAGAATTTAACCATGGACATTTCAAATATACCATACTCCACTTACCATCCGATCACCCACACTAGACATGAGTTTCCACACACTCCATCTATTTAATGTAAAAATCTTTCACATATAATAATAGAGCTTTGCTACACCCTCCTATCTTTTCATCCTACAAATCCTTCTACACGAACAACAATATTACATAGTTTTTTTCCCACTAATTCTCTCTCTGCTTCCACAAACCGTTCATTCTGACATTTGTTAGCATCCTGCGAGTAGGAGCTTTTGTAAGAGGAAAATTTTAAGATGAATGTTACAAATTTGTGGTTTTTTCAACGATATTAAGATCATACTATAAATAGCAAGTGTGTAACTCAATTTTTTGAAAACTAATATAAAAAATGTCCTAATGATTTATAGTAATGTAAGATAAGATAAGATAAATGTTCATTTATCATCTAGGAGAACATGTGGTTTAGGTTATGGGTTTGGTGAGTCTTTTGGTAGG
The DNA here is from genome assembly GCA_030686995.1 of Artemisia argyi. NCBI lineage: Eukaryota > Viridiplantae > Streptophyta > Magnoliopsida > Asterales > Asteraceae > Artemisia > Artemisia argyi. Next base: position 7,216,219 of record CM060687.1, read on the forward strand.
GCTCATGAGGGTGACACATATGTTCATTTTGAATAATTATGGTGACATATGTTCATTGGTACCTTGTGCTTGATTGAGTTTTACATTGATAGGAGTATAGGACAAAGTTGTCCCCTTGCCTCTTGATATCCTATCCAAAAATATAGGCAACCAAGAGAGTCTCGAATCAGCCTAGTCACCTCATTTCCGGATGAGTGTGTTGTGCAATTTAGAAGACTAAAGTACTAAGTCATATGTGTTCAATAGAGCCCTTACATGGAGGCACAATATTGTTGTAAAGGCCGTATGGCATTATATGAGATGGTTTAGCTTCTTTTTCCGTTTTCACACTATCATTAGACTGTTGGGTTAGCCTTTGGGAAACATCCGGCTTTGTTGAGACCGTGCATGTATTCGACATGTAGGATAAAAAAAATGTGATACGTTCATGGTTTATAACACTTTGCATTTTAGTTAATGCAAATTGAAGGATCATTTGGTTCAAGAACCCTAAAGAACTTGGATGGCGAGTATCTTCATTCATTCTGCAGAATAAATATGGCATTGCACGTTTGGTAGGGGTTAGGTAAGTTTAGGTGGATTGGTGAAACGGTTCTATTGAACATCTATCACATATTTAAAATTATCTCTTACAGTTAAATTGAGAATGATTGTATAGTTATGGTTTTGTTTTATTATAAAGATAGATAAAAGATTACTAAATATTTAGTTATATTAACATGTGGACAATCTTGGCAAATAAAAAAATTTAGATTACTCAGGGCCGGTTTGGTTTGTTGGTGGGTTTAAGATTAAGATTTGGAGTTGGTTTAGAATTTGGATTTGGATTTGGTTTTGAGGTAAGAGAAAAAAATATTTTTAATTAAAATTAAAATTAAAATTATTATTTAAAAATTAAAAGTGTGTATGTGTGTGTGAGAGATAGAGAGATTAAAAGTGTGAATGTGTGAGAGAGAATGACACCTCATTTTTTAAGTGACAAAAGATAATAAAAAGTCAAGAATTTTATATTTATTTTGAGATACACTAATTAGGGAAGTTTGAAATTTTGAATTTATAATCAACTTCATAAACACATGTATCTCAAAAGATAGTAATATTCTAGACATGTATGATCCTCCTTAACCAGAGTATATAAACAAGAAATATTTCACTTCTTTAACCTATGTGGGATTTAAACTTAAAGGGTCTTTGTTTAACCTTATGATCTTCTCTTTTCGAAAGAAAGTGACAATTTTTTTTTTACTAAAAGGAAGCAAAAACTAGTGAAATAAATCGCTGCTGACACAAGTGGATGTATATCTATATTAAAGCAATCATTTGACATTTTTTATAAAGGGACAACGCAATTTGAGTGATTTCATACCGGTTTACTCTATTATTTTCCTTCTTTTATGTTTGGTAGTGGTCGAGTTAAAAATTGGCGTTAATGCAACGTGCTTTGTGTTTCTTAAACTACACGTACGCCATGAAGTTGTTGGTAATGAAAGTAATTTTGTGGGTCTAAATTGGTTGAGAAACTCACTCGGTCTTTCTGTCTTTTTTGGTTAAACTTTGTTGTAGTTTATGAAGATTGTTTGTCTTTAATTTTTGTTTATGAAAATTGTTTGTCTTTAATTTTTATATAGCATAAGTTAAGCACAACTCTATAGTTACATTTCACAAGGTATAGACTTAATCTAGTCCACATTTATCAATGTTCGTGTGAAATGAGTTGAAAATGAGACCTTAGATAGTCAACAAACAATTCATTTGTGGCTAATCCGAATTGTGGTGTAAATGAAATCTTGAATCGAGATCGTGACCCTATATTTAATTTTGCATTGTGCTAGTGAATATACTACTAGGACTTCTACAAAGTCTTGCAAGATCCATGCATAACCTTCATCTTTGTGATGATAGATCAGTGTACATTCTTTATTTCTGTGACGGCTGAATTATTCCGCAAGTAGTTTAGTTTAGAATTTAAGATGAGTCTGGTGTATAAAAATCTATAGGAAATCTTTGTGTGGCTGATTGAGTTACCCTTTGCAAAACATCAATAGTTTAGTTAGGTGAACCGAACTCAAACTCGAGGTTTCTTGAGTTTTTTAGTAGGTCTCACGGGGGTGACACATCTATCCATTTTGGATATTGACACACATTTGTTGGTACCTTGTAATATATTGAATTGAACATTGACAAAAGTGGTCACTCTGTCTCTTGCTTCATCTCTAGAAATGTAGGCAACCAAGAGTCTAAGAGGGCTTGAGTCACCTATGTTGTACTAGGGTTACCTCATATCTTAGTCGCATGGATGGCAATGGACATCTAAGGATCAAATGTGTATCATCAACGGAATAAACACATATGTGTTCAATAGCGACTTTACATGGAGGGCCACACCTTAATCCATTTTCCAGTACAAAGTTTGGACTCCCCCGTTTTTAGGTGACTACAGATACTAAAAAAGTCAAGAATTTTACATTCATTTTTTCACACTAAATGATCGATGAAAGCCTATTTTGTTCCCGTGAACCCCCGGAACTCCCTAAGGTCCGCCCCTGGATGGTAAAGGACATTTGGATCAATTTGAATGGAACTTTGTGTATGATTGAGTAGTCCAATGTTAAGAACTTAACGAAACAAGCTCGTGTGTGCTCTATAGCTACCTTGGCCACATTTTAATTCATTTTTTTTAGTACAAATAATAGAAAAGTCAAAAATATTTATGTTCATCATTACTAAAAAGTTAATAATTATAGAGTAAGGATCAAATGAGAAATAAAAGTAAAATGAGAAGAATGAGAAGTGATTACAACCGCACATTTCAGATGCACCTACAAAATAAGATGCATCTCCCATGAAATTCTCCTTCCTCATTTGAAATGTGTGGCTATAAACATTTCTCATTTTTCTTATTTTATTTCTCTTCTTATTGGATCCATTCCCAAGAATTATATACTAATTTTCTTATACAATTTTGAATATAGAGTATGATTTTTTTTAGATTTATAATCAACTCTACCAACAAACGCTACATGAAAACATAGTAATATTATTGACATACATGATTCACATTTACTATCGTATATAAACAATTTTAACTATGTGGGATGTAAAGTTGGAATGGTTTTTATCAAATAATGTACAAAGTGCGTGTCGCATTTCTATATACTATGTACGTGTCTATTATAGATCGTTCTTTTTTATGCTACTATAAATAGTGCGAAAGTTTAAATACGCTTATAGTGACAACTGACGGCACAATTTGAATCGGAGATCCTCTTATGCAACTCATTTTGAGTTTCTCGAATTAGATGCCATGAAAGTAAAGGTGTCGTTTCTTTTTTACAATAAGCACTTTTTAGCTCCTTTCACTTCTTTGTCTGCGGAGGGCAGAGGTTTATGTTTGTTTTTTTGCAGACATAAGTGCTTCTTTTCACTTCTTTCCTCTTCTAAATTTCAGATATTATCTTTCACTTCTTATCTCTTCTTTCACTTCTTGCATCTTCTTTCACAAACCATACATCTCTTTCTCAATATCTATTTTTTTATGTTTTCGTTTGTTTTTTCAAGTTTTCGTCAATTTTTTTACGTTTTCGCCTTTTTTTTACGTTTTCGTCATTTTTTTACGTTTTCAAACATTTTTTTACGTTTTCGCCCTTTTTTTTTACGTTTTCGTCTGTATTTTTATGTTTTCGTCTGTATTTTAACGTTTTCATTCATTTTTTTCGTTTTCGTCCATTTTTTTACGTTTTCGCTCGTTTTTTTACTTCTTTGCGTCTTTTATTTATGTTTTCGTCTTTTTTTACGTTTTCTTCTGTTTTGTTACGTTGTCGCCCGTTTTTTATGTCTTCCGTCCGGTTTTTACGTTTTTGTCTTTTTTTAACATTTTCACCCGTTTTTTTTACGTTTTCGTTTTTTTCTTACGTTTTTATTTTTTTTACGTTTTCGTCCGTTTTCTTACGTTTTTGTCTTTTTTTTACGTTTACGTAAGATAACTTAGAAAAATGTACAATAACAGACGAAAATGCAAAAAACGGACAAAAACGTAAAAACAGACGTAAACGTAAAAAAATGACGAAAACGTAAAAAATGTAAAAAATGAAAACGTAAAAAGACAAAAATGAAAACGAAAACTTAAAAAAAAGTAAAAACGTAAAAGAAGGTTAAAAAACGAAAAAGAAAACGAAATTGTAAAAAGACGGTCGAAAACGTAAAAACAAAAATGTAAAAATGGGACAAAAACCTAAAAAAATAGACAAAAAAAGTAAATAAAGGTCGAAAACGTAAAAAAAACATATCAAAATATAAAAAAGATGGACGAAAACGTAAAACAACAGACGAAAACTTAAATAAACGGACGAAAACATAGAAAAACTAGCGAAAACGTAAAAAAATGGACGAAAACTTAAAAACACAGACGAAAACGTAAAAAAACGGATGCAAACATAAAAAATGGACAAAAACGTAAAAAAAGAGACGAAACGTAGAAAAACGGTTGAAAACGTAAAAAAAACGTACCAAAACGGTAACAAACTGACAAAAACGTAAAAAATTTGTGAAAAAGAAAAATGAAAAGAAAAAAGTACTTCAATAGCACAAAAAATGGTACTGAAAAAAAAAAACTTCAATAGCACTAAAGATACTAGTGAAAAAAAAAATACTTCAATAACACAAAAAACAAACGGTCTTCTTCTTGCAAATGAAGAGCTTAAATGTACAACTTATTCTGCTGACATGGTTTGCAAATAAAGAGTTAAAAGCTCTGACAAAACAAACGACACCTAAGTGTTCTACGTTGCAGGTAGTTTAGTTCTTATGATACATATACCTTCCTTGTCATATAAGAGAGTTTTTTAAATAAATATAATAAGTTGGCAGTCTTTGTAACATTTTAAGTGAAGTTTTGCGAATACTAATTTTAACATATAAAAACGTCAAGGTTTTTTTATTTTATTTTTTTCATTATTTTTTTTTCTTTTTTTGTAAAGGGTTCATACCCGGTGAATATATTAAAAAAGAATAAAGGTTCGGTACAAAAAAGGATGGTAATGAGCGACCCTAAACTCAAAACAATATGTTTTGCACATACTCAAAACATAACAACAATGAAATAGAGGCTATAAAAGAATATAAACAGTGACCGCGCAACCTCTACACCGAACCAAGGCTAGCCTATGTCGTCGACTTGAATATCTGCAATCTTCCACGTTCTCTTCATTTGATCCACTCGAATACTCTTCTTGAACCGAATGGAAGACAACTTTAACCTAACCATATCAAGAATAACTTGTGCAACTCCATCAGGCTGTCTTCCACACTTCCCATGGGTTCGGTTGTTGCGTTCCTGCCACACGACGTAAGTAGAGGCAGCCACGAGTAATCGACCAACAATTGTAGTTACCTTATTTTCTTTGGAGATTGGAAGTAACCATGCAACAATGTCACTCCATTTCGAGGATACACCCCTCATACCAGCCGCTTCCACCATGGACTTTCACACTTTAATTGAAAATGGACATTCAAAGAAGTGGTGCTCATGTGAATCTGGTTGAGTTTTAGTTAGTTGGTGAATGCACACTCGTAGATTAATTTGATTACCAAGGTTATTCACCAAAATGTGTGACCATCAAAAAAAATTGTGGCTTTTCACTTTATATTTATATACAATCACAATTTGGTCTTTCATATGAATATATCCATATCAACAATAAATCTCTATGTTTAGCACTTTTTCTAGTGACTTGAATGTGAGCGTTTTCTTGTTTTTACTCAAGATGAATTTCGTATACCCAAAGCACCAAATATAATACAAATATTGTATTAAAAAAGTGATATACACGATTCAAGTGTCAATACCCTAAGAGCTCTAGGTATCATAATACATTAGGAATTAGGAATTCTTTACTTAAATTGTTTGTTTATCTTTTCAACTTGTATTTTAAGTATTGGGGTATGGCATTAGGAATTCTTTACTTAAATTGTTTTCAGATTTCGACAAAGCCGAATAACTTGACATTTGATGATAAATCGTTTTGTTACTCTCTTTGTGTTATTTGATGATAAATCGTTTTGTACATTAAAAAGTGAGAGAAATTCCAAAGAGGATTAAAAATAAATGATGTTTTATGAAAATAATAAATGATAAATCGTTTTGTACATTTAAAAGTACTAGAGAAATTCCAAAAAGGATTGAAAATAGATGATATTTTAGGAAAATAAAAAATAGAAACGCGATGGAGAATCCGGTGAGAATTGAACCACAAACATTCAAGATAAAATGCACTTCAACTATCAACGGACTACCTCACCACATATCATCTAACTTACCATATAAATTCTATAACAGGACAAAAACTTTCATCTTTTATGTGTACTTTCAAAATAGGCCTAGCCCATAGTAACAGTAACATGCCCATAACTTTGAATAAAAAAATAAAACCAACTGTATTAATAGTCAACTGTAAATCTGCAAGTTAAAAATTATAAAAAAAAATGCGGCAAGTTGATCGTAAAGGGTAACTTACACACTTAATTTACCAGTACACCAACTCGTAACACATGATTCATATCTTGCTACGTCTATTTAACTTATACTTGTCATAACTGAACAAATTATAACTGTAAATCATACTCACAAACTTTTCATATATGACAACAACAAGTCATCAACAGGCCCGTGACTTCCCATCATAGAAGTTGGTAACTGTAAATCTAGTAGAATAAAAATTCAACTATAAACATAGCGAGTGGTCTTATTTTGGGACAATCTATTCCTTTTCACTCACTAAAGCTTGACTGTAAGTAAATTGTTTCATCAAACTTATATAATAGTCAAATTGCAAGGTGATCCGGAGGATATTTTTAAAGAGAAAGCTCAATTGGCTGCTTGTTATGTGTAATGCTAGTTGTTGATAATAAAATGAATAATCGTAGGTTAGTGTTTGTGCTTATTTCATATTCATTTAGCATCTAGGAGAACATTTGTGAATAAAATCAATAGGCTATTTTTATGAGGTTGGCCTTGTTATCGTTTTGGAAACTATAAACGTTTGGTTTAGGTGAACAAGACTCAAAACTCTGTGTGGGTTTGGTGAGTCTTTTCGTTAATACCTTGTGATTGATTGATTTTTAGATTGACAAGAGTTTAGGACGAAGCTGTCTATCTCTCTTGATATCTTCTGTAGAAATATAGGCAACCAAGAGGGTTGTCTCGAATCACCCTAGTCGACTCATTTGTTAGTCACATGGATGACATCTGTGGGTCAGTTTGAATGGCACCTTATCCATGACTGAGTTGTGCAATTTAGAAGCCTAAAGTATTAACGGTGCGTTTGGTATGCTGCGAGGAATGACAATGGGTATGAGTTTGATAGTAGTGGTGGGTCCCTCAACTATGAAAGATCCATTCCCCCCCTCAAGAGTTGTATATGGAGTATGGAATATATTAGACTTTCATAGTCATAGTTGTGGGCCCAGACATTCTAAACAAACACAAACTATCACTTTCATAGTGATAGTTTGATTCCCTTAGGAGGAAACCAAACGCACCCTAAGTCATATGTGTTCAATAGAGCCTTACATGGAACCACAACTTAATTTGTAGTATACTTGTATAGGCCGTATGGTGCTATAAAGTATGTTAGAGTTTGTGGATAAATATTAATACGTGTATGACTAGAATCAAATTTGAGACCTCGGGGACTACACACATTACAAATGAGAATTAAAGAATAATAATTGATATATATTAAATGTTGTATATATATAATTATTTAAACGCAAGAAATGGCTAATGGTCGTTAGTACTTAACGGAATTGACTAACGAATAAACGAAAGGGACTAGAATGTAATTAGGAGGCAAGAAGGATCCGGAAGGACCCCTTGGGTCCTTAGGTCGGTCGATCCACACACAAAGGGGGTTCCCCTTTGCCCTAACTTGTTCCCAAAGTTTTACATTTAGTATAAAAGCAAACCTAGGGTAAAAACTTTTCTATCTTTTGTGCACACACACAAAACCCTAGAAAGTTTTTTCTCTTCTTGTTTTTTCCCTTCTTGGCCGATCGTCCAAACCACCCTCAAGGGTTTTTGGATCAAAAATTTTCATAAGAAAATTCTTGTGTTTCGTTTACTAGCATAACCTTTAATTCGTTAGTAGTTTGTGTGTACAAGAACGAGGTAATAACTCACAATAGTTATTATCAAGGGATCGATAAACAAAAAGGTAAGAGGTTTATCATAGATCCATCTTTACTCTCATTCAAGGTTTATTGAAGTGATTCTTGTTTAGCTAGAATCTAACGGTACATTCTTATTTACGTTTATGTTAATCTTTTATATGTTATAAATGTTCCTACGCTTCCACATATTGTGACTACTTGATTTACTTAATATTATGATTGTCATGCTTTATTAATTCTAACAAAGTAGGGATGATAGGACTGTTGGGTTTAGCTTCTTTTGCCATTTTCACACGATGATTAAACTGTTGGGTTAGCTAACAAAAATACTTTGTGCAACATTCAAAATCCAGTTTCTCAAAATGAGAAAAAAAAAGCTAAAATTTTGGCCATTCTTCTGTGTCACTGATCGAGTTAGCATATGGGAACATCCCGCTTTGCTGAGGTTGGGCATGTATTCGACGCGTAAGAAAAAAAAAAGTAATTGAATTTTAATTTCCGGTCTATAACACTTCGTATTTTGATTAATGCAAATTTAAGGAGATCATTGGTGCAAGAATCCAAATAAGAACATGGAGGGCCACACCTTGAATCCTTGATTCATATTTTTAACATGTCACTGCATAATCAATGTGGTTGTACATATAGTGGGGGTAAGGTAAGTTCAATTGCATCGGTGAAACGTTTCTATTGATGATATAGTTATGGTTTTGTTACATTATATAGATAGATAGAAGATTACTAGATATTTTTAGTTATATAAACATAAATCTAGTTCCGGTGATAAACTAAGAAATGCGAGAAATGATCACCAAAATGCAATTTATAACCTTGAATCATGTTTTTTCATGATTTTTATTTTTGCATTTTTTTAGTTGATTAAAAAAAAATTCATGATCCAAGAGACCTCATTGATGCACCATATATGCAAAATCTTATCAGAGTTTAAAAGTCTTGAATTAATTTACAAATTTAGTGAATCATCATTTTGTATTGAAAAAAAAAACAAGAAAAAAGAAAGAAAAAAAAATGTATTTGGAATGTTTTACTTTTTCCACAATTTCTTGCGTTATTTATTATTATTTTTTCATTTGCTCTTGATTGTATAAACATATGGAGAATTTTTGTAATAAATATTTGAAATTACCTATGTTTTTAAGGGACACCAAATACTAAAAAAGTCAAGAATTATATTCATTTTCTAAGACACGAAGATTGACGAAGTTTGAAAATTTTGATTTTATAACTTCATCAGCTCTCATACCCGAGAATATAGTAATATTCTAGACATGTGTGATCATCATTCACCATAGTACATAAACAAGAAAGATTTTTACTTCTTTAACCTATGTGGGATGCAAAAGTTGGACTAGTTTTGATCAAATAATGTACCTACCTACATGTTAACTTGCATTTCTATATAACAGTATAACATTTATTTGTTTGGTTGTGGTCGTGGAAAAATTGGCAATAATGCAACTCGTTTTGTATTTCTTGAATAACATGTCCGTGAAGTTAATAACATGTCCGTTAAGCAGAATCAAAATTATATTAATTAATAATGAAACTAAAATAAATAATGAAAGTCGAAAAATGATTACATATCGTGCTAATTAAATGTCATCGATCCCCTAGTCCAATATCGGGGCAAAACCTCGAAGGATTTCCCCTCAAAAAGCTACAACTGCACGCCTTCTTTTTCTCTTGTTTCTGTCTGCGCTACAGTAACCCTTCACCACTTTTTGATATTCCAAATTGATGAGAATATTGTACGCCATCATGTCCAACAAGATGGAATCAACCCGCGCTTCGCGGGGGGGGGGGGGGGGGGGGGGGGGGGGCAAAAATTTCGCTCGCAAATATTTTTTGCATTTTTTTTGCCCTTATAGTTTTAAAAATATTTAGGATAATAATAAACTTTGCTATATAAACAAAAGAATTATATATTAACTCTTATAGAGCTGTACGTTTTTTGTCCTTATAGTTTTTAAAATTATTTGATACGTTAAGGGTGCATTTTGAAAGTTCTTTTATTTAAAAAACTTATATATATATATATATATATATATATATATATATATATATATATATATATATATATATATATATATATATATATATATATAGAGGATCACGTGCGGATTTTGGATTTTAGTGCGAACGTACGGACAGATCTGGATAGTCCATCCAGATCTGATTTAGATCTAATCACATACACATCACATACACATCACACACATACACACGCTATTATCACGGTGCCAATTTTACCCTTAATTTTTTTTTTAAATTTTTTTTCCTTTTGAGCGATCCTTACTATTGTTGTAATCTTTACTTTTTTAATTTTTTCAGATTTTTCTGAGCACTTTTGTTTTTGTGATTATGAGTCTTACCGTGATATTAAGGATATTATGAAGGGTTTTATGATTGTTATGGTGATATTATAAAACCAACGTGATATTAAGTTTTTTTACATATAAAAATGAACTGTGATATTGAAAAAGTAACATTGATATTAATAAAAACTTAATATCGTTGTTTTTTTTTATTGCGATATTAAAAAACCTTACGGTGATATTAAAAAAGTTCAAAAACAAAGTATGAGTTTTACAGTGATATTAAAAAAACCATAATATCATAATACATTTTAACCATGAAAACGATTCTTTCTTGAATTTTCTTTTAGCGATTCTTAATAATTTTTTGACTTCTTTCTTTTTTTTATTTCAGCGTAAAAAACATATCAATATTGGACTTGTTTTGCTCGTTATCGAGAGATCTTTTTGTCTGTATTTTTTTTATTCAAGAAACCGCTAGATATCTGCTAGATATTTGGCAAATAAAGTTTGTTATATAAAAAAACCTGTAAATATTAAGAAGTTCAGAGTGTGTCTTGTAAAGTTTATTTATTTTTTTTTTTATTATTTTTTTTTTCTTTTTTTTTTTTTTTTTTTAGTATTGTATGGGTTGTTTTCATTGGAAAAAAAAAACAATTTTTTAATTGAGAAATTATATTTTAATATTTATTTATTAATTTTTTTTTCTAAACTCCCGTCTATAATATATAGTATTGGGGAAAAAAACAGTTTTTTAATTGAGAAATTATATTTTAATATTTGTTTATTAATTTTTTTTTCTTTCTAAACTCCCGTCTATAATATATAGTATCAACGAGAATTGGAACCCGCGCGTTGCCGCGGGATTTTTGTATACGCAGATCAGCAAAAAGAAGAGAGGAAGAAAAATGCAGAGCTTCATAGCATAAAGTCTAATACAATTCCTTATATTATGAATCATTACATTGGTATATAATATATGTTGTTGTGCATATATGATATGCACATGACCAAGCAGAAAGCTGTCATCTAGTCATCCATAGATGGAGCTGATCCTATAGAAAATGCTTCTAGTTCAAATGACATTACAGACTCATCGTTATAGACGCCTGCAACTGATCTGCTGCGTTCTTCGACGCCATATATAATGTAGCCCTCCTTTTGGCTGCTTTTAGTGTTAATAAGAAGAGCAATGGACACGAAGAAACATATAGCAAGAGCCATGAATGTATTCTTTATCGGTTTAATACTGCCTTCACCTGGATTGCAAAAATATCTAAGTCAACCATCATGTAAGAGTTTTGAAATATGACTTTTTAATCGACTTCAAAACACATCAACAATGTTTAAACCTTAACCTTGTTTACAACAATAATAAAAAATGGTACACCTAAACACTGACATGAGTACATACCGACGACCACAGCTGCATTATTGGCATGAAGTTTTTAAGATGGAACCGAGATGGTTGATTTGTTTGATAATCAATCATCCTATTCATTAAACACATGAAAATCTATTTCATAAACACAAAGGTACGACAAATTATTATCATATAAATACACAAATAAATGAAAGTGTTGACATACCTGATCACAACATCGTATTCAAATATTGAGTTTACATTATAGTAGACCCCAACACCTTTAAGCTTAAACACCTTGAAAATCAACAATACAACTCATGAATTATGCAAATAACTTAAATTCCAGCCTACCAAAGCATATAAAGTAAAACCCATAATTATTGTGCCATAAATCTGATGTTTAACTTCATACCTGGATTTTTAGAATTCGTTTCCTCATTTTATTTCATTCCTTATCTTGTCATCCACCTTGGCATCCGCTTCTGTAATAGTGAGTTTGTAGAAGGTTTTAGATCGCACGCACACAAAGAAGGTGGGATTATCTCTGGAACATACAGGTCGGTCTCTTTTGTAATTATCTGAAAGAAAGGGGACGGGTCAGAAACAATTGGGCAGAAAACCTGGCACAGATAATGGAACGTATTGGGCTAAAACGGCAAGACATTAAAGGCACCTGAATCAGTAAAGCTATTAACACGATGAATTAACATGAAGTTATGTGAAATTACAGCCAACCTAAAATATAACAATTGAAAGTATCATAAAAAGTAGCATACATATTTTTTTTTCAACTTATCAACATAGATTACAGTTTAGGCTTTAGATAGTATCATTTTAAAGTATGAACAATATACTCAATTAACATATTCTATTATCTTCTCTTATAAGCTTTAAGGAAATGCAATAAGCAAAGAGTTTATAAGGAAACCGTAACGTTATATTAAAGCATAAATGCATTCACAAAATCCAATATATCAAGCCATGGCAGTATGAACCCCAACCTGGAAGTTTTAAATGCATATGGCACAAACCTGAGAAGCAGCAACTCCCTTGATTTCAAGGACAAATCCCGATTGACGGTTCTAGTTTTGTGGCTTAGTTTCATTTTCATAAAGTAGCTCAATCTCCTAAACAGGCCTCCAATTCTCTGCTTTTCGGCTTTCTTTCTCGTAGCATATTCCATGGTGGGCTTGCTCCAATATGTCTCATGTTTAGGATATCGAGAGCTCACCACCTGTGATACCTGAAATTTAGACACCACCATCACTGAATCCAAGTTTTCTTCTGAAACATGGGCGCATATGTCAGCATTTAAAAACATGTACTTCATATTAAATACAGTATACATTAACACCTATAATAAAACACTAAATCGATCCTAACTATCTGATCCATCATTTAAAAAGTTTTTCTATAGCAACCAAACTCTCACCAATTAGCACACAAACTTCATTAGAATAAAAAAAAATCATGATAAGCATTTGTACAAACAGTAGCAGGTGCAAAATGAGTAATAGCAGTAACAACATTAGCAAAAATAGTTTTTCTATGTATTTTGTTATGACTATTATCCATACGTTTCTGCATCCAAAATCTATAAAATCCAATACCAAACAAAGTTTTTATAAGATGAAAAGATTTTTATATATTAAAACTCACCAGCCAACGAAACCATGAGAGTGGGTTTCCCATTCAGCAGAACATGCTGAGAAAGTTTGTATTTGGCCATTTTGTTTGCATCTTCTGTTTACCAGTAGCATTTCACCCTCAAAGATTGTGGCTGCATTTTCTCTGCATTTTTTCTTTTTTTTTGCAAGTCATCTGTAATAAAGTAAAGTAAAATAAAAGCAAGAAAAAAAATAATAAAGGGAAAAAAAATGAACCATATATCTCACCTCCCTCTCTGACTCTTCTCCCGCTCCGACAACCACAAAACCGTGCAAACATTGAAGCAACACCAACACCATGGCTGCAACCTGGGATTACGCATTTTGGCTAGAGAGATGGAGTAGAGGGCTCATGAGATTGACCTTTTTATTCAGAGGCTAAAAGGTATCATGGTGCTTTTAAGATTGATGTTGGAATGGTGTATGCCTAAGTTAACTACGGTGTTTTGAACGAATGTATTGTGGCCTATGTTTGCCTAACATAAGTGTTAGTCATGTTCTGTAATCCTGTATTTGTGTTTTAGTTTCTATGTTGGTATGTTGTCAGGTCTGTGTTATGCCTATTGTACCAATGTGTATGATATTTATTGAATGAAAATTTATGTTTGTGTTAAGGAAAGTGCGGTTTTGTACCTTGTTGTTTCTTCATATTTTCTGGTTGATCTGTAAAGAGCGGCCTTTTGATGATTTGTTGTTGTGTCTTGTGAGGAGTTGGTGGGTAGGCAAATATTGTTACCTTGAAGTTCTTTCTCAATTCCTACTGTTCCTCCAACAGTTTCTGTTTTGTAACCTAAACTCACTGTAAAGAGCGGCCTTTTAATGGTTCTGTTTTGTATGTACCTGTGGGGGCATATGGATGTTAGACCAGTGAGTTTAGGTTACAAACTTTCAGTACGCATGTTAGTGTAGCTTTCGCTTTGATAAAAACGGTCTGGGTCGAGTCATTCACAGTACTTGTTTAAGTTTCGGTATACCAAAAATACTAAACACTAATTGCATTGGAACCAAATAAGCAAGCTTATATGATGGGACACTAAGCTAAAACAAACGACCTCTTAACACTGTTTTCAAGTTGAAAAGATATTGGCATTAAGTTATGTTTAACGTGAATACACAACAGGTGCTGATATAGAGAAGCCAAACGCCTGGCCATTCAACAGTAAATAGTTTGATTATATTCTAAAAAACATTGAATATTGTAAGCTCTTGGTAATTCATTGTTGAAGAATGAAGCCTTAACCATTTACTCTCCATATAACGTTAATTACGGTTGCAAACAACATAACCTCAATTAAAGTAGAGAAAATTAAGAAAAACATGAGGCCATAAACAAAAACTAAGTTACACTAAATAAAAAACTCACCCAATTCACTGGTGTTCTGAGTAAAAAACTCACCCAAATTTACTGCATTTTTTCAGTTCCTGTGCAATATTCTTTGAGTTCTCTACCTTCATACATCCATTAAAAGTCCAAATCGCGCCTTCATCTGCATGAACAATCCAAGCGTTTTGGTATGTATCTATCAGAACTATAATATATAAAATTAACCTACTTATCAACTTGAATTCTTATCCACAATATAACGCAATGGGTTTACCTTAACATTTACACACACCTGTGCTTACATAGATGCTGTTCAGCAAAGTAAATGAATTACTGATTTACTGTAACCTGCATGTTACAGATCGTAGGAAATTTTTTTATCAAAAACCTATAAACAATGAATCTCAAACACCCCCTAAACATCTTAACTATGACATACCAGCGTAATCCATATTGAGTTAACTTCCATTTGTAGTAGACCATGTTGATAATAGCTGGAGTTAACAGGACAATCAAAATAAGTAAAGCCCACCATGCTCATTGATTATAACGATTTCCAGGTTAATTTCCAAACTGATTGCACCAAACAGGCAATATTTATTCTTTAGTGTGTGCATAACCACAAAGTATAAGTAACCCTGGATGATAAATCTATAACCAAAATCTGCAAACGGCGGATGTAAATCGAAAAAAACATAACCATAACTGTAACAAAATAAGTCTTAGGTTTACTAATACAGTAGCGAGACCAAATACCAGCCATGTGTGCTATCACATTCTAGGTGACTGGCCAGCCATGATATAGGCGTGTGTAAAGTATGTACCGAATTATTTATAATATCTATTCAATGACACTATTTTTATGGAAATCTGGAACATTTGCAACTTTGGGTCCGGATGAAGATTCTAAGGAAAAACCATTAGTTGAAGCATAATTGATGCATAAGAATGTTATAGCTAAGGTCAAATATTATGACATACCAAGGTGAAGGCCACAAATCTACTTGTTTCAGACCAATCTCAAGTTTCAGGTACATATCCATGCCATTGCAACCTTTCTGCTGTTGGGAAGTCATTTAAGCCAAGTGCCTTACATTCACTGTTGATCATGAGCAGTTTTACTGGTCTAGAAACATGATGTATACAAATAATAAAGTGAAAAGAAAAGATGATCATATTTAAATGATGCCTTACTGGCGGAAATTGGTTATTAGACGGCAGAATCTGAAAAAGTCTGATGAAGACTATTTTTTCTTATCCTAGTGGAAGTAGTTCATCTGTGGAAAAATATGTAGTTACCTCATGAAAACATACGGCTCTTTAGTACAAAACTTAGATGATTAGGAAGCAAAAAACTACCTGGTTATCATGGCAATATGTGTTATTGTTTCCTCCTTTTGTGTGGCCATATTCATCACCCATATATATCATGGGTACACCCTGGAAAAAAAATATCTCAAGTAAAAAAGAATGAGAAAATGGAATGATGTTACAGTCTTGAAGATACTAATGAAACACTAAATGACATAATAGGGAAAAATTACCTGTCGACAATCCCAGCTATTGTTGTGACTATCCCCATCTTTATTGGCTTCTCCATTTGCGATGTTATGTTTGTCATTGTATGTAACCAAGTCAGCCAGTGTAAATCCATCGTAAGCACAGATGAAGTTTATACTATTCCATGGCTTAAAACAAAAGCCAAAAACCATTCCCTTTTGTTTACCCCTGTTAGTCGATGGACAACCCACGACCCTAGCATATCAAATTGACAGCAAGTATAAGGCTCAGAGTAAACGTTAATAAGCAAAAAAGGTGGACGTCTGCCATGGCTGCAAACATAAGAGTTTACCTAGCCAACAGATGGACGTACTCAACCTTAGGTAACGCCTCTATTCATCACAGCCTAGTTGCCGTATTCTCCTTGGGCTTCTTATGGACCGGGTCAACAAAAAAAATGGGCCAAAAAGATCCCAATAAATGTTATAGATAATAATAATTCAATAATTCTGTTAATACAAATATCGCCTAAAAACGTTATTTATATTTTACGATCTTTGCTAAGTTTTGTTAATAACAAAGCATGAACTTTAACTAAAAGTAAATTATCACTTTGAGTGTTTAAGTCTTGTTTAACTAATGTTTACATTTTCTTTTAAACTAAACATTGTTTTTTTATTTCTTGAATTAGAAAGTGTCTTGTCATATCATATTTATTTCTTTAAATAGAATTGTCACATCACACTTATGGCAAGTTTTGTCAATATGCATTTATGTGTTTGACTAACTTTGTAGTGACTTGCAAGTTTGGTGTTTGACTAGTGTAATGTGATGTGACATTGTTTGGTTGCTAGGATTTATGAGACAATACCTTGTTTGGTTTGAAGAGTTATTGCATAAACCTACTGCAAACCCGGCGGTACCCTGGGGGTACACGGGCGGAACCCATTTAAGGGTTCCGCCTGATCCGCCGAGCACACAGTTTGTTGTGCTATAAATACCAAGCATAACTTGATTTTTGGCTAACCCTTTAGGACATATATTCACATACTCTCTCAACTAACTCAGTAACCTTTTGATTTGTGATTCTCTTATGTAGCAAGGGACTTCACAAGATCATTCAAGAAGTTACAAGATTCAACTCTAAAGTTGCAAGTCTTGGTAGCTTGGTCATGTATAAGCTTTGGTAGTTTATACTTCATGTGTGTCTTGTATGTAGAAGTTATAGGTTAGTATTTTAGGCCTCAAAATACAAAGAGTGTTGGGAGTTGTTGTACCTTAGTAAAAGAACTAACGGGAGTGATTGTACCCTTGGTAAAGAACTCGACATCTAGCTTTGTGTCGGTAAAAGTATAAGCGACGTACGGGAGTGGTTGAACCCATGTAAAAGAACTCGACATTTAGCTTAGTGTCGGTAAAAGTGTAAGCGACGAATGGGAGTGGTTGTACCCTTGTAAAAGAACTCGACATCTAGCTTAGTGTCGGTAAAAGTGTAAGCGACGTTGTAAAGGTTTTCTCCGCCGGTGAAAGGAGCTTGTTGATTAGTGTTTATAACTCTCAAGTTTGAAACTCGGGGCGTGGATGTAGGGCAAGGAAAAAGAGTCCTTGTAGCCGAACCACGATAAACTATCATGTTGTGGTTTGATTGTTTCTTTCTCTATCTTTGCTTATTATATGTTGTTGTTTAGTTAGAATTGTTGATCACATATAAAGCTTTTCAAAGAACCAAAACAAGTAATATTGTTCTTATATCTTTCAACATAAGTAAAGCTTTTCAAAGAACTAAACAAGCAAAGTTAGAATCATTACAAGTAAAGCTTTTCAAAGTATAAAACAAGTTAAGTTAGAATGGTTATCTACATGTAAAGTCTTTTCAAAGAATCAAACATATTAAGTTGTGTTTATATCTTTAACCAAATGTCATTTTCTCAAAGATTATTTAAGCAAATAAGAATCAAAAAAGCGGTAAACTATTCAACCCCCCTTCTAGTTTTTCACAATTGGCATCAGGAGCTACGTTACTCAAGATCTTTAAAATAGAATGTATTTTAAAACTTGGATCGATCCATGGATTTTGAAAATCTCAAAGAAGGGCAACCTATTCAAAACCAACCGCTATTTGAAAAAGAAAACTTACTTGAATGAAAAAGTAGTTTTGAAAACTATGTGAAATCAATTGATCAAGATCTTTGGCATATTATTTCTTTTGGTAATTTCAAACCAAAGAAAACAAGTTTTTGAAAACTAAGATAATTATCTTAAACTTGATAAAAATAACTAAAGCTAAAACAATACTTTACAAAGCTTTAGTACCAAATATGAAAGAATGTATTTTTGTCAAAAGGCTAATGATGTTTGGAAAAATATGGTAAACTTTCATCAAGGAATATGTCAAGTCAAAGATGATCAATTTGATCTTACATATGAATTAGAAGTTTTAGAAAAACTAATTAATAGACACTTAGTAGAAGTTAATACATGTGCTACTAGTTTAAATGTTTTAAATGAAGGTACAAGTGAAGATGAGTACGTGCGTTTGGATGAACCTGCTTGCGTATCTTGGTGATTACTCGTGTCAAGCTGTTAGTAGTCTTGCTTGCGATTCATGGAATAACTCGGATGAAGATTTAGTCAAACATCCGGTTTGTGATTCTAAACTAGATAAAACATCAAGCAAGGTACACTTTGAAATCAAACTCTTTTGCTTTGATTAATTTATCCTAGGGTTTTCTAAACTAGAAAATGAGTCTAAACATTTGTGCAAAATGGACCTAAAAGCTGTTTTCAAGAATGAGTCTTTAAAATCTCTTAAGAATATCTTTGAAAAGGAAATCTTATTAGAAGATAAAATGTCTAAAATTAAGAGTAATGTTGAAATTAATCTAGAATGTAAATTATGTCTAGATTACAAACATGAAATTAAAATGCAAAATGAGAAAGGAAAAATTATTAGTTAAATTTGATGAAAGCTCAAAATCTCTTGAAAGATTGTTGAGGAATCAAAGGTTGTTTTAAGATAAAACCGGATTACGATTTTATTCAAAAGCACCATTAACTAATAAAACAAAGCAAGTAAAATTTGTCTAACCTAGAAGAGAGATTTAGAGATAATTCTATCTCTAATAGAAACTCATGATAAAAGAATTAAGATTATCATACTCTTTGCTTTTATATGATTGTATAACCTTCTTGGATACATGAGTTATTGAGTTTCAAAGCATGTCGTCAAACCAAGTTTTTACGCTTAATGCTTATCCGCTTGATAGCATTTTTATGCAATTTAAAAGGTACGCATTACTTAAACTTGACTTTGGTTATATCTTGTCTCTAGCATTATGTGCTCAAATATGTGTTATTTGTAATACTCTAGAGTGTCTACCTGCTATTTGTAAATAACTAAGATTAGATTCTATGCAACGAGGAATTTAGTCTTTAGTACTAGTGGGAGATATAAGGTGTTCTGGTTATTTAATCATCAAGAGATAAACACGAAAAACTCTTGAGTATGTCTCACTCAACTCTTGCTTACAAGTGAGCTAACTAAGAATTTCCTAAGTGTTAAAATGTCTAACACTTTGGTGATGCTTGCAAAACAAACCTTTGTTAAACAATTTCCTCAAACACCATACTTTGAGTCTTTAATTGTGTTTTTCTTCAATTACTCATTTATGATAATCTCACATAAAACACACAAGGTGAAATAAATCACATTAGCATATATTAGGATGTGTGAAAGAAAATGAGTTTTCAACATCTAGGATTTACACATCAAATGTGACACATAGTCTCATGATGTTGTACCTCTTGGACTTTTTAAAAATAAATAGAGTTCATAGTGTCTTAAGAAAGAAAACCTAAAGAGTCGAGGAGTCGTTAAATATGACATTTAACGAGTGATCTCCTCCTTCTATGATATCATCTTTGGTAGATGATAACTTAGTCGAAAGTCCAATGATGGCAAGACAAGCATGGAGTAAAAATACAAAACAACATCTTTTCACCTTGAGTTAAACATTAAATCAAGTAAAATTGACATAAGTTATAAAACTTGATTTATGGGTCATTAGTTGTGTCTAAACAAATTCAACAAAAACAATTTTTGCAATTTAGAATAAAACAAATAGTGAAACGAAGTTGATACTTCAAAGTAATCAAGTGAGTATAGTGTCAATTTTTGAAAGTCCTTTTGATAACAAAAGCAAGGGATTTTAACTTAAAGACATTCCTAGTTGCTCTCTTGTTCTCAATGGTTAAGTTATTGATGACCTATCAAGAATGAGATTAGTAAATCCGTAGGTAAAACTAAACGTAGAGAAATGTTTGGAAGACTACTTGTTCTCATAACATTTAGATTCAACATTATGTTTAGCTTTTGTCTATGTGCTCGTGTTAACGAAGATCCTTAAACAACTCGTTAGTTGAGCCTAGTTGGATACATCATAAGGTACTACACAACTAGAATTATGGTCTCCCAAAAGAACGGGAATTGAAACCATAGTGTTTGACTAATGGAATTATGTCGGTAATAAGTTGATGAGAAAAGCACAAGTGGTACTTGCACTTTTATACTTACTTACCCAATGATTCTCCAAAACGCGTAAGATTCTCAAATTTGTATCGGATGGAGAAGCACAATCAACAAGCTCCAAGCAAACTCGTGTCAACAACGGAATTTATCTCATCAACATTGGAAGCATCGACTTTGGCAACAATTCAATCCATTATGTTCTTAGTCGACATATTGAGATCCCTCATCATCGCCTTGGTAAGATTGTTCATTGAGGAACGTCTTAACTAAGAAAGTCTTCTACGTCAACTATTCCATCAACGCGTTCACAAAATCTCTTGAATGTGAAGCATTCATAATTCCTAGGCTTAGTCAAAGACTCATAAGACCTAAAACCTTAGTTTTTGAACATTAGGTTAAAACCACAAAAATCAAGACAATTCCTTTTAAGTTTTTTTTCCCTGCAGAACCCACGGAACCTTCAGACCATATGGGCGGAACCCATTTTTTGGTTCCGCCTGGTCCGCCGAACCCCAGAATGTATTATTTGAAATTTCAAAACCAAACACCCTCTTAATTCGTAACAAAAACCTTCAAACAGCATCACCCTCTCTAAAACACATATCCTCACGAATTTTAGGGCTTCTAATCCAATCTCTTCCAATCCAACTAACTTTGTAAGTATTCTAATCACAATTGCATTTTTAATCTAATCATAACATTTTTGCTTACAATCATTAACTAGAATTTTAGGGCTTTTGCATAAAACTTCATGATTCATGAAAAACTTGGTGGATAGTCAATTATGTATTTCATTAGTTAAGAAATGTATCTTTTCATTGTTACTTTGATTTACCAAACACACCAAGTGCATTATTTTTCAAATTGCAACATGATTCATCACCACATTGTTAAAACAAATGGAAAACATCATTTAAACATCACTTGCATACTATCTCTTGAATGCTAAAGGAGATACATAACTAATATGTATTTTCGGGTACATTCAATCGAAGACACATTCAATTAGGAGAGTGTTGGTTATCTTTTGTTTTTACAACAAAATTTGCATAACAAAACGATTTAGGAATCAAAATGAGTCAAGATAACTATGTCTTCACATTGTTTTGCATATAGGAATATATTAAAACATCCTCGTTGATTAAAAGTCATTAACATGCAATTTTATGTTTTCTAGGAATCAACATGCCTCCCGCAAACAAATCCGATCACAAAGAAACCCTTAAGTACATGCCCAAACACCATATGACCAAAGGTCTCAACCCGGTTCAAGTAGAAACCTTTAAGGCATTAGAAAAACGATATGTTCACGAAGGTAGAACCATTGATCCATCCTTTCTAGAAGGAACTTCTATTCGCCAAAACTTTGCCGCAATTCACTTTGATTGTCTCCTTGATATAGATGAGCCCATTTGTCCTAGGTTCATCTTGGAATTTTATGCAACCTTAAACCTTTCCTCATGTGCCGGTGGTAGGATCTCATTAAACTTCACAACCAATCAAATATGACATGATATAGATTTAAAAGACTTAGCTATAATTCTTGGTGTACAAAATGAGGGAACTTGCCTCTACACGGATAAGTGGCCCTTTTCAAGTCTTGATACTATTGATCGTTTTTATCCATACGATACACCTCTTGTTAGTAAGGAAACTATTAAGGAACACCTCTTTGTTAGAACCTCTACCACTAGGGTGAACCGTTCGGGGAATACGGTAGATAAGGATCCTTTTGGCATGGAGCTCAATGAGCTTAAACCACAATTTAGGAAGTGGGAAGAAATTCTTAGGGCTAATGTTATAAGTACCATAGGAAATAGAGATCACATCAACACATGCCTATGCTACATGCTTTATAGCATTTCCACCGGTCAACCCTTCAATTTAGCCTACTACCTAGCCAAAAGAATGGCCGACATATCCTTGGTCGGAACAACCGCTCTTCCATATGGAATGTTTCTTACCCGCCTCTTTAGAGCAATCTCGCCCATTTCTCCTAACGAAAGTGGAATACACCTTGACTACGCTCTCATTCCTCACACCTTCGTTCCTTTAAGTGATAAACGAGTTTTCAAAAATAAGGGCAAACGTACTAGATCACCTACTCCATCTTCATCATCATCCGGCATGAGCGACGATGATAAACTACCAAACTCTAAGTTACCTCCTTTAGAATACCTCCAAGCTCTCCCCATCATTGACAATGCTTCTGAAGAATTCAAGCAAACCAAAGGAATGTTCAAGTGTTTTGGAAGGTACCTTAACAAGCTCAAGAAGAAGATAGACCAGTTGTGAGAAGATTAAGGAGTGTTTGGCTTATGAGTGCTTTAGAAGTGTCTATGTGATTAAACTATGTGAATTACTTGTTTTTCACTTTCATGGTTTATTACGTTTGATGGATTATGTTTTGTATGCTATTTTATGATTAATGACAATATTGGTGGTATGTGTCAATTTCATGCTTATGGTAAAATTCACTAAGTTAAGTGAAAATCGTTAGCCCCCGGTCAAAGTCCTAAGAGATGAATGTCTATATGCCCGATTTTTGCATTTCCTAATCTGCCATATAGTAAATTTTCATTTCCAAGAGTTTTCGAAAATTTTGAAAATCGTTTCGCGGGTAAAAAACGCGGACAGTGAAGTTTTTCAGGCCTGGCGGATCAGGCGGATCCCAAATTTGGGTTCCGCCAGTGCATTTTCTGGGTATTCCAGAATTGGCCCAACGGACCAGGCGGATCCCAAAACAGGGTTCCGCCTGTTTAGTCTCAGGGTGCCGCCAGTACCTGCAGAAAATTTGTGAACATTTTTCTTAGGATCATAACTTGTAAAGTGTCAAATCATTATCCCAAGTGAGAAACATCTTTCATTAACACCAACAACCATATTGGAACAAACCTCACTCACTAAAACAATTAGGAAGACACTTCCCGCCAAAATTCAAATTCAAAACATAACTACCCAAAGGAACCCTTTTAAAGGATCCTTCAAACCTTTGATACATTTTCAACCAAACCACTTCCCATGATCACAAAGCATTGAGTGCTTAGGTTGGTCTTTCACTCCATCCTATTCATTGGATTGACCTCAAATGATGTGACATGGTCATGAAAATCATTTGACACCTCAATCTTTGAATAGTAAAACATCAAATCCAAATACTATTTCAAATACCTCTCTCATCCTATAAAATTGAAAGCTTCACAACAATTCTAATCACACCATCACCATCAAGACTTCTTCCCTCAAACATCAAAACCAAAACCTTTGAAATGACCAAATCCAACACCTCATCCGAGTCATCAAAATCATGTGCTAAAACCACTAGGATTAGTGTGAAACCTTGTTGCTTCAACAAAACCACAAAGTCAAGCTCATCATCATCAAGTGATGCTTCACTTAATATCTCCTCACCTATCCAAGATTTTCTTAATCTAACTACCTCAACTACACCTTCAACACCTTGTAACACAAATGTGATCACCATTCAAGATTTGCTTAATCTTGCTACACCACCACCTTCTCCACCTCATTGCAACTCAAACCTAGCCATTAATCCATCACCAACTAGATCTTTGAGTATATCAACCTCACCTTCTCAACAAGCTTTTAAATCAAAAACTCCTTCACCTCAATCACCAACACTTACACCAATGGAACTTTTCCATACACCACCAACATCACCAACACCCAATTTGGAAACTTTTGATGATTTATCATCAAGTCCACCATATTTCTCACTTTTCGATACCGTTGCTCAAATGGAAACCCAACAACAACCTAGTGAGCAACTTAATGATGAACCCCATTACCCATCTACGGTAGAACGGTTGGCTTACCGTTATGCTAGACCATCCATTTTTCCAAATGATCAAGGTCATACCCACCAACAATCATTTGTGTTTCACCCAATTTACAAAGACCTTCATGACAACCCTTCCGGCGAACCAAGCTTTCGCCATTTTGTTCAAAATCAACAACCACAACCACAACAACAACCACCACAACAACAAAATTCCCAAAATTTTGAAACTCTACTTTCTTCTTATAAGAAAATAGAAACATCCATATGGGAAAAACCTACAAACATGAATGAGGAAATAAGTACTCATTTAGCCCACCTAAATGCCTTCAAACGAATGGTTGACTCTCAAATCAACCATGTTATGGAATTTCATCCGGCATTAGACTCAACAAATGAAGGAAACAAACACACCTCTCAACCATTTGCTCCTTCAAGTTCAAACTATCCACCACCATCATTTCCCCGCCATGATTGCGGACATTGCGAGAGAACCGCTCACATTAGTGAAAGATGTCGAACGGAACTTCGTGAGTTATCCGAAGAAATGAGGTTTATTCTAAACCATATTTTGGAGCATCTACAATCCTTGTCTCACCCACCTCAACCTTAGAGTCTCCAAAATGAAACGAAACCGTTTCTATTGGAAAATGTCCCCATTTTAACCAACAAACCAAAACCAAGACACCTCCTCACCTCTCCAAATAAAACCCGCTACAACCTTCAACCCACATTTTTCATCCTTAAAACAACCCAATCCTAGTTTTTGGAAAATGTTTCTCATTAAGGAAAATGATGATTTCCTTGTAGCATTGTTAGTTTATTTTTAGTTTTTCTTAGTCTTTAAAAGTAGGATGTTGTCATCTTAATGTTGTGTCTTTGACTATCTAAGAGTCAAAATTTTACAATTTAATGAATGTCATTCTACTACAAGGTTTAAATTGTTTGATGACCATTTAGGTATGATGAGTGAACTATATCTTGGTATGGTAACATACATAAACCTTGTGCTTTAGAAACTAACCCTTTTGTTTTGTAGGTTCATTATCCATGTCTTCCTTCCTTGAAACTCCATTTAGGGGAGTAACATTTAAGGGGGAGCATGAGTTTTGCTTCATTCCGCTTCACAACTCTTAGTTGTGTTTTTAAACATGAAATGCTTTCATGACTTATCTTGTGCGGAAACTAACTTTTCTTTTGTAGGTTCAAAATCCATGTCTCCTCTCTTGGCACTCCATTTAGGGGGAGTATCAACCAAGGGGGAGCATGCCTATCATTCCGCTTCGCTACTCTTCTTTTTGTTTCGACAAAAAGGGGGAGAATTTATATGAAACTTGCTCTATTATTTTAAACTTCCGCGTAGCTAACTCTTTGCAAAAACTAACTTTATAAGACTTAACACTAAATCTTATGACTTACTTTTAAATAAAGTTTATGTTTTGTCATCAACAAAAAGGGGGAGATTGTTAATACAAATATCGCCTAAAAACGTTATTTATATTTTACGATCTTTGCTAAGTTTTGTTAATAACAAAGCATGAACTTTAACTAAAAGTAAATTATCACTTTGAGTGTTTAAGTCTTGTTTAACTAATGTTTACATTTTCTTTTAAACTAAACATTGTTTTTTTATTTCTTGAATTAGAAAGTGTCTTGTCATATCATATTTATTTCTTTAAATAGAATTGTCACATCACACTTATGGCAAGTTTTGTCAATATGCATTTATGTGTTTGACTAACTTTGTAGTGACTTGCAAGTTTGGTGTTTGACTAGTGTAATGTGATGTGACATTGTTTGGTTGCTAGGATTTGTGAGACAAGACCTTGTTTGGTTTGAAGAGTTATTGCATAAACCTACTGCAGACCCGGCGGTACCCTGGGGTACACGGGCGGAACCCATTTAAGGGTTCCGCCTGATCCGCCGAGCACACAGTTTGTTGTGCTATAAATACCAAGCATAACTTGATTTTTGGCTAACCCTTTAGGACATATATTCACATACTCTCTCAACTAACTCAGTAACCTTTTGATTTGTGATTCTCTTATGTAGCAAGGGACTTCACAAGATCATTCAAGAAGTTACAAGATTCAACTCTAAAGTTGCAAGTCTTGGTAGCTTGGTCATGTATAAGCTTTGGTAGTTTATACTTCATGTGTGTCTTGTATGTAGAAGTTATAGGTTAGTATTTTAGGCCTCAAAATACAAAGAGTGTTGGGAGTTGTTGTACCTTAGTAAAAGAACTAACGGGAGTGGTTGTACCCTTGGTAAAGAACTCGACATCTAGCTTTGTGTCGGTAAAAGTATAAGCGACGTACGGGAGTGGTTGAACCCATGTAAAAGAACTCGACATTTAGCTTAGTGTCGGTAAAAGTGTAAGCGACGAATGGGAGTGGTTGTACCCTTGTAAAAGAACTCGACATCTAGCTTAGTGTCGGTAAAAGTTTAAGCGACGTTGTAAAGGTTTTCTCCGCCGGTGAAAGGAGCTTGTTGATTAGTGTTTATAACTCTCGAGTTGGAAACTCGGGGCGTGGATGTAGGGCAAGGAAAAAGAGTCCTTGTAGCCGAACCACGATAAACTATCGTGTTGTGGTTTGATTGTTTCTTTCTCTATCTTTGCTTATTATATGTTGTTGTTTAGTTAGAATTGTTGATCACATATAAAGCTTTTCAAAGAACCAAAACAAGTAATATTGTTCTTATATCTTTCAACATAAGTAAAGCTTTTCAAAGAACTAAACAAGCAAAGTTAGAATCATTACAAGTAAAGCTTTTCAAAGTATAAAACAAGTTAAGTTAGAATGGTTATCTACATGTAAAGTCTTTTCAAAGAATCAAACATATTAAGTTGTGTTTATATCTTTAACCAAATGTCATTTTCTCAAAGATTATTTAAGCAAATAAGAATCGAAAAAGCGGTAAACTATTCAACCCCCCTTCTAGTTTTCCACAAATTCATACCAGATTTCACAAAGGCGGAACAACCGCTATGGTTGCGTTAGTGTAAACGCCCCGCCAAAATACGGCTGCTCTCAGCCATTGATCAATAACCGATCTCACAAAGGCGGAACAACCGCTATGGTTGCGTTAGTGTAAACGCCCCGCCAAAAGACGGTTGCTCTCAAGCCATTCATCAATAACCGATTTCACAAAGCCAAAACAACCGGTATAGCTACGTTAGTGTAAACGGCGACAATTTCAGTAACATGACCTACAACCAAAAGAAACCGCAATAGCAGTTAACTATATAAAAAAAAAGGTCCATCTTATTTTCACTCAATCTATGCTAATAATACCAACTAAAACTTACTTGCTACCTCTTGTGAGTGAATAAAAAAACACTTTGTGCACTTAAAACCAATGCTAAACAATATATACCTAAACGAAAAAAAAAAATCAAAATACCTAATTCATTAAAAGACAGACATAGCTAAAACCTAATCTCAGTTTAGAATAAAAATCACAACTTTAACCATCTAATCTAAATTAACAAAATAATTTGAATAACAAAACCCATTATAAAAGGAAAAAAAATATCATAACAATATCTGAAACAAACTCCATTAGTCCATTACCTGTTGAAAGCGTAATGCCGCCAAACCCTATTCACCCAACAAAACACATGAACAATCGTAATCACACATTCGAGCCTGAAATTATACATAAAACAATCAATAAAAAATACAAATTTTTATAAAAAAAAAAAATCAGCCACAATTTAAAAAATAAGAACCCTAAATGTGCCTCACCCAAGAAAATATGAAGAATCCAGAAACACATGTATCTGAATTAGATGAACCTACCCAAAAGATGTGGGTGAAAAACGCGGATACACTGTAGCTATAACATATGGCCCAACAACAACCACACATGTAATAAAAAAAATACTTGTACTGTTCATAGCACTGTACACCCCCTCACAGTCCACTGTAGCTGCAACCGGGCTGATTATATCGGATCGGGCAAGCGTCTAACGGCGCCGGATTTCGGTTATCGGAGGTGAGGGTTTTGGATCCCCAAAGATAACGGAGAGTGTGAGTTAAGGTGAACAGCACTGGTTCTTTTATCTAACCCGTTTTTCTCTTATGGTTTGGTTATGGTTTTGGGTGGGTCGGTTTGGCAAACATTTTTGGCCCAACAGCCCACTCTTTAGTATATATCTATAATATAATATAATTTATATGTAATAAATATATACTTTGGCCTCAGCCAAGTTTAGTCCCTGATCATGCATTAATTTCATTTTCAGTCCTTGTGGCCTTTATTCACCATTCATGCGTACATATACATAAATATGTATTGAAACCTCAATTGATTTTAACACTTTTGGCCCCTCATCGTACTTCGTATTATTATTTTCAGTCCTCGTAGTAAATAAACCTCGTAGTAAATAAACTTAATATTAATTTGCCGCTTCATCCCCTTGACTTTAACTCCTACGCGCCCAAGTTATTAATTACGGCGTAAGTCAATGACAACTTACGCCGTAAGTCTTCTCAGTATATGATTATCCACATGTATATCCATCACTATGGCGTAACTAAATCCCAAGTTATGTCGTAACCTTCACTTTTGGTTACTACGGCGTAAACTCAAGAGTAGGTTACGGTCGTTAAACTCTCGTCAACTTTTTTCCATTTTTACGCCGTAACCTATTAATTGGTTACGGCATAACCTTCATAGCTCTTGAATACAACTAACTCTTTGGATATCTACGGTGTAACCTCAATAACCAAGCTACGCCGTAACTTTCTTGCTACTTAGAAAATTCCTTGGCCTTATGACCTTTTCTCGCATCTTTTCCGTTCCAACGCTTCAATTAACCTGAAATACAAATGTGATCGAATATGAACGAATTAAGTACCATATTAATATAAATGAGACAATAAATACGGGAATTTGATATATGAAATATCAGGCTAATTTGATGTTATCATTAGGATTGTGTTGATAGTACCATTTGGGAAGTAGCACCCTGTACTAGTTGGGTTGACGCCCACACCTCATGAGAAGATGAATACACTCCGCACAAGTTATAAGGTTAGGATGTATTGATAGTACCATTTTGGAAGTAGCACTCGGTACCATTAGGATTGTGTTGATAGTACCATTTGGGAATTAGCAACCTGTACTAGTTGGGTTGACACCCACACCTCATGAAAAAATGAATACACTCCGCACAAGTTATAAGGTTATGTTGTATTGATAGTACCATTTTGGAAGTAGCACTTTGTACTATTTGGGTTGGCACCCGCACCCTTGAGTTGGTGAATATTATCCGAGCGAGCTATACGTATATGTCATCATGATGATTAATTGTTGCGAAACGTGTGAACTTTATTTTGTGCTTGTTTATGCATTTCTTGCTCACTTTTGTCCCACACTACTCTAATCATAGCTCCATGGTTTTACTTTCAAACCTAGAAGCTCACCAACATTATGTTGACGTTTTCTATTACCATTTTCGGGTGATCATTATTAAGGTATTCGAAGGTACGCTTATTGGAGTCAGACTATTTGATAATTTGCTACCATGTTTTAAAGATAATAAGATTTCATAAGACACGTGTTGTACTTCAAAATATGCACAAAGATATGGTATTGTAAATTGTTTTGTTGAAGGGGCGTATGCAATATGTTTTGTGCCTGATTGCTTTTACACATGTGATGGGACGTAAGTTCCGCAAAAATGATAATGTTTCACAAAAAATATAACCTGTGTTCCTCAGTTTCTACCAGTGGCGGCAATTAGCATGTGCAAGTGGTGCAATCGCACAGGGCCCTTCGTTGTTAGGGGCCTCCAATTTAGTATACATCCATTAATATTTATAGTTTTATACATATCTAAGTATATAATGTTTTGAATTTTTAGTATCTGTTAAATATTATCAAGTTTGAATTTTTAGTGTGTTTGTGTAATATCAAAAAACTTTTTATTTTCAAAAATAGTTAAATTTTTCGTGTTTTATGAGGGTCTCATTTGTGATTTCGCATCGGGTCACCCAAATCAATGAGAGAGCCCTGGTTTCTCCATTTAGTAACAAAAACATGCAGTTTCTATGCTCAACCAAACTATACATTACATGTAGTAGTAACTTTTTAGAGGCCAAAAGTCTACCGTCTATACTTCTTAATAAACGCAAACCATATAAACACATAGACGAACCCACATAGGAGCCGGGTGTAGCACGGGCCACAGCCAATTTTAAGTCACGAAATGTAAATTTTTTTTATAAAATATGCCTTTTCTGGGCTAGTACAACACTAAATTTTACATAATAAATTCTTTATCGGACAACTTTAATATTCATGGTTATAAAAAAAAATTGTGCAACGCTCTCTCAAAAATCCTGAGTCCATCCCTGTATAGACAACCACCTGTGTAAACAAATGTTTCATATTTTTTTAATACTGATCACACCCACATTAATTATATAGGTAAGATTATATATAGTTTAGAAAATGTTATATTTAAAGAGTAGAGATTGGAGAAAAGCAAAGTATTTGATTCCATGGCCGGCTTACAACATTGCTTGCTCGTTGGTTTATACCTTGGCATCAACTTCAAGCCAACAACTGGTGAAATCTTTCTAACCTTTTTTGCTTTTACGTTTTTTATATGACGATTTAATTTTATACATGCATGCCAACTGTTTGATTAAATGCGTGAATGAAGAAAAAGGTTTTTATTTTTATTAATTGTTAGATGGATCAATTTTAGATGTTGTGGTGTTTGTGATTAGTAGTTTTTCTCATTTTTTGCCTAGGGTTTCGTGTTAAAATCTAAAAGGATTATTAAAAGAACAAACAGTTTACAATACCGATGGTCCTAAGAGCACTGGGTACCATTGGTGCCATGGCTTGGTGCCGTTTGATTTTTTTGCTGCCACGTCAACAAAAAGCTCAATGGCACCAGAAATTCCACGGCACCACAATTCAGGGGTATCCGTTGATACCAGAATTTCTGGTGCCGTCGGCCATTTTTTTTTATTATTATTTTTTTCTTTTACTTAAATTAAAATATACACAATATAAACTAAAATAAACTTCATTAATATTAAAAACAAACATTACATATAAAAAAAACACACACTACATTAAAAAAAAAATACAAACTAATTATTCAAGTTCCATAAATGCTCAACAAGGTCTTGTCGAAGGTTGTCGTGAACTTTTCGATCTCGAAGTTCTTTATTTTTTCCAATATGTAAATCACATCTTTCGATCCAAGTATCTGGCATGTTCGGGCGTGGATCGATGAATGTTTCTCTTAAATTCACTTCGAATCCTTCGTCTTCCAATATCATGTTGTGTAACATTATACAACAATACATGATTAGTTTCAAAGCGTTGACTTGAAAAGCACGTGTGGGTTGTCGTATAATCCCCCACGGACCTTCTAGGACTCCGAAAGCTCGTTCAATATCTTTTCTAGCACTTTCTTGAACCCTTTTGAAGTTCAATATCTTTTCCGACGTTGCAACACTATACGTTTTCACAAACACGGACCATGTTGGATAAATGCCATCGGCTAAATAGTAACCTTTTTTATATGTATGCCCGTTTACTTCAAACAGACATTCCGGAGCTAAACCGGCAAGTTCATCATCAAATATAGGGGAACCATATAACACATTAAGATCATTATTTGCCCCTGGAACCCCAAAATGTGCATGCCAAATCCATAATCTTTGATCCGCAACCGCTTCCAACATAAGAGTTGGGTATTTATGATCACGTCTTTTGAATTGAGCTTGTAAGGCCTTTGGACAATTTTTCCAATCCCAATGCATACAAACAATACTCCCGAGCATTCCAGGGAGTTTATGTTTTTCTTCATGCAATGCATATAGTTTTTTAATGTCATCTGAATTGGGCATTCTAAGATACTTTTCATTGTATAAAACATGTATGCATTTAGTAAAGTAATCTAAACATTGTCGTGGACAACGTTCACCAATTTGCAAGTACTCATCAAATACATCAGGTGCAGTGCCGTACGCCAATTGGCGTATGGCATATGTGCACTTCAAAATAGCACCAATACTTGCACGACTGGTAGCATCGTGACGTTGGTGAAAAAAACTAAAGTACTCGGGAAGAGGCTGAACATCATAAGTTAATATATCGTTGAGAATTTTATTAAAAAGTCTAGAGCTCATACGATACCTTCGTCTAAAAATATCTTCCGGATATTTAGGATCATTCTCGGCGTTGCCAAAATAGTCATCGAGTAAACGTTGTTCCGCCTTTTCTCGTTCACGAGGTATGTATGCCCTCGTTTTCTTTTCACCCGATCTCGATCCCTCGGGTTCTTCATACAAAGATACATATTGTTCATACGCCATGTAACTTTGAAGATATTGTTCTCGATTATTAAAAAAAACATCATACGGATCGAAATTAGGGTCGTTGAGAATTGTTTGGTTAGGATTGTTTGGATTAATGATTGAAAAAAGTAAAGATGTAATAGATTCGAGGTGTATTTTAAGTATGGAATAATAAAGGGTATTTATAAGGTTTTTTTTTTTTTTTTTTTTTTTTTTTTTTTTTTTTTTTGTTTAATTTGTTTAATTTTTTTTTTTAATTTGTTTATTTATTTATTTATTATTATTATTATTATTATTATTATTATTTTTTGAAAATCTGACAATAAACGGCTATATAGCCGTTGGTACCATTTATGTTTCCAAACACATCATGCAACGTTCATATCTCATGAAAAAAAATAATAATAAATAAATAAAATGGCCACGGCGCTGAGCCATCACCACGGCGCGGCCGATGGCGCGACCGGCGGTACGGTGCGCCGTCATCGTTTTTCAGCTGGTGGTGATGGCGCCAGCCACTAGCCAACCGTACCCCATCCTCTAAAAGGGTATGCATGTGGATACTTTGTGTCTCAAGTATGTCCGTCCATGGGTGTGATGAGAATCTTGAATTATCTGCTTGAATCGTGTTGAATTCACTTTCAAAATAAAGTATTTTATGTGTTCAAACGAAACCAATTTTAAGAGGAGTTGGTTGGCCAACAAACACACTTGTCGGCTATTTTGGCCAGTAAAACCGGTAGCTTCTTTTGGAGCACTGTTCCGCGTCTTGACTTTGTTAAAATCATATTAGCTCAAAGGAGTGTGTGCACTCTATAAATAGTGAAACTTACCAAACACTTCTTCAAATTTCAAAATTTTTGTTATTTCCTCTCCTGATTTCATAAACTTGTGACTAAAGGTTATCCATCGTAAACCACAATACCATATAGTATGAGATGCTTTTCTAAAAAAAATAAAGAGTAAAGATGGAGAAAAGCATATTATTTCCATGGCACAAGATTGCTTTGCTTGTTTGTTGGTTTATTCCTTGGAGCACTTTTAATATCATATGATCGAGCTCAACCAAATTATTATTTTATTTGTTAAGTGCACATTGGACTTTGATATACAACTACTTCCTTCATTGCGGGTTTGTAGCTATCCTCTTTTACAACTGGTGAGCTTTCTATAATCTGTTTTGCTTTTACATGTATTATATTATCACCAGATTTTACACACGCATGCCAACAACTGTTTGATAAATATGTCAATGAAGAAAATAGCTTTTATATATATTAATTGTCGCGGGTTCTACTTTAGATTCTGTTAGAAGGTTATATAAGCGGTTTTTATATGTTCAAATCAATTTGTTTGAAAAAGTTAGTTAGCCAAGTCGTTAGTTAAATTCAAAAGGCTAGATATTTTAGGCAAATGCAGCTATGGATATATTCATAATATTGCACTCACGATGATCCTATGTGGTTAAAAAGCCACCTTATAAGTTGTTCCTACCCTCTTAACTTGCTTTAACTGAATTTGTGTGACTGGATATAAGTAACAGAGATGGGTCCCAGATAAATTTTGGTTGTCCAGTAAACATTTACAGTACTTATTTGACCTGGCCTTTTGATGTAATTGCGTAAAAGGAGTAAGCAATCGCAGTGTCCAATTTTGATTGCCCAAAACAGATTTGAGTAATTACTGTTAAAAAGCTTTTATTTTATGCTCTTTTATTAGAAACCTTTTGTATAATAAAAGAAAAAATATTTTGGGAGGCAATTGAGAAAGAATAAAAATACGAGAACCGATTAGATTGCTCAATTTTGCCACGTCAGCAAAATTGAGCTTTATGATTCGCCAATCGAGTTGTTTGATATTGTAGTCTAATTTCGAGTAATCATTGTTGAATAGATTTTATTTTGGGTTGTTTTTATTAGGAATAAGGGCAAAAAAGGATTTGTTTATCCCAATTTCGAGTAATCATAGTTGATGACTTTCAAATTAGGAGTTTTTATAATAGCAATACTTTTTTTACATACTAAGGGACTAATCTTCATCATGCATCTTTATTTGATCTAATAGATGAAATTAATCACAAGAATTTAAAAAACCAACCTTTATCATATTTTTTCAAATATTAATATCTTTCAAACCGTTAATCGTTAAGCGAAAAAAAATATACCGTTACGACGTGCATTTAATTATCTTTCTATAGATAAGCACTTTGATATACTTTCGACCCAAAAAAAAAAAAAAAAAAAAAAAAAGTCGTTTTTTCATGTTTTTTTTCATTACCAAAAAAATCACATGTGATTTTTTTTGGAAAAAATAAATAAATAAATAAAAAACGAAAAATAAAAAATTTTGTCGAACGTATATCAAAGTGCCCATCTATATAAAGACAATTAAATGTTCGTCGCGATGGTGTAACTATTTTCGCTTAACGATTAACGGTTTATAATATATTTAAATTATAAAAAATAGGTAAAATAGGCCAAAGTGTATTTTGATACCTCAAACTTGATTAACCGGGTTTTTTACTACCCTAAATTTTTAATGGTGCGGTGTAGTACCTTGAACTTGTTAACTCATTTATAATTAGGCCTTGAGTCACTCACTTATTGTCACATGACTTAACTATCGTTAGTTTTTTAACGGAAGAAAACAAGAGTTAGGTTTTTACCAATTTGCTCATTCTCAATATATATAAGTGTTTCAGCTGTAGTATATAATGAATATGATTCAACAATAAGTCTAAATATACGCAATATAAAATAAACAAACTAGCCTTCTGTACCAAAACCAATCCAAACCACATGACCATATACGGTTAAAGTGACAAACCACAAGGCATGAAAGATTGATGAAACTAAATACAAATAAGTGAAAAATAACAAAAACTAAGGCTAAAAGACATCAAAGAAACAAGCCAGCCACATACTATTAGATTAATATTTACTATCTAAAACTTGAGTTGGCCCACCTTAGATAAATATCATTCATATAAAACAAAACCAACAGTACAATACTACTACTGATATGTGCAGATATAACAACAAACAAACCCACAAACCAAACATAGGATTGCAGGCTTGCACTATTGCTAAATTGTAATAATCTCAGTGACACTGTAATGCACACATACACTACAGCTCCGATATGCAAACATAGCAGCAAAACAAACCCACGGCCAAACAAAGGATTGGAGGCATACACCACTGGCAACCAGCGGCCAAATTTACAGCTTAAAACATATTCATCTTCGATCACGACATTTAACTGGATCAATAAGCCATTGTTGCCAATTTATAACACTTTTCTTTTCAAATCTTCTCACAATCCACTCGTTTAGAACTGATATGAATGGATACTTATTAACGCAAACGATATAGAACTGATATAATGGATACTTTTTAACAAAAACAATAATATTGAATAAGAGAGTGATAAGTTCAACCCGGCCAATCAGAAACAAAGAACCAAAGACCAATAACTCACAGCTCCACATGAACATAAGACAAAAACCAAACACTCCTAAACTAGAAAAGATCAGCTAAAACACCCCTAAACCAAACACCCCATAACTAAACCATGAACAAACATAATCTTAAGAAGTTCAAAATCATGCCCATCCAAATTAACCGTAAATGGGCCAAAAGAAATGACTCACATTTCTGTTCAAATGATATGGGTCAAAAAATGACACATAATGCAGTTTGAGATACAACCATGACAGATTTTAATAGTCCAAAATTAAAATTTCAACATACTGCTAGAATCAAAATCAATATCACAGCAGCTTATTTTCAGCAAAACAAAATAAAAAGGTTGCATATGTTATTTAATAAACTAGATTGCATCACGTATTCGAAACTTGAGAAGGCGTCTTCTTCATTGCAGCCTTCTTAGTCTTGGACTTCTTTGGTTGATACTTGCCACCATCGTCTACAGGGCATGTTTTGTAGTTATGACCAACTGAATTGCAAATACCACAATGAATGTCTCTTCCGTGACGGGAGAGCTTAGTCTTAGACTTCTTTGGCTCATTCTTTCTTTTCATTCTTGCTTTCCTTGGTCGGCCTGGCATTGCTTTTGGGAGAGGTGGAACCAATTCACCACGACCACTATTTGGCCAAAATTCTTCACTTCCAACAACTTGAATTGGATTATTGTAGGCAGCAATGAACTTATCCTTTGAATAACAAGCGTGTAGGTAATCAAAAGGATCTTTTCCTCTACTCCTGATGGCTGCAGTTGCATGAGAGCATGGGATACCAGAGAGCCCCCAAGCCCCACAAGTGCACGTCCTATTGCCAAGATGGACACAATGTTGAGTTGTTCCAAAATAAACTTGAAATCCGTCGTCACCATTCCATTTTATCTTCCATTTACATCCCGCTGAACAATTTTCATTCAGTACATCTCTAATATTTGGTCCACAATTAAGTCTCCATTTTTGTGCGAAACTAAGCCTCTTAATCCTTCTTTCCATGATATACTCTCTAAGATCCTCATTCATAGAAATTATAGGCTTACTTCTTGCACGTATAAGCACAAAATTCCATGCTTCTGTGCTATTATTACCCACTGAGTCACATTTTGAGTACCCCTTGAAATAAGCCCTACACCACTGCTTAATGTCTTTTTCTCTAAAGAATTTTTTGCACCATCATTAAATTTTCAATCTCATCTAACCTTTTCTGAAGTTGTGCCTCATTTGCACACTTAGCAACGGCATAGAAGGCCACTTTGAGTTGTTCACCACGAAAGTCGGAATACCAATTTGCATATATGTGACATGCACATAATCGATGCTTAGCTTTCGGAAAAATTGTTGCAACTGCGTTTAACAATCCCTGAAGCATAAGAAAGCTTATTTGTAAGAAAACATCAACTTTTTACGATTCCACTGCTACGGTATAAGGTAACGAATAATAATGCGATTGTATGGTTTGACCAGGCTACATAAACAAAGTTAAATTGAGACCTTGTCATACATTTTACCTGTTTTATAAACATTTTGTATAAGTAAAACATACTACAATTGACGAAAGACTAAGTTAAAGAATACCTTTTGCTTATCTGACATAAAAGTCCATTCATTTCCCTCTTGGGTTTTGATGTCAACTTTTAGACGTCTTAAAAACCATGTCCAAGAAGATTCTGACTCAATCTCAACAATTGCCCACGCTACTGGAAACATTTGGTTGTTTGGGTCTTTCCAACAGCTGTCAAGAGCATACCCTTCACCACGCCCTTTAGAAAACAACCATCAAGTCCTAAATATTTTCTGCATCCACTTAGAAACCCGTCACGAACAGCTGCCAAGCAAACATACATCCTCTTGAAGAAGGGAGGAACCCCCTGACCTATTTGCTCAACCTCAATGTCAACAGAACTCCCTGGATTTGTATCTACTAATGCTCTCGCATAGTCATTCAGTTTTTTATACTCATGTAGCACATCCTTTTCTAGTCGCTTAACTACTATTGCCTTAGCTCTCTTACATTGGCTTCTAGTCACTTCTAACTCCAACTGCGCTTTGATGGTGTCTTGAATGTAAGTGGGCTTAATATCTGGGTGAGCATAGATCATAGTCTCCCACACAGGGACGGAGCCAGAAAGAAATATGACCGGGTGCACAAATTTTTTTGAACCGTAATATAATAGAGTTAAAACGTGAGTTAAAATGAAGATTTCATTAAGACGATAAATAAATGAACATATTACCTTCTAATTAGTAATTCTACGATCTCCCTTAGCAAAATAACACTTACGTGCACCCTCATTTTTAATATTAATAAGTTCTTCTTTCTCTATAGCACACAAGTTAAAGCACCGTTAAAATAATCATCACCCATCCGATTTCGCAAATCAGTTTTAATGAGCTTCATTTAAAAAAAAAAAAAAACATCTTTCAACCATAGCGGTAGCAACATGCAAGACTAAAGCCAACTTCAATTAAGCACTACTTTTCATATATATTGTAACTACGACAATAATAAAAATGCCTCATGACAACACAATTGGAGTGCTATTCATATTCTAATATACTGTTGACTATCACTTAAACTTATTATCCCTATTTGTCTTAATAGAAATTGCATAGTTGTTCACTTATTTTTATTGTATTAAGCCCTTATTGATGATGATGGACTATACGGAACCAACAAATTAGTCAAGATTTCATAAAAAAAATCAAAACATGAAAACTTTAAAAGACATAATAAACAAATGAAAGGTATATGTTACGACTTACGAATCTGTTTCATCTTTGTGTGTGAGTTAAATTTTGGATTTTGTAAATTGTTAGGATGATGAATAAACTTGTTCCATTAATAAACCTATTTCAGCTTTGGGTTTTTGTGCTTTAATTTATTAAACTTGTTTTATCTTTGGGCGTTTACAAAATTTTATATTTAAAGTATACGAACTAAATAATACTAGAGACACATTTAATGCACCGGGTGCATTTAAGATACATTTAGGTAAAATCGATAATTTTTTAAAAAATTAACACTATATCGAAAAATTTCATGGGGTGCACGTGCACCCGCGGGCACCCCCTTGGCTCCGTCCCTGCTCCACAACTCCGCGATCCATTGTGCTTTGATATGTGAAATCGTGAAAACCTTTGAACAAGTGTGCATATCCTTCAATGTTTTCACCAAAAAATATTTTTTGCAATCATGAATTTCATCTGCAGCATAAACGAACCATTTACAATGTTCATCTATGCATTTTACTCTCACACGCTGCCGAGCATTTTTCTCAAACACATAGTCTCTTTTTTCTTGTACGGCATACTTTAACAAAGCTCTCTTAAACTGTGTATGATCAGTGAATGATTGACCAATGGAAAAACTTACTATCCGACAATTTTCGTTGTACCTAGGGAATCTCATAGGAGCTCTCCTCATTTGAGTCGTTCCGTCCTCTAATATCTCTTCATCTAAACTTTCAACATCGGAGTTGTCAAGATAGTTCTCTTCACTACCTTTAAAATTGTCGTTCTCTTCATTACCATGGTGTAGTTCTTTTTCAGGGATGTTGGCGGTAGATATTATTCTGTTTTGGTTCAACGCTTTATAGTGTTCTCTTACTGTGTCTATACCATCCGTCACCTCTGTATCTTGATTTGGACTAAGCGTCTCAGTTATTGTATCAAGTTCTGCTTCAAAATCTTCCTCATGATCCTCTTCTTCTTCTTCTTCTTCTTCTTCTTCTTCTTCTTCTTCTTCTTCTTCTTCTGTTGAAGAAGTTTCATCTTGCTCACCCACTTCATTGTCATCAACATTTTGTCTCAACCCCATACTCTGGTCAAAACTCATCTCTGTTGTGTAGTTGTAATCAACCATTCTTCACTATGCTCCACATATAACTCATCCACACCAGTTCTACTTGCACAAGAGAACATGTCATATAAGCTACCTTGATCATAGATAAGTTTCATCCCATTTGTAAGTGTCTTGAGTGGTTCTTTATAGTAAACACCATTCACATCACAATCTTTAAAACCTAAACTTCTCAACTCGGTAGTGAATGACCACAAACATACCCGATTCTTTTCTCTATCCATACTAACGTAATCATAATCTCTATATTCAGTTATTGGTCCCCTCACCAATACACCACCGTAATGTAGCTTAAATGTTACAATCATATCCTTCATCCTACAAAAGAGACCAATAAAATAACTGTTATTAACATTAAAAGGTTCAAAGAGGACACTACATCACTATTAAATCTATAAAACTCAGAATGTATACTTTTTTGAAAGGCAATACTGATCAGATCACAAAAACAAGCATCATATTGCGATGGAATCAACCAAATACACTACAAAGAATAACATGAGCATGTTATATTAAATAGATTAAAATCATACCTCTCTGCCATGCATCAATATATGACACGTACAAGTTAACTTGAGAAAAAGAAATTGCTAAAACCCTAATGCTCGTTATCTTTTGTTAACAAACTAATGATAGTTAAGTCACGTGACAACATGTGATCGAGTCAAGGCCCAATTATAAACGAGTTAACAAGTCCAAGGTACTACATCGCACCATTAAAAATTTAGGGTAGTAAAAAACCCGGTTAATCAAGTTTGAGGTATCAAAATACACTTTGGCCAATATTAAAATACATTTAATCTCAACAATTATTTTCTTTTTAGATGAATGGTGAGGATGAGTCCTTGTATGTAAAATAACTCTCCTCGTACCAGGAATATGTAAAACTTTTTGATTATGTAAGTGTAAATAATATACGTAAAGTTTTAGGTAAAAATTAATTAGGCTTTCATTATTAGGAATAAGGGTGATATGTATACCATTCCGATAATGTAAGGGTAGGTAATAGAGAGCTTGGGTAAACAATGACATCATCATATGCTAATAAACTGCCACACCCGCATATGTTTCTTTAAGAGGTCGACCGAGTCATTTTGCTAAGTACCATGCCTTGAACGTGTGACCTTTGCCTTTCATTCAATATTTGAAACCGGCAAAGACTAGCTAGGTACGTTGGCATATGTGATATCATCATGAATTCATAAGTTTTTTGCTTTATTATGGATACGACATACTAGTAATACCTACGGGTGGGCTCAGCAAGCAGGGAAGGATGCAGATATGGGCAAGGTCTAGCACGTGTCACACATGGATTTGTTTGACGAAATACATTTTTTTTTATTAAACTTGTGTGTTTTCATTTATTTAGGGGTAAATTGCAAAAATGCTCCTTAACGTTCAACGAAATTGCAAAAACGGGACCGAAACAAAAAGTAGCGCAAAAAAAAAGACACCAACGTTCCACATTTTTGCAAAATCGCCACCGAGAGGCCTTTTCCGTTAATTTTTCCGTTAAGTGCCACGTAGTTGAGGGTAGTATCGTCATTTCATGTCCTTTTTTATCTCCCGCCAACTTTCGGGGGACTATTTTTTTATGAAAAGGCCTCTCAATGGCTAATTTGCAAAGTTATTTTCAGGTTTCATATTAAATTGTCAACGTCTTCACACACACACACAAGCAGAAAAACACACACACACACCCGTAATCAAATAATTATCATTCCCTTTTCCAGTAACATGTCTCGCTGTCTTGATCTCGTGGTTGCTTGCAACTCGTTTGTCATATCGGAAATGATGCTAACCCATTACCGGCAAGAGGTTGAGGAGGACATGCACAAGAGTTGATGAGTAGGTGCCAAAAGCTGTCTAATATGCTCCGTCTTAGGGGGGGACCTGATTTTGGAGCTCCAAAACATAAGGGGCTCGAGAACTGCAAGGGCCAATGTGAACAAGCTTAGGAGGATTCAGTCAGCTGATATGAGAAAGATGAGGGGGTTGATGAGGATGCTTAGGCAAACAAACGACAGCATTGTTTCCAAGATTGAGTTTGCTGTGAGGCAAACTTACATGTGAAGGGGTTGGGTGCTGGATGCTGGGGGTGGGTTGTTCGGTATTCCTTTTTTTTTTTTTTTTTTTTTTATTATTATTATTATTATTATTATTATTATTATTATTATTATTATTATTATGTGCGAGGCCGTGTGGTGATTGATTTTGTGCCAGGCCGTATGGTGATCGATGCGGCAAAGCGTAAGCATGTCAAGTATAGGACTAAATGTGCGAATATGGGGTATGAGTTTATACCTTTCTCATTCTCCTCTCTAGGAGAACTTGAGACAGAGGCGGTGGCCTTACTTAAGCGGATCTAGAAGTTCTCTATTACTCAAGACATCGGGGCGCGTGCTGCATCTCATATCTTTAGTAGGATTAGTTTTGCTATTGCTAAAGGTGTGGGGGCTCAAATAGTTTCGAGGCTCCCCACTAAATTCTTGTAATTCTACTGTTTTGTTTCTAATAAAAGAGGTGTTTATTATTATTATTATTATTATTATTATTATTATTATTATTATTATTATTATTATTATTATTATTATTATTATTATTATGTCTCAGGAAAATGGAAGTTGTAACTGCAATCGTTGGTCCTGTTGTCAATCTCTTGACGGTTCATATTACGCAAAAGCTGAGATACCTCACTTCATACGCTGAACATGTTGAGCGCATGAAAAACAGAATGAAGGTTTTGGAAGATCTTAGTGCTGATATCGAACGCTTCAAGAGACAACATCCCAATATGCCTGCTCATGTGCCAGTGTGGTTGGAAGATGTTAAAAAGATCAAGGAAGATGTTGACAACATTCCAAGCAACAACATTGGATGCTTTAGTGTTAAAAAGAAGTTTCTAGCAGGAAGAAATGCATTTAGGCTTACCAAGGTTATCAAAGGTCTTATCAGCGATGGTTCTGGCATGATCTCTGATGACACCCTCTGGCGTGAAGCTGAAGGATGTCTTGGCAGAGTCGATTCCCAAAACCCGGCATCAACATCAGCATCAGGTGTGTTCGACTCAAGAGTAAAGGCATTCAATGATGCACTTAAGCTCCTTAAACAAGATGATGATCATACGGCTCGAGTGATAGCCTTGTGTGGAATGGGTGGTGTGGGGAAAACCACACTGATGAAACAACTGAAAGAGGCTGCAGAAGATAACAAGATGTTTCATTGGATCGTGGTTGTAACTGTTGGGAAAACTTCCAACTTGTTTGCCATTCAGAATGCCATAGCAGAGCACATAGGCAAATCTCTAACTAAATCTGATGAAAACCTCAAACCTCTAACTGAAACTGATGAAAAACTAAGGGCAGCTTATCTTTCTAAAAGATTTAAAGAACTCTTGAAGGATAGCAAAAAGATTCTGGTTATACTGGACGATGTGTGGGAGAAGATTAAACTTGAAGACATCGGATTAGCGAGTCCTTTGCCAAATGGGGTTAAGTTGTTGCTCACATCGAGGGATGTAAAAGTTTGCCGACAGATTGCAGATGATGCTGCTTTTGAAGTAGTTGAGGTTGTTGTCTTGAAGGAAATTGAAGCACAGGATTTCTTTTGTCAAAAAGCAGGGATTTCAGCCAAACATGATCATGATCTCTATAAGATAGGATGCGAAATTGTTAAAAAATGTGGTTGTTTGCCGCTTGCAATTGAACTCATTGCCGGAACTCTTAAATGTGAAATGAAATGGGTATGGGAGCATACACTCAATTGTTTGAGGATAAATGATCTTGGTGAGGAAGTGCAAGAAATTATTGAGATGAGCTACAAGAATTTAAAACAAGAGGATAAAGAGATTTTTCTGCTTTGTGGCTTGTTCCCCGAGGACTCTAATATCCCGATTGAAGATCTCACAAGATACGCATGGGGACTAGAACTTTTAAAACAAGTTTCTACTATGGGCACAGCTAGAAACAGCACTCAAACAAGTGTGAGCAATCTCAAAAATAAATATTTGTTGATGGATGGTGATAGTGATGAGTATGAGTGTGTGAAAATGCATGATCTTGTGCTTGCATTTGTGGTGGGTACTGTTTCTAAAGGTGGTGAGGAGGGATGTTGGATCATTCACCATGAAGATGATTTCTCAAATTCGAGTGAAGCTAATGATAAGAGCCAGTCTTGCAAGCAACTTTCGTTAACATGCAAGGGCATGTCTGAGTTTCCTGGTGAATTTCAGTTTCCAAACCTTTCACTTTTGAAACTTATGCACGGAGATGAGTCGCTAAGGCCTCAAGACTTTTATGCAACAATGAAAAAGCTTAAAGTTATAGCATTTGAGAGAATGGAGTATGCATTTGTTCCAACATCATTTCAGTGCTCCACCAACCTTCGAACTCTTTGTCTCCATAAATGCTCATTGACGTTTGATTTAGCTTGTATCGGAAATCTTTCGAATCTGGAAGTGCTTAGCTTTGCTAACTCTGGCATTACAACCATACCTTCCACATTCGGAAATTTGAAGAAGCTAAGAC
This sequence comes from Artemisia argyi, assembly GCA_030686995.1. Lineage (NCBI taxonomy): Eukaryota > Viridiplantae > Streptophyta > Magnoliopsida > Asterales > Asteraceae > Artemisia > Artemisia argyi. Next base: position 7,261,098 of record CM060687.1, read on the forward strand.
TACTGGATGTAACAGGTTGTTGCAATCTTGTTATAGATGACGGAGTCTTAAAAAGCTTAGTGAAGCTTGAAGAGCTTTATATGATACCTTATAATGAAAAAGCATGCTGCTTCACAGACAACAACAATAGTGAACTTGCAGAACGTTCAAAGAACCTTTGTGCATTAGAATTTGAATTTATTGGTAACAATGCGCATATGAAGAACGTGTCTTGCAAGAAACTTAAAAGATTCAAGCTCTCAGTGGGATGTTCTTTTACCGAAGTTAGAAACGCGATGGGCACAAGGCAAGCTGACAAACACTCATATGAAAACAGCTTGAAGCTGATCACCAACAGAGAAGAACTCGAGCTACTGGAATCTATGATCAATGAGCTGTTTAGGATAACGGATGCCCTTTATCTTCAAGTGAATGATATGAATACTCTGCCATACTCTTCGTTTTCCAATTTAAGACTTCTTGTAGTTTCAAAATGTGCAGAGTTGACTTACCTTTTCACACCGAGTGTTGCAACAAATTTGTCAAAGCTCGAGTATCTGGATATTTTTGGATGCCCTAATATGAAAGCAGTCATACATACCAAAGATATATTTGAGTTTTCGAAGTTAAAATATCTCAGTTTGGCTGACCTACCAAAGTTATCGCATTTCTGCAATAAAGTTGATGTAATTGGGTTGCCACGTCTCATGGAGTTGCGACTTGATGGCCTTCCGAATTATACAAGAATTTATCCCAATAGTGTATCATCTTCTGTGTCGAGTAATATTTCCCGCGTGCAATCTTTCTTTCACAAAGAGGTAAGTATGTGTTTTATACTAACAGTGGTTTGAAAAGAGAGGTTGAATATTTAATGGATTAAAATCTTAAATAATTTGCAGGATGCGACTCCAAAGCTGGAGAAGTTGTTAGTTTCTGATATGGAGAATTTGAAGTACATATGGCCTCCTCAGTTTGGTATTAGTAATCTTTGCCCATTGAGAGAGCTTACGGTCAAGGGTTGTGGTTCCATTGAAGTCTTGTTCAACATGGATTTTGGTGAAATCGAGCAACGACTTAGCAGCAGCTTGAGAAGCATTGAAGTGGAGAGATGTGATAGTCTTGTGAAGCTTTTTTCATGCAATCCATTTCCATTCCTGAATAATCTACAAGAGCTTAAAGTTGAAAGGTGTGATTCTGTTGAAGTAATATTCGACATCGACATGGGATGTGTTGGTGAAATGGATAAAGTTAGCAGCAGCAGCTTGAGAAGCATTCATTTGGAGAAATTAGGGAAGCTTAGAGAGGTGTGGAGGATAAAAGATGCTGGAAATAACTTGATTCATGGATTTGAAGCTGTTGAAAGCATACATATTTATCGTTGTCAGAGGTTTGAAAATTTAATCACACCTGCCACAACCACTTTTGATATGAGAGCACTCAAACAAGTTGAAATTTATAACTGCGGCAGAGAAAGAGAGAGAAAGAATGAATTGGTTGAGAAAGAGAAAGAGGTACAACTTAATAAATGATTTCCATTTTTGTTTTTATCCTTTTGTGACCTTTACTTGAATGTTATTTACTCTTTTTAAAATAAATAAAAAAATAATATTTGGTTTTTTATTATTTTTAAAATAAATAAATAGAAAACTAATACTCTTTTGATAGTGTTGCCAGCTATTTCTACGCTGTTTCTTCTTGAATAAATTATAATTTTAAAAAAAAAAAATTGTTTGCAGTTATATTCATATTTTCTCTCAATGGGAATTATTACTAAATTTATTGCATTTGTGGTTGTGATATGCAGATTTCTAAAATTGCATTCCCATTACCCACTTTTAATAACCTTCATGACCTTGTCTTGTGGCACAATGAAGATGTGGAGGTGGTTTTTGAGATAACGAGTCCAATTAGTAGAGAATCAGCTCACAATACCCAGCAACAACTGATCATACTCCCCAATCTTGAAAAATTGGATTTGTGTGCTTTGGAGAAGATGAGTCATGTGTGGAAGTGCAATTGGAATGAATTAATTCTTCAAAAACAACCATCACAGTCCTCATTCCACAACCTCACAACCATATATATGTACGAGTGCAACAACATCAAGTACTTGTTTTCACCTCTCATGGCGAAACTTCTTTCCAGCCTAAAGAAAATTGATATACAGAATTGTGATGCTATTGAAGAGGTGGTTTCAAACAGGTATGATATATCTTGTGATGGTATTGTAGATATTGTTTCAAACACAGATGATGAAGATGCGTCTATAAATTCCCACACAACCACCACTTTCTTCCCTAATTTAGACGAACTTCTCTTTTGGGGCCTCAAAAATTTCAAGTGTATTGGTGGTGGTGTCAACGGTATATCTAGTGACATTCATGACCAGCTTAAGGTATATTTCCTATATATTCAGTGATTAAAATAAAGGTTGGTTAATTTTGTTAATTACGGAGTATATATTTAATTTTTTTTTTCTTCAGTTACCTCAAGCTTCTTGGTCCTTATGCCAATACGCCAGAGAGATTACTATACTAGATTGTGATGCGTTGTCAAGTGTGATTCCATGGTATGCTGTAGGACAAATGCAAATTGATAAGAAGGTGATGCTCAAACTACCAAAACTAAAGATCTTGAATATTCATGGGTGCAACCTTTTGGAACATATATTCACATTTTCCACTCTTGAAAGCCTCACGCAACTAGAAAAGTTAGTGGTATCGGATTGCAAGGCAATGGAAGTCATTGTTACGGAAGAAAATGGTGAGCAGACAACTGCATCTGCTGAGGTGGTCTTTCCTCTTTTGAAGTCCCTTATACTAGTCGATCTACCAAACTTTGTGGGTTTCTTCTTGGGGAAGAATGAATTCAGATGGCCAGCATTGGAAAAGGTTGTGATCAGTGAATGCCCACAAATAACGGTGTTCACTTATGGTCAATCTACAGCTCCGGAGCTTAAGTTCATAAATACAAGCTTAGGCAAACATAGTCTAGAATGCGGCCTTAACTTTCATGTGACGACCACATCGCATCAGGTATTATTTTTATTTTAAATAAAAAATAAAAAAACCTTCCCATGTCAGTTTCTTTTCTAGTATTAGAGTCAATTAACCTTACTGATAACTGTAATCTTCATCAAAATTACAGCGTAATTATTGGATTGAAAGTAATATGATTAGCAAATATCAACGGTTTGGTTACAATCATGTAGAGCCTTTTGGCTTATTTTACTCGCGTATGAAGTGTTTTTTTTTTTTTTTTTTTCATTGAACAAACTGATGTACAATTATCTGTGACATAAGCTTGTGTTTTTTTACCTTGCAGGCCCGATTACCAGTTTATGAAAGTACAAGCTCATACAGCCAGTTTCCTTGGTCTTATCATAATTTGATCGAAGCGGATATGGATAATAACCCCAGTGGTGGACAGACTCTTTTTTCATCTGATGAAGTGTCACAACTGCAAATGCTTGAAACTGTTTATTTTGGAGACTGTGAGGACACTGAGCAGATATTTGATTTACAAACTGGAGCTGAAATTCCAAACTTGAGACAAGTGGTCTTGGAGGGGTTAGATAGTCTCAAGTATATATGGAAGAGCAAGCAGGGGATAGTCTTAAAGTTTCCGAACCTAACAAGACTGTTTATTAAAGATTGTGATAGTTTAGAATATGTATTTACATGTCCCATGGTTGGTAGTCTATTGCAACTCCAGGAACTAGATATAACTCACTGCTGGAGAATGAAGGTAATTGTGAAGGGAGAAGAAGAATCTGATTCCATAGTGAATGCTACTGTTGAGTTCCCTTGTCTAAAGTTCTTAAAACTTGAACATCTTTATTTTCTCGAGGGATTTTGCTTAGGAAAGGAAGCTTTTGAATTCCCATCATTGGATACCTTGGAAATTGATAGGTGTCCAAAAATGAGGGTTTTCACCAAGGGAGATTTGTATGCTCCAAAGCTACACGCAATTAGTAAAGGGGGTAGGAAGTATAATATCCAAAACAGGCTACTCAACTCTTTCTTTTAAACACCCGAGGGACTAAAACTGTAAAAGTTCTTGTTCTTACGCTTCACAACTCCTTCACTTTTGAATCAGGATCTTAGGCCAACCGCCACGGCTATGGGCACCGGAATGTACTCCGCCAGTTACCAATGATGTTCTCAGGCAAGTTGTTCAGTTTATGTTTGTATTTGCATAATGAACTCAATTTATATAGGATTAAAGGTAATTAGGAATTTTGAATTTATGTTATAGCCTGCTTGAGTTGTGTGCGTGTATTAGATTAATTGGTGTTACCTGAATGTTTTTATTTAGTTTAATTTGTGTGTAATGTGTCTTCATAAGAGAAGTTAAAGAGTAATGATGCGGTAAGTGCGATGTTTTTATTTGGTGTTGTTCATAAGCTATGCCTAAATTATTTACTTATGTGTTTGAAAGTAGTAGTAATTGTAAAATCTTGTTTTGATCATTGAATATCACTATTTGATAAAAGGGTGGAAAAGCGTGCCTTTACTCTTTTAGGGATAGTTTCTTGCTTTTAGAGTTGGAATGGAATAACCTTTCACTACTAGATATAGGAAACCTTTTCCTAGTACCAGATACAAGATAAACGAAACAGGGGAGGAGGGGACTTAACGAATTAAGTCGACTAAATGCAAAGAAAACGTGTAGTTAGCACCTGCTTTAGCGTCCTATATTATGGAATGTTCTGAACCAAACTCATCTACTGACTTGATTATACTCTCTAGTAAACTAGTGAATCAAGGTGTAAATTAACGAGATCAACATCAAAAGGAACAGTTGACTTCCTTATCTTAGAAATATTCCAATTATATTATTAGACTTGAAATGTTAAAGACGTATTTAAAGGTATAAATTTATGACAATGTCACAGTAATTGATGCTAAGAGATCAAATTGTAATTTTACTCGAGTTATAATATAGCTGTTTCCCCCAAAAATTTTGTATTGTCAAGAACCAGAATTAGGTTTCTACAAGAACTTAAAATTAAGCATGTCGGATATGCATCCAACTGCCTTTGACGGTTACCTTTTTTCGTGTCTCATATTTACAAAATGTGTGCTTTCGCATGAGCTTCAGAAGTTGCAACTGGTGGTCTTCTTAGTTCATAATGCTATGCCTAAATTCTTGGGAAGTTTGGGCATAAAAATTGGTTTTAGACAAGTAGATTCTATTACATTCTGTTGTTCCAAAGGAGTTTGAGAGAGGCAAGAAAGGGCCCAAACTGCAGTTATTGTCAACATTTGTCACAGTAACTAATTTAAAACATAATAGGTAAATGGGGGCATCCGCAGAACATGTGGGAAGAGTTACTAAAAGTATGGGATATGTGTGGTGTTTTCATTTTGTGTTTGTGTAAAATGGTTGTTTTGGTTGTGCAATCATGAGGCTGCTTGATGTTGCTATGTTTTCTCCATCATTTGTAGCTATATACGTTTGTGTTCTTTTGGATACTCGTAGATGCACGAATTCACAGCTTTTTGTCGAACGGCCGAAAGGGTCGTTGAATTGAATAAACTTTTGCTATGTACTTTGCTTGATTGCTTTTACACATGTCTGCTTCATAAACAAGTTTTGCATGATCTTTTCGGTGAGCTTATTCTGGGCTTCCGGCTGAAAAACGAATCATCCAGGCTCGAATTATAGCTTGTTACAAATATTTTAACTATTAAAATAGCACTGAGCTTGAACAATGACAGAAACCACTCTAAAGGATAGGTGTCTTGTAAACCAATGGCTATTTTGGTATAGACACATTTTTTATAACATCCTAAAACAGAATACAGCTATTTTGGAAATCCCTACAAAATATTCAGGCCGAGTGCTGAAAACCGTTAAAAATTTTGATACTCGAGTTGTTAGCTCCTCTACTCTCCAGTCCTGATAAATGTACAACTTCAATCCATTAACCCCGGAAAACAAAGTATATCATCATGCAATTAAATACAAACACAACCTAGACGTAAATACTTGTTGATTACACTGTTGTTGGTCATCCCGCATGAATATCGTCGAATCCAATTGCATCTTCACTTAATAACCGTATTTAAAAAATGGCATTATTATCAGAGATTCAGAGTAGCTTCAAAGTACAAATGCTATATAACAAACAGATACTTTGTATATAGAAATGCAAGAGTCAACTTCTGAGTATGTATATTATTTGATAAAAACCATTCCAAGTTTTGATCCCACAAATGCTATATAACAAACAGATGTACTTGTTTATATACTACAGCGAACGATGTGCATACATCTCTAGAATATTACTATGTTTTCTACCGCTAGTTTGTTATGGAGTTTGATTTATCATACTTCTGTTATTAGATAGGGCTGAGCATCGGGCCGGATCCCGATCCGACCCGACTAATCCCGATCCCGAAAGATGCCTAAATCATAAACCGAATACCGACCTGAAAGTGGCCGGTTTTTGGCCCGGCCCGTCCCGATCCGTCCTGAAAGGCCGAAAGTAGTCGGTTTTTGCTTGAATTTTGTCGGTTTTTGGCCCGTCCCGACCCGTCCCGAATCCCGAAAATGCTAAAAATCCATCCCGACTCCCGACCCGAGAAGCAATTATTCGGTTTTGGGATTATCGGTTTATGTCGGGACTCGGGTGGTTTTGCTCACCCCTAAGACTTCATTACAAACTTGTGTTGAAAATGAAAATAAAGTTCTTGGACTTTTTCTGGTATCTTTTGGCACTTGAAAAAATGGGTACTCCAAACTTTGTATTGAACACAAAAGCAAGTAAAAAGATACCATTCGAAAGATCCATGTATGTGACTGAGAATGAGGCGACATTGGTATAACAAGACGCTCGAGTCCTCTTATTTATAGATAATATATGAAGAGACAGAGGAACAACTTTTTCCTTCAAGATCACTAATCTGCTAATCCCAGAATCAAAATCAAACACTAGACTGAAACAAAGAACACAAACAAACACGCAAATATAACTGGAATAAAGCTCTCCAATTAACAAAGAAAATAAGCTCAAAACTTTGATGATTTCACACACTACCACAGGCTCGGTATGTTGTGTTTATATAGGTTATTAGAACCAGCTTTCTAATCCTACTACAATGCGTATTCTATAAGAGAATCCTAAACCGACTATAATTGTGATTGGACCCATAAGCTTGGCGTCTGCTACCCATGGGCTCGGGTCATAGTCAGACATTAGCCCAACATTCACCCCCCTAATTTCTGACTCGAGATAGAGAGATCTTCAACTCCGAGTAGCTCTTGCATCTCCTTGAACTTAATCCTTGCGAGAGCTTTCGTCAGAATATCAGCACGCTGCAAATCACCTCTTACAAATTCAACTTGTACTTGGCCTCTTTCAACACACTCTCGGATAAAATGATAACGTGTGTTTATATGCTTGCTTCTCCCGTGAAAGACTGGATTTTTCATAAGTGCAATAGCCGATTTGTTGTCAACAAATAAGACCACCACTCTTTCTTCCATTCCGGTTATTTCACTCAACAACCCACGTAACCATATCCCTTGACACGCGGCTGAAGTTGCAGCCATGAACTCAGCTTCATGTGAGCACCAAGTGATAGGTGATTTTCCTAGATAAAAAACGTGCCCTGTTGTGCTTCGACCATCATCTTGGTCCATAGCAAAACTACTATCACTAAACCCCACTAACTCCTTGGTTTTCTCTTGGTTATATCGCACTCCAAAATTCAAACTACCTTGGATATACCGTAGTATTTGTTTCACAGCCGCCATATGTGATTCTTTTGGTTCTTGCATATAACGACTAACCAAACCAACCGAATAAGATAAATCAGGTCGTGTGTGTAGTAAATACCTTAGACAACCAACTCGTCGTCTATACAGAGTTGCATCAACTGGTTTTCCTTCCTTGTCCATGCTTAACTTCATTCCAGGTTCTAATGGACATTGAGTAGGATTCGCTTCATGCATTCCAGCATCTTTTAAGATCTTCTTTGCATAGCTTACTTGACTTATTGAGATACTCGAATCCTCTTGCTTTACTTCAATGCCAAGATAATAGCTTAACTTTCCCAAGTCACTCATATCGAACCTATCTTTTATTTGTCTCTTAAATTCACCAATTTCGCCAAGCTTCGAACCGGTTACTAAGAGATCATCTCCTCTATCGGTCCTTAGGGTTATAACCTTCTTTCCCGACTTCTTCTCGACTAAAGCTTTGAACTTTTTGAAGTATTCAAATGCCTCTCCTTTTTCCTTCAATGTAAAAGTCCACATAAAGCGTGAGAAGTCATCAATAAGAACCGCCTTCTTGGTTTGTTTTCCTAACAAGCAAGATTCACACAACTTGTTCTCTTGATGAATTATTGGCAACTTTTCAACCATGCCCTTCCTTGCCATTAATTCCATTGTCTCGAAATTAATGTGTCCCATCCTAGCATGCCATAACCAAGCATCATCTTCCATCTTTGCTTTGAGACACACCGGACTTCCAACTTGGAGCTTTATTTTGTAAAGTCTATTACTTGTTCTAGGAACCTTCATTAGAAGCTTGCCATCTGAGTCACGCATAGTAAGAAGATTACCTTTCATACGAATGTCACATCCGTCTTCAGTAGCTTGCCCAAGACTAATTATGTTGCTTTTTAGCTTGGGTAGGTAATAGACTCCAGTGATCAATCGTTGCTCACCCGTTTTCCCTTCAATGATTATCGAACCCTTTCCTTTTATCTCGATGTAGGAGTTATCACCAAACTTCACTCTGCCGGAGATATTCTCATTCAACTCCGAAAAGTATTCTCGAATCCCCGTCATGTGATTACTTGCTCCATTATCCAAATACCAAGTGTCTTCCTCGTTTGGCTTAGTATTCAATTGGTTTGGGATAATCTTTTCTTCATTCAAGAAAACTTCTTGAACGCTCTTCATCATAAAAAGTGTCGGGTCATCGTCATCTTCCGCTTGCAAAAGGTTTGCTTCATTCTTTTCCTTTTGTTCACGGCGTTCGGGACAATTAGAAGCAAAGTGACCATATTCATCACATCTGAAGCATTGAATCTTTGAAAGGTCTCGGCTTTTGTTCTTCTTTTGATCCGTATTGCTCCCGGAGTTGTTTTGGTTGTGGTTATTAGCTTGACTACTACCTTGAGATTTGTTTTGAGAAGAAAAGTTTTGACCTTTACCGTTGCCACTAGAGAATTTCCTTCCTCGACCTTTCTCATCATATCTTTCAGCCCTTCCGAACATCAAATTGCCTTGATCTTCAAAAGTGGTGTCAACACCCTTCATTCTTCCTTCAAAAGCTTTCAACCTTCCAATTGCTTCTTGAAAAGACATAGTATTCAAGTCAGCAAATTGTTCTATTGAGGCAACAATTGCAACAAACTTATCCGGAACGGATGCAAGCAGCTTCTTAACAAGTTTCTTGTCTGCATAAACTGTTCCCAAGCTATTGACTTCAGTTACAATTTTGCCCAACCTAGCCGCAAAGTCATCGACTGATTCGTTGACTTTCATCTTTAAAGATTCGAATTCCGTCTCCAAGGTTTGCAACCTTGCTTCACGAACCCGATCAACACCCACATACCTGGTCTTTAAAGCTTCCCAGATTTCTTTGGCTGTGTTGAATTGTGAAACTTGAAAGACAAGTTCTTCTGGAATCGCCTGAAAAAGTAACGCCACTGCCATGTGATCTTGCTTATCAACGACTTGTGTTCCTTCCTTTGGTTCCAGTGCATCGAGTATTCCATGGACTCGGAATACCGCTTTAACTCTTATTGCCCAGATGTTATAATTTGTGGCTGTTAACATCGGACATTGAAGAGCAGTTTTAGAATGTTCGACAGGAGGTGGTTGACTTGATTCGCCTTGCACCATCCTTCTTGACCGTCTTTTGTAAGTTACAGGTGTAGTTTGTTTGACTTCCAGCCCTAGTAAACTTGTCAATTAATCCTTGCTAAGGAACCCTTTGAATCTTTTCTTGGCGCAAGCTTGGACAGAAAAAAAACTTCAAAGTAAACCCTAACTCTTGATGAATCGACACTGGTATAACAGGGTTATATGTTCGACTTCAGGCCCTAGGTAAACCAATCGACAGCCCTAGAACACCTTCTGCTTAGTCGACTTTTTATCCCTAACAGTTGATCGACTTCTGGGTTTTTTTTTTAATCCCTTCGAACCTGAGCTCGGATACCAATTCAAGATCACTAATCTGCTAATCCCAGAATCAAAATCAAACGCTAGACTGAAACAAAGAACACAAACAAACACGCAAATATAACTGGAATAAAGCTCTCCAATTAACAAAGAAAATAAGCTCAAAACTTTGATGATTTCACACACTACCACAGGCTCGGTATGTTGTGTTTATATAGGTTATTAGAACCAGCTTTCTAATCCTACTACAATGCGTATTCTATAAGAGAATCCTAAACCGACTATAATTGTGATTGGACCCATAAGCTTGGCGTCTGCTACCCATGGGCTCGGGTCATAGTCAGACATTAGCCCAACATTCCTAACAATGTAGAGCTTAATCAATCACAAGGTAACAGCTAATGTGTATTTATCAAAAAATGGATAGATTTGTCACCCACATGAGTCCTACTAAAAAAACTCATGAAACCCAAAGATTGCTAGCTTGTTGCGTTATCAAACAATACTTGGTGCAACATTCAAAATACATTTTATCCATACGGAAATTATAAGTTTTTAGGGCATTCTTACCTAATTTGGACTCTAACACAATGAATTTTGGTCGGTTTTGTAGTATGACTTGTGCGGGTGACACATCTATCCATCCGGATAATTTGATGATTCACTGTATTCATTAGTACTATACGTGCCAAATGAACGAACGAGTTATACATGTGGTAGGACATAATTGTCAGAGGCTCCTGATATCGTCTCTAGAAATGTAGGCAACGGGGAGGGCTCGAGTCACCAATGTTGTACAAAAGTTACCTCATTTCTTAGCCACATGGATTGCAATGGCATCCGGATCAGTTTAAATGGAGCTTTGTGCATGATTGAGTAGTACAATGGTAAGAATGTAAAGGACCAAACTCATATGTGCCCGATAAAGACCTTACATGGAGGGTCGCACCTTAAATCATTTCCACAACATGTCACTGCAGAATCAATATCGCGTTGTATGGTAGGGGTTGAATTAAGTTCTGCCCCCAGAGCGGTGAAACGTTTAGAGATTGATATGAATAACTGTGGCGAAATGGTTCCTCACAATACCATGGTTGGTGTTAATTTTCTGTTTTTCAAGTTATTATTGATGACATCATCACATTTCATAGGTGAAAAGGGATATAAAAAAACGAAGAATGTATATTTATCAAGTGTTTCAGTGTTTGGATAAATCGTATCAAGTGAAAAGGGATAAATCATTAGAAATGTAGGCAACAAAAAAGAGATAAAATCTCCAACGTTGTACCACTGTTGCTTCAGTTCTGAGTCATCTCAATTAGTTTGAATGGTACATTTTGCATGATTGAATTGTAGAATGGGAAGAGCTTAAATGACCAAATTCATATGTGCTCAATAAAGACCTTACATGAAGGGATATGCCTTAGTGACGGCTGCAATTGAACTCGGATATCATCTACGGAGTACAAATTTTATCACTAGTTCATATGGGTTTACTCTCGCTTTTTTCATTCCTTTAATGTTTGGTTGTAGCCAAGGAAACAATTGGTGATAATGCAACTCATGTTGTGTTTCTGGAATTACATGCCACAGCGTTAGTTAAGTGTCGTTGGTAATAATGCAAGGCAACTTTTCTTTGGGTCTAAATTTCAAATACAATAGTTGATTTGGATTTTGGAGGGAAAAACCAAGTAGAAAAATTCGATAAATTTGGAATAAAAAGCTGGTGAAGAAGGATCCAATGCTCTTTAATGTCTTTGAGACAGGATCATTACTAGCTTTGACAAAAGAAAAGTCTTCATGAGACCTTTTGGTAATAATAAAGAAAACAACAACATTATTATTAAAGAAACCAAAATCATGATCACACCAACTCACCCTCCAAAACATTTAAATTTCACACCAAAAGTAAAAAAGGTGGAACAAGATCATGCTTGGCACAAGACAAAGCAAGAAACATAACAGTTTCATCATTTTGCATAGCTTGTGTTTCTTTTCATTATTTATTTACTTTTGTACAAACAGTTTATGTTTCTAAAAACCAAAATTAATTTACCAAATTTGGTACATTACATAGAAGACCATCACAGAAGTGACATAATATCCTCACAAGAGATCTCAGGTTCAAACTTCACCACATACATATCTTAGAAGTAGCTATAGAAAGGGTCAAAAACGGTCAAGGACAAAGCCCGATTAAGCCACCTTCATTTGAGTTAAAGGCTCACGCTTCCTGAATAACCTCAATAGTCCTGACCTTATATGTTTACCCGATACGTTACATATGAAAATTGCAAAAGTACAATGTATGTCAAAGAACAATATTTCTTTTGAACTTAAGTTTGTTAGATGCATATGCTTTTAGCCTTTTTGTATGTCAAAGAACATAAATAACAGTCACAGAAAATAAACTATCTTTCTCATTTCATGACAACATCAGACATTACAACTTGTATCGACTCAAGACACCCAAATTACACTTGAAAAATTAGAAAGAAAGCGGAAAAGAACGAAAAAAAAGAAGCCATTTGGATCATGTAACCTAAAACCAATATACCTAGTCAGATCTAAAACACAAACTAGCAGACAAAGCACACGTGTGAACAACACTTCAAACCTGCTCCCGAAAATAGTGAATACATAGTTCGTGTTCTCAATTGAAGCTTGGCCGAGGTTGCACGAGACATGTTGATGTGTAAATAACACTCGCTTGCCAGAAATACGGCAAGGAAAAAAAAAGGATCAAAAGGGAGAAAAATATGAAATGTGAAATGAACACACTAGAAAAACATTGTAATAAATTTATGGTGAGAGGATAGACGGGGGCTAGCACTGGCGACCCCTACGGCAGCCAAGAGCACCGGCATTGGAGGTCATACTACCAACCATGCTAGATGATTTAGCACCCAAACTTGAGGCTCTAGCATAGCTAGCAGAGGCTCCAGCACCAGATGGGGTGAAATAAGCGCCGTTAAGAAGTAAGTCACCTTCTGATCTCCAGTTCCATCCATGCCATTTACCTGCAGCTGTATCCACCCTCTTTGTAACCTGTACACATAATCAAATTTCCATCTCAAAATCAACATCAAAAAGTATCGCTCGGAAACCTAAATAACTAAGTTTTCTTCTAAGTAGTACAAAACTGTTTTATTACGGAGTATTAATTTTTTCTTTTTTGATTATCAAGTGTACATTGGGGCATTGCCCTAGTGTCTATCACTCCCCCGCCGAAACGTCCAGTTTACCTGTCAAGGAAGGTTTTGAAGAATATGGAATAGGTGCCCAATGTCTTTAGTCGGCATCCATAAAGGATGCACGGGTTAGAGTTTTCTCACCAATTTAAATATCAAGTGTAAATAACTACATTATTTCCATAATGACATTCAAACACCAAAAAGTACACCAACCAAGTTATAAATATAGAGAGTCAAGTAGTATTAAAGTTACCTCTTTAGCAAAAGGATTGGCAGGGGCAAGATATCTGTTGCCTTGGCTGTTAATGGTGGGGCTTGCACTTCCACCAATAGCATACATCTCCCAGTGAGTGTAGTCATTGTTTACTACATGAAAATAACCATGTCTGCATCTGCAACATTTTACCAAAATTAAGTCAGATATGCACCTAATTTACATTGTACCAAAACAGTGAATTAAATTTCTAGTAATAAATGGATGTGTACCTTGGCATTCTCTGAATTAGACCTTTACCAAAGTGGTTATAAGCTATAGTCACTTGCATCATCTTGTCTCTTACATATGAGTCACTATGGCCCAACAACATCACCTGTTATCCCAGTGAGTGTTATCAATTGTATTAAAACTATTCATAATAAGTTCTTGCTTTAACGTAATCACGATCCATAATGGAGCCTTTTGTATGACAGCATGACGTAGGGTGCCTGTTCGTGGGTTAACAGGGTCGTCGTCTCTGGAATCAGTGACTACATAAAACCGACCGTCACGGCCTCCAATGGCATTTCGCCCAAACCCAATGCCACAGTCAGCAAGACGTTTGCGGTTATGCTGCCAGTTTTTGTCACACCTCCAGCAGTCATCAATAGGATTACCGGTCCCGCATGAGAAATATCCCAGTTTCCTCCTCTCGGTGTTATTCTCATGGTCCTGCACAACATCACATATTATTAGAATTTTCAGGTCCGGTCAAAATTGGTTTAAAAAAAATCTTTTTTTTGACAGGTAAACTTCCAACTTAGGTTTTACCACCCCCGAGACAGGGGCCCTAACCGCAACTTTGCCCAGACTATGTTGTCTTAACCGGGTCCACGCTGGCGCAAAGTGAGGCTCAGACGGTGTCGCGAGGAAACCGTACCGCCTCCACACAAGTTACCTTGCTGAAGTAACGGCCGGATGAAAACCCCGACGTTGCTCAGGTTCGAACCCCCAGCGACTAGGTCTAAGGGATTCTTACCATCATCGCAAATATCAACAGCGCATGTGGCCCGCTCCCATGTGAGAACTTCCCGGTTAGTCACCCAACCGGGCTGCTCCCACAGGAAACTCCTTAACGACATACCACCTTACCACTAGACCACATGGCTGTTGATGTTTAAAAAAAATCTAATGGGTCAAAACAGGTCGGGTCAAAACCGGTAAAATAAAAAATAAAAAATACTAGTTCAAACCTTGGGCCAGGTCAAAACGAGTAAAACAATTTACGGGTCGAAACTGATAAAAAAAACTCTATGGGTCAAAACGGCCTCGTCATGCCAAACTTGGTAATAATCTTACAAGTCAAAATGGACGAGTCAAGTCAAAAATCTTAAAACATTTACTGGTCGAAACGGGTGAGATCGGGCAAAATTTACTTCTAACTTATTTAAACCAATTTTAAAAGTATACGTACATGTCACTGTTGTCATATGTTTATGTACTAGTATCATTTAAGGATTTTGTCAAGAGTTTTAACCATATTTGCTTACGTGAGTACAAAAAACATTATTTGGTTTTGTCATTTTAACATATGGACTAAACAAATGAAGATTCACATGGGTGTGATAATGTGTCACATGGCTAAGGGTATCTTTGGCGGAAGTAACTATTGCTAGAATTGAAGATGGTACTGGAGCTGGTGCTGGAGATTGATATTATAAAAAGAGATTATTTTTATATGGTACATGAAGTAACCTATGATTTAAGAGATTTTATTTTATTTTTTATTTTTTTAATTTTTTTTATATAATCTCTTGTAGGTTATGTCTGTCAAACCAAGATTATTTTTTAAGTAGCTTATTTTTTTTTTTAAAAATAAACATAATCTCTCTATAATTTCATGTGCCAAACATGCCCTAAGATAAGCTTGTTCAGTACCAAGCTTTGTGGAAATTTGGTTCACTTAAAATACATTTATATCACATGTAAATATTTATGTAACATATCATAGGGAACTCGGGTATTATCTTATTTTGACGAATTACTTGGTATAAGTTCTAAAATAAATAAAACAGTTCATACGGCACTGTTAAGGTAAAATCTTGCGAGTATGTACTTCTTGTATAGGATCTTCGGATGAGCGTAGAGACCTGCACACAAGAAGCACACGTTAGGCTCGCCCCGGGAGTGTTCCCAGGACCCACCTCCGGTGTGAGAGTAAGTATGTATGATACGAAGGGTAAGGGAGTAGATGAGAGTAAATGCGATATGTGTGTGTTAGTTGTGTGACATAAATGAGGTGGGGGTATTTATACTACCTCACCTCACTACTTGCTCTACCTCGGGAAGGAGCAAACAGTGTTACGTTGTTCATAGTATGTAGGTGTCAGATCACGTGGGTGACACAATCCCTGAGAATCTGGGATGGCGGCGTGACCGTAATTAATGCTATTGTCCTTCGTGTAAAAGAGAACTCCTCGGACAATATGATAGTACTTTCTGACCTTCCGGTTTATGGCTAAGGATCCGAAGGGTTAGTTATCGGAGGACGTAGAATAGTCCGAAGGTTGTGCACCATTCGGACACATACGCCAACATGTCCCCCCCAGTATTGGAGTATTGGTTGTAGACCGATGGTTCAATACTTGATAGCCGGGGTGTTTTCGGCATAGCGGGCTTATTTTGGGCTCAAGGACTCACGTGGCCCATGGGCCGAATAAAATAAAATTATAAGCAGTGACAGCTGGATGCCACTAACCTCGTGTTTGTAGAAATCGGACGCTTCACGCTTCGCCACGTCATGGTGTACTGTTTGACATGACGTTCACGCTTCTCTAGGGTTTTCCCCTATAAATAGCGCCCTTGTGCTTTTCATTTTGCACTTGTCGCTTCGTTTATTCCATTTGCATACTATTATCGCCGGAGTGTTTTCACGTTGTTTTTATCGAGTTTTCACCGAGGTGCGTTACTTTTACTTTGTAGTTTTCTTTTCATATAATCATCCCTCTGTATTCTTTCCTTTCAATGGCTGTGAGTGAGTCTGCCGAGATGAATATTCCGGACGAAGGTCCTACAACCAGTAGGGCAAAACCGATAGGTAAGTTTGACATGCATGTTCATACTTCTAAACTATCCCAGCATACGTTAGATAAGTTCTGTACGGAATACGGTATTCCGATTGATTTACACCCCATGGTGCCTCCAGACGGGCTTACCATGAATGAATTGCCGGAGAGCAAAATAGGCATATATGTCCAGCAAATCAAGCTGGGAGGGGTTAGAATTCCCTTTTCTTCCTTTCTTCTAGCTGTGATAGGTTATTTTAGGGTACATATTTCCCAGCTTGTTCCGATAGGCCTGAATAGGGTTACTCTCTTCGAGGTTCGGTGCTATAGTCTAGACGTTGTGCCCACCGTCCCTCTCTTTAGGGTTTTCTATCGGTTATGTAAGCAGGGCCATTGGTTTTCTTTTGAAAGCCAAACTGGGAAGAGAGCGTTGAAGTGTTTTGACGAATTGTTAACGGGTTTGAAGTTTTGGAAAGATTTCTTCTTTCTCATAGACCGTAGGGCAATTCCATACGCTATGCCTTGGAGGCATAGGGACTCTAAGATATCAGACAGGTTACCGAAGGGTTATTCTTTGAGGGACGCCAGGAAAATTGCCGAGAAGACGATTCTTCTTCGGAAGACACCGTCTAGCCTTTTGTATGAATATGGACTTTGCAATGTTTTCCGGATTACTGGGCACAAATTGGTTATAAAGGATGCCGAGGGGCGTGGTAATAATTCATTTTTATTCTTACATATCTTTCCCCCTTTTCTTGACTTGTGCTTATTTGTCTACTCTTTTGCAGTTATAACAATGTCTGAGTATTTGGAGCTTCCGGACTTGGAGGGATCCGTTGTTAGCAAAGGAGATCCCTTACCCGAAGATTATGTTCGTCCCGACAAGACCACCAAACCCCTCTCGCCGGAGAAAAAGGTTCCTGCCAAAAGTAACTTACAAAAAGTGGTTGAAGTTGCTGATGATGATGTGGTTGCTGCTCGGGAAGAGAAGGAGAGGAAACAGAGGGAGAAGAATGTTGTGCCGAAGAGGAAAGTTGCTGATAATCCGAAGGGCGCCTCAAAATGTAGGAGGAAGGTGTTGGAAGAGGAGGTTGTTTCTTCTGGAGATAAGACCTTGGATGTCACTCCGTTGAATCAGGCCGAGCCACAGGCCAATGTGGAAGCCGGTAGGAAAGATCCTCCCATCCCCAAAGAGCAAAACATTCCACATGCTGCAGAGGGTCCAAAAGATGACTTGGCTGAAGGTGCCGGTCGCAATGATGAGGAGAATCTTGAGGGTTTTTCAGAACCCCCCTCCCCTGGTAAGTATATGTCCACTTGTTTGCTTTTATGCTTTCTTTTTCTCTTCTTCCTCCTTCCCCTCTTTTTTTTTACATGTTTGCCCTCTTCACAGATGGTTCTGCTCACACAGCTCATTCCAAGCGTCCTGCTTCCCGTTCCCCTGAGCCCTCAAGAACCTCTCCTCCCTTTCAACCCGGTATGTTCCTTCTACACTTGTCGAGTTATATGGGTCTATCCGTAGGGTATTATCTGTTCTTACTGTTTGTTTGTTTTTTTTTTTTATATTTTCAGGTAATTCTGATGGGACCGGAGGGTATTTCGTCCCTGGGTGGACCCTTCGAGATGATGTTCGCATGAACTCTTTTAGGGCATGCCGAGAGATGATGGACCATCTGGCCACCCCTGCCGAACGAGAGGCTGTTTTTGGGCTTACCAACAATCACCTAGTTCGTCAAGCTTACATCAACGTTGGTTCAGGAATCATCATTCAAGCTGAACTTTTGCGACGTTTCAGCCAACTGAACCGAGACTTCAGAGAGTTGACGGAGGTTCACAATGGGTGTGTTGATCAATCTGGTAAGCTGAAGGAGGTCGAGGAGGAGCGTGATGCCAAGATGAGAAACTTTGACCAGCTGTTCAAGGAGTTCAAGACCTTGGAGGATGAGGTAAGCGCCGCGTCCGCTCGCCAAGAGGGTTTGGTTGAACAGTTAGAAGAAATGGAGAAAGAGAAGAATGAATGGCACTCAACGGCCTCCTCCCAGGCTGCCAAGATCAGAGAACTTGAGAAGCAATTGGCCGATGAATCTGCAGAGGTGAATGAGCTGAAGGTGCAAGATAAAAACTTGACAGCCAAGCTTGCCCAGTCTGAAATGATTCGCCATAATACTGTGAAAGAACTTATTCTGGCCGTCTGCCGTCGACTTTTTCAGAGTCGTGAGTATAAGAAGAGTATGGGCCGAGTGTACAGCCTCTCTTATACCGCCGGCTTTATTGACGGCGTGAAAGCCGAGTTTGATGGTGGAGCTAAGGTGAATCGTAAGGAGGAGGATGTTGAAAGGGTTTTGAGCCAAGTGAAAAATCTTAACCGGGATGCACCGGCGACGTGGAAAGCCGAGTTCAACAAAATTTTTGATGCTGAGTATCCGTACGTGCAGAAGGTGGCTGGGTCTTACCGTCTGCCGTTGGGGGATTTAATGAACTTGCAGCCGGAGGGATACGTACCTCCCAAACCAAGCATTCAGGTTAAGGAGACTCCTATAGTGACTGTTGCTGAACCCTCCACTTTGAAAGAAGGGGATAAGAAAGTAAATGAGATTGCTTTCTTGTAATCATGTTTATTCGAACTATCTCTCGAACCTTTGTAATTTGACATACCGGACATCTGTGTCCGTGATGAAACATATTTTGCCTTGAATGCATGTATAGTTTTACTTTTTGCGTGTATTATCTTTTGCACTATTGACGAATGGCGTATTTTAACGCCCCATTTTTTGTTGGATAGAACCTTTTAAGCTACCTTGGCCGAATGGTGTATTATAACGACCCATTTTTGTGTTAGATAAAACGTTTTACACAATGCTGACACTACCGAATAGTGTAAATCTACCGACCGTTTTGATGTTGGTGTAAGATAATGAACCTATCGGTTTTAACTTAACGAGGTAGAATAACGAATCGTTGGATGGACGGTGTAAAGTAATGAACCGTTTGATTTTAATGAGACTTAACTACAACGGTGTAAAATAACGAACCGTTTGACTGATGGTGTAAAGTAACCACCCGTTTGATTTGACGGTGTATAATAGCGAACCGCTTGATGTTAATATAGCTTAACCATAACGGTGTAAAATAAAGACCCGTTTGGTTTAAACATAATTTAATCACAACGGTGTAAGATAACGAACCGTTTGATTTCGACTTATTTTAACCACAACGGTGTAAGATAATGAACCGTTTGGTTTTAACATAATTTAATCACAACGGTGTAAGATAACGAACCGTTTGGTTTTAACATAATTTAATCACAACGGTGTAAGATAACGAACCGTTTGATTTCGACTTATTTTAACCACAACGGTGTAAGATAACGAACCGTTTGGTTTTAACATAATTTAATCACAACGGTGTAAGATAACGAACCGTTTGGTTTTAACATAATTTAATCACAACGGTGTAAGATAACGAACCGTTTGACTGATATATTTTAACCACAACGGTGTAAGATAACGACCCGTTTGTTTTAAACATAATTTAATCACAACGGTGTAAGATAACGAACCGTTTGATTTCGACTTATTTTAACCACAACGGTGTAAGATAACGAACCGTTTGGTTTTAACATAATTTAATCACAACAGTGTAAGATAACGAACCGTTTGACTGATATATTTTAACCACAACGGTGTAAGATAACGACCCGTTTGTTTTAAACATAATTTAATCACAATGGTGTAAGATAACGAACCGTTTGATTTCGACTTATTTTAACCACAACGGTGTAAGATAACGAACCGTTTGGTTTTAACATAATTTAATCACAACAGTGTAAGATAACGAACCGTTTGGTTTTAACATAATTTAATCACAACGGTGTAAGATAACGAACCGTTTGATTTCGACTTATTTTAACCACAACGGTGTAAGATAACGAACCGTTTGGTTTTAACATAATTTAATCACAACGGTGTAAGATAACGAACCGTTTGGTTTTAACATAATTTAATCACAACGGTGTAAGATAACGAACCGTTTGACTGATATATTTTAACCACAACAGTGTAAGATAACGACCCGTTTGTTTTAAACATAATTTAATCACAACGGTGTAAGATAACGAACCGTTTGATTTCAACTTATTTTAACCACAACGGTGTAAGATAACGAACCGTTTGGTTTTAACATAATTTAATCACAACGGTGTAAGATAACGAACCGTTTGACTGATATATTTTAACCACAACGGTGTAAGATAACGACCCATTTGTTTTAAACATAATTTAATCACAACGGTGTAAGATAACGAACCGTTTGATTTTGACTTATTTTAACCACAACGGTGTAAGATAACGAACCGTTTGGTTTTAACATAATTTAATCACAACGGTGTAAGATAACGAACCGTTTGACTGATATATTTTAACCACAACGGTGTAAGATAACGACCCGTTTATTTTAAACATAATTTAATCACAACGGTGTAAGATAACGACCCGTTTGACGGAAACAAACATATTAGATGGACGGGGGAAATTTCTTCTCCAGATATTGGAGAAGTATAGATTACTACTAAAGCCAAGCTGTTATATTATACATTCATCGGAAACAATTCCGGAGGTTAATAGCGTGCCACGTTCGGGGGACACTTTGGCCCTCCGTTGTTTCAAGTTTGTATGACCCATTGTGATATGCTTCTACTACTCGATAAGGGCCTTCCCAATTCGGGCCTAGCTTTCCCTGGCTTTCTACTCTACTGGCTTCGTTCCTCCTGTAGACAAAATCGCCCACTTTGAATGAGACCGGACGGACCCTCTGGTTGTAATATTGCTCAACTTTCGCCTTGTACTTGGCTTCCCGAATCGCTGCCATTTCCCTCCTTTCCTGTAGCAAGTCTAGGTTCAGACGTTGCTCTTCTTCATTGTCGTCCGGGTAAAACATCATAGTACGGTGTGTGGGCATCCCAATTTCGGCCGGTATCACGGCTTCACTTCCGTATGAGAGGCTGAATGGCGTTTCACCGTTGCTTGTTTTCAAAGAGGTTCTGTAAGCCCACAAGATATTGGGTAGCTCATCGACCCATCCGGCCTTTGCCCTGCCTAGCCTTGTCTTTATACCGTGCATGAGGCTTCCGTTGGCTCTTTCGACTAAACCATTTGCTTGAGGATGTGCCACGGCCGTGTTTATTTGTTTGATCTTCAGCTTTGCACACCAGCTTTTGAAAGGATCGTTCACGAAATTTGTGCCGTTGTCCGTGACTATGATAGCTGGGAGTCCGAACCGACAGACTATGTTGTCCCAGACGAACTTCTTAACCTCCTTACCCGTCGTCTTTGCTAAGGGTTTTGCTTCAATCCACTTAGTGAAGTAATCTATTGCCACAATTACAAACTTCACTTTCCCAGGGGCTTCTGTTAGTGGACCCAGTATATCCATCCCCCATTCATAGAAGGGCCATGGAGCCATGATGGAAGTCAATGTAGTTTTAGGCAACTTCGGTACCGGGGAGTGAATTTGGCAAGAGTCGCATTTGTTTATTTCTTCACGAGCGTCTTTGTGCATGGTTGGCCAGTAGTATCCCTGACGGATGAGCTTCGCCACAACCGCTCTTGGACCGGAGTGCATACCACAAGCACCCTCGTGAACCTCTCGGATGATATAATTTGCTTGTAGGGGTCCTACACAATGTGCCATCGGGCCTAGGTATGTCTTCTTGAGCAGCACGTCCCCCTCCATGATGTAGTGAGGGACTTTCATCTGAAGAGTTCTTGCTTCGTTAGGGTCTTCTGGCCAGATTCCGTTTTGCAAACATCTGACGATTGGTGTCATCCAATTGTCGCTCTCTTATTCCACAATGGCTTTAACTTCTTCTTCCGACGTAGAAGGCTTCTCCAGTACTTCGACTAAAACTTCTTTGGTGAGATGGTTGAAAGCTACGGACGCTAGCTTGCTTAAAACATCAGCCTTTTGATTCTGCGATCTCGGGATATTACAGATTCTAAACTTTTTGAACAGTCCGATGTGCTCTCTTGTTTTTGCTAAATACCGTATCATACTTTCTTTGGATGCCACAAATTCTCCGTTTATTTGGCTTGCCACTAACTTGGAATCCACTCTGACATCCAGAGATTCAACATTCATTTTTCTCGCTATTCGTAGGCCGGCGAGAAGCGCTTCGTATTCTGCTTCATTATTGGTGCTTCTGAAGTTTAGACGGAGAGCGTAGGTGTGTTCTACCCGGTCAGGACCGATTAGGACTAGCCCTGCCCCTGAACCTTTCGTGCTTGATGCTCCGTCCGTATACAAAATCCATTCATCTGAGCTTGACACATCACATATTTCTTTTGTTAGTGGTCTACCGTTCTTTCCCTTAAGGTCAACTGATATTTCCGAGATGAAATCAGCAAGCACTTGCCCCTTAACAGAGCTCTTCGGAATGTACGTTATGTCGTATGCCCCTAACTCCACGGCATATTTCGTCAGTCTCCCTGATGCTTCAGCTTTATTTAAAATCTATTTTATGGGCTGATCGGTTATGACTCTGATTGGGTGTGCTTCGAAATATCTCCTCAGTCGCCTAGATGCATGCAGGAGTGACAAAGCCAACTTTTTGATAGGCAAATAATTCCTTTCGGCTTCCTGCAGCGTCCGACTGACATAATGAATCGGTAATTGTCTTCCAACCCTTTCAGTTAAAAGAACGGCACTTATCGCTTGACGGGAAGCCGCTAAGTAAATATATAGGATTTCTTTTGGCTTAGGGGTGGTTAGTAATGGGAGCTTCAAGATTAATTGCTTCAGTAGTTGGAACGCTTCTTCTGCCGCCTCCGTCCATTTGTATTCATCCTTATTTTCTTTTGTGATGTTTTTCAGAGTCTCAAAGAATGGGAGAGATTTTTCTGCGGATCTGGCTAGAAAACGGTTCAAAGCTGCTAATTTTCCACTTAGGCTTTGCATTTCCTTCCAAGTGGACGGAGATTTCATCTCAGCAATCGCCGTGGTTTTCCTTGGGTTAGCTCTGATCCCCTCGGACGTTACGATGTAGCCTAGGAACTTCCCTTCTTCCACACCGAAGGAACATTTTTTCGGATTTAGCTTCATGTTTATTTGCCGGAGATTATAAAAGGTTTCAGAGATGTCCGCCAACATTTCTTTCTCAGTTTTGCTTTTGACCACCATGTCATCTACATAAGCCTCCAAATTTCTTCCTATTTGACTTTGGAAAGCTGAGTCTACTAACCGTTGGTAAGTTGCTCCAGAATTCTTGAGACCGAAGGGCATCTTGGTATAGCAGTACGTACCTTGCTCTGTGTAAAACGCTGTTTTCTCTTCATCTTCTTCGGCCATCTGAACTTGGTGGTATCCTTTGTAGGCGTCTAGAAAACATTTGTATCTGTAGCCTACCACCGACTCTATCTTCCAATCGATCTCCGGTAATGGGTAATAATCTTTCGGACACGAGGAGTTGAGGTTTTTGAAGTCGATGCACATTCTCCAACTTCCGTCACACTTCTTTACTAGGACCGGATTGGAGATCCACGTCGGGTATTTAACGGGTCTGACAATTCCTGCTCTCAACCATTCCTCCACTTCCTTCATTACCACCTGGTTTTTTTCTGAAGAGAGGCTTCGTTTCTTTTGTGCTACTGGTGTGTCCGCCACATTAACATTTAGCCGATGCTTTATCAACCATCTAGGGACTCCCGTCATGTCCGACGGCCGCCACGCAAACACATCTTTGTTTTTTCATAATAGTTCAATAAGGTTTTTGCGACCTTCTATTGAGAAGTTCTTTCCGATAGTTACCAACTCTTCCGGATAAGCAGGGTTAACCAAGACTTCTTCGGTTATTGTTGTTATGTCCCCATCGTCTTTTATTTCATGAAGTTCTTCGGATTGAGATTCCTCACTTATTTGCTTTTCCTCTAACCTTCGACACTCGGATATTATTGACGGACGAGTCCTTAAAGTTGCTATTCCCTTGGGAGTGGGGAACTTGATCATTGAGTGAATGGTGGATGGTACGGCCCTTATTTCCTTCAGTCCTGTTCTTCCCAAGATCACATTGTACGGCGAGGGGGAGTTAACTACACAGAAACTCATCATTGTTCTTCGGTACATGCCATGGTCGCCGAAGCATACCTCTAACTCGATCTTCCCCAAAGGTTTGCTTGTCTCTCCGGAGAAACCCACGAGGGAAGTGGTGGTTTCTTTGAGCCTGTTCTTGATGTCATTGCTGAGGTTGTTGAAACAGTGTTCATACATAACATTCACTGCTGACCCTTCGTCTACATATATCCGTCGAACAAGATACCCACTGATGTCCCCCTCGATGATGAGGGGCTCATCGGACAGATCCTTCGCCATGATAGGAGGGAAAGTAATTGGGGCTTTCATCCATACTTCTTCATGGTCATAACTTCTTCGTTTCATTACTCCGGAACATCTTATCATGTTGATCACTTTGTTTTTTCCTCTGTCGAAGTTTCTTGCCGGCTCTCTATCTCCCCCGGTATCTCTCTATTTCCATTCTTTTAATAAGTGATCGAGTCTACCGGATTCCAGTGCCACTTCTAGTTGCTTCTTCAACTCCCGACAATGGTTGGTCAAATGGCCAGCTTCTTTATGATACTCACAGAACTTACCCATGTTTTCACGCGAGGGTTTACCGCCCGTGGGTCTAGGAGCCGGTAGGTTCAGATGACGTTCTGTAGCTAGGATCTCCCTTGGGGGTTTTGTGAGTGCGTTCAGACTGGGACGCCGTGGTCCTTCCCTGAAGGCTTCCACCGGTCTACGATCTGAACGATAATAATCGTTACGGTTCAAGTCCTTTCTAAGGGCCACATATGGGTGATACGTATCTTTGTGACGAGGTTCGTTCTTCCTTTCATTCCGGTATTTGTCATCTTTGAAACCTCTCCTTCTGTTTGCCTCAAACCCTTCCCCCCGAGGTAACTCTGTGCTCCGGTATGCGTCTTCGGCCCGGATAAAATCATCCACCCTTGCAAACATTTCTGTTACCGTGCGAGGCACTCTGTCCGAAAATTTCTTTGCCAAAGTTGGACACCTATGAGCATTCATGAAAGCCGAAATACGCATGATTTCCGGCACACCGCTGATGTAGCTGGCTTCGTCGGTCCATCTTTCCTTAAAGTCCGCCAACGACTCGTGGGCTCTCCTGACAATCTTGGTAATTTCCGTCGGATCTTTTGTACATTTCCTCCGAAGGGCAAATCGGGTGGAAAACTGCTCTCTTAACTCATTCCAGCTGTTGATGCTACCGGGCTCTAACCGCTCGAACCACCCTCCAGCTGCTCCATCCAAGGTCTGTTGAAACATTAGACACCAAGTGGGCATTGGCCATTGCCCTTGGTTTGCTGCTCCAGTGAACCGGGTGAGATGATCGTTCGGATCAGTAGATCCATCATAAAACTTCATGTTTAAAGGCATTGTATATTTCTCTCCAGCAAATTCCACGATCCGGCTAGTAAATGGTGACCGTGATGCCTCTTTGAACGGTTTGCTTAAATCTTCGTTCACTTCAACTACCTTTTCCCTTCGGACGTCATTTCCCTCATCCCCGAAATCCAAACGTATCGGCCTGAGCATATTTTCTCCCAGAGCGTTATGCTTCCTAATCAGTTCGGTCAGGGATGTCATTTGTCCAAGAATTAACTCTTGAAGGTTTGGGGAATCGTTCAATGGGTTGTTTGTGTTGTCTGGGTTGGTGTTTACTCCACTCCCTCCGGCTGATGAAAGTGGGGTATGGAAGGGTGGGGGAGGAGGACCAGTCATCTTTCTCAGGTAGAATGAATAACGGGTCCCACGGATGGCGCCAATTTGTTAAGGTAAAATCTTGCGAGTATGTACTTCTTGTATAGGATCTTCGGATGAGCGTAGAGACCTGCACACAAGAAGCACACGTTAGGCTCGCCTCGGGAGTGTTCCTAGGACCCACCTCCGGTGTGAGAGTAAGTATGTATGATACGAAGGGTAAGGGAGTAGATGAGAGTAAATGCGATATGTGTGTGTTAGTTGTGTGACATAAATGAGGTGGGGGTATTTATACTACCTCACCTCACTACCTGCTCTATCTCGGGAAGGAGCAAACAGTGTTACGCTGTTCATAGTAGGTAGGTGTCAGATCACGTGGGTGACACAATCCCTGAGAATCTGGGATGGCGGCGTGACCGTAATTAATGCTATTGTCCTTCGTGTAAAAGAGAACTCCTCGGACAATATGATAGTACTTTCTGACCTTCCGGTTTATGGCTAAGGATCCGAAGGGTTAGTTACCGGAGGACGTAGAATAGTCCGAAGGCTGTGCACCATTCGGACACATACGCCAACAGGCACTTAATAGAGTAATATCAAGTGATCTTTAATTGTCTCTTATTTGAGGACTAAACCAGTGCTACTAAGTTCTTGATCAATCCGTTTGTCTATCTTTTCCTTCATATTATCCGTGAAGTAATTCTCCCAATCCCCTTCCTTTGCCTTTATAAAAAAATAAAATAAAAAAATAATAAAAAATTCGGTTTTCTACCACGTATAATCCTTTACAAGTAAATTCCCACTTTTATTCACTTCTAGTTTGCTCAGATTTTCAAAACTACACAATTTTATCATTTTTTCAACCATTCCTGCGTTCGTTTCTTGGATCGAAAAAGGATACCCAATGAACTCGGGCAAGCCTCTTCACATTGTTTATAAGTTTCCATCTTCAAATCTTCATATTTCAAGAAAAGTATGGTATCCGGCTTTTCCAAGCAATTGCTTTCCAATATCAAGAAAATATGGAGTAATATATTTACCGGGTCTTTCCAATATCAAGTCTTCACATTGCTTTTTGACCTTTTACCCAAAAATAGTGCATCTTCAATAGCTAACTTTTAAGGAAATTGTAATGGGAAACTATGACATCTTTAACTTTTAAGGAAATTGTAATGAAGGGTAAGGAATGTGTGTGGACATGAGTGAGAAACAGGAGTTGTCGACTTCGATTAGGTCAAGGGTTTTCTCTAGCATAGGGAGACAGTTATCTGGCAAGGTTGTGAGCAAGGGAATAGTGGATTCATTAAACTTATCACGGGTTACTATTGTTGGTTTTATAGACGATAAAATAATAGTCGTGTGTTAGGATCGAACTCGAGATCACGGGATTGCACACTTTACGTATGAAAAGTAAATGTATAATAATTATATATAAATGTTATATTAATTATTAGAGTATAAACACGTATTAATCGTTAACGTTTAAACGGAAATGGATAACGATTATTAGACGACTAAAAGGGAAGGACTAGAGATGAAATTTGGAACAACATGAAGGACCCGAAAGCCCCATCATGGGATGATGGGCCGATCGGCCTAAAGGGTGCCAAACCCTTTGGGTGTCTTTTGCTCCAAGATTTCCAAGCCTATATAAACACACAAGTTTTCTCATTCTTTTTACAACTTGAAAACCTAACTTGTGTGTTTTCTTCTCTTCTCTTCTCTAGCATTTTTCGACAAGCCCCATTAAGTGAAGGTAGTCGAGACTTGTTATTCTAAGCGTGTGTTGTGCTCATCTTACTTGCATAACGTTTGCTTGAAGTAGTATGTGTGTACAAGATCGTGAAGCAAGCATATTATTGCTTGTCTCTTGGATTGTTCACATAAACCATATATTGGGGAATTGGTTCCAGAAGATTGCTTTGATTCTTGTTCGGGCTAGAATCATTAAGGTACGTTTATTATTTATTATTTATGTTTCGTATTAATTAATTACATATTATGGTCTTGTTATAATTGCTTCCGCTATATGCTTACTTGATGTGTTTTGGTTTATTTATGATTGTCATGTTATTATAATTCCAACAGTGGCATCACGAGCCGTTGTAATATGTAATTAATTATCGAAACTAGCATAAAAATTGAATTTTGATTCGTTAATTACATGTTTTTTTAGGGTTTTGATTCCTAACCCTAATTTCTTTTAATTAGGTCCATTGACCTTTTAGGTTTTAGGGTTTTGGTTTTGTTTTAATATGATTTGAAACCCTAGGATGTCATGTAATTGTTTATGCATTTTAGTAAACGACCTTGGTGCAATGTGTTAATTGTTAAGCTAATCCATGAAAAGTGCATATTTGCATGGATTTTATTATATGATTATTTAAATTGTTTAAATATATGAACATGTAAATTTATTAATAGATGTCGAATTGGGGAAGACTCGAATATTAAGTAATCAATTATGTGCTATATGGTATTAATTTAGTTTTGGCTTACGCAATCGATTTATCGATGTATGTGGCTCTTTTTCCTAGAAGAAGAAAGCCTTAATTGAATAAATACATTATACACCTAGTTTGATTATTAATAGGACTATTGAATAAGATTTGCATGTGGCTACATGTTTTATACATATTTAATTGTTATGATTATGTATATGTTTATTTGGTTGTTTTATTTTATTATTACATTACTTCTTTTGTTTATTTTATGTTAGACATGTTTATAAACGAAAAGGGTAATTTTGAATAGAAAATAATACGGGCTAAATAAATGGCGAAATTGTTTTGTTTTTAAGAGTTTAAATTTTAAAGGAATGGTTGATTGATGTTTTTGTACGTAATGGTTAAATAGGCTCGACCGAAGTTTACACACTACAAGATGGGTATAAGGATGGCAACGCATTAAATTGTGGCCTTAGATAGACAACATTCATGTCTTAACGCTCGTTTGTGTGTAAATTAGACTTACCGAACAACCATTACATGTACATTGTCATCTTAAGGGTGAATTCACCACAATTCCATAATGATTATCCGAAACACTAAGCCTTAGGGCTTATGCAAAAGTACGATATAGTGGACGATAATTGTTGGTAATTCTTTAATTGGTGAACCCGATACCTCAATCAAAACTTTGCTATTTTACTCTTATTAATTGGTAATTAAAATTGTTTTGTAAAACCAATGTTATAAAGTTGTATGCATGCTTCTTTATACATTAATTTTGATCACATGTCAAAATTTATACCCTTATTAAATTGAGTTAAATGCCATCTAATTAAGAACACTTGAAATTGTGGTTTACGTCATGTGAGAGCTTGGCTAGATTGCAATGGAGAGGTAAATTTCATAAATTCATTGCTAGCAGATCAACTGATGTGATGGATTTATGAGTTTGCAGTTTTTAAGTTAGACGACTTAAATTGAGTAGGAAGTGAGATCTTGGACTCAAGGCATTAAGATGGGGATTAAACATGCTTACAATACAAATGTTTTGTGATTGTAAATCCCATAAATCTAGGAATTGGACAAATGTTATGCCAATTATTGTACGGCAAGTTACCTCATATTATACTTTCATTACTAGCAGATCAACTGATGTGATGAATCTATGTTTATGTAGGATCCTAGTTTTCAAGATTATTCTATGGATATGATTTACTTGGGTATTTTATTTTCTTGAAAAATTGTATTATCAAAAATACTAATGTTTTGAACTTTCTTTATCTGTAGAAATGGCTCAAACTGATAGCACCAACTTTCGTTCTGCGTTCAAGACTTTCTTTGTACGAGGAAAATTGACTGGCTCAGAAAATTTCAATGACTGGTATCGTTCACTCAGGATTGTCTTGCGAGTGACTGATCAACTTGAGATTTTGAAAACGCCTTGTCCTGCTGAACCTGAAGGTACTGAAGCTACTGAGGCTGCCAAGGCTGAATGGAAAGTATCTTGTAAGGAACATGTTGATGTGGCCGCAATGATGTTAGGGGCTTTGTCACCACCTCTTCAAAGGCAGTTTGAAGAGTACTTCCCCATGAACATGATTGATGAAGTCAAGAAACTATATGAGAAACCATCAAATGTAGAGGTTTATGATTTGATGGAGGCTCTACATGGTTGTAAGCAGGGTGCTGGTGAACCTGTAAGTGCTCATGTGTTGAAAATGAAGAGCTTCATGGATCAACTACAAACACTTGGGAAACCCTATGACAATGATATGGCTGTGAACTTAATCAATAGATCCCTTGATAAGGAATTTAGTGGTTTTGTGAGGAACTTTAATATGCATTGCGTGGGGAAGACTGTAAGTGAATTGCACGCACTGCTCATTGATTATGAGAAAGGTACACCACAAAAGGCTCCTACGCCCCAAGTTCTTGCGATTCATGGGGGTAGAATTAACAAGCCTAATGCGAACAAGAAGAAGGGTAAGGGTAAGGCTAAGGCTAAAGGTAAGGCTGATAAGAATAAGCAAGTTATGGCTTATCAACCTCATCAACCCTTGAACAACCCTCCTAAGAAGGATAATCCGAAGAAGGATCAAGGATGTCATTACTGCCATGTGATGGGACACTGGAGGAGGAATTGTCCTCTTTATCTCGATGACTTGCGAAATAATAAGGTGAAAAAGACTGGGCACGTGGGCGCCAGTTCTTCAGGTAACTTATTTGTTATTGAATTATTTACTTTATCTCATAAATTAAATTCCTGGGTATATGATACTGGATGTGGTGTTAACATTTGTAATACACTGCAGGGGTTTAGAGAGGAAAGGAGGCTATCTTATGGGGAGCAATTTCTGCAAGTGGGCAATGGAGCACAAGCAGTGGTTGAAGCCATAGGAATGTTTAATTTATGTTTACCTTCGGGTTTAGTACTTTGTTTAAAAAATTGTCATTATACACCTTCTATTGTTAGAGGTGTTGTTTCCTTTTCATGTTTGTTGGATCTTGGTTTTACTCATACTATTGATGGCAATAAAATTTCTGTTTCTTTAAATGGTGTATTTTATTTTAATGCTGTTGCTGTGAATGGTGTGTTTGAAATTGATATGAATAATTGTATGTACAATAATAATAATTCAATGTATAGCATTAGTAAGAGAATGAAGTATGACTTGAATTCTTCTTACCTTTGGCATTGTAGACTTGCCCATATAGGCAAGGCTCGCATGCAAAAGCTGCAACAAGAAGGGCTTTTGGAAAATATCAATGATGAGTCATTTGATAAATGCGAGTCTTGTATTTCTGGGAAGATGACGAAGAAACCTTTTCATAGCAATATGGAAAGAGCTTCAGATCTACTTGGTTTAATACATACTGATGTGTGTGGACCACTTAGACATGTGTCAAGGAAAGGTGCTGTCTACTTCTTAACTTTTACAGATGATTTCAGCCGTTATGGTTATGTTTATTTACTTAAACATAAACATGAGGTGTTTGAAACATTTAAAGTTTTCAAAGCAGAAGTAGAGTTGCAATTGGGAAAGAAGATTAAAGCTCTTCGTTCTGATCGAGGTGGTGAATACCTTAGTCAAGATTTTAAAGATTTCCTAACTGAGAATGGAATTGTCCAGAATCTCACATCTCCATATACTCCACAACAAAATGG
Source organism: Artemisia argyi (assembly GCA_030686995.1). Taxonomy (NCBI): domain Eukaryota; kingdom Viridiplantae; phylum Streptophyta; class Magnoliopsida; order Asterales; family Asteraceae; genus Artemisia; species Artemisia argyi. Next base: position 7,293,062 of record CM060687.1, read on the forward strand.
TGTATCTGAGAGAAGGAATCGTACATTGTTGGACATGGTTCGATCAATGTATAATCTTACTAATCTTCCTTTATCTTTTTGGGATTATGCTCTTGAATCAGCTGTTCGTATTTTGAATATGGTTCCCACAAAGAAGGTTGATAAGACACCGTATGAGATATGGACTGGAAAAGCTCCGAACTTGTCTTATTTAAAGATCTGGGGTTGTGAGGCGTATGTTAAACGTGACTCACCAGATAAACTCCAACAAAGATCTGTTAAGTGCATTTTTGTAGGATACCCAAAGGAAACAATGGGTTACTATTTTTACTATCCACCTGAGAACAAAGTATTTGTTGCTAGGTATGGTGATTTTCTTGAAAGTGATTTTGTACTTCAAGAAGTCAGTGGGAGAGTATATGATCTAGAATATGATCTAGATAATGCATTGCCTTCAGAAAACACTAGCACACTTCCTGTAGAACCGGAAAGTCTGGGTCCTCCACCGGAAGTTGAAGTAGTTCCCATTCACAGATCTTCAAGACCTGTGAAAGCTCCTGACCGTCTATGTCTTAATGTAGAGGTTGATGAGCATATACTAGGGGATCTTAATGAACCTACTAGTTATAGAGCTGCCATTAGTAGTCCTGAAAAGGTTAAATGGAAAGCTGCTATGGATGGGGAAATACAATCCATGCATGACAATGAAGTCTGGGAAGAAGTTGACTTACCTCCTGGTGCCAAGGTAGTTGGGAGTAAGTGGCTCTTCAAGATTAAGACTGACATGGATGGAAATGCACATACCTATAAAGCTCGTCTGGTTGCTAAAGGTTTTACTCAAACTTTTGGAATTGATTACGAGGAGACCTTTTCTCCTGTAGCAGACATAAAAGCTATTAGGATTCTCATAGCTATAGCAGCGTACTATGACTACGAGATATGGCAAATGGATGTGAAAACCGCTTTCTTAAATGGTCATCTAGATGAAGACATCTATATGGCACAACCAGAAGGGTTTGAAAATCCAGAGTTTCCAAATCGTGAATGCAAACTTCAAAGATCCATTTATGGATTGAAGCAAGCATCACGACAATGGAACAAGAGATTTGATGCTGAAATCAAAAAGTTTGGATTTACTCAGAATCTTGATGAGCCATGTGTGTATCACAAAGCTAGTGGGAGTGATAATGTAATTTTCCTAATTTTATATGTTGATGACATATTGATCATGGGAAAAGACATTCCAAGTTTGCAAAAAGTTAAGGCATATCTTGGAAAGTGTTTTTCTATGAAAGATTTAGGAGAAGCTGCATACATTCTGGGAATCAAAATCTATAGAGATAGATCGAGGCGGTTAATTGGATTAAGTCAAAGTGCTTACATTGACAAAGTATTGAAACGGTTCAATATGCAAAATTCCAAGAAAGGAAATTTGCCGATGGAAGTAAAACATGGCTTATGTAATGAGTGTTGTGCTTCAACACCTGCTGAGGTGGCTCGCATGAGTAAAGTTCCTTATGCTTCGGCTGTGGGATCTATTATGTATGCGGTAAAATGCACAAGGCCAGATGTGGCGTTTGCTCAAAATATCACCAGTCAATTTCAACAGAATCCAGGTGAAAAACATTGGATTGCTGTTAAGCATATTCTTAAGTATTTGAGAAATACAAAAGATATGTTTTTGGTATATGGTGAAGAACCAGCTGCAGAACTTGATGTTACAGGTTTCTGTGATGCGTCCTTTCAAAGTAATAAAGATGATTCGAAGTCTCAGACGGGTTATGTCTTTGTTATCAATGGAGGAGCAGTAGACTGGAAGAGCAAGAAGCAGAGTACAATTGCGATGTCTGCAACAGAGTCTGAATACATTGCTGCTTCAGAAGCTGCTATGGAGGCTGTTTGGATTAGGAAATTCATTTCAGGGCTTGGTGTTATGCCTTCAATTGAATTACCTATTAATATGTATTGTGACAATTCTGCTGCAATCATATTTGCCAATGAACCTGGAGTCATGAGAGGCACCAGACATTTTCTACGGAAGTATCACTTTGTTCGAGAAAAGGTTAACGACGGTGAAATAAATCTGCTGAAAGTTCACACAGATGATAACTTAGCTGATCCATTCACTAAGGCTTTGGCGAAAGAAAAGCTTTATGATTTAGCCAAGGGCATTGGGCTTAAATTAGCTAGTAGTTTCATGCATAACTGTGATTAGTATTTGGATAAAGGATATTGTAAACAATTATTATTTAATGAAATAAAGTATTTTGGTATGTTTATTTCTATTGTTAATTATTGTTGTCCTATTTTGTATGTTTTAATCCATGAATAAATGTTATTCTAAATTGTCTATTGTCAGTTAATGATATGGGAATATTATTAAATTAAGACAAATCTGAAGGTTGGTATAATATACTTAAAGTATATTGATGCGTAGTCATGCCATGTCAGATGATATTCGATGATACTGAATATAGGACTTATCCCAACTATATGATGTTACTTTATGGATCTTGTCATTAAGTAAATCATAAGAAGTTATCCCCAGACTTGAGATACAAGATAACGGTCATAGATGTAGTACATTTTTGTTGAGCAACTTAACGCTATACGTAACTGGTAGTCATAAGGGTTGTTTTCGGAAGTGTTACAAAGTTTATGTGTTTTGCTTGTAGTCAATAAAGAATTTGTTCCTTCAAATTAATTTTGGAGTTTAATACTGCTGGGCCCCTCGTAGGGTTTTCAAGGTGTATGCGTGGCCGCGCCCAAAGTCTTTCCTGAAATGTTCAGAAGATTTGGTAATCTTATAAATCACTAACAACGATAAACAGAATGGTTAAATAAGGAATGGCCTAGATCCATATCCTTATTAACGTGGTATTAGTAACAAAGGGATAATAATAATGAGAAATCATTAAAAGGTTTTCCAGGAACCTTACTCGGTTTGTACTAGAGGCATCGGCGTGTTGCAAGATGCTAACCGATGTGATCACACTATTATGATATGTCTAAGTGGGAGCTGTGGGTTTTATAGACGATAAAATAATAGTCGTGTGTTAGGATCGAACTCGAGATCACGGGATTGCACACTTTACGTATGAAAAGTAAATGTATAATAATTATATATAAATGTTATATTAATTATTAGAGTATAAACACGTATTAATCACGTTTAAATGGAAATGGATAACGATTATTAGACGAATAAAAGGGAAGGACTAGAGATGAAATTTGGAACAACATGAAGGACCCGAAAGCCCCATCATGGGATGATGGGCCGATCGGCCTAAAGGGTGCCAAACCCTTTGGGTGTCTTTTGCTCCAAGATTTCCAAGCCTATATAAACACACAAGTTTTCTCATTCTTTTTACAACTTGAAAACCTAACTTGTGTGTTTTCTTCTCTTCTCTTCTCTAGCATTTTTCGACAAGCCCCATTAAGTGAAGGTAGTCGAGACTTGTTATTCTAAGCGTGTGTTGTGCTCATCTTACTTGCATAACGTTTGCTTGAAGTAGTACGTGTGTACAAGATCGTGAAGCAATCATATTATTGCTTGTCTCTTGGATTGTTCACATAAACCTTATATTGGGGAATTGGTTCCGGAAGATTGCTTTGATTCTTGTTCGAGCTAGAATCATTAAGGTACGTTTATTATTTATTATTTATGTTTCGTATTAATTAATTACATATTATGGTCTTGTTATAATTGCTTCCGCTATATGCTTACTTGATGTGTTTTGGTTTATTTATGATTGTCATGTTATTATAATTCCAACAACTATTGCAAAAGCCAATGCCTTTAGCCAAGTTGTACCCGTTTTCGTGCAACTGCATAGTAATACATCAGTTGGTCGAGCCTTGAAGCTTTGCTGAGCCAAAATTATTTCTTCAATGTACTTTTGAATGCTCCAAAAACCTTCATACTTGTAGAAGGTGCCTTTGCACCAACTAAGAGTGTGTTTAGGAAGTGTTTTGAAGGTCTCTTCCATGATGAAAATGAAGTTATTGGAGTTTTCTTTCTTTTTCTTTTCTTCTTTATATAAGGTCATAAGCTACACCTGCCCTCAATTTATAGATTTTTCAATACCCATTTACCACTCCCACCTACCTCCTCTCTCTTGAAGGGACGGAGCCAGGGGTTCCCGCGGGTGCCAGTACACCCCATGGATTTTTTAAATGTAGTGTTAATTTTTGAAAAAAACACCGATTTTTCCTACAGTTATCTTAAATGCACCCGGTCCATCGAAATATATTTCTAGTATTAATGTTCAATTTTTTTGTGCACCCGGTTATATTTAGTCGTGGTTCCGTCCCTGTAGACAATCAAATTCATGTATGTATGACCGAATAGTAGTAATTATACTAATCAATTCAAGTTGATAGATTTGACAAGTTAAAGGAACACGTTGTATATGAACAAATAATCCATTTGCAAGACATAAACTAAAATGGGTTTGGTTATCCACACCCTCCAAAAATGATACTACCACCCTTGACATTTTTTTATTACTTTTTATTTTAATTATAACACTGTGAAATAAAAATAATGGAACAGAGTTTTACAAGTCCAAAGTTGGAAAACATAAAACACACGGAGCATAAAACCATAAAAATTGTCGAAAAAAATACGAAACATAAAATATAAAGTTCGAAAAAAAAAACATAAAAAACTGTTTTATCATATCAATAAAACAAGTATATAGTGGGTGCGGGGTACCAATTAAAATACCATTACATTTTTATACTGGCCGTCTTCACTCAGTTTATGCCTTAGGAATTAAAAATGAAAGATGCTTTGTTTGTATTAAAAATGAAACGCTCATATATTAAAATGAAAGAGCATTTCAATTTATGCTTCGGGAATTAAAAATGAAAGATGCTCTGTACTCGTCAAACAAAACAAAAAAATTACAGAAGTTTGGTTATATTCGTATGGGAGAGAGGGAATGTAACACCCCCAATTCATGGATGCAGCGGAATTCAAACTGGTTGTTACTCGACGGCACAATAGTCACAATAATAGAAAACGAACTTTAATTGAGTCGTTTTAAAAGATTTATAATTCAAATTATATAAATATCAGAGATTACAAAATGAGGTCCCAGATGGTTCCATGTTTACAATGTATACTAAATGAGTTTTTGAGTAATAATAAAATTTATAGCCCTCTTTAGTATCCGTGCCCTTCCGTGCCATCCTTGATCGTCATGAACCTGAAATACATGCTTGAGAGGTCAACACAAAGGTTGAGTGATATTCATAGAGTTTGTTTTATGTTTGAACACAATATATTGGTAGTGTGAGTTATAGACTCATACCAATGTTTGGAAAACAAAGATGGGCCACGTTGTTATACGTCCGGAACAGTTATTATCAAATACTAAGCTTATGACACCAAAACGTTAACGGGTACCAATATCAATCGGCGGAGTTATCCCGGTAGGTACTTTGCCGTCATACCTAATGTCTCAAATATTAATGCATTTGTTTGAACTTAGTCAATACAAATGGGATTCGTCAATCCCAATAGGCCTATTCACAATATTTGCGCTCACTATTGCTAGTGATTAAATGGTTCATAATAAGGGATCTCGGTTTAGCAAGGCTGGTACTTAGTGATAATAAAACAATCAGGCAAGCATACAATTTAAAAACATTGTGCTCGGTTAAAAAAAATAGCATGTATTCCCCCAAGGGTTTGTAAAACAATTAAGTAATGTAAAGTGGGGCTATGAACTCACCTTGAGTTGGATGATGTATAATGAGAATGATGGATATGTCGTAAGAACTTCTACGAGCAACCTAGAATAATTGTTGTAACTTAGGTTTGGAATAATGTCTAAGGAAACATAAACATGCCAATATATGTCTTGCACTTAGTCCATGATGTGGTATGATGTATAGTGTAAGTCTTTGAAAGAAAAGATTCATGAAACATGTATGTTTTATATATCGTTTACTACCGTTCGGGCCGACATAATTCAGAAGTCATGTTAGTAAGCGTTCGAGGAGCCAGGACACTTTAACTCGTAAATCAACAACTCATCTCGACGGCTTACATAATGAACTCCTCACATGAGGCTCCCTACTATTGTAGTAGTTGATAAAATATATAAATATAAGTTTTGATCCGAAAAGTTACATGTCCGATATTTGAATAAACTTAGGAAAGTGTATTTTTACATGAAGATTGTTATTAGGGGAAGTTTCATAAGTCTTGTATGACCATTTTTCTTTGTAATATCTCATGGTTCCTTTAAGTGAAGTAGATCCAAATTGCTTGTTCAAGTTATCGCCAATTTCTTGTTCCATGTTTTCGCCTAAGTAAGTTTGTATGGTCATTTAGTCATGGCCTTGCCATGACCTTTGGTCCTTGTTCCATGGTCATGAGACTCAACCTTGGCTCTAGCCATGGTTGTGGTCTTGATTATAGGTCATAAGACCTCTTGTTCCTTTTAAACCATAACCTATATATAATGACTTTGGTCTAAAAATGGGCTGTTTAGAATTTGAAGAAATTATCACTCGGAAAGCGTTTTTAGGGCTCGAGCTTCTTTGTTCCTGAACGAAAACGGCGTTCCGGACAACTTTCGTGTTTTAACTTTTTGATGAATCGGACCAGAAGGGTGACTTTCAAAAAGTCAGAATGCAAAACAGTATGGTCTAGGCAGTTTTGCCGTTTTGGTTTCGCTAACTTCTTATGGCCATAACTTTTGACTCGTATACTCGTTTTAGGTGATTCAAATTGCTATGGTTTCCTTGTTAAGTCCTCTACTGTAATATGTAATGATCCAATATCATAATTTTACCATTTTGATCAGGTTATACCAATAAAGTCACTAGTTTACTTGTTTTAATAACTTGTCTTAACAATCATATATAATAACTTGTTTTACTCACTTTTATACATCATGGACATGAATACAAGACATAACATAGCATGAATAATATGTAAATAACATGAACATTATTATTTAACAAAAAGCATGTTAGGGTTTGGCTTACAACTTTTGGCTTTCAAATGAGAAAGGTAAGTAGCAAGTAAGGAAAAGGACTTTGATAGACTTTTGCTTCAACCCACTTCACTTCATGCAATCTTTCTACTCTTGTAATCTTGAAAGAGAGATGATGAAAGTTGAGGTGACTTGAGTGGATTCAAACTCAAGAGAAATCACCAAAGTACTAAAGATTGGAAGTAGTTTTGATGAATTAAAACCTAACTAGGGTTCATGTGTTGTTATAGCTCTTGATTTCTTGAATAAAGAGTGTTTGTGTTTGTTTTGTGTTATGAATGACTACAAGAGGGGTAGGAGGGTTATATAGGGCCTTGAGGAGGTGCTAGGAAGGTGTTAGGAAGGTGTAGTGAGGAGGTGCAAGAGTTGGGATATTTTATAAGCTTATTGAAGAAGTTTAGACACATGCATGCTTCCTAGAGCTTAAGGCTTGAAATCAAGCCACATGGGTGATGAATCCCCCCCCCCCTATAGTCGGCCAAGGCTGGTCTAGGGTGACTAGATGAGTAGTCATGGTCTTATCTAAGTTACGGAGTGAGTTTTGGTCCCGGTAATCGCTAACGGTAAGTCGTTAAGTCATGAAACTTAAAATCGGGTATCCTAAAAATATGAAACTTATAAATATGTTAGAACTTATTAATATAAACTATCTTAGCATATTTAATGAGTGATAAGTTCTATCGGGTTGCTTAAACGCTGTAAAACGCTGAACTGGAAAACGGAAAATTCCAAAACCTTTGGAATTGTGGTAAAATGAGAGAAAATCATATTTCTATTGTTTATAATGTTTTATGGACATATCGGGATGCTGGAATGACGTTTAAACCAAAAAGTAAATCTCGGGCACGGTTTTGTGATTTTTGCAGAAATGATCCGACGAGTGTCAAATTCTCGGATTATCATTAAAATAGTTTAACTTACGAGAATATGAAATAAAAATTTCGGGAGTGAATAGTAAAAAGTGAATAGTAAAAATGAATAGTAAAAAAAATTTGGGATTAGAAATTAACCTGAAAATGCGAATTGTTACAGTCTCTACCCCTTACGGGGAACTTCGTCCCGAAGTTCTATGTGTGTTATATGTTGGAGTGGTGTCGATGAAGAGGTGTGGTTACTTATGAGGACTAGAGTCTGGGATTACTAGTGATGCAGTGTGATTTGTCATTTCAGTGTATGGTGTAGGATGAGGCTTACTTTTATGTAGGAAAGGTATGGTAATAGTCGAATATCAAAAGAAATTGATATAGCAGTCGAATATTAATAGGAATTGATATAGTAGTTGCAATCATAGCCTAGTAGGTAATCTGTTGTTGTACCTAGTGTTTATTGACTCATACTTATGTTATTTCGGATACAAATAAACCCACTTGTTTATAATTCTTTATTTACATAGAGAGGCATCCCAAACAATGTAAATAGGGGAATATAAACTTATGGTTCGGTGATTTACAATTTCTTTATTTAAATGAAAAGGCATCCCAATCCATTCAAATAATTACAAATCATCCTACTTAAGAATTCCCAACACAACATTCACAATTAGCTGGTGAGTTACAAGGTAGTGTATTACGAGATGATACTGGTGTTCCAAAAGTACAAAATGAACATTCAATCTTGTAAAGCTGATGAGGGTACTTGTGATGTAACTAAGGATGATTTGAGCTTTAAAAGTGCATCAAGATCTGTTAATGAGCTTGTGGTTGTAACGATTGTGAAGATAATGATGTGATATGTTTGATGAACAAAAGTGTGTAGTGTATGCTTAACATTAATACACTTAGGTATAGATGTTGAGTTTGTTTTGAACATCTTAAGAGATTTTAAAGGTTTATGATGGAATGGTATCCTTAGGACCTAAACAGGATAGTACTTCTACAGGATGAAGAGAATAATTGATAACTATCCCAAGATAGTAGTTCGGATTATCTCATAAATGAAAAATTTCAAGAATGAATTTAGATCATACAAATAAGGTGTTAAGATCTTGCTGAGTGGTAAGACACTATCGTGTCTCTAGATTGTTTTAATGTATTCTGGTGGTTTATCGTGTTCATGTAGGAAATCAATCTAAACATAACCCTAGTACAGCTAGTCTCAGTATTTGAAAATTTTAAGTCGAATATAGTTAGTCAGACTATATTCCACTGTCCCAAGGTTAAATATAGGTGACTAGTCTATATTTAGCCAAGGTTCGATAAAATTTTCAAATACCTAAATTAGGTATACTTGTGATATGTCCGTTGCTTTCGGGAAACTGTCCACTAAACAAAGGCGATGTCAAACCCTTCAGTTGCAAGTCCCGGCCATACAAGACTTGTAACGTATGTTTTCATATTCCATTGCATAGAAGATAGTACGGGTAGGTACGTGTGGAAAGGAAGTTTTAAGTAGTTCTAAAACAGAACATACTTGGCCAGGATCACGAACTTTTAATAATGAAGGTTTCAGAAGAAAACTTTGATGAATGTAGAGCTGAACTTCAGCTTTTGTAGGTGATGGATTTGTTTGTCCTTTAAAAATCTCATATTTCTATTTAGAAATCGATAGGTTGTGACGGGTTTTTGATATCATATGAAATGATATTGATGATGTGATGGAATAATTCTAGAGACCATTGCGCAAAACACAATGTCTCGGAAGTAGGTTAGACCATTGTGCAATTCACAATGTTTGGGAAGTAGGTTAAACCATTGTGTGACTCAAAACATTTGAGAAATGATTAAGACCATTGTATAATACAATGTCTTGGAAAATAGGAAAGACCATTGCAATCAGTTACAATGTCTTGGACATAAAATGTTGGAGTAGGAACATGATTGGGAGAATCTGGTTGTGTCGTAATGCCCTAGAATAGGCATACGCAGATATGTTTAGTCCATTGTTTAGATAAATGATTGAAAATAAACTGAGTTTATATATCAATATACTAATATGTTCATGTAGTATAAAATGCTTACGGGGAAATGCTCAATTATGTTTAGGGTACATATATTAATATGCAATTATGTTTGTGTAGCATAAAAATGTCTACGGGGAAATGCTCAAAATGGGTATATATGAATATACTAATATGTTTGTGTAGCATAACATGCTTACTAAGTCCATAATCGTCTGGAGGATGGAAGACACGAAGAGCGGAAGGCTATAAAAATGTTTTTGCTTGTATGTGTGGTTATAGTTTAGGTCTCAATTAGACCCGTTTCTCTATAACCATGGCTCTGGTACCAATCTGTAACACCCCCAATTCATGGATGCAGCGGAATTCAAACTGGGTGTTACTCGACGGCACAATAGTCACAATAATAGAAAACGAACTTTAATTGAGTCGTTTTAAAAGATTTATCATTCAAATTATATAAATATCAGAGATTACAAAATGAGGTCCCAGATGGTTCCATGTTTACAATGTATACTAAATGAGTTTTTGAATAATAATAAAATTTATAGCCCTCTTGAGTATCCGTGCCCTTCCGTGCCATCCTTGATCGTCATGAACCTGAAATACATGCTTGAGAGGTCAACACAAAGGTTGAGTGATATTCATAGAGTTTGTTTAATGTTTGAACACAATATGTTGGTAGTGTGAGTTATAGACTCATACCAATGTTTGGAAAACAAAGATGGGCCACGTTGTTATACGCCCGGAACAGTTATTATCAAATACTAAGCTTATGACACCAAAACGTTAACGGGTACCAATAACAATCGGCGGAGTTATCCCGGTAGGTACTTTGCCGTCATACCTAATGTCTCAAATATTAATGCATTTGTTTGAACTTAGTCAATACAAATGGGATTCGTCAATCCCAATAGGCCTATTCACAATATTTGCGCTCACTATTGCTAGTGATTAAATGGTTCATAATAAGGGATCTCGGTTTAGCAAGGCTGGTACTTAGTGATAATAAAACAATCAGGCAAGCATACAATTTAAAAACATTGTGCTCGGTTAAAAAAAATAGCATGTATTCCCCCAAGGGTTTGTAAAACAATTAAGTAATGTAAAGTGGGGCTATGAACTCACCTTGAGTTGGATGATGTATAATGAGAATGATGGATATGTCGTAAGAACTTCTACGAGCAACCTAGAATAATTGTTGTAACTTAGGTTTGGAATAATGTCTAAGGAAACATAAACATGCCAATATATGTCTTGCACTTAGTCCATGATGTGGTATGATGTATAGTGTAAGTCTTTGAAAGAAAAGATTCATGAAACATGTATGTTTTATATATCGTTTACTACCGTTCGGGCCGACATAATTCAGAAGTCATGTTAGTAAGCGTTCGAGGAGCCAGGACACTTTAACTCGTAAATCAACAACTCATCTCGACGGCTTACATAATGAACTCCTCACATGAGGCTCCCTACTATTGTAGTAGTTGATAAAATATATAAATATAAGTTTTGATCCGAAAAGTTACATGTCCGATATTTGAATAAACTTAGGAAAGTTTATTTTTACATGAAGATTGTTATTAGGGGAAGTTTCATAAGTCTTGTATGACCATTTTTCTTTGTAATATCTCATGGTTCCTTTAAGTGAAGTAGATCCAAATTGCTTGTTCAAGTTATCGCCAATTTCTTGTTCCATGTTTTCGCCTAAGTAAGTTTGTATGGTCATTTAGTCATGGCCTTGCCATGACCTTTGGTCCTTGTTCCATGGTCATGAGACTCAACCTTGGCTCTAGCCATGGTTGTGGTCTTGATTATAGGTCATAAGACCTCTTGTTCCTTTTAAACCATAACCTATATATAATGACTTTGGTCTAAAAATGGGCTGTTTAGAATTTGAAGAAATTATCACTCGGAAAGCGTTTTCAGGGCTCGAGCTTCTTTGTTCCTGAACGAAAACGGCGTTCCGGATAACTTTCGTGTTTTAACTTTTTGATGAATCGGAGCAGAAGCGTGACTTTCAAAAAGTCAGAATGCAAAACAGTATGGTCTAGGCAGTTTTGCCGTTTTGGTTTCGCTAACTTCTTATGGCCATAACTTTTGACTCGTATACTCGTTTTAAGTGATTCAAATTGCTATGGTTTCCTTGTTAAGTCCTCTACTATAATATGTAATGATCCAATATTATAATTTTACCATTTTGATCAGGTTATACCAATAAAGTCACTAGTTTACTTGTTTTAATAACTTGTCTTAACAATCATATATAATAACTTGTTTTACTCACTTTTATACATCATGGACATGAATACAAGACATAACATAGCATGAATAATATGTAAATAACATGAACATGATTATTTAACAAAAAGCATGTTAGGGTTTGGCTGACAACTTTTGGCTTTCAAATGAGAAAGGTAAGTAGCAAGTAAGGAAAAGGACTTTGATAGACTTTTGCTTCAACCCACTTCACTTCATGCAATCTTTCTACTCTTGTAATCTTGAAAGAGAGATGATGAAAGTTGAGGTGACTTGAGTGGATTCAAACTCAAGAGAAATCACCAAAGTACTAAAGATTGGAAGTAGTTTTGATGAATTAAAACCTAACTAGGGTTCATGTGTTGTTATAGCTCTTGATTTCTTGAATAAAGAGTGTTTGTGTTTGTTTTGTGTTATGAACGACTACAAGAGGGGTAGGAGGGTTATATAGGGCCTTGAGGAGGTGCTAGGAAGGTGTTAGGAAGGTGTAGTGAGGAGGTGCAAGAGTTGGGATATTTTAGAAGCTTATTGAAGAAGTTTAGACACATGCATGCTTCCTAGAGCTTAAGGCTTGAAATCAAGCCACATGGGTGATGAATCCCCCCCCCCTATAGTCGGCCAAGGCTGGTCTAGGGTGACTAGATGAGTAGTCATGGTCTTATCTAAGTTACGGAGTGAGTTTTGGTCCCGGTAATCGCTAACGGTAAGTCGTTAAGTCATGAAACTTAAAATCGGGTATCCTAAAAATATGAAACTTATAAATATGTTAGAACTTGTTAATATAAACTATCTTAGCATATTTAATGAGTGATAAGTTCTATCGGGTTGCTTAAACGCTGTTAAAACTGGAAATCCGGGTCTAAAACGCGTAATTCGCGTAAAACGCTGAACTGGAAAACGGAAAATTCCAAAACCTTTGGAATTGTGGTAAAATGAGGGAAAATCATATTTCTATTGTTTATAATGTTTTATGGACATATCGGGATGCTGGAATGACGTTTAAACCAAAAAGTAAATCTCGGACACGGTTTTGTGATTTTTGCAGAAATGATCCGACGAGTGTCAAATTCTCGGATTATCATTAAAATAGTTTAACTTACGAGAATATGAAATAAAAATTTCGGGAGTGAATAGTAAAAAGTGAATCGTAATAATGAATAGTAAAAAAAAATTTGGGATTAGAAATTAACCTGAAAATGCGAATTGTTACAGGGAAGAGCAGTTTACAAGTTATGATGCATAATATATAAATAAAGAACAAATATAAATGCACAAATACTTGTAGCAAAACAAGTATAAATTTATTTTATGTGTAGTAAAGATAAACGTTACATAAAAAACTTTTGTGCAACTGGCAAGTAAACATTTGGAACTAATTATCCCCTTTTCTATCATGTAATGCGCTTTGCATTTTTTTTAACGACGACTATTTATCTCACAACATGTATACAACAATTTTATCTCACATGTCATAAACAAGACTTCAACCCACAACCATTTAGCAAAGAGTTATTCGCACAACAAAGGTCACCTTTGGACCCAATAAATACCACAATACCCATCAAAACTTTGTTGATTTTACCTAGTGCAATTTGGGTTTTACCTTGATTTTACCTAGTCCATTATCCCCGTATTTTTTCATTATTGTTGCTGATGTTCTTTCAAGTATGATCTTAAGTGCTTTGCGAAATTCTACGTTACCAGGTAAATGGCTAGGGCATGCCCTATGATTTCACATGTTTTCTTTGCTGATGACTCTTTATTCTTTCTTAAAGCTAACATGCATGAATGTAAGAATATGGTGGATATTTTGGATCGGTATCGCAAGGCATCGGGTTAAAGCATAAATTTCACAAACAGTGCTGCTCTTTTCTCACCGAATAGCTCAAAGCATCACCAAGAACAAATATGTGATCTTTTAAATGTTGAATGTATGGATCTGAAGGCTCGCTACCTTGGCTTACCTTCTATATGTGGTAGGAAGAAAGGTGAATTATTCTCTTTCATATTGGAGAAGGTCCTACAAAAAGTTCAAGGGTGGAAGCAAAAGCTTCTCTCGCAAGCGGGACGTGAAATCCTCATCAAATCAGTTATCCAGGCTATTCCATCAAATCAGCAAAAGCTTCCACTACTACACAAAGTATTTATTAGCACGGAGAATTTAAAACGGTTGTTACATTTAACGCTTTAAATAATATAAAAGCATTATTTAGAACGGTTATATCACAAATTGCTGTAAATAATAAGTTATTTACAACGGTTCTTACTATTTGTGTATTATTTAGAACGGTGCATAGTAAACCGTTTAAAGAAAACAATTTTTTTCCTTTCAAAAAATTTCACCTCAAAGAAGCGGGAGTTTTCCCTCCCATTTTTTCGTCTTTCATTCTCTCTTAATAATCAAACTCTATACTTTTCCTTTCACATTCTTATATCTACAACCGTGCATTCTTTCTCTTTCTTTATCCCCAAAACAATTATCTAATGTTATTCTTATGTTTTATTTTTGCAGATCTTGAATCCCTAAATACACTCAAAAGTTTACATGTATTTATCATTCTTTATCTAGAAGGTACTTCTGAAGGGCTCTTCTTTTATTTTATGTTTTTTTTTGAACGGCGATTTTATTAAGCAAAACTAGCAAGAAGCTAGAAATTTACAACAAAATAAAACTATGATTTTTAAGCCACTCATTCCAACTAAATCTAGCTTTACATCTAGACTTATTCCACCAAAACGACCTAGTCACAATCTCATCAAAAATATTCGCTTTATAAGTAGACCCCTGTCCAAAAATCGTCATATTTCGCCAATTCCAAGTGTACCACCAAACAATGTAACAAATGCCTTCAAACACCTTTTTAGCTTTTGTTGGAAACCGAATATATGTCATCCAAACGAGCCAGTCTTCGTAGGAATCAAAGTCCGTATACTCCAGCTCCCACCATCTGGTAATCTTCTTCATAATATCCCGCACAAATTGACAGGAAAAGAATAAATGCCTAGATACTTCAGCAGAATTGTTACATAACGGGCATAAGATCGACTCCAGCTCCATACCTCGACGAGACATATTAAATCTGGTGGGAAAACAATCATTTTTAACCTTCCACGCATGGATATTAATCTTGATTGGCACCTCTTTCACCCATCTAGTTTTGGTATTATCTAGCGAATAAAAGTAATCATCAATAGTTCTCCTGACCGAAGCGACTGAGAACTCGCCTGCACCATCAAGATTCCAAGTCCATCTATCTTTAGTTTTGTTAAGAATGACACCCTCAATCTTCTACTGGATCAGATCTAATTGGACTTGCTCTGCCCCTCCTCTCGGTTGTCTTCGAAGAGAATGCCTTAGATTATCATGAGACAATTTTGCCGCAACCGATATCCCTTTCATCTGCTCTAACGCATATACTCTAGGGGCCAACTCTTTAAAGGACAGATCTCCACACCAAGGAACATCCCAGAAAGCTGTATCTAAACCATTTCCCAGTTTCGGCGTAATAAAACTCATAAGGTCAATACCATGCCGCTTCAACACTTCAACTTCCTGAACAATATTAAGCCAGATCGATGGATAAGAAGCCTTAATCACATGTCCAATCTTACCTCCTTCACCATGCAAAGCTTTGATAACACGAGCCCACAACGAAGTTTTCTGAGATATAAACCTCCACACCCACTTGAACATGAGAGCCCTATTAAGAGCATAAAGACTCGAGACCCCTAAACCTCCAATGTTCTTAGAAGCTAACACATTTTTCCATCGAACCCAACTTGGTTTTCTCGAATTCACCTCCGTACCATTGAAAAAACATGCTCAAATGGATTCAAGTTTTTGCAACACCTGCATGGGGACTTTAAACATAGACATATGATAAATATGCATCGTGCCTAGCACCGATTTGATGAGCATAAATCTGCCACCTATAGATAACGTCTTTAACTTCCATCTGGATATACCCTCAATGACATCACTCCAAGACTGAATTCGCGACATGGAACCTCAAACTTTAGAACCAAGATATTTGAAGGGAGTTTTAAGCACCATACACCCAATCTTTTCTGCAGCCTGCTCCACCATATTATTATCCACCGAAATCCCCAACATCTTACTCTTGTTTATATTAATATGAAGACCCGAAGCCTTATGGAAAACATCCAAGACCCGAATAATCATACTAATATTAGATTGACTCCAATTTCCCATGAAGATGGCATCATTTGCATAAAATAAATGAGTTAATTGGATAGACGAACCAATCTTGATCCCTCTAAATAAACCGGCATCCACCACTCTTTGGAATGAAATATGAAGACTCTCCATGACCAAGATAAAAAGAAAAGGAGACAAAGGATCACCTTGCTTAAGGCCTTTAAAGAACTGGAATTCTTCCGTGGGACTACCATTAATAAGAACTGAACCCCTTGAAGATTGAAGACAGCTTCGAATCCAAAGGCACCATTTCTTACCAAAACCAAACTTCTTTAGAACATCATCAACAAATTCCCATCTAACTGAATCATAAGCCTTTTCAAAATCAACTTTAAACACCATAGTTTGTTTTTTTCTATTCTTACACCATTGAACTACCTCGTTAAGAATAAATGGGCCATCCAAAATCTGTCTATCTGCCACAAAAGCAGATTGAATTTCATTAACGAGGTCGCCTAAAACTGTCACAAGACGATTAGCCAAGATCTTAGCAACAATCTTATACATACTCCCAATTAGGCTAATCGGCCTAAAATCCTTAACCATGTTTGCGTTAGGAATTTTTGGAATAAGAGTAATTAAAGAAGAATTACCACCCTTTGGTATACTCCCATGAGCAAATAACCACTGCACAGCTTTGACAACATCACTCTCTATGAGATTCCAATATCTTCGATAAAATCCGAATGTAAATCCATCCGGCCCGGGCGCTTTGTCTACACCACAATCCCACACCGCCTTTTTTACCTCCTCATTCGACACCTCACCCTCTAAAAACTCATTTTGGTGAACTGAAATGCGATTCAAAAACTCAATATTTAGACGAATACCTTCCTGTTTGTATTTTTCGAATCTATTTTTGAAATGGACATAGAATTCGTTCTTAACATGAGAAGGGGATTCTAACCATTTACCTTCCGCCAACACACCACGGATAGAAAGTCGACCTCTTTTCTTATTGAGAATACCATGATAATATTTTGAATTTTCATCACCTTCTATGGCCCACTTAATTTTAGCCTTTTGGGCAACCTCTAATGTTTCGGCCTTTTCCATCTGTTGGATAAGATGGACAACTTCTAGTCGACGATTGATCACACCATCACTGCCATATCCTTTATCAATAACCGAATCCAAAGAATTAAGCTCAGACTTAAGAATTCTCAACCCATTATTATTCCTCTCTTTATATAAACTAATCCAATTCCGAATCTTCTCTTTCAACAATCGTACCTTTTTCATGAATTTGGAATAATCATCAACGTCACAGACATGGGCTTCTTTCCATGACTCTTCAACAAAACTATCAAAGCCATCAATATCAAACCAGTAATGATATGATAGAATTTAAACGGACTTGGCCCATAATCACAATGAAACTCCCGCAACAGGATTGGGCGATGATCAGACAAGAACCTATCCAAGGCAATCGCAGACATGAAAGGAAGATCGCACATAAGATTGTCGGAAATAAGAAAGCGATCAAGTTTGCTCATCTTCTTCGCTGATCTATGTCACCAAGTAAACGAACATCCACCAAGCGGCACCTCCACAAGACCCGCATTAGCAATAAAACTATTAAAAACCTCACCTTTTTTATTAAAATTCGACCCAAATCTTTCACTACAATCGCGGACTTCATTAAAATCACCCATCGTAACCATCTCACCATCCCAATTGCATATAACAGATAATAAGTAATCCCATAGCATCATCTTGTCCTTCAATTCCTGAGGAGCATAAACCGAAATAACAAGTAAACTCTTACCATTAGGTACCCATGTACCTCGAACCATAGTAAAGAAATCCGATACAGTAGCATTGATTTTATGGAACATATATGGATCCCACACACATAAGATCCCACCCGAATTACCAACAGTTTCACTAACCACATAATCAAAAGCATAATTCCCCCAACAACTCTTAATACACCAAAGATCTATATTAACTATTTTAGTTTCTTGTAATGATAAAAAATTCACCTTATTAGACACACACAACTCCTTAACCCAATCTTTTTTGGCCTTTTGGGCAAGGCCTTGAATATTCAACGATAGGAAATTCATCGATGAACATCATTCACTCCTTGTGATTCAATAATATCCTCCATATTTTTGATACAACATGCCATGTCGAATCCCATAGTTTGACCAACGATAATCAATTCGTCAATCAATTGAATAACTGATCCTCCTGTACGTGGTGCCTCCGACTTCTTAAAATGACCTGAGCACATAGAATCATTAGCATCATTACTCTTACCAATATAACCGCTTTTGTATTTCTCTACAAACCCTCCATCATCATTACTCTTTGTAGTATTAATCTCCTCCAACTTATCAGAAACATCTACATGTGCATCACCATCACCATTTGGAGTAAATCCAGGGGGTATTTAATGCTACCTTCTGGCATACTATCATTTCTGGTCACAGTCTTCTTTTTATTTCTGTTAAGGATCTCATGTAAGCCAAATGGATCCTCCGATTGTTGTTCATTATTTCTATCAGCAAAATTATCCATAGATTGCACTTTCGAATTCTCCTTAAAACAAGTTTCAGGAACTTCATCAGCATCACTTTCATCATTCAAATCATAATGAACACCCGAGGTAACTCCTTGTGCTTCATCTTCATTTATTTCGTCATTAGACTCCTCATCATTATCTTCCTCAAAATCAGGAACCCATCCTGGTACCTCAATCGCTCGAACCCAACTTACTTTACCACGATACACCATTTTGAATGATTCCATCAACACATTACTCCTTTTAGTACAAATGCACAAACGGGTACTATGGAAATCTCCCTGTTGAAGTACCTCTTCGTTTAAAAGCGTACCCCATCTAGAATCGATTCTTGTAAATGTATTCTTGGTCCACCATTTGCAAGGCACCCCTTCAATATCCACCCACATTAGCCTCTCCTCAATGTTAAACTCGTTAACAGCTTGCTTAATCAGAACGAACCAAGATCCCACAGCAACACTATTTTGAAATCTACTCTTAGTTTCTTCATCATGAAATGCAATCATGACCCAAAAACCACCCATATATTTCAATTCAACGTTCGAAAAACCTTCTTTCGCTAATACCATCTTCAAGTTAGTTAAAGAAGCAAATTCTCTAACTTTACCCATCAGACACAATGAATAATCATCATTGTTAATACATGTCTCGTCTAACACCATGGTAGGAATAGAATCCGTATCTTCCTTATAGCTTTGATGCCCCTTAACAACCTGAGCATATGAGTTAACCGCCCCTTTAGTTCCAACCCCATTCTTGCTACTAACGCCCTTATCATTACAACTACCATTCGTATTAGCCTTATAACTCCGATTATTCACTGGAGCTCTTTGAAATCGAGCCACATTAGTAGGGATGGCAACGGGTCGGGTTTGGGTCGGGTTTTAGTGAACCCGTACCCGTACCCGTTTATAATATACATACCCAAACCCGCCCCAAGACCCTTCGGGTACCCGAATAATATTATCCATCGGTTTTTCAGGTTTTCCCGCGGGTTTCGGTTATCCCCAATTGAATAATATATAATTGAATAATATATAGACAAAATGACGGTATTAACATTAAGTGACACTAAAATCCACCGAAAAACAAAGGAAAACACCCTAATATAATCATTTTTTTAAAGTTAAAGAAAATGAATATAGTATCAAACGATTTAATGCTTTTGAATAATTCATGTACAAAATAAAATATGTTATGTAATAGAGATACATATATAAAAAAATATAATGGAAGAAATTATATATATAATATATATATATATATATATATATATATATATATATATATATATATATATATATATATATATATATATATATATATATATATATATATATATTCTAGTTAATTATAATATCAATAAAGCGGGTATAGATTCGGGTAAACGGATACGGGTACGGGTACGGGTAATCGGGCGGGTATTACCAGAACCCGTACCCGGCTAAAAAATTATATCACTACCCAAACCCGCATCCAAACCCGCCAACCCGCCCCCGAACCCGACCCAACCGGTTCGGGTTTCGGTTTTCCCCGTCGGTTTCGGGTGCTTTTGCCATCCCTACACATTAGCGCGGAGTTTAGTACGCCCCACCCAAATCGTGCACAAATTACTAATCAAACGCTCCACATCAAAAACATTAATGAACCGCACAAAACCGAACCGCTTACCTGCTTTGGATCTCCTATCTGGTATATAAGCATCGACAACACTTCCATACACCTTACAAGAATTCCATAAATCTTTCGCACTGAATTGATCCGGAAAATTTGTGACAAAAACCGACTTCGATATCTTCCGGACATCGTCCTCCTTGGATCTCTGATTACCCGCAACCATGACACCACAAAAGCGAAAATCGAAAATAACTATGAAATAAAACATTTTTTTTTTTTGAAAAAAAAAAAATAAAAAAAAACAATCAATTTTTTTTTTAAAACATTTTTTTTTTTATTTTATGTTTGTGGATTTCTTTATTGTCTTTCATGTGTTGTAGATTTGATATTCTAGTTATAATTATTGTAATATTCTTTTGACTCTTCTCTAATGTAATATACATGTTTCTATAATGTAGGATACACTGTTCCACAATTTAGATCTGAAGTAATTAAATCTACTCACAATGTCCACCAATGTTGTCATGTAGACACTCTTTGGGAACATCTTTTAAAACACCTACGGGAGATCGAACCTTTCCAAAAGAGTATTGTTGGAACCCTTTTCAAATAAATGTTCCTAAAAGTAATACTTCGGAACAATTTTGGACAATGGTGCGTAAGTTGTGTTTCTTTTGAAACACTCTCAGGAAAAAAAAAAGTTCTAAAGTAGTGTCTAGTGTGGCAAGATGCCATTCACCAACCACAATAACACTTATAAAACTTGTAATGTGAATGCATTAAATAATGCACAATGACCATATTTTTATTTTTATTTTTTTTTAGTTTTTGACAATCTTTTTAACGGTTCTACAATGTTGTAAAAAATGCATTTATTTAAAGCGGGTGAGAACCGTACTAAAAAACCAACCCCATTATTTACTACGCTCTATTATAGAACGGTTCAAAACCGTTTCAAAAAATGCAAAATAACCGTAATAAAATATGGTTTGTCTACTAGTGTTCTTAAAATATTTTCGTCTACACGACCCTAGACGGCAGGCGTACTTGTGGTGTATCAAACTTCTTAAAATATTTAGTTTGAGACGGAATTAGTACATAACTAGCATGCAAAATAGAAAAGTAATGGAGTTATATCTTACCAATACAGCGTATGAAGATGTCACCAGTTGCAAAATAGAAAAGTAATGACTCTTTATTCAATTTTAAAAGAAAACTATTAATACATTTCGAAAATTAGGTTAACTCGGGACGTTTAAAACCCGACGGGTTAACCCGGTTTAATTTGACTCATTTTTTCAACCCACCCCGTCGGGTTAACCCGGTTTAAATTGACCCGTTTTTTGACCGAAACGGTTCAACCGGTTGAAGCAGCCAGGTCGAACCGGGTTTCAAAACATTATGTTTAATCTTCAAATCCTCAAACTTTTATTATTTTTCGTTTATAAACCATAAACATTTTGTTATCACTAAAACTATCTGCTGCTATAAAATTATGTTGCTTTGCACAGGTACTCGTCTGGTATAGTTATAATACCCGTACATGCACGAGTAATACATTAAAACCTATAGGTGGTGCCTTCAACTTTGTTACAATGTCTCTGTATGTGAGAAAATAGTTGCAACAATTTATTGTGTTAGCCTCCGGATGATAACTTGATTTTACAACAAATGTGTGAACACCTACCATTTTGAACAGATAGATTAGGTAACTAAAACAATCAATTGAATAGGGCTCAAATAAAAAAAATACAATGATCAAACGATTGACTACTTCTAACATGCAATTAATGGACATTTGAACTACCCCTAATAATTTATTAGTTTTAAAAAGAGCGTTGAGCTATAATTTATAAATAAAAAATAAATAAGAATCTCTTGCTTAATAATGCTGAGTTCTCCAACAAAAATAAAATATAGCATGATTGAACAAATAACTTTTTACTACATTATTAGACTTTTCCTATTTTTTTTTTTATTTAACACTACTAAATTATTACGGGTAGTTCAAATGTCCATTGCATGTTAATTGTAGCATATGCTTTTATCCTTGTATCTTTTTATCTGAGTTCTATTCAACTGATTGTTATAAATACATATATTGTACCTAATCTATTTGTTCATAATGGTAGGTGTTCACACATTTTAGGCAGAATCAAGTTATCATCGGGAGTAACTAACACAATAAATTGTTGCTACTATTTTCATATATACAGACATTGAAACAAAAGATAAAAAGGCATGATTGAACAAATAACCTTTTTTACTCATAGGGAAATTTAGCAAAATACACCGGTCGTCCTACGGCTTGTCACTTTTTAGACCGTAAATAATTTTAATTCGAAAATAGACCGAGCGACCGGGTGACCAGAAATAAAGATTTCTTAGTTTCAGTGTTATAACTTTTTGCCATGTTCCAACACAAAGTTGTCAATTTCTCTTTTGATTCATGTCTCGAAATGAAGACAGCAAAGAGGGCTGATGATCGAAGTCGCAAAAATGTTGTATTAGAGTTGCCTCATTTCTTAGCCACATGGATTGCAATGGACATTTCGATGAGTTTAAATGGAACTTTATGCATGATTGAGAGTAGTCTACCTAGGGCTGTAAACGAGCTGAATGTTAAGTGAACCTTTCAGTAAAAAGTTCTTTTATATTCGTTCATTTATTAAATGAACGAACATGAACAATATTTTGCGTTTATTTAGTTAAACGAACGAACATGAACAAGAGCCGCGTCCGTTTATTTATGTTCGTGAACGTTCGATTATGCGTTCGTTAACATTCGTTTATGTTCATTTATTTATTTATTTTCGTATATCTTATCTTTTAATTGTTTTGTTTAAACAAACTACACTTATAAAACAATATATTGTGTATAATTTAATAAAGTTTATGTTTGTTTGTCTATGTTCATTTATGTTCGATCATTTAGCGTTCGTTTAGTGTCTTAATGAACGAGCATAAACGAACATGATCAACTCGTTTTCTTAATAAACGAACATGAACAAAAAGATTCGTCCGTTTAAGAGTTCATGTTCGCTTATTTTTCCGGTTTAAAATAAACGAACGAACATGAAAAGGCTCTATTCATGTTCGTTCGGTTCGTTTACAGCCCTAAGTTTAATGGTAAGAGTTTATAAGACCAAACTCATAAGTGGAGTTTTTTACTAGACCATAGTATTTACAAAAATTAATTAACAAAGTATGTAGTTTTAGAAATAATTAACATAACACGTATTTATACTGTTTTCCTTCTTTTTTTTTTTTTTTTTTTAAAAAAAAAAGAAAAAAAAGAAAGAAAGAAAAAGAAACCTCATCATATCGTCTGGTCATCTTCAACATACACGTACTTCATCCTCCTCATTGCCAACTCCTTCACCATAATCACTTGAATGTACTTTATGTGTTCCAACGTCATGATTCCGACGACTAATAACACAGCGCGCAGCTAACGAACATTATGTCAACCTTAATTATCGCAAAGTTCATGCAAACATGTATTCTACATTCATACTAATCCACTTGATCAAATGCATAAAAAATGCTATGAATATATGAAAGGGATTCACACTAACCGACAGTGAACGATGAGGGTATTCGCAAGAATCACGCATATCGTCTCCTCAAATATCAAATTGATACAAGTTAATGAAACTAATGATATATAAAAAAATAAAATCAGCCATCATTCTAATCTAAATTGACGTCATCATCTCCTACGTCCTTGTCATTGCCGAATATATCACCGGCTACGATGATGATTTATGGCATGATTCCGACGTCATCACTCGAATAAATCGATTACGAGCAAAAGAAAATATAATGTCCCCAGTACGAATACGATGTCACTCATTGTTGGTTCAACTAGTTTCCTTCAGAGTTTCCGATGCATTTGAGCGAATCAATACGAACGTACGATACCTCCGTATGACCTTGGGGATACTTATGGTTTTAAGGTTGCTCCTAAGTTTGTTATGTTACTGGGTTTCGTATTGGTTTCGCATCAACACAAATGTAAGATACTGTATTTTGTAGTCGTCGGAATCATGACGTTGGAACACATAAAGTTCAGTTGGCAATTAGGAGGATGAAGTACGTGTATATTGAAAAGGACCAGACAAGGAAAAGAGTATAAATACGTGTTATGTTAATTATTTCTAAAACTACATATTTTGTTAATTAATTTTTGTAAATACTATGGTCTAGTAAAAAACTCCTCATAAGTGCTCCATGGAGACCTTACATGGAGAGCCACGTCTTAATTATTTTTTGTAACGTTATCAATATGGCATTGTATGGTATGGGTTAGATATGCTCAGCTAGATCGGTGAAACATTATTGAATTGAACATCAATGACGACATGGGTTTTTTAGAATTTGATATCCAAAGATATGTACGATTTTCGTAAGTAAAAAGTTTGGATTACCCTTTTGCTTAAGTGTTAACAAATACTAAAAAGGTCAAGCATTTTATATTTGTTTTTCGTTCATATGATTATTAAAGAAGTTTGATTTTTTTTTAATACATCAACTTCATTAGCAATCAAGTGCTTGAAAAACATGGTAAGTACTCTTAACATGTTTGAACCTTATTTATTAGAATATATAAACAACAACGATCTTACTTCTTTATCCTATATGGGATACAAAGCTGGGAATGCTTTTTATCAAATAATGTGCATACCTATGTGTTGACTTTTGCATTTCTATACACCATAGATCTGTTCGTTATATACTAATATAGTGTTTGTACATTGAATTCACTTTGATAATAGGGTGCCATTGTTTAATACGGTTATTAAGTGACGACGCTATCGGATTCTGAAATCCTCATATGTGTTTACTCTCCCATTATCGATCTTTTTTGTTTGATCGTGGTAAAAATTGGCTATAATGCAACTTGCTTTTTGTTTGTTACCCTTAGACTCGACTCAACTCTATCCTATCGATATTAGAACGGTCATTAAAGTCTTTTTTTTTTTTTTGAACAGCAAGAATTAAAGTCCTTTTTATATTTGGTTCGTTTTTATGTAAAACAAAATTTAAACTTATGTCCAAGCTTTTTTGCTTGAAAACAAAAATGATAAATGTACATAAACTAGTCGAAGTGGAGTATGTGATATATTCACTCTTTTATCCAAGAATAAGATTTCGTTTCGAGAATATTACTCAAACAAGAAGTTTCTTTAAACTAGTAAAACATAACTTTATAATCCAACTTTATGCTAGTTGTTGAACTAAAATCAAAATTCTGTTAAAAAAAAAAACTAAAATCAAAATATAATATTCAAAATCCTATTGCTTTTTTAAAGAAAAAATAATCAGATTTTAATGTAATAGTAGTTGTTAGAACTTGAGACAATTTTGTGTGATTGTTGATGTTTTGTTCTTTTCAACTTGTCCTATATTATTTAGTTGGATTAAGCGTCTTTAACCTTTATTGTTCTAACAATTGTAGCCTTTGATCATAACATGACGCAAATCATTTTATTATGTTGCACTAACACTGATACCGAATATGATGTTTCTGAAAGTGAAATGACGGGTAACATGGATATAATAAAAAAATAATAATAAAAAAATAAATTAAAAAAAAAAAGAAAAAAAAAAGAAACCTAATTCAAGCAACACAGATGAGATTGAACCATGGACATTTCAAATATACCATACTCCACTTACCAGCTGATCACTCACACCAGACATGAGTTTCCTCTCACTCCATCTATTTAACGTAACACACTTTCACATATAATAATAACAGTAGGCCCATCACATTCACAAACTTTAGTCACATGAATGGCGAAACGGCAATGGTAAGAACTTAACGGACCAAACTCATATGTGCTCAACAGAGACGTTACATGGAGGGCCAAGCCTTAATTCATTTTCATAGCATGTCAACAACAGAATCCTTATGGCTACAGGTAAGTTTAGAAGGATAGGTGAAACGTTTAGAGGTCGAACAAACACCAACTGCTAATGGATTTACATAGAATATTATTAAATTTTTGGTTGCATAACATATGGACAATCTTTGTAAATAAAAGGTTTGGAGTATTACTTTTTTGGGAGAATTGCATATATACCCACTAAAACTCAAAAACTTGCATATATACCCAAAATACAAGTTTTTAATGCTTGATGTACAATGTCAATTAAACATGTTTTGGGTATATATGCAAATATTTAAGTTTTAATGGGCATATATGCAATTGCCCTACTTTTTTTAAGTGACAACAATATTATTAAAATAATAATAATAATAATAAAAAAAAATAATCGAGATTTTTATATCAGTTTTCGACTACATAATGCTCGATGAGTTTATGTTTTCGTTAATATAATAAACTCAAATTGCATCATATAATCGAAAACATGACAGCATTCTGAACACAAGTTATGCTCTTACAATCTAGTATATAACCAAATGAGATTTCACTTCTTTCATCTATGTGGGATATTTACAAGGTTGAACTAGTTTTTATCAAATAACAATAATCTACACCAGCAGTTATATGTTCATTATAGAGTCAGTGTTTGTAGTTTGAAGCTACTCTAATAGTTAGTGCTAAAGTTCCAATACAGTTATTAAGTGACAAGGAAATTGGATTTGGAGATCCTCCATGAGGTAAAATTTTTATCACGGATTTTAAATGGGTATACTCATATTTTTCATTCTTTTTTGAAAGTGGCGATTATGCAACTCGTTTTGTGTTTCATGAATTTCATGCCATGAAGTTTATTAGAGATTCGATGCTGCAAGTAGTTTAGTTTAAGCGTTTTATATGTTAAATATACTTTCCATATCATATACGTAGGAAATCTTTGTGTGGCTGATTAAGTTACATGATCAATAGTTGGATAAGTGAACTACAACTCGACATGTGTGAGGTTGAGTGAGCTTTTTAGTAGGACGATTGAGGGGTCAGGGGTGACACACTAACACGCCTATCCAGTTTAGATCATTCTGGTGAGACACATCTGTTGGTACTTTGTAATATAGAAATGAACATCGGTTTTTCACTTCTTCTTCGCTTGAAATTTAGGTGGAGGCACCCAAGAGGGACTCGAATCATCTGTGTTGTAACAAAACTCGCCTTTTGCGTGGCACCTTTTGCATGAGTGAGTTATCTATACTACTTATAATGGAGGAATGACTCTTTCTTCAAAAAAATTCAGATTTACAACACTTTATGCATGGTGTACAACACTTTAATGCAAAAATTTTTTAGACTTACAACACTTTAAGCATAGTGTACAACACTTTATGCATGGAAGCAAATTCAGACCAAAATTCTATCAATTCTATATTAATAGCATTAAAAATACCCCTACACCAAAAATTACAAGTATTTAAACATTATTTATAAGTACTTAAAGCACACATAAAACTTAAAAAACACTACTCATCTAATACAATTAATACACTATTAAAAACACCCATTCACCCAAAAATACAACAATTTAACCACAATGTACCATATAATTAAGCTTCCTAAAAGAAAAATCTGAGAACCATCACCAAAACAAAAATTCGAGATCCAGTGATAATCTACATCCTACTTCAAGCAAGAACGAAACAACTCGGTGTGTTGGCCCAATTTTTTTTTTGCCGGATGGTTTATTTACATTGCCGTTATTTTTTTCTCCCAAATCCGTCTGACCGTCTCACGTTAACATCAAATAACCACAACCCGTAGCACTTTTCAAACATCATATACTATCCTAATCGCACCCTCCTCAAGACACAATCTAACCACACGAAGACTCGAAAAAAAAGATAAAAAATAAAACAGAGATCTCAGTTTTATCTATGAGAAGTTCAACTTCTTTTAAATTTCAGAAACCTATAAAGAAATAACCAAAAAAAATTGTTTAATTATTTATTTCGTTCGTTCACCGAAAAAAAACATGAACAGAAGATCTAGGGTTATTATTTAGTTTCATGAACGGATCTTTAAGGATCTCTACAACCCATCATCGACATTAGAAAACGGAAAAACAAAACAAATGAAAACTACCTTGGACCTTTGTTATAAAAGATCTAGAAGCCACTGGAACTTTGTTTGTCATTCGGTTAAGAAAGAAAGAAAGAAAAGATGATGAAGTTTGGTGGAGTGGTTGGCGTTGGATTTTACAAAAGGAGAAGTGGGGTGGCTTTGTTTTGTGGATTTAGGGTTGCAAAGTGTTTAGGAGATATAGGGTTAGTAACATTGGTTAGTAGATTGGGTTTTTTTTTTTTTTTTTTTTTTTTTTTTTTTTTTTTGTATAAAGTGGTTTTGGGCTAAGCAAAAATACTATCCGAATTCTGGCTCAAGAAAAAACAAAGAAAACTCTGAAGCCGAAAAACTCTCAAGCTGAAAAAATGCCGAATATAGTTATTTTAATTATCATTCTCATAAAATTATTGTAAGAAAAAACATATAAACGAACGATATTTGCTTGCCACAAAATGTATTCACATGGTACCCACCGCCGCATTGCGCGGGTACCCTGCTAGTTTAATAAATGTGTTCAATAGGGACCTTGCATGGAGGGTCACGATTCATTTGTCGTAACATGTCACTGCAAAGAGCGACTAGAGTTAAAAGTTTTTAGGGCATTCTTACCTGATTGATTCGGACTCTAACACAATAAGGTTTGGTCGGTCTTGTGGTATGACTTGTGAGGGTGACAATGTGACGCATCTATCCATCTGGATAATTTGATAATTCATTATGTTCGTCTATACCAAATAAGCGAAAGAGTTATACATGTGGTAGTGTAAACCGTATATTCAATTATTGATAATAACTATGGCAAAGCCCATAATGATCCGCTGACAGGTAGGACATAATCGTCAGAGTCTCCTGATATCTGTGTAGGCAACGGGGAGGGCTCAAGTCACCAATGTTGTACAAAAGTTGCCTCATTTGTTAGTACGTCACATGGATTGCAATGACACCAGGGCTTGATTAGTTTTGTTCTACAAGACCTATCATCATATCTGTCACGAAAACAAAACATTATTTCTCAACACGGCTTGTCATCGTACAATATAGTATATATCCAAGCAAGATTTCACTTCTTTAACCTACGTGGGACTGTGAATCTAAGGTTGAATTGACTTTATTCAAATAATACTAACTCCATGGTAATTAAGTGACGAATGCAATTTTCAGATATCGTCTACATAGTACAAACTTTACCACTAATTTTCATATGGGTTTACTCTATTTTTTTTCATTCTATTTTGTTTGTTTGGGACGACAATGCAGTTTGTTTTGTGTTATTTGAGTTACATGCCACAAAGTTAGCTAAGTGTCTTTGATAATGTGAAGCAACTTATTTTCTCTCGCTATTGGGCCAAATCATGAACCCGTTACGTTTGTCTTTTATGATATCAAACGTTTTAACTGGTGTTCTATAGTCTAAAATGTGATCTGCATGTACCTATGAATTTTCGCACTAGGTTTTGACCGATTACGTTTCAAGTAATTTTATGCACAATCAATATGGCATGTCTGGTAGGGGTTTGGTAAGTTTAGTTGGATCGGTAAAACATTTAGAGATTGGAATGAACACCAACGGCGAAATGGGTTTCTTAAAATATGGTTACCGTTTTTGTTTTAGTTTTCAAGTTTATTTATTAAATCCTCACTTATTCTTAAGAAATTCTCAATAAATAAATGTTTATTGGTCAAATGGACAATCGTTGTAAATCGATAGTTGAAGCTCCATTTTTTAAGTTAAAACATATATTAAAAAGCCTAGAATTTACATTAATTCTCACTAACCTAACGTTGTTATGAATTTTTTGGTTCGATCATAGTTAACTTCATAAACGACTAGGTTATTGAGAACGTAACATTATTCTTGCCATGTATGATCTATACTCGCTGTAGTATATAAGCAAAGAATATTTCACTTCTTAATCCTTTGTGGGAAAGTGGGATATAAGGTTTCCCATTTTTTGTTTGGTCGTTGTTGTCGATAATGCATCTCATTTTGTGTTTCTTAATTTACATGCCATGAAGTTGATCAAGTGTGTCGTTGGTAATGTAAAGCAATTTTTGTGTGTCTAAATTGGTCGAGAAACTTACTCGATCTAACTGTGTGTCATCTGTAGTTAAATTTTCTTGAGTTTATGATGATATGTTAGTGTATAATTCCTATGCTTCTATGACTATTGTAGTTTTATGCTATGCACAAGTAGCTTAATACAAGCACTATAACTGTTAAATATACTGATCAAGTAACACCAATAGGTAATTTTTATGTTACTGATCAAACTAAGTAAGTCGTTTGGGGAGTGCAACACATCTATCAATTTTGGATAATTTTTGTGGCGCACCTATGTTAGTACCTTGTGATCGATTGAGTTGCACGTGCTACCTGTACATAATTAGCAGGACAAAGTTGTGACAACCAAGAGAGCCACATGCGACTTAACTCATTTTCATAACATGTCATTGCCGAACCAATATGGCATTGTGCGGTATGTGTTAGGTAAGTAAAGGTGGATCGGTGAAACGTTTAAAGATTGGAATGAACACCAATCACGATATTAAATGATAGAAGGTTTCTTTTTGTGAACAATGGATGTAATTAAAAGCGAAATTTCATAATGCCTTTGGAAAAAAAAAAGTTCGAACTTTGGAGTACGAACACTTTATAAGTGAAAAGATATATTACTAAAAAATCAAAAATTTATACTCTATTAGATTTTCAACCCGTTTGGTGAAGTTTGAATTTTTTAGCTTTATAATCAACTTTCACCAACACATGTGTGAAAACATAATACTAATCTCGACATGCAATATAGTATATAACCAAGAAAGATTTCACATTTCACTTCTTTCATCTATGTGGGATATAAATATGAAATGGTTCTATCAAACACATAATATTGTACATGCTTACATGCCGACTTAATCTATACCATTCATCTGTTCATCATAGAGCGTTAGTACTTGAAGCTACTTGGATAGTTGGATTCTTAATGAAAAAGTTTAAATTACGTTATTAAGTGACGACGAGAATTTTGAGACGGAGATCTTATATGGAGTACGGATTTTATCACTGATTTCATATGGGTTTACTCTTGTATTTTCGTTCTTTTTTGTTCAGTTGTTGTTGAGGAATATATTGTCAGTAATGCAACTCGTTTTTTGTTTCTTGAATTACAGCCATGAAGTTAATCAAGTATTCTACGATGCAAGTTGTTTAGTTAAATATATTTTTCTTATCACATGATATAAGTTTCGTAAATATAATCAGTAGGCAGTCTTTGTGTGACTGACTAAATTACCCTTTGAGAAACGCCAATAGTTTGATTAGGTGAGCTTGGCTCAAACTCTGTCTGATTGATGAAGATTTTTTGGAGGGACTCGTGAGTGCAACACGTCTATCCATTTTAGATAATTCTGGTGACTCGCGTTCGTAGTACCTTGTGATTGATTGCATTGTACATTGGTAGGACAAAGCTGCGACTCTGCCTCTTGATACCTTCATTGGAAATATATGCAACTAAATGTGGCTATGCACATCTAGATCGTGGTTTGAATGGTACCTCTTGCATAATTGACTTGAAGAGCCTACCTTACATGGAGAGCCACGCCTTCATTCATTTTCGTAACAAGTCGCTGCATAATTAATATGGCATTGTATGTACCGTAGGGGTTAAGTAAGTTCAGGTGGATTGGTGAAATGTTCCTATTGATGACATCATCATGTAATCTAGAAAATCAATAGTTAACAGTTAAATTGAGAATGATGGTAAAATAATTATGGTTTTGTTTTATTATATAAATAAATACAGTAGATTACTAAATAATTTGTAAATAAAAAGTTTAGATTACTATTACTATAACTTTTTAAGGGACATAGATAGTAAAAAAGTCAAGAATTTATATTCATTTTCGGACATTGATATTGTTTGAAGTTTGAAATTTTAAATTTTATAATCTACTTTCACCAACGCATGTCCGAAAACATAGACATGTGTGATTGTAATTCTCTATACACTATATAAACAAGAAAGGTTTCACTTCTTTAACCTATGTGGTATGTAAAGTTTGAATGGTTTTGATCAAATAATGTACATCCCTACATGTTGACTCTTGCATTTCTATATAGGCTATGTTTGGCAAAAGTAGCTGTGAGCAGTAGCATTGAGCAGTAGCTGTGAGCTGTGAGCAGTAGCCAAAAAAGCTCACAGCTTCATAAAGAAGCATTGGGAAAATGAGCTTTCCTAAAAAATAGCAAAGCCCACAGCTCTCATGCCAAACAAACATCAAAAATAAAAAAGCTCATTCTCACCGCTCATTACCCCAAAAAGCTCCAAAAAAGCTCCGCGCCAAACATAGCCATAACATTTACCTGATCGTTATCTATCTATTTTATCTAATATAATAAGGTTTTGTACAAGTACTACTAAGCACGGAGCATTAAAAATTCGTTTAATGCTATGATGTGGATTACCTTATTTAGCGAGAATGTACAAGCCCAAACTTGCACTCGGATTTGTAAATGAAAATAAGAAAGTCAACAAATAGGTTTAATGTATATTTGTAAAGTATTAAACACATTCACTAAAAACGCTCCATCGTTTAATACTCTCCTTCCTCTCCAAGCAAATCACAAACTTTTCCTCCCATTGACCTTCTTTCTCTGGGCAAATCTATTTATGTAAACTATTAATTATGTTCATTAAAAATCCGTTTCAATTCCAATATATCAATTCTCCATTACGCTCTTCTAATACACGAAAGTGTTTCCATAAAAAAAAAAAAAAAAAAAAAAAAATCATTTGATGATAAGAATCAAAATAATCACTTCCTCCTTACGTTTCGGATCCGATTCTTGCAATAGTTTTTGTGAATCTATATTTGCAAAGTATTGAATGACCTTCCTCTCCACACAAATCTTCAGTTACAACTATATACACCGTTTCTATTTTAATCAAATATTCAAACCATTTGATCGATCAAAAATCAAAACATTTCGCGGTTCAAAAATCAAAACGAAATCCTTCTCAAATCATTCAACAATTTGATTTGTTGGGTTCATCAAATTAAAACGGGTAACGAATTTGATTTTTTTTTTATCTATTTTAGTGTCGGATGTTAGTTGATTGATCATCTTCACAGTCTTCTTATTTAGGGTTTAGATTTAAATCGCATAATACAACATTTGTGATTGAATTACAATACGTTTTTTATTTATTTGTAGCAGGTTTTATATGTAACAGGTTTTTGTTAGTTTTTTCAATTTATATGTAACAGATTTCATCTCAATCTCATCAATCTATTTTTCTGATATGTTCCAGGTCACATAATTGAAGCAAATGAAAGAGCGTAGTTGAAAGATCCAAAACATGTTTTCTTGGATTTAAAGGTTAGTTTTTGTTATGTTTTTTTTGATGAATCGATTTAGTTAATGGATTAGCAAGAGTCGCAAACTGTTGCAATAAAATAAGCTTAAACGACAGCTCCTAATACTTTTTATACTATCTGTTTTATTTTAAAATATTAACTTGTGAAAATTTGATTATTGTAGACAATTAAGAATGTTTGTTTATACAATACTAGATTGAAGTTTGATGATTTGGTTACTACTGCTGAAAATGTAGGTGAATGTTTATTTATTTATTAAATGTGTTGTATAGCTGTTTTGTTTGAATGTGGTTTTGAAGTTTACGTTTCAGTTCGGGCAAAGCTAGAGTGTCCGAGTGGCTTGCTCTTGACAATGTTATCTTTGATTTATGTTTGATTAAGGTACTTATGGGTCACATAGAAAGTTCACTTAACTCATATGGGTTGTATGTTGCCATGAGGCCTAAGTCTAATAAGAAGGATTGGGATAGGGATGCGGATGTGGAGCAATATAAACTGATGATTTCTAATATTCTTTTGTACCAGGTAAGATTTCTTCTCCATTAAGCTTATCATTATCCAAACTTATTTATTATAGGAATATAGGGGTTGTTTTGGATTGTCGTATCAGGTTAAATACGTTTTGGCAATGGTGGATTTCTTATGAAACTTCGTATATGCGTTATATGGGATTTCTTATTTGAATATTACATGTGAGTATCTCTAATAATAGTGGTAAACCATGGGTTTTTATTGGTTCGGTTCGGTTTTAAACCATCTTTAAAGAATGATTCAGTTTTAAACCATTTTGAACCATAAAATTTCAAACATATCCCAAAATAGTGGTAACCCATGGTTTTTTATATCCTGTTTCTTTTTTAGTTTTTCTTAAAATGGTATTAAGTATTTGTGATTTATATTTCAATCTTAAATCTGTATTAACTTTTCCACTATATCAGCGTTTTGAGCTTCTGAAAGCATAGGTTCAGGCTATTATGGATACCTTAGAAGTTGTTCTGGCTACTGCTGATTTGAACAACAGACATGCCTGGCCTGTTACTCAAGGTAATGTATTTATTTTATTTCTGCGATTCAAAATTACTACCTCCTAATTATAGGTATGAGCGAACATGTAGGGGAAAATTGTTACACGTCGCACCAGAACAACAAACGCATACTTGTGACCTCACAAGGTTGTGAATATTACATCCTTTTTGCTTATAGGGATGACCAAGTAGAAGCGATTTCTTTGACGCCTTAGCGGAACAACAAACGCATAGAAAACGTACATGAGTTAATTGTTTACATTTTGGATTCTTAATTGTGAACAAGCTTCAAGGTTTGAGTCATTTGGTCTGATGCATAGTCATTTACCAGTCAATCTCATAGAAAAACATAATGTTAAGAGCTATTTGGCTTTTTTTTTTTTTTTTTTTTTTTTTAATTACGAGGTTGTTTGAGTAGCCTTATTTTTTAGTATTAAGTTTGAACAAGGAAAAAATCTTCAACTTTTTTGTATAAGCTAACGACACAGTAGGCTCACTTGGAAAACTGAAATTGGATACATGATTTGATTGTTACGGGTGCCGTAAAAGGAAACCTTTATTATTCGACATTGTTTTTGCCATATATGGTATAAAAAAAACCAGATACATTCTGTTGGCATCAAACATAACCCAGATTGACCCATTTCTCAGATTTTTTAAATTAAATGGTTTATGTTCGGTAAGAAGCCTGCTAAAACAAATATTTTATTGTGGCGAGGAAGATGAAGAGTTTTCTTACTTTTCAAGTGCTGCATATAAAGTTTTTACTGTTGGTCATGCTTAAGATATTGTTGCTACTTGCATCTTTAATCTACTGTTGGTATTTCTAAATTGTTCAAGACTAAGACATAAAGTGGCATTATTTTGTAATCTTCGGTTCATATAGGAACATGTCAGGGACTTTCTTCTATTAACATAAATTACAAAAATTATTTCGTAAAGTGTCATCATTTCGTAATCTTCGGTTCATATAGGCTATACTGGGGTGACGAAAACAAATTTATTCTCGACTACCTTTGTCACTTGAATCTTTTTAGGTAAAGGGACATTTATGATGTAAAAAAAAATCCTGTTACGGGTCAAAACTGATCTATACATGCTTTTGGACTAATTTATATCAGTAAATAACTGTCATTTTATGGTTATACCCAAGTTATTGTTTAATGTATCGTTGTGGTACATATCTTTAGATGATACTGCCAAAAATGAAGTTGTTTCTATTAGTTCCGTTATTGTTGGAGGAAGGTTGGTAAGTTCTTTACATTATTGAAGCGCCCGTGCTCTACCTAATTTGCGTGTTCTATATTAAATTGATGAATGTAAGGTATCATGTTTTGTTTTTTAATCTGAATTTCAAATGATTAGGTAATTGATGTGGATTGTGGAACGATCGACAAGTATGAGTTTCACCTAAAAAAATCGTATAAAAGAGGGATGTGTCAGATGGGTCCAACGGGTCAAAATGTATGAGTGTCACCTAAAAATCCATTTAAAGTTTATGACTTCCTATATTGTTGTATTCAAAGATTTATAAATTTTGTCGAAGTATTATTGTTTTTGTAAATAGAGTATGTGGATTAGTTATATATTTGAGAAAAAAATGAAATGGACAAAAGAGTGTTTGACCTGGTAATCCTTTGACCCGTTCTAAAAAAAAATACCACTTTTAACCCGCACCCTACCTTTAACCAGTTACATACACATTTTGCTCCTTTTACTTTAATCGTTATTAAGCTCAAGTGATGATTTATAGTGCCCCTTTTACTTTAATCGTTATTAAGCTCAAGTGATGATTTTATAGTGTCTCACAGTGTTACTGTATCATTATATCTTATATAATTCTCGACACGATTACTTTTGTATTTCTTAAACTCTTAGGAGTTTACGAAATGAGCATGAGCTGCTCGAATGTTTACGTTGATTGCATACCTTGCATATTCAAGACTATCTACATGTTGAATAAGACGATAATGCACCTTCATTATTTTAATAGTTATAAATCAAATTATTTATCGATTCATTCAAATATTAAACTTCTTATTCTTTTCATGAAATAATGAAACCTATTCGCGATCGTTATTGTTTGTTTTTTTATCTGTGCGCATAACTCCTTAATGAATAATTACCTTAAAAATTCCCGTGACTCAACAGGTCTTTAAATAAATGGTTTACTTAAGTTGTGACAACGTCATTAAAAGTGAATGTGGTGCCCAAATAGATGAGTCCATTTTCTTGCCTCAGTCTATCAACGGATTGAAGTTCTCCTTAACGAATAATGTACGTTGCTATTTCACGAGTAAAAAGCAAGAAAGGTTTGAAAGTTGTTGTTTGTGATCATGACGGTAATATCTCTAAAACTCCAACAAATGTCGTGTACAAAGAAGAAGCAAAGTGTATGATCAAACTACAAGAGGTATTCGCTTTTTTTTCTTTCCAAATTTTGAATTATACTATAGTATCAATCAAAATGCCTTTACTTACATGTTCTATAGGTGTCCACGGCATGGGCATTGGGTAATAAATCGAGTAGTGCTCGCACCAATCATTTGCGATTCAAGACAATCAATTTTGTACACGCCAACGCGTGGATGTTTATTACTTTAATTGTAACAAACTCAATTGCTTATTCAATTATTGACAGATTATCTCATTCTTTCTTTCATATATTAATCGATCCATACCTACGTTTTACTTTTAATACCATCTCATTTTCTCTATCTCTCTAAAAAATTACCCGGTGTCAACGGGTCTCTAAGCTAGTATACTTATATAGTGTTTGTATTTTGAAGCCACTTTGATAATAAGGTGCCATTGTTTAATACAGTTATCAAGTGAAAAGTGATGATGTCAGAAATCCTCTGTGGGTTTACTCTCATATTTTCATTCTTTTTTTGGTTGTGGTCGTGGAAAATTTGGCGATAATGCAACTCGTTTTGTGTTTCTTGTATAACATGTCATGAAGTTAATGAGAAAGGGGTACAATGGGTCGAACATGTCATTCAGTTTGAAAGTTTTCTAAATTGAAGAAAGATATTAAAAAGTCAAGAACTCATATTAATTCTCAAATACACAAGTGTCAAGGAAGTTTTTGTTAGTTTTCTAATCAACTTCTTCCCGGACAACCATGAATTTTGAAAACATAATAACCTTCTTGACATGTGTAATAGTCATAGATGATAGTATATAACCAAGGGAAATTTTACTTCTTTAACCTATGTGGCATGTATGCATAATATATACAGACTAATACTACCCACCTGTTGACTCATGCATTTCTGGTTATCTAACCTATACTAGTTATCTGTTCATTATAGTTCGTTTGTATTTTGGAGCACGCTACTCTTATAATTAACGCCAAAGTTTAAATGTACGTGGTACTTACTAAGGGACAACAAAGTTTGAGTGATTTCATACGGGGTTTCTTAAAGTACATCTCATTAAGTTAAGCAAGTCTTGTTGACATGTAAAGTAACTTATTTGTGTGTAAACTGGTCAAGCTTCATCTTTCATCCCTGCATCCCTTGCCCTGGACAAGCCCTGCTCTTTTTATTTGTTTCCAGTCGAGAAACTTACTCGGTCCCTTTTAGTTAAATTTTGTTGTAGTTCATGAAATTTGGTATATCTTTATGTATCATAAGTTAAGTACAACTCTATAGTTATAAAGTTTACATTAAATCTAGTGCAAATTCATTAATGTTCGTGTAAAATGACTTGATATAGCTAGCGACCTTATATAGTCCACAACAATTCATATGTGGTGTAAGTGAAATCCGAATTCTGGTGTAAGTGAGATCTTGCAAGATCCATAACCCTTTATCTTTGTGACAATATATTGGTCAATTTCTTTGTTTCGTGACGATTGCAGTATATATTCTATGCTGCAGTTAGATTAATTCAAGCGTTTTATATGTTAAATATACTTTCCTAGCATGTAAGAGAAGTTTTGCAAATAAAAACCAAGAGGCAATCGTTTTAGATATTGAATTGAACACCACTGAGAACGTCGTGGGTTTTTTAGAAGTTGGCATCCTAAGATATGTACGGATCTTTGTAAATAAAAAGTTTGCATTGCTCTTTTGTTTAAATGTGAAAAAATACTAAAAAAGTCAACATGCTTTGAAACTCATTTATTAGAATATATAAACAACGAAGATCTCAGTTCTTTAGCCTATGTGGGATGCAAAGCTGAGAATGCTTTTTATCAAATAATGTACATACCTACATGTTCTCTTGCATTTCTATATACCATATATCTGTTCGCTATATACTTATATAGCGTTTGTACTTTGAAGTTACTTTGATAATAGGGTGCCATTGTTTAATACGGTTATTACTTATATAACAATGACACTTTGACAATAAGGTGCCATTGTTTAATACGGTTATTAAGTGACGATGCTATCGGATTCCGAAATCATCATATGAGTTTACTCTCCCATTATCATTCTTTTTTGTTTGATTGTGGTGAAAATTGGCTATAACGCAACTTGTTTTTTGTTTTATTACCCTTAGACTCGACTCAACTCAACTCAATCGATATTAGAATGGTCATTAAAGTCTTTTTTATACATGGTTTGTTTTTATTTAAACTTCTGTTTAAGCTTTTTTGTTTGAAAACAAAAACGATAATTATACATATACTTGTCGAAGCGGAGTATGTGATATATATTCACTCTTTTATCCAAAAATAAGATTTCGCTTCTAGAATAATTAAACTAGTAAAACTTAAATTAATTAAATCCAACTTTATGCTAGTTGTTGAACTAAAATCAAAATATAACATTCAAAATCCTATTGCTTTATTGAAGATAAAATAATCGGATTTTGAAAATAGTAGTTGTTAGAACTTGGAGACAATTTTGCGTGATTGTTGATGTTTTGTTCTTTTCACCTTGTCCTGTATTATTTAGTTGGATAAAGCGTCTTTAAACTTGATTGTTCCAACAATTGTAGCCTTTGATCATAAAAATGACACTAATCATTTTATTTTGTTGCACTAAAACTGATACAGAATATGATGTTTCTGAAAGTAAAATGACAGGTAACATGAATATAATAAATAAATTAAAAAAAAAAAAAAAAAAAAAAAAAAAAAAAAAAAAAACCCTACTAATGCCAGCAACGGATGAGAATATAACCATGGACATTTCAAATACACCATACTCCACTTACCATCCAATCACCCACACCAGACATGAGTTTCCACACACTCAATCTATTTAATGTAAAAATCTCACATATAATAATAGAGCTTTGCTACACCCTTCTACCTTTTCATCCTACAAATCCTCCTACACATACAACAATATTATATAGTTTTTTCTACTCATTCTCTCTCTGCATCAAAACCGTTCATTCTGACATTTGTCAGCATCCTGTGAGTAAAAGCTTTTGGAGGAGGAAAATGTAGCATGTTTTAGCGTTTTCCATAATAATAGCAGTAAGCCCATGACATTCACAAACTTGTTATAAATGGGCTTAGCCCATATGATATAATAATAACTGGCCCATGGCTTTGAATAAGACTAGTTAAGTAGTCAACTGAAAGGGAAAGAGAAAAAAAAAATGAACTAACATGTAAGGAATTAAACCGTAGGTCAAATGAAAGTTACACTTCATTTCACTAGCTCATGACACGCAATTTATATCTTCCTATATTAACTTACACTTG
Source organism: Artemisia argyi (assembly GCA_030686995.1). NCBI lineage: Eukaryota > Viridiplantae > Streptophyta > Magnoliopsida > Asterales > Asteraceae > Artemisia > Artemisia argyi. Next base: position 7,333,650 of record CM060687.1, read on the forward strand.
GTGTGACAATACAAAAGCTTTATAGTTTATACAGTAAAAAGTCAACTGTTAAAAAAAATTTAATATAAAAAAGACGGAACGGGATCTTTTGGAAATCGAACCATTGACCATTAGGTTATAGCACGTTATGCTTACAAAAAAACCACACACTCCATCATGTTATACATACTTTAATTTCCTACCTCTATATAACATAAAGTGTTTACAGCAAGACAAAAACTTTATAAATGGGCTTAACCCCATATGGTCAACCTCAACCACAATAATCAAGTTCTGAAAACATAATACCATTTTCGACATACATGATCTTCATGCACTATATTATATAACCAACGAAGATTTCACTTCTCTCACCTATGTGGGATATAGATATGAAAATGGTTCTATCAAACAAACACATAATATTGTACATGCTTACATACCGACTCGTGCACTTCTAGCATTCTAATCTACACCACCACTAATGCCAAAGTTTAAATTATGCTATTAAGTGATGACACAAAAAGTACGAAAATTTTATACGCTCAATAGTTTACATATCATTCAATAGTCTGCTTCATGTTTAATTTAGTCTAGCAGCATCCATGTAGAGATATGTGTATTATTGTTAGTACAATTAAATACTCCGTATTTTATTTTGATAAAAGTCTTTAAATAAATAGGGTCATTTTGTTATTTAAAAATGAATGTTCAAAAAGATAAATGTTGTGGCTCATGACCCGTTTCATTAGTTGGATCTCAATTCCATACTCTATTTCTCATTTAGACTTCTACCCTAAAGTTGAAGTTGAAAATGAGTTTTTTGCAAAAATCTTCTAACTATCAAACTTTTTATATGCTAATGTATATACACTTCTATATATATATTATAAACTGCGTAAAAATCAAATCGGTCGTATTTTGATAATCTTTCTTACGGTAAAATTTTTACTACTACCCTATCTAAATTTGTTTGGTTTACTTCATAATGCTCGTTTATTTGTTAAAAGAACCAGCATAACATATATTCAAGTCTAAACAGTAAACAAAATTATATGATCCATTTGTTAAGGTAAAAAGTTAATGACTTTAGATTAACGTAAATACAAAGGCACAATGTTCATTATCTATTTGTGGCCATGTCCGTGCTGCTCATTTGTGTTAGTTTACTACTCTTAAAGAACAAACACGAACAGAATATATGTAATCTACGTGTCAATTACGAGTAGTAAACAAGAATTATAGATGGACTTACATTTCACGTTCTGTGATGCAAAGGCTTTCTAATCACTTGCAACTTTAGGACATAAAACTCGACTGTCATGACATTTTTTTTGTGTTAAATAGTAATGAATAAACTCAAAGCGAATCTCTTTGTCACCGGTGTAATATGGTCTTTTTTGGGACAACAAATTCTAAAAAAAGTGAAGAAATCATATTCATTTTCCGATACATGATTCAGTCGGAGTTTGAAATTTTTTATTTTATACGTAATCAACTTCAACAACACACGTATCTGAAAACATAGTAATATTCTAGACGAATGTGATCATCATTCTCTATATTATATAAACAAGAAAGATTTTAATTCTTCTACAAATGTGGGATATAAGGTAGTTGAAATGACTATCAAATGCATGATAACTTACATAACTACATGTTGACTCATGCTACATGTTATCTATGGGAAGAATTTAAAAGCTTGTTGCCCACCTCGTCCGCAATCCGGCTAATATACAGCTCAAATGATATTTAAGAAAACAAAAGCTTGATTACGCATAGAATATTCGAGAAATGTAATTATCAAAAGAAGAAGTAGAGGAAAACACGAGAGGCAAATGATGGAAAAAATATGATTGAACGTATTTAAGTATTTTATAAGAAAATGAGTGACTTAGTTAATGTTCATGTCAGTGTTGAAAATGTTTCCAGCCAAGATGAGGATCCATGAGAGGTTTTGATTTAGAACATCACGATAGTATGAAACATTTTTTTTAATGAACTGGTGCACTTAAATTAACTTCAAAACGAGTAAATACAAAATTCCATATATAGCTATACAAAATTTCATTAGGAATACAACTATACCAATTTCCCTTAACAAGAACATTCAAACAACTACTTATACTAACAACATTCGGTCACCAATTCAAGACTACATTTCCTCCCTATCACATGGAGAATCGTTGTAAATACATAGTTAGGACCATGACTCTTTCTAAATTAAATCGTATATTAAAAAGCAACAGAGCTAGTTTATGTTAATTCTCTAGCAGTAAGCGAAGCGAACCTGAAATTTTTTGTTTTATATGCTACTACGTCTCGAAAAAATAACATTATATGCTCAACATGTATGGTCCTAATATATAGTGTAGTATATAAGCAAGGAAGATTTCACTTCTTTAGTCTATGTGGGAATGTGTGGGATGTAAGATTGAATTAATCTATATCTATATCTATACTATATATAAAGGAAAAACTCATATTCTTCAAATTGAAAAATTAAGAAAACTATATATGGAAACCATAAAACTTTTATTATTTTTAGTTTATAACCTATAAAATTTTTTTCTCACTACAAATATCTGCCGCTATAAAATCCGTTGATATGCACGGGTGCGCATCTAGTTTTAATCAAATGATAATAATCTATACGTACCAATTGTCTTTTCATTAAGAGCGTTTGTGTTTTAAAGCTTCTCCAATAGTTAATGACAAAGTTTAAATAGAGATCATATGTTGAGTACAAATTATATCGCTAATCTACTTTGGGTTTACTCTCTTATTTTTGTTCTTTTTTGTTGGTTGTCGCCAATAATGCAACTCATTTTGTGTTTCTTTTTCATGCCATGGAGGTGATTAAGTGACGTGGGTAATGTAAAGTAATTTTTTGTGTCTAAAATGGTTGAGAAACTCACTCGATCAAAGCATCTGTCTTTTTTAGTTAAATTTTGTTGTAGTTTATAATGATATATTAGTGTATTTCCTTTGTTTCTGTGACGATCGCAATGTTCTGCTATGCAAGTAGCTTATAACAATTTTTTTATATAGAAATTTTTGGCGTAGCCCCAATAGGTACTGATCAAGAAACTGTATGGAAAATGTCATTAGATTGGATTAGGCGAACCTAACTCAAACTCAGTGTTGTTTGGTGAGAGCGACACATCTATCCATTTCGGATAATTTTTGTGACTCGCCGTCGTTAGTAGTACGTTGTGAAAGCTGACACTTTTTCTATTGATACCTTCACCGGAAATGTAGGCAACCATGAGAGCTGAAAGACCAAAGATGCAGGATCATTTTTAATAAAGACCTCACATGGAGAGCCACACCTTGACTGATTTTCATAGATGTGATTGCAGAACCAAAATATTGCATTGTATGGTATGTGTTATGTAAGTTCATGTGGATCGGTGAAACATTTAAAGATCAGAATGAACACCAATTACGAAATGTGTTTCGTGCAATATGGTATCCTAACATATAGTTAGTGTTTTACTTTGTCTTTAGCTATTTCGTTTCTTTAAAAAGATGAAAGGTTTCTAAACTTTGTGAACAATGTATGTAAATAAAATGCAAAATTTCATAATGTCTTTGAAAAACTTGAAAATAAGTAAAAAGTTTGCACTTTGGAGTAAGAACAATTTTTAAGTGGAAAAAAGTACACAACTAAAAAAGTAAAGAATTTGTATTAATTTTTCAACATATGAATTTTGAAGAAGTTTAATTCTTTGGTTTTAGAATTGACTTGATCACCATCCACTTGTTGAATACATAATACCAATCTCAACATACATGATCCTCAAACACTATAGTATATGACCAAACAATATTTCACTTCTTTCACCTATGTGGGATATTAATATGAAATGGTTCAATCAAACAAACACATAATATTGTACATGCTTACATAGTTACATGCCGACTCGTGCATTTTTAACATTCTAATCTACAACATTATTGCCAAAGTTTAAATTATGCTAATAAGTGACGACACACTTTGTTTCGGAGATCTTCTGTGGAGTACAAACTCTAATCACTGATTTCATATGCATTTGGTCTCATATTTCCGTTCTTTTTTGATCATGTTGTTATTAAGGAAATTGTTGCCAATAATGCAACTCGCATTGTGTTTCTTGAATTTCATGCCATCAAGTTAATCAAGTATTCTACGCTGCAAGTAGTTTAGTTCAAGCCTTTTATGTGTTAAATATATTTTTCTTAGCATATAATACAAGTTTTGTAAATAAAATCAGTAGGCAGTCTTTGTGTGACCGACTAAGTTACACTTTGCATAACACCAATAGTTTGATTAGGTGAACTTGACTCAAACTGTGTCTGATTGATGAATTTGGAGGAACTCGTGAGTGCGACACTCTATCCATTTTAGATAATTCTGGTGACTTGCGTTCGTTAGTACCTTGTGATTGATTGCATTGTACATTAGTAGGACCAATTAGCTCTGGCTTTGTCTCTCGATATCTTAACTAAGACTATAGGCAACAAAAGTGGCGCAAATCACCAATGTTGTATCAGAGTTGCCTCATATCTTTAGTCATTTGAATGACAATGGTAAGAGCTTAAAGGATCACACTCATATGTGCTCAATAGAGACGTTACATACATGATTGGACAAGCCTTAATTCATTTTCGTAACATGTCACGGCATAATCAATATGGCTAGGTAAGTTCGGTGAATCGGTCAAATATTCAGAGATTGAAATGAACACTAAACATAGGCTATGTTTGGTGCAGAGCTTTTTGGGGCGACGAGCGGTGACCAATGAGCTTTTAATTTTTAGTGTTCGTTTGGCAAAAGAGCGGTGAGCTTTGCTATTTTTTAGGGAAGCTTATTTTCCCAATGCTTCTTTAAGAAGTTGTGAGTAGTGAGTTGCGACTACAGCTCACAGCTCATTGCTACTGCTAATTTTGCCAAACATAGCCATAGTTAAGTACAAAGAATTCCAATTACCATAAGTTATACTAACTTTACGTAAGTTTTCCCTTTTTAAGTGAAAAGATACAAAAAAGAGCCAAGAATTTATACTTATTTCCGGGCACTGGATATCCGAAGGGATTGAATCTTTCAGTTTCACAATCAACTCCATCGGCAATCAAGTACCTGAAAACATAGTATTGTTATTAACACGTATGGTGCTCGTTCACTACAGTATATAAACCAGAAAAATCTCCCTTCTTTAATCTATGTGGGATGCAAACCCAAACTATTGTAGTTTCCAAAGGGATAACTTGATCAGTTGCATAAAAATTTCATATTACAAATGTTCTCCTAGATGCTAAATGAATGCTTATATTATAAAACATCATTGATTAACGAAGAAGACAATGTAACTAATTACACTTAAAGTCAAGCTTATGTGACTGAAAAGGAATAGAATGTCCCAAAATAACTTTGACTTCTTCAAGCTTCTTTGCATTCCTCATCACAAAATAACAAAATTTGTATGGTAAGTTGGGCAGTGTTTGGGGTGTGGGTCTATTGGTAAGTGAATTGCTGCTTGTTCAGTTCTCACTAGAAACCCACTCTACTCTTTTATTTTTCATTTTCATGAAACATAAATTTTGACTTGTATTTTTGCTAAATGTACAAAGCTGTTTTCATATCATTTTCCATTTTTTCATCATTGGTATGCTCCAAAATAACAAAAGTTATAAATGAAATTTTCTCAATGTTAGATAATAATATTTGCACAAGTTGCGACGTTGGATAGGGATGTAAACGAGACATCGCGAGCTATTTGAGTATATTTGTGTTTCAGCTCACCCGGGTCGACCCGGCCGGGTTTCAGATGAACCAGCCGGGTTTCGTGTTTCTCTTGTGGGTGATGGCGTTGGATGAAGACACTGACAAGAACAAAAGACTACTTTTTATTTGTTAAAATTAACTTTACTACGGTGAGTTTTAGATTTTTTACTAAGGCAGTGAGTTTGGGTGGTGGCCGGGTATAGTGTAATGGAAATCAAAATTAAGAGGTTCACGTTATCTTCATTCACGTAATCTTCTCTAGCATTTTGTGACCGATCTTTGACCACTTTGACAATGGTAGTACTTTTAATGTGAGTTTACATAAAAAATGACAGTGTGATGACCATAAGAAAGTGTAATTTACGTTGTTTTCTTCGTTAATCAAATTGGTTTGAGTGAAGATACCGTGATATTTGCATATTCCAGCAAGACCCATAGCCCTGATATTTATTATGTTCTATAAGTGTCCCTATGTCTCGTAATATCCTCTCTAGAAATATAGGCAACCAAGAGGGTTGTCTGGAATCACCCTAGTCGATTCATTTGTTAAGCCATATAGATGACATCAGTGGATAAGTGTGAATGGCACCTTATGCATGAGTGAGCTGTTCAATTTAGAAGCCTAACGTACTAGTAAGTCATATGTGTTCAATAGAGCCCTTACATGAAGCCATGGAGGCACAACTTAGTTTGTTGTATAGGTTGTATGACGCTATACAGTAGGGATGATTGGACTGTTAGGTTTAGCTTCTTTTGTCGTTTTCACACGATGATTGAACTGTTGGGTTAGCCAACAAAATTGCTTTGTGTAACGTTCAAAATCCAGTTTGTTTAAAAGAACATAAAAAAGTAAAATTGTTAGCAATTTTTGTGTGACTGATCGAGTTAGCTATGGGAACATCCCGCTTTGCTGAGGCTTGGCATGTATTCGACACGCAAGATTAAAAAAATATTTGTACGTTCCAGTCTCCAAACATTTTGTATTTTGATTAATACAATTTAAGGATCATTTGGTTCAAGAATCCAAAAGAACTTGGAGGGCCACACCTTCATTCATTTTCCTAACAGAATCAATAAGGCATTGTACGGATGGCTGGGGTTACGTAAGCTGAGGTGGATCAGTTAAACCGTTCTATTATCACATATTCTAAATCTAGTTAACACTGTATATCTGAAAACATAGTAATTTTCTAGACATGTGTGATCCTCCACTATAGTATATAATTCAGAAAGATTTCACTTCTTTAACCTGTGTGGGTTGTAAAGATGGAACTGTTTTTAACTTTTTATCAAATAATGTACATACCTGCATGTTGACTCTTGCATTTCTATATAACATTTATAAGTTAATGATAGAGCGTTTGTACTTTGAAGTAGTGACATTGTTTAAATGCGGTTATTAAGTGATCCTCATATGGGTTTACTCTCACAGTTTTGCTCTTTTCTGTTTGGTTCTGGACGAGAAAAAATTATCAGTAATGCTACTCGTTTTGATTATTTTGAGTAACATGTCGTGAAGTTAATGAGAAACGTGTACAATGGGTCAAATCATTATTACCTAAATGAGGAACGAGTCGAACTGGTCACTTAGTTTAAAACCTGTCCAATGTGTGTTTTAATGCATACACCTTCTAATTATTAATGTTTACGGAGTATTAAATATTTAGACTAGACTAATATGACCCATTTCCACGTGAACCCATGTTGACCTGTTATCTACCCCGCCCATCTTGCCATCTCTAAAATCTGAGCATAAAACGGTTGAATCTTGTTCTAGTTATGTTGGAAGAAAACAACAAGATTTCTCATTGTTGAATGAAGAGCTCTTGCACTGGTAAAATCTCACTATGTTGAGGCTCGGTATGGATTCGACGCATGAGATAGAAAATTATTTCTCATATATAACTCTTTGTATTCATATTGCAGATCTCAACAAGATACTATAGTTGGGAGTTTGTGGTTGTGTTTTAGATTTCCCAAGGAGGTATCCCCTTTGTATTTTGGGTTCAAAAACTAGAATGGTGCAAAATTCAGCCTTATGTGGTTGAATGTTTGACCTCATTAACAATGTGTCGATTAGTGGTTTTCTTTGTAAGACTCGCAAGGGTTATCTATGTTGGATAATTCTAGTGACTCGCGTTCATTAGTACTATGTGCTTGATTGTTTTGTATACATTAGTAGGGCAAAGTTATGACTTTCTCTTGATACCTTCACTAGAAATGTAGGCAACAAAGAGGGATCAAATCACCAATGTTGTACTAGAGTTGCCTCATATCTTTAGGCAAATGAATGGCAATGGTAAGAACTTAAAAGGACCAAACTCATATGTGCTCAACATAGACGTTAATTACATGGAGGACCACGCCTTAATTCTTTTTCGGGCATGTCACAACAAAATCAATATGGCCGGATAAGTTCAAGGGGATAGGTGAAAATATTAGAGATCGAAATGAAAACCAACAGCTATTGGATATACATGGGGGATTACTAAATATTTAGTTGCATAAATATATAGACAATCTTGGTAAATAAAAAGTTTAGAGTACAATATTTTTTAAATGACAACAAATAATAAAAAAAAAAAAAAAAAAAAAAAAAAAAAAAAAAAAAAAAGTATTGCTTAGTGACAACATATATTATAAAAATGTCAAGACTTTTATATCAATTTTCGGTTTCGAAGTTTATTTTTTTCACTATCACTAATATAATAAACTCCAATTCCATCATGTAACCGAAAACATGATAGCATTCTCAACACAAATTATTTTCTTACAATGTGGTAGATAACCAAAGAAGATTTCACTTCTTTCACCTATGTGGGATAATTAAGAGGTTCTAAATAGCAATGATCTACTATACACCAGTTATATGTCCATTAGATAGTTTGAAACTAATCTGACAGTTAATGCCAAAGTTTTGAATACAGTTATTAAGTGATGACAAAATTAAATTCAAATGCCCTTTACGAAGTTTTTTTTTTTTTTTTTTTTTTTTTTTTTCATTGTTATGGTATGGGTTTACTCTCATATTTTCGTTCTTTTTTGTATGGTTGTGGTCCATGAAAAGAATTACATGCCATGAAGATAGTTAAGTATTCTAAGATAAGTTTTGTATACAAAATTAGTAGGAAATCTTCCTTTGTGGACCATAATAGTTTAGATAGGTGAACCGGACTCGACTTGAGTGAGGTTCCATGAGTTTTTTTAACAAGACTCGTGTTTACATCATTCTGGTGATTCAAGTCCGTTGGGTACCTTGTAATTGATTAAGTTTTACATTGGTAGGAGAAAATTGTCAGTTTGTCGATCTCTTCATATCTTCTAGCTAGAATAATGTAGCAACCAAGAGGAGCTCAAATCACCCGTGTTGTACCAGAGTTGTCTCATTTTTTTATTCATATGGATGGCTATGCAAATCTTGATCAGATTGAATGGTACCTTGTGCATGATTGAGTTTTACGATGGTTGTGGACCAAGTTGATATGTGCTCAATAGAATTACATGTCATGATGTTATTTAAGTATTCTACGCTGCAAGTAATTTAGTTCAAGCATTTTCTTTGAAAAATATACTAACCTTGCATATAAGAGAAGTTTTGTAGATAAATATCAGTAGGAAATCTTTGTGTGACTGATTAAGCTATGTCTTTGCGAAATATCAGTAGTTTGGATGCGTGAACTGGACTCGACCCGTGTGAGGTTGCTTCATGTCTTAGCCATCTGGATGATCAGTTGAATCGTACTTATAGGACCAAACTCATAATAATAACAACATGCCCATAACTTCCAATCATACTTGTGACTGATTGAGTTTTAGATTGACAGGAGTATAGGACGAAGTTGTCTCTAGATATCTTCTCTAAAAATATAGGCAACCAAGAGGGTCGTCTCGAATCTCGAATCACCCTAGTTGACTCAATTGTTAGTCGATCACATGGTTGACATATACGGATGAGTGAGCTGTTCAACTTAGAAGCCTAAAGTACTAAGTCATACGTGTTCAATGGAGCCCTTACATGGAGGCACAACTTAGTTTGTCGTAAAGGCTGTATATGAGATGCTTTAGCATCTTTTGCCGTTTTCACGTGATCATTGGACTGTTGGGTTCGCCAATTAAAATACTTTGTGCAACATTCAATAATCAAGTTCTTAAAAGGAAAATAGAATAACTTAAACTGTTGGTCTTTCTTGTGTGGCTAACGAGTTTGCCTCTGGGAACATTCCGCTTTGCTGAGGGTGGGCATGTATTCAACACATAAGATAAAAAAAATATTTGCACGTGTCTATATCACTTTGTCTTTTGATTAATGCAAATTTAAGGATCATTTGGTTCAACAATCCAAAAGAACTTAGAGAGCCACACCTTCATTCATTCATTTTCAGAACATTTAACTGCCTGCATAATCAATATGGCATTGAACTAATACACGTATTGTTGGGTTAGGTAAGTTCAGTTGGATCGTCACATGTTATAAAAATGGTTAATTGAATGAAAATGTATTATATTTGTTACTTTTTGTTATTATATGTAGTTAACTTTTCTTTTTCTTATTATCCTTACTTTTTTCGAAGGGTAAAATAGTCATTTTACATAGTTGAATAGTCACAAAATACACACAATAATCAAAATTTGAAAGTTCAGTATACAAAGAAAAAAAATCAATATACACACTAACAAAAAATGACAAGTATGATAAATTTTCAAGTAATTAATCCTATAAAAAATCTCTAGCTAATAGTTAAATTGAGAATGATGGCCGGTATAGTAACGGTTTTGTTTTATTAAAAAGATAGATAAAAGATTACTACTAGATATATAGTTTTATAAACATATGGACAATCTAGGTAAATAAAAAAATTTAGATTACTATTTTATAAGTGACAAAAGATACTAAAAAGCCAAAGAATTTTATAATTATTTTGGGACACAAGATTCTTCGAAGTTTGAAATCTTTAGTTTAATAATCAACTTCGTAAACACATGCATCCCAAAACATAGTAATATTCTAGACATGTGTGATCCTCATTCTCTATATTATATAAATAAAAAAATTTCATTTCCATAACCGATGTGGGATGTAAACTTAAGGGATGTTTGTTTAAGCTTATGATTTTTTCTTTTCGAAAAAAAAGTGACAATGTTATTTACTAAAAAGGAAGCTAACAACATTGAAATAGGGAGAATTGCATATATACCCATTAGAACTCAAAAACTTGCATATTTTCCCAAAATACAAGATTTTAATGCATGAAGTACAATGCAAGTTAAGCATGTTTTGGGTATATATGCAAATATGCAAGTTTTAGTGTGTATATATGCAATTGCCCCAATGAAATAAATCTTGTTTCTGACACAAGTGGATGTATATCTATATTCGAGCAATCATTTGATGTTCTTCGGCAAAAGTTAAAAATGGTACTTATTAAATAACTACGTAATTTGAGTAATTTCATGCAGGGTTACTCTATTATTTTCGTTCTTTTATGTTTGGTCATGTTTGAGAAAAAAATTGCCGATAATAACCAGCTCGTTTTGTGTTTCTTGAGCAAATCACTCGGTCTTTATGTCAATTTTAGTTAAATTTTGTTATAGTTTATGAAAATTGTTTATCCTATGTATATATCATAAGTTAAGTACAACTCTAGAGTAATATTTCATATAGTATAGATTTTATCTAGTCCATATGTATAGGTGCATCTAGAATATGTGGTGTGGTTGTGGTTTCTTCTTATTCTTCTCATTTTAATTTTTCTTCTTATTTGATCCTAACTCTTAAAGTATAAGTTAAAAAAAATGTATTAAAGTCTAGTTTGGAGTAGCCATTTTAATAAGTGTGAACAAATACAAAAAACGTCGAGTATTTATAGATGTTTTCCGAAAGCATGTTCATTAACGAAGTTTAATTTTACTTTCATAATCAACTTCGTCCATAACCATGCACTTTGAAAACATGATAATATGACATGTAAGAACCTCATTTACAATAATAATATATAAACAAGAAAGATGTCACCTCTTTAATCCATGTGAGATGTAAATATAGAGAGTTAATCGTTCTTTTTTGTTAGTAATAGCGACTTTACATGGAGGGCCACGCCTTAATCCATTTTCCAGTACAAAATTTGGATTGCCCCGTTTTTAGGTGACTACATATACTAAAAAAATCAAGAATTTTACATTCATTTTTTACACTAAATGAGGAAAATCCATTTTGTTCCCGTGAACCCCCGGAACTCCCCTAGGTCCGCCCTGGATAATAAAGGACATTTGAATCAATTTGAATGGAACTTTGTGTATTATTGAGTAGTCCAATGTTAAGAACTTAACGAAACTTAGATCATGTGTGCTCTATGGCTACCTTGGCCACGTTTTAATTCATTTTTTAGTACAAAAACTATACATTCATCATCATTACTAAAAAATTCAAGAATTATATACTCATTTTCTTGTACAAGTTTGCAGATAGAGTATGATATGTTTTAGTTTTATAATCAACTCTACCGACAACTGCGTACATGAAAACATAGTAATATTATTGACATCTATGATCCACATTCACTATAGTATATAAACAAGAAAAACTTAACTTTGGTCAAATAATGTACACGTACAGTGCCTATTGCATTTCTATATATAGTATATACGGGACTATTCTATAATTAGAAAGGCTTAAAAATTCAGACTTTTACTTACTAATGATGGAAACAACCACCCCTAACAATCACCCCCAACAATTTATAACCACTTCAACAACCAGCCCTAACAATTTATAACCACCTCAACAACCACCCCCAACAATTTATAACCACCCCAACAACCACTTTCCACCACCCCACCTCCCTCCTCTTCACCCCAACAATCCGTCCCCGCATCGCGTGGGCACCTTTCTAGTCTATTTATTATAGATCGTTGTTCTTTGAAGCTACTTTCAGTAGTGTGAAAGTTTAAATACACTTATTCAGTGACGGCACAATCTGATTTGGATATCCTCTTATGCAACCCATTTTGTGTTTCTCGAATTACAAGCCCATTTTAAATAAGTGTTCTACGCTGCAGGTAGTTTAGTTCATATGATAAATATACCTTCCTTGACATATAAGACATTTAAAAATATATATATATAATAAGTTGGCAATCTTTTTTTGAGTTGAACAATGATAATTAAGAGCATGACCAAAATTATATGTGCTCGACCAATAGAGACATTAGAAGGCCGTGCCTCGATTCATTTTTGTATCATGTCACAACACAATCAATATGACATTACACGATAGGGGTTACGTAAGTTCATGTGGATCAGTGAAACGTTTAGAGTTTGAAATGCACACCAACGACGAGGGGTTTTTTAAGAATATATGGTATCCTAAGCCATGGGCAATCTTTGTAAATAAACAGTTTTGACTAGCCGTGAAAACAAATACAAAAAATCTCAAGCATATTATATTTGTTTTCCAGCAACAAGTTCACTAAAGAAGTATGACTTTTATTAGCTTCATTATCAACTTTGTTAACAACCAAGTGACCGGAAAACATGGTAATATTCTTGTTAGATATTAGTGATGATAGTTAGATAGTCTAGGGGTCTTTATGAAACTTTAGTCCTTGTTTTTAGTCAAACTAGGAGATGCTAGGTCGGTTCCCATGCTATATATATATGGCATGGACAACTTGTTTAGTCTAAGTATTCAAGAGTCGATTCTAGGTTTTCTCTTTTGTGTTAGCAGCAGGTTTCAACTCCTTTTAGAGTTGGTTTTCTTCCCCCCTCATCTCTATAATAAGGAGGTGAGGGGGGAGGGGTCGGTGTACTACATTCTTTTCGTTACAAACGTTTAATACAATGTTATCGTTTGGGTCTTGTGCGATTTTACTTTTTCATTGACACATATAAATCTGTTAGCTTGTCGCCTTCACATTATCGAGTTATCCGCTCTAGATTTTCAGGTTTGTTGTAGGTCATTACAACAATTGGTATCATGAGCTTGGTCGAGGGCTTCTGGAATCTAGGATCGATTTGTTGAAGGCTCTTTTGTTCGATGTTCATCGTAGAAGAAAACGGTTCGGTTTTCGGGTTTCTTGATGATCGACAAAAGAAAGAAATTTTCTTGGTGATTGTTTTCGGATAGGAGCAGAGGGTAGATTTCTGCTTGGGCTACCAGTTAGGATCAACGAAAACAAGAAGGTGCAACAGGTTGGAGTCGACTTAAAAGGGTTCTTTGAAGTTCGTTTTGTCGAGGTTATAGGTTCTTAAGTTTTCGAGGTGTCGAGGTTACCGACACGGGTTAAGGAAAGCTTAAGGGTTGTTGATTTTCGGTTTAGAATATCGACAGGTTGCTGGTGTGTTTGGGTTTGTCGGGTTTTTCGACAAAGAACATAATCAGGTTCTTGTTTTTCAGTTTGAAAATTAAGGTTCGAGCAGCAAGGTTTCGATCAAGGGTTTTCTTGTATTGAAGTTGACACAAGGTTCTTGAGGTTTCTGGATTCGGTGAAGCTTCAAAGGTGTCGTAATTGCTGGATTTTGTAATCGACAGGAAGGTTTACTTTGAGGGTTTCGTTTGTCGAGGTTTTGCGACAAGGTGTAGAAACATTCAAGAGTTCTTGAGTTTTTGGGTTAAACAAGATTCAAGTTTTTGTCGAGGTTTGCAGTCGGTTCGATTTAGAGGTTTATCTAAATCGAAATTCGTCAGAGGTCGACTTTCATTGACGTGTATTTCCTAATTGTTGAAGGTGAAGATATATATCAACAATTGTTAAAAAGAAAGATACTTACGTCAAGAATAGTTGTGAGTTTTCATGCAAATTAAATATTGACAAAAAGGTTAATTACTTCAAAGGTTTTTCTTGTTTTCTTTTCTCAAAGGCTGTCGAAGCTTGGTGGGTAAATCCAAGGGTTTAAAATAAAAAAAAAATATATTATTACTTTGAAGGGTCTTTGCATAAGGTACTTTGTTTAATTCGGTGTTGTGAGATATCACAAGGTTATCAGAATATACAAAGGGTTTGGAGAAAAGAAAGTTCAAGACTTGTCGAGGTTGCAAGGTTTCTTAGGTTACAAGAAATCTGTTTTGCAAAAATAAAGTACGACAAAGGTTACTTCAAAAATCGTTTGGTACTTTCTTGATTCAAGGGTTGTCGATTTGTTGGATGGTCTGTTCCAAGGTTCAATCGATAATTGAGTAAGAAAAGGGTATTTTTGAAGGGTTTCTTGGTTTGATCGATTTCTAAGAAGGTTTATTCTCAGGGTTATATCGATAAAGCAAGAGTTTTTCACACACTAGTCACTTTGCTAGATTGTGGGTTTGTGTAAGAAAATTCAAAAAAGGGATCTTGTGTTTGAGTGATCGGGTCCTACGGGAGATCACCAAGGAGACGATTGCAGCGGGGATTTGGAAAAGGTTAGAGACTTTATATATGACAAAGTCTTTAGCTAATCGTTTGTACTTGAAAAAGATGTTATATACTTTTCATATGCATCCGGGTAAGAGTTAGTCTGAACATATTGATGAGTTTCACAAGCTGGTAGGTGACTTAGAGGCTATAGATACTGCTATATCGGATGAGGATCAGGCATTACTATTACTCACATCTTTACCAACGTCTTACGATAATTTCGTGGAAACTTTGCTATATGGTCGGATACTTTGAAGCTAGAAGACGTGGTCGCGACACTTCATTCTAGGGAACTTTAAAGGATGACGGAAGCAAAGGTTGAGGGTGGTGAAGGGTTGTTTGTGAGGGGCAAATCTGATCAAAGTGATATGCAGCAGGGTAAAGGTAGTTCGTGGTCAAAGTCACAGGGAAGAAGAAGCAGACTCAAGTGTTATATATGTCAGTCTGAGGAGCATTTGAAGAGGGATTGTCCCAGGTATAATCACAAGAAATCTCAAGGTTTTGTCAGGAATGAAGACAGTGTTGAACAACTGTTGGACTGGATCATACCATATGACAAACAGGAGAGATTACTTGTTTTATTTTAAGGAGTATGGCGGTGGTAATGTACTGCTGGTGATGGCAGGGAATGCCGTGTACGTGGGACGGGTAAGGTTCAAGTACAAATGAGGGATGGGTCAAGTTTCGTTTTGGATAACGTCAGGTATGTTCCGGAATTAAGGCGAAACTTGATATCGTTGGGTACTCTTGAAAAAGAGGGTTTTACCGTAAAGATGCAGTCGGGCAAGATCAAGGTTATAAAGGGTTCACTGGCGGTTTTATCAGGAACAAGGAAGGCTAATTGCGTATATACCCTGGACGGTCAGGCAGTGACCGGGAAGACATTGAAGGGTAGGAAGCAGTTAGGAAAATCTCAGACTGGGAAGAAGATCAAAACAGGTACTGTTCTTGATTCTTGTAATCAGAGGTCTACACAACAATGTATGAAGAGTGGGGTCGCCAAACATTTAGGTGTTGCAAGGATACAGCAGAATGGGTTGGTTAAAAAGACGAATGTGACACTCTTGGATTAGGTACGTTGTTTTCTGATACAGTCTGGTCTGTCCAAGGTTTTTTGGGCAAAGGATACAACCGGGTTTACATATCTAGTGAATAGGTCACCATCATCAGCGATTAGATTCAAGACGCCTATAGATATGTTAGGGTTTTTCGGTTGGCTTGCTAGTAATAAGCAAGGGATGCTTGAACCTGTTAAGGTCAAGTGCATATTCCTGGGATATCGTGAAGGTATGATGGATTATCAGCTTTGGAGGTTAGATGACGTTACTTCAAAGGGAGTGCTTTACAGGAATATGGGTTTCAATGAGAGTGGGGAATACAAGAAAACTTTCATTGGTTCTGGTGTAGGTACGGGTTCAGTGCAGGTGTTGCAGGGAGTTGAGTTTGAGGTGGAACCGCTTGGGGATCATACATTTGAGGTGGAACCTCAGGGGAATGTCGGTCAAGTAGCTGGTTCACAGGAAGTACAAACTCAGGATTTAATAGACTATCATTCAGCACGTGATAGGGAGCAACACTCAGCACGGGAACTATACAAGTATAGAGAAAACAGTAATGAGGCTGCTTTTGCAGTTGCTGTAATGTAAAAGATATACGCACATGAGTCATTGACTTTCAATAATACAGTTGCTTGTGAGGTGATTTCCAAGTGGAAGACTGGATTGAAAGAATGATACTCGGTCAGATGTGTGTGTGCTCAGCAACGGTTGCAGGAAAAGCAGTGACGACAGCCATAGCTATTACTGGAAGTATACACCAGGTATGTTTATACATCTATTTCTCTATATAGATGGTATGGTTTTTTCTTGCGAATGCAAGGCTGAGATCTGGGTTACCAAGGGATTGCTGGATAAAGGAAAAGGAAATATACTTGGTATGGAGATCTTCAGGGATCAGAGTGGTAATACTCTGAGGAGGTCACAGTCCAGGGTTCACAACGGGAAGTTGGTACTGACTTTGTTGGAGGGACACTCCATACTGTCGTTGGAGGGAAGTCTATCAGGGGACTGTGATGTGAAAAAGAATGGTAAGTTGTCATGTACATATGTGGTTGGAAGCCGGGAGTATCAGATGGTCTGCACGAGACCTGACATAGCATCTGTAGATGTGGGTATGTTGGATAGGTTCGATCGTGGATTACAGACATACGTACAGGTTTTTGTGGATTTTGACTACGCCATGGGTAGATCAATCACAAGGTACGGGTTTATGATACAAGGATGTGCAGGAAGCTCAGAAGCTATTATGCTGCACATGAAGGCTTTGTTAACAACTGAAGCGGTGTATATGACACTTACGGAGGCTGCAAGGAGGCTATTTGACTAAAGGGACTCACTAGAGAGTCAGGATTCGAGCTAAAGATAGTAGCGGGTATTGTTACAGGTGCCTTGTCAAAGGTAGTTCCCTAGTCCGAGGTTCCAGCACATGAAGTTGCTGCTTATCGGAGAAGACTGAGTATCACCACTAAGGTGGAAATTGTTAGATATTAGTGATGATAGTTAGATAGTCTAGGGGTCTTTGTGAAACTTTAGTCCTTGTTTTTAGTCAAACTAGGAGATGCTAGGTCGGTTCCCATGCTATATATATATATGGCATGGACAACTTGTTTAGTCTAAGTATTCAAGAGTCGATTCTAGGTTTTCTCTTTTGTGTTAGCAGCAGGTTTCAACTCCTTTTAGAGTTGGTTTTCTTCCCCCCTCATCTCTATAATAAGGAGGAGGTGAGGGGGGAGGGGTCGGTGTACTACATTCTTTTCGTTACAAACGTTTAATACAATGTTATCGTTTGGGTCTTGTGCGATTTTACTTTTTCATTGACACATATAAATCTGTTAGCTTGTCGCCTTCACATTATCGAGTTATCCGCTCTAGATTTTCAGGTTTGTTGTAGGTCATTACAACAATTCTAGACATGTATGGAGCTCATTTACTATATATAAACAAGAAGGGTTTCACTTTTTTAAACTATGTGGGATGTAAATGTTAACTCCTGCATTTAAACAAATACTCCGCGTATAATTATATAAACTCTAATTAAAAAGGGATAATTAACAAAATAGACCGGGCAACCATGGTCAATTCGGTTCCTGCCCTCAGATCCAAAAATATCTTTTTTAGACCGGGACAACTTGTACAATTGGGCAACTGACGATGTGTCACTTTTCTGCAAGTGACAAGTGTCGCTTGTCTGTCAGTTTTTTGGGCAACAGCCGTCATTTGTTTTGCAACTGGGGACACTTGTCATCATATGGGTCGAGTTGCCCAGTTGTCCAGTCTAAAAAAGACATTTTTAAATCTGAGGGCAAGAACCGAATTGACCATGGTTGCCTGGTCTATTTTGGTAATTATCCCAAAATGCATTTAAACGGATAACCAATATACAACCTTGCAAATATTGAGGTGTATAATAGTACGCAAAGTTCTCACCTTGTCTCTTAAATTCACTAGAAATGTTGAATTTTTGAATTTTTCTATGCAACACAAGGTTTTTTTAAGCATTTGAAAGTTGTTACCTGAGATATGATAGTTGGAATGGTAAATTAATGCGATGTATTCTTTTAGTTGGACAATTAAAAGTTATTCCATTTTAAAAAAGTCAAAAAAACCTTAAATTGCACATAAAATTAATTTTGATACCATATACTGAGAAGAAAAATAGTTGAATACTTAAAATTTAAATTAACATAAAATATATGAAGTTTATGTAAGTTTTGTGATTTGCCTTTTTTAAGTGAACAAATATACTAAAAAAAGTCAAGAATTTTATACTGACATTCTGGCACCCGTATTTGATGATGTGTTTCGATTCTTTGTGATTTACAATCAGCTTCATCGGAAACTATGTGTACTTGAACACATAGTACTTTTATTGACATGTATATTGCTCATTGACTATAGTATATAAACAACAAAGATTTCCCTTTCTTAATCTATGTGGGATGCAAAGTTGTACACACCTACATGTTGACTCTTGCATTTGTGTACACCATTTATTTGTTCATTATTATAGAATTTAAATACGATTATATTGTCCACAACAATTCATTTGTGGTGTAAATGAAATTTTGAATAGAAAAGAAGAACCAATAATAGCCAAACAATATATGGTGGCATCGTACACTCACGACAATGAATTACACAACGAATAGCCAAATAATAGATAAAATGAAAATCAACACAACGCATAATTATTCACCGGTTTGTATATTTAGTAAAAAAACAACTCAAATGACATTTAATAAAAATGAAAGGATAAAATTATAATCTACGTAATAAAAAACCTAGAAATTGGTTCATAAGAGAATCAAATCGTAGTCATTCAGATTTGATTACATTCCACTTACCAATGACCCTGCATAGTTAACATAAAACTATTGTATCGTATGATTTAATACCTAGACTCCTGCATAGTCTGGGCTTATTTTGTTGAAGGATATTGCGATGGCAATAAATAAGTGTAAGTTACGTTGTCTTCGTTAATTAAATTCATTTTGATACATCGTATGAGTGAATATACAATTTTTTAAAAGGTAAATAAAAAGTAAAATTGTTGGCCATTCTTGCGCGACTGATCGAGTTAGCTTCTAGGAACATCTGCCTTTGCTGAGGCTGGGCACGTATATATTTACGACATGTAAGATAAAAGAAATATTTGTATGTTCCGGTTTATGACACTTTGTATTTTAATTAATTCAAATTTAAGCATTCATTATGCGGAATCAATATGGCGTTGCACACATGGTAGGGGTTAGGTAAGTTCAGGAGGATCAGTGACACGTTTCTATTGAATATCTATCACATATTCTAAAAAATCTCTAGTTAACAATTAAATTGAGAATGATGGTATAGTTACGGTAAGATGACTAAATATTTAGTTATATAAACATATGGACAATCTTTGTATACTCATTTTTTAAGTGCTAAAAATCGACAATATTATATCTATTTTAAGAATCCCATGAGTATGAGGTTTGAAATTTTTAGTTGTATAATCAACTTCCTAAACACATGTATCCTAAAACATAGTAATATTCTAGACATGTAAGATGTTCATTCATTATAGTATATAAACAAGAACTATTTCACTTCTTTAAGCTATGTGGGATGTAAACTTAAGGAGTTTTGTTTAAGCTTATATAGATTTCAGCTCCTTTCCAAAGAAAGTGACAATAAAATTTACTAAAAGGAAGTAAAAACCATTGAAGTAAATCTTGTTTCAGACGCAAGTGGATGTATATCTATATTCGAGCAATCATTTGACGTTCTTGGGCCAATGTTCGAATATGGTTCATATTAAGGGACGACGCAATTTGAGTGATTTCATACGGGTTTACTTTATTATTTTCCTTCTTTTCTGTTTGGTAGTGGTTGAGTAAAAATTGGCGTTAATTTAACTCGTTTTTTATTTCTTGAACTACATGCCATGAAGTTGTGTAATGAAAGTAATTTTGTGGATTGGTTGAGAAACTCACTCGGTCTATGTCTTTTAATTTTGGCTAAACTTTCTTGTAGGTTATGAAAGGGATAATTGTTTTTAAATGTACCGAAGTTACTAGGTTTTACTATGTTGTGTAATCATTTTTAGTTTTCTAAGTCGTGTATTAAATTTACTAATCTTTCCTATGTTGTCAATATACGGGGTCATTAAGGATTTCCGTTAGAAAAATTACATAAATCTGTTAGTCGTATGTATTGTATTTAGTATTTGAGTCCATGTATTATTCATATGGGCTAATGCCCGAGTCTAGAATAATCGTGTATTGGTATTTATATACCATACGTTTCATGAATAACATAATACAATTCATTCTATATTCCCACATGGTATCACAGCCATTCGATCCTTCACCATAAACCCTAACTGTTTCATTTTTTTTTTCCAGTTCTCTTTTTTGTCAATCGTTGGCTTCCGTTTGATAGCCAGTTGACAGCTGGTAATTGCTTCTCGTCGATCGTTGGTTGCTGTTTGATAACCAGTCGACCTTGTTGCTGTGTTCTTGTCGATTGTTGGGTTTTATTTGACACCCAATCGATCAGTTACTTTGTTTATTGGTGGTACTGTTTCATTCAATAACTAAAACCCTACACCTTGCTCCTGTTACATTTATTATTCACTACATCAAGCCCTAAACCTACTTCACCCTTTACTGTTACGTTTACTACTTATATCCAAACCCTAGTTTTATTCAAACCTTATCATGACAGGATCTACTCCACCACCACCCGTTATACTTTTGTCCGATAAACTCATGACTATCAACAATATTCCCACCCTTATTCCCGTTGTGTTAGATGTTGAAGCTATGAATTACTCTTCTTGGATTTATTTTCATAAGCATCTTTGCAAAGGGCACTCCATCTTGGATCATCTATTGGGTAAGTCTTCGGATGAAGCAAGCTCGAGTGCTCCTCCCGATGCCGAATGGTTAAAGATTGACACCATAGTTCTCTCTTGGATTTTCATCACATTGTCCCTGACCCTTCAACAACGTCTTGTTAATGCGGATCCACAAACGGCCAAGGAGGCATGGGACATCCTTGCTTCCATCTTCAATGAAAATAAGCGTTCTCGCTCTATTGCATTGAAGGCCGAACTCCGTGCTCTTAAACTGGGGGATTTAAGCATTAATGCTTATTTTCGGAAGATTGAAAACATGGATACCATCTTGTCGGGTTTGGGTTCCCCCATTAGCAACAATGATATCGTTACCTTTGCATTGGAAGGGTTGCCTGCACAATATGATAATGTCTCCACTATCATTGCACATCGCGAGGTTTTTCCGGATCTTAAGGCCGTACGTTCCATGCTTATCACCAAAGAGATGCGCTTGAAGTCTCATACTTACAATGCTCTTGTTGACTCTACATCTTCCTCACCAATGGTTTTGGTAGCCAACTCGCATTCCAATATGCGGCGTACTAATAATTCTAATGAAAAGGTCAACAAACCTTGTTTCCTTTTTGCCCAAGGCTTTTGTCGGTTTGGTGTGCATTGTAAGTTTTTACATGATGGTATTCATAATAACCCTGCTAAACGCCCCACTGTCACTGTTCCCGCGTGCAACTCTTTTAGCACACTTACACCCACGGGGGTCCTTAGCCCACTTATAACTACGGGGGTCCATCTTGGTAGGGGGTTCCTACACAGGGGGTCCTTCTTGGTAGGGGATTCCTACACGGGGGGGGGGGGGGGGGGGTCCAATTTTGTTTGTCGGGTCAACAATAGGAGGACCGGTCATGGCAGCAGGTTCACATGGGGGTTCCCAACAGGGCGTGCCTCAGGGGGTTCAGATTCTTATGCCAGGGGGTTCGCAGCAGGGGTGTACTCATTCAGGGGGTTCACAGCAGGGGGTTCCTTCTCAGGGGGGGCTCGTTTTTAGCAGGGGGCAGCAGGGTCAGTCTCCTTTGACAAGGAGTTCGCAACAGGGTCAAGAAACTATTTTACCTCATGCTTTCACTACTGAGACACATCACGCTCCCGCCGATGGTAATTGGAATATGGATACAGGTGCGTCCTCTCATATTAATGATGATATCAATTGTCTAAATGATGTTTTTAATTCGTGCATTTATCCCTCTGTTGCGGTTGGTGATGAGCATTCTATTCCTGTCAGTAACTCTGGCCATAGCATTTTGCCAACTCCTACCTGTCCTCTTCATTTAAATAATGTCTTAATTACTCCTAATATTGTTAAGAATTTAATCTCTGTTCGTCAATTTGTTCGTGATAATTATTGTACCGTTGAGTTTGACCCTTTTGGTTTTTCTGTTAAGGAGTTTCAAACGCGTCGGGTGCTGCTCCGTTGTGATAGCAATGGCGATCTTTACCCAGTCACTCAGCCTTCCACCGTTCCGCATGCTTTTCTAGCGAGTCAGTATACGTGGCATCAGCGTCTTGGACATCCAGGAAGTGAAGTGCTACGTCGTGTCCTTTCAAGTAGTTCTATTTCTTGTAATAAAGAGAAGTCTCCCGTTCTTTGTCATGCTTGTCAGCTTGGCAAACACGTGAAACTTCTGTTTGTCAGTTCTAGTAGTTTGGTTAAGTCGTCTTTTGATATTGTACACTCGGACTTGTGGACTTCCCCAATTCTGAGTCTTTCTGGTTTCAAATATTATGTCTTGTTTTTGGATCATTATTCTCAGTTTGTTTGGGTTTATCCTTTAGTTAATAAATCTGATGTTTTGTCTAAATTTAATTTGTTTTGTAGCTTTGTTCGTACTCAATTTAAATGTGACATTAAGTCTTTTCAGTGTGATCATGGTGGGGAATTTGATAACCAAGCTTTTCGTAAGTTATTTTCAGATAATGGGATTCAATTTAGATTTTCTTGTCCTCGTACCTCTCAACAAAATGGGAAATCCGAACAGATGATTAGAACTATCAATAACCTTATTCGTACTTTGTATTTCAAGCACATCTTCCTCCTAATTATTGGACAGAGGCTCTTAATATGGTTTTTTATCTTTTAAATATCTTACCATCACGTGCCATTGACAATGAAGTCCCATTTACTCGCCTTTTTGGGTTAACACCTGACTATAGTCTTTTGTGTACCTTTGGGTGTCTTTGTTATCCTCACATTGATACTAATAACAAATTTGGTGCACAGGCCACACCTTCACTTTTCTTAGGTCATGCCACCAATCATCATGGTTATCGTTGTTTAGATTTGAACACCAATAAAATTATTCTATCACGACATGTTACCTTTGATGAGACTGTTTTCCCGTTTGCCACAAAGACAACCCCTACCACCACTCCAACTGCCAGTTCTTTTTATGCATTTTTGGATGACTCATCTAATGTCATTCCTAATCTTCTCAGATTATCTCCCACCACTACACCTACCACTCCTATACCTGATGCACCTGTTGAGCCTTTCACTCCATCTCCTGCACCTACACCAACTCATCGAACTCCACAAACACAGGCTTCACCTACACCACCAACGCCACAAACACCTGATCCTCCAATTCCACAGCCCACTGGTTCGATTCACCCCATGGTCACACGTGCTCGTGTCGGGATTACTCGTCCCAATCCTCGTTATGCTGGTCATGTGTCAACGATTTCTCATTTACCTAGGTCTCCTAGTGATGCGTTTCGTAATCCAAATTAGCAAAATGCTATGTGTGATGAGCATGATGCACTTATTAAAAACAAAACTTGGACTCTTGTACCAAAACTCCCAGATGCGAATGTTATCCGTAGTATGTGGCTGTTTCGTCACAAGTATTTAGCAGATGGCACTCTTAGTAGATACAAGGCTCGTCTTGTGGCCAATGGTAGTAATCAGATAGAGGGTGTGGATGTTGATGAGACTTTTAGCCCGGTTGTTAAACCTGGCACTATTCGGACAGTCCTTAGTTTAGCTATTTCTCGACATTGGCTAGTACATCAGCTGGATGTCAAGAATGCTTTTTTACATGGGGATTTGGCAGAAACAGTTTATATGTATCAGCCACCTGGGTTTCGTGATCCTGTTCATCCTGATTATGTATGTTTATTGCAGCGTTCGTTGTATGGTCTTAAACAGGCTCCTCGGGCATGGTTTCAGCGCTTTGCTAATTACATTACTACTGTTGGATTTTCCTCTAGTCGCTGTGATTCATCATTATTTATTTATAAACAGGGTGATGATACTGCATTTTTGTTACTATATGTGGATGATATTGTGCTCACTGCTTCGTCTGATAGTGTATTACAGCAGATCATTGCTTCATTACATAAGGAGTTTGCTATGACAGATTTGGGTGCTCTTAATTATTTCTTGGGTGTTTCTGTTACTCGTGACTCTTCAGGGATGTTTTTGTCACAGCGTAAGTATGCTATGGAAATATTGGAGCGTGCACATATGGTTGGTTGTAACCCTTCTAGGACTCCTGTTGGCACAAAGTCTAAATTGGGTGATTATGGTGATCCTGTTTCTGATCCTAAGTTATATCGGAGTCTCGTTGGTTCTCTACACTACCTTACCTTTACTAGACCTGATATTTCATATGCTGTGCAGCAGATTTGTCTTTTCATGCATGATCCTCGGGAACCTCACTTATCGGCTCTTAAACGGATTTTGAGGTATGTTCGGGGTACATTAGACTATGGTTTGCAGCTGTTTTCTTCATCTACTTTTTCATTGGTTGCTTACTCTGATGCTGATTGGACTGGATGCCCTACTACTCGGAGATCGACTTCAGGCTATTGTATTTTTCTGGGCAATAATCTTCTATCCTGGTCCTCTAAGCGCCAAACGACGCTTTCTCGTTCCAGTGCTGAGGCAGAATATCGTTGGGTTGCAAATGCTGTTGCTGAGACTTGTTGGTTGAGGAATCTTTTACGTGAGTTGCACACACCTTTGTCTTCTGCTACGTTGGTCTACTGTGATAATGTTAGTGCCGTTTACTTATCTTCTAATCCGGTTCAGCATCAACATACAAAGCATATAGAGATTGATATTCATTTTGTACGGGATTTGGTTGCTGCTGGTCAAGTTAGAGTGCTTCATGTACCGTCACGTTATTAGTATACATATATTTTTACTAAAGGTTTACCATATGCTTTGTTTCAAGAATTTAGAACCAGTTTGAGTGTCCGGTGTCCTCTCGCTCCAACTGTGGGGGAGTGTTAGTCGTATGTATTGTATTTAGTATTTGAGTCCATGTATTATTCATATGGGCTAAGGCCCGAGTCTAGAATAGTCGTGTATTGGTATTTATATACCATGCATTTCATGAATAACAGAATACGATTCATTCTATATTCCCACAAAATCGTCCTTGTGGTTAGGCCCAAATTGCAAGTTTCGTCCTTTTCTCTAAAAAATTACTAACGGCTGTTTAACAAAGGCAACGTTAGTCCATGATACTAACAGCCGTTTCTAATTAACTCAAAATTTCATTTTATAAAAAAAATTCTACGCAGTTTAATACACGGTTTTATAAACGTTTTATACGCGGTTTTACATACGGTTTAATACATGTTTTTATACGCGGTTTTAAACACGTTTTTTTACGCGGTTTTACACGTGAATTTTGATTCACCTAAAAACAGTCTACTTATTTAATCAACCACTTGTGAATGGTTGATGATACAAGTCAAACTAGAAAGAGGCAAATACAAATATATCCAAGGAGTTTAGTGTCCCCGGGTCGTTATGTCCCTTGGAAGTGCGATATCCTGAGTTAGAACGGATCTGTGATCGGGAATTATTGAACAAGAAAGGGTATGTGATTGTGATTACCCTAAGGATAGAATAAAATAGCTTAAATAAGCTATATAAACAAAGACTTGAAATAAGAAAACTTAAAAACGTAAAAGAAATTAAAAACGTACGCGACTGCGTACAGAGAAAAAGGTGAGTTTTAAAGAAAAATAAACTATAGGGGTTAAAAACGAAAATTCTATAAACTTAAACTAAAAAGAAAATTAAATTAAAAATAAAACTATTTTTTATATTATTATATTATTTATTATTTAATTATTTAATTAATAACTATTTAACTATTTAATTAAAACTAATTTAAATCAAACTAAAAATAATAAACACTACAAATTAAACTAAAAATTTATAAAAATATTTTATAAACTTAAATTAGAACTTGAAGAAAGTATAAAAAAAATAAAAAAAAATGTTTTTGTCTTTTTATAAGCTTTTTATTAATTAAAAACTATTTATATTAATTATACTACTTAAACTATTTTAAATTAAAAATAATACTAAAATGACTTATAAAATTATGAAAAAATTACTAAAACTATATTATGACTTATAAAAGCTATAAAAAATATAAAATCTAGGTGTTACTATATAAAAATTAATTATACTATTTATAACTTACTTATTAATTAATTACTAATAAAACTATTATTAATTCTAATAAATACTAAATTACAAAATAAAAATCTAAGAAAATTATTAAAAATACTTTAATATATAAGGAAATTAATAAAAATATAAAATTACAAATTACTTAATAAAAATCTAAAAATGAAAATTAAAATTAAATTAAATTAAATAGAAACTATCACTTATTTTTATTTTGTATTTTCTGGATTTTTCTTTTATAAAACTTTATTATACCTAAAAACAAGCAACTTTAATAAAAACAATATTTTTATAAGCCAAAATTAAGCACTGTGGTGGCTTATTATCAAAACAGTTGACCAAGGTTTGACTTTTAAGCAAATAAGCTCAAATGAGCTAATGTGGGGTCCACTATGGTAAATTCAGGTTCACTTAAGTTGTTGGGACTTGTTTGAGCAAGTTTCAACCAAATAAGCTATCTGAATAAGCCATAAGACCTCAATAAGCTATTGCTTCTCTTGGTTCTGGGTCAGAAATGGGACAAACTTAGGGTCCAAATTCAGGTGGGACCCAGTGGTCTAAGGTTAAAACAAAGGTTCAATAGTTGAACCCTGGTAGGAGGGGGGTTCAAAGGGCCAAAGTTGGGACTGTGGGACCCACTGAGTCAGTCACAATGAACCACCAAAGGATGGTGGTGAGACTGAGTAGCTGATGCACAGGGGAGCTTCTTCCCCTGCAGGTTCAAAACAGCTATTGCACAAGCTAAAATAAAATTTATAAAAATAAAACAAGCTTGAGTCTGTGTAGTCTAACTGGGACTTAGTAACCTCAACAAATTTCAAGGGCTAGATCCACTCACAAAAATCAAATTAATTCATGCCATAACTGTCTATTTTAGGAAACATGCAATTTGACTTTTTAAGAAATTATGAGTTTTGACTTTTGTGAACTTATGAAGCTGATTTTCTGAGTGAAATTACACTAGTAGACTGGAATAAGATCAAATTGATGAGAAAATACAACTTACAAACCTAGATGAGTGATTTTTGGAAAGCAAAACCCACACAGTTAACTGTGTGGGTGGATCTTGTGTAATTTTGACTTCTACTAACTTTTTAACTGATTTTATGGTTCATATATCTCAAATAACTCTAGTGTAGTATGTCTAAACCACAAATTGATAACCAAAATCCTTTGAGCTTTCTTGAAAGGCTTATGCCAAACACCCCCTTATAAACTGTTTTTATGATTTTCAAAACAACAAAGTGATTCAGTCCTCTAATCTGGTTTCAAATCTTATTACACCATTATATTAGACCTAATGAACACAAATAAACAACAATAACAACAATAAAACTCAGAAATCAAAATTATGCTATAAGACTTAATTTTATGAAAACTTAACAACTTACAAAAACAATAAACAAGCTACTAATTTTATGAATCAGTTACACTAATAAACACACAAGAAGTAATTAAGAACAAGATTAATAATAAGTTACACTAGTAAACAGTAGGATACAAATTTAAAGGAAATGGCTTACAAAATTTCAATCCTGCCAAGAACCAAGAAACCAAGAACCATGAACAATCCTAATGATTTCCACAAGTCTCTAATACCTAGGGCAATCCAGAATTAACCCTGCTCCTTGCTTGATTCTCAATGAAACTTATTTTTTTATTTATTTTCAATTTTTCTTGATTTCTTTTTGTAATTTTGTATTTATGGATTATAACTTTTTAAAGGTTTCTAAAAAGCCTTATGGCTTTTGTCAGGAGCCTAAGTGCTTATTGAAGTCCTCTAATTAGCTATAACAAACAAGATAAAGTAAATGACAATTTAAGAAAAAAAAATGACAATTAATAAAATGACAAGTATTAAAGGATTAGGAAACTACTGACTGTAAATAGCATGTAATTGAACTGTGTCAAAGTTAATTACAATACTGAAAGCATTAAAAGACAAGTATTTAAAGTTTAAGCAATAAAAAGTGATCACAAAACTAATTCTATGATCCCTTCTTCACTCTGTCTTCTTTCTCTTCATATAGATGACTCAACTTGATCTCCCCACGTTCCTAGATATTTCCCACATTCATTTTTGACCTTTAGATGAGTCAAAGCCATTTTGGCCGTTTGATCAATTTGGCGGGAAATGTGGACTAGGTTGCTTGCAGCCTCTTTTTATCAATTAAGGGAATTTGGTTGTTTGTGTGAGGTGTAGGATAAGTTTTTAGAAGATATTTGAGTCAGTTGGGGTAGTGGGAAGAAAAACAGGGAAGTTTGATAGAGTTTGGAAGGAAAAGATGTGGAAAAGGCATTAAATGGAGTTGGGGTGTGGCAGAGGTAGTGGGGAGGGTAGGTTAATGAGGTGGAGGTGATAAGGTGGGGGGTAAGGTGGCAAGAATACCACCTGGTTTCAGGTTTGGGGGGGGGGGGGGGTTTGTGAGGACGATGAACAGTGGAAAGCGGGGTAGTGGTATTTTGACTTAGTTTGACCCGGTTTTATTAGTTTAGGGGATTGGGCTAAGGGTGGACTGGGCCTAGGAGTGGTAAGGTGTTGGGGTTTATATTAATAAAAAGGGTGGGCTGGTTTTTGGGTTATAATAAGATAGGGTCCGTTTGGTTATTTATTTACACAAGGACCAACTTTGCAATTTTACCAAAACCAAGGGCTGAAAAGGTAATCTTCCCATAGTGTCACCAAGGACCAAAGATGACAAGTATGAATAACCCAAGGATCAAAGATGTAATAATTCCATTAAAAATTGCCCAGGGACCTTTTCTGTCAATTCCTCAAACTCCAGGGACCATTCTTGTAATTTTCTGAAACTTGAAGGGTTAAACCTGTAAATATTAAATAGTTAACACAAAGGACCAGTTATGTCATTTTAGAATAGTATAAGGTTTATTTTGAATATTTTCTTATTTTTAAACCTTAGGGACTAATTTTGACACTTTTCCAAAGTTAAGGGACCAAAGTTGTAAATTTGTGAATTTTAACTTCAAAGGACTTTTCCTAAAAACTTATGAATCCCAAGGACCTTTTATGATATTTTTACAAGTTTTGATTTACCAGGGACTAGTTTTGCCAATTTGTCAAAGTTCAGGGACTGAAACTGTAAATTATGTAAACTTTGTTATTTTTCATCAGTTTTCATCCCTTTTGCACTAGTAACACTTAAAAACACAATTTCATGATATTTCATGTATTATAAAGCATATCTGTATGTTTTCAGATGTTTTGTAGCTTTAAATGTGACAGAAATGATGAGTATTTAGACACTCATCAATCCCCCACACTAAACTATTGCTAGTCCCTAGCAATCTTTATGAAGTTTTAATGGATTTTATCTCTTTACCAAAAAGCCATCACTTCTGGAGTAGCCAGGTGTGAGAACTGTGGTACACCTGATAACCGTGTGATTTTGAGCAAACCACCAGCTGTCAACGGATTTGATTCGTCTTTACCAAAAGCCGTTTGCTTCTGGACTAGCCAACTCTTGATGGAATAGTCAACATCTTGGTGAGCTGATTACCAATTATGGTTTTTCCACTGCCTTTACCACAAGCCATAATCTTGCGGGCTAGCCAACTCATTTGCTTATTAGGATATGGGGAGTTGAGGAACCATACAATTTTGAGCAAATTGCAAGCTGTAAACGGATTTGAGATATCTTTACCAAGAGCCGTTTGCTCCTGGATTAGCCAATCCTGTTGTGGGTTAGACATGGAGGATTGATACCATTTATTGCGTTCTAAGTGAGAAAAAATTTTTAAATTTTTTTTTGGCTAAATTGGGGTTCCTGATGGAACATGTGTTTGAATTCGTGAGAATCCCCCCCCACACTTAGAACTGAATATTGCCCTCAATATTCAAAGTACCGGGTGTTAAACCGAACTTAGAACGTAAAAGGGAAAATACTCTTAGCCTTTATTTTATGTGTATATACATACAAATATTTTTTAGATAAAACTTCTTAAATAGAAGCTATCACTATAATTACATTTTTTTTTTTTTTTTTTTTTTTTTTTGATTATTTACATATATACAACATGTGGGGCATCTCCCCCACACTTGGGTGTTACACACGGGTGACAAGCCCATGTTTTTGCTAATGTTTTTGATTCCCGAGTCACTAGCCGGACTCGACCCTTAATTAGATTCTTTTCATCCCAAAGTGTCAGGTTTATCACGCAAGCTAATCGCTTGTGAACGATTAACTGTAATAAAGATCTCCTGAACAGGCCGGGAGAAAAAGCAATGTGAAAATCTAAGGGGAAGTAAGTGGAAGAAACCATCTCCATCGGACTTTCATACAAAATGTTTGTATACATATTGAAGTACATGAAAGTTCCACACCAAGAGAGATATATTTGGCATTTAAACCAATGTTATATGGCAAATACCAGGGTCAAAGGTAACATCCTCACTCTCGAATGAGTGAAGGGAAGGAGAAATCACCGGGTAGGTGAAGGGTAGTAGGGAGATCAAAATAGCAGTAATCACAAGAACTTCCTCCTCAAGAATTTGAAATTTAAGAGAAGGAGGCAAGGTCTTATGCTTGATCTCAGGAATTTTATCAGTTTCTTCAACTGATTTGAATTCCTCTTTATGAAGTTGTTTGGGTGGGAGGGTGGGATAATTTTCTGGGTATAAAAGTTGTTCAAGAAGAAGACTGACATCTTCCTCTTGATCACTCTCGGTATCATCAATACCAGGCATAAATGTGTCTAAATCGAGATAAACATCGATTTCATCCAGAATAGAATTAGTACCCTCATTATGAAGTTCTTCTAGAAGAGGAGGGGGAATTGGAACATCGTACATTAATTCCTCAAGGAGAAGAATATCTCCCTCCTCATCACTCTCAGTATCATCATCATCCCAAATGGGATGATTTTCCTCAACCCGAGTGAGATAAGTTGAAGATTCTAGCGGAGGAGGGGGAATTGGATCATTATTTAACAATTCTTCAAAGAGAAGAATATCTCCCTCCTGATCACTCTCAGTCTCATCTTCATCCCAAATGGGACTACTTTCCTCATCAAGAGTGAGAGAAGTTGAAGATTCGGCTAAGATAGTAGTAGAAGATGGAGTGGGATTACCACTCACAGAATTATGAAAATAATCAAGATTTTCTTGAGAATACTCCTTTGAAGTAACATCAATGAAATCGATTCGGTTAACCGATTCAGAGTTATAGTTTGAGGAGTATCTCGCATTTTGATCTTGATCAAAGGTAACAGCTTCCTTACCAACACGTAACGTGATCTCATGCTCCAAAACATTAATAAGAGCATGGCCGGTTCTAAGGAACCCTCTACCAAGAATAAGAGGAACCTTTTGATCGGCATCAAAGTCAACGACCACAAAATCTGCAGGAAAATGGAACTTCCCTACTTTCACAAATACGTCCTCAGCGATGCCGAGGGGCATAGATATGGTACGATCTGCAAGCTCGAGAGTCATGCAGGTAGGGGAGAGTTCAGGAAGAGACAGTTTCTTCCACACTGAATGAGGCATCAGATTGATGCTAGCACCGAGATCGGCCAAGGCATAGCAATCAATCGTTCCTGGGAATACACATGGTATTAGGAATTTCCCAGGATCTCCAAGTTTTACCGGAAGCTTTTTCAAGATAACTGCCGAGCAGTTTTCGCTTACTGGAGTTTTTGCCATCTCAAACAGCTTTTCCTTGTTGTTTAGCAGTTGTTTGATAGTCGCTGCAAACTTAGGCATAAGAATGAGAGAATCCGCGAAACTAATGTCAAAGTGTAATTCTTTAAAGATTTGAAAGAATTTATCTATTTGTTGACTATTCTTTTCACGGGTCCTGTCCTCATTCATACGTGAAGGGTACGGAAGAGAAGGTTTGGATTTAGGAGCAGTATCCTCAGGAGTCTCTACAGATTCAAAGACAACTCCTGGTTTGGGTCTCTTTTTAGGGAGGACCGGAGGAGAGACATGTGCTGTACTTTGTGAACTTGGAATTTGCACTTTGTCTGTTGTATCCTCCGCCTCTTTTTCCACATCATACAATGGATGAGGGATAGGCATTGAGGGTCCATCATAAGCAGCACCACTACGAGTGGTGATAGCTTTGATGACATTGGAATCCTCTTCCTCATCATCACTGTCGTCTAATACACTCCTACGGGCAGAATTAAGCATATGAGAATAAGTCATAGCTGCCCTTTGGTCATAAAGATTGCTTGACAAACTTTTAACCGTGAATCGTGAAAGAGTAGGATCTATTCTTGACGATGTAGGAGTGATAGGGGGTGTAGATTTTTGAACAACCGTGGTTTGGACGTAATGAGCACTTCCTTTTTTAGAAGGAAGTACCGGGTCCTTTGTCACCTTGGTTGGTCCATCTTTGTCATTATGTGTAGTGACAGCTTTGAGTTCACCCCTTGGATTTGGAACAGTGTTACTTGGGAGAGTTCCCGAAGTAGATGGTGGATTTAGTTGTTTTACTAAACCAGCAAACATGTCCTTAATATCGTTCCTCAGCTCATTGTTATTCTTAGCAATTGAAGAATTAAATTCATTCTTCAAATTGGAGATTTGGTTCTGCATTGCCCTCATGTTAGCATCATTAACCTTGATGTGGTTAGCGAGCTCATTGGAGGGAGATTCTTGATAATGAACCATTTGATGAGCAGGAGCTGAATACCCTTGGTTAGAATTTCCTTTTTGGACTGGGTATTGAAAAGGAACCATTTGATTGCTCGGGGCATGATATTGATTCTGTGGGTTTTGCCCTCTTTGCTGGTTAGGAATGAACCTATTAGCATTGTTTGGTTGGTATAATCCGGGCTGTCCTCCCTGATTGTTAGCACGGTAGTTTGTTTCCACTTGAGGACGGAATGGAATTCCTCCTTGATTGGAACTGCCTGCTACAGCATTGACTTCAATTGCACTGCCAGCGGTGTGGGTACAATTGTAGTATGGATGAGGACCTCCACAAGTAACACAAACTTCTACCTTTTTAATTTCAGCAGTTTGAGAAGTTTGCGGAGCGGACTCTTTCTTGGAAACCAAGGCTTGGATAGCCTTCGTGAGTTCAGCAATCTGAGAATCAGTGCTAGAAGACACGGGAGATGATGTAGAAGGACCAGCACTAGCATGAGAATTATAAGTTCTATCTCGTGTAGTACGGACCTTAGACATGTTTTCAATGAGAGCAATGGCTTCCTTTGTGGATTTGCTCAGAAAATTACCTCCAGCTGAGGCGTTTAGAGAATTTTGATCAGATGGGTTTAACCCATTGTAAAAAGTGTCCATTTGCATCAATTCGGTGAAACCGTGATGTGGACATCTGCGAAGCAATTCTTTGAAACGATCCCATGCCTCTCCGAATGGTTCATCAAACCTTTGAGAGAACTTCATGATTTCATTCTTAAGAAATGTGGTCTTGGAAGGAGGAAAGAATTCATTAATGAATTTATGAACCAAATCTCCCCATGTTTCAATCGATTTAGGAGGCTGTTTATCAAGCCAAATCTTGGCATTGCCTTCGATGGAAAATGGGAAAAGAAGAAGTTTGATTGATTCCTCAGGGACATTTTTACATTTGATGGTACCAATGATTTGGTTAAACCATCTAATGTGATCATGAGGATTGTCCCTATCAAAACCATAGAATTGCTTCTGGGTTGCCAGATTAATCAACCCAGTTTTGAGCTCAAAATTCTCAGCCGCGATGGCTGGAACAACAATAGCATCTCCGTAACCCTCGGTGGGTGCTTGGAGAAGCTCATTCATCGGACGGTCTTCTGTCATTATGACAGGGGGTTTAGGATCAGTACGTATCTCGGGTACGACTGAGGGAGCTGAACGTCCACGGGTTCTTCGAGGTATGTCAGCAAGCTCACGAAAAGGGCTTGTAGACCTAGAAGAACGAGTGCGCATGCACTAGGACGAGTCTAAGAATCCTAGAAAATGAAGGAAACTTAGATAATGGTGAGAAGAGTATTTTTAGGTTTTTATTTTATATATATAGAAAGACAAAGAAAATATTTTTGGTGTTTTTATATGTTTATGGAAGATGGAAATAGGATATTATATAAGATATATGTACTATGGATAGGTATTCAACAAATCTGATACTTCAGAATCGTTCAACGCAGCGCACTCCCCGGCAACGGCGCCAAAAATTGATTCACCTAAAAACAGTCTACTTATTTAATCAACCACTTGTGAATGGTTGATGATACAAGTCAAACTAGAAAGAGGCAAATACAAATATATCCAAGGAGTTTAGTGTCCCCGGGTCGTTATGTCCCTTGGAAGTGCGATATCCTGAGTTAGAACGGATCTGTGATCGGGAATTATTGAACAAGAAAGGGTATGTGATTGTGATTACCCTAAGGATAGAATAAAATAGCTTAAATAAGCTATATAAACAAAGACTTGAAATAAGAAAACTTAAAAACGTAAAAGAAATTAAAAACGTACGCGACTGCGTACAGAGAAAAAGGTGAGTTTTAAAGAAAAATAAACTATAGGGGTTAAAAACGAAAATTCTATAAACTTAAACTAAAAAGAAAATTAAATTAAAAATAAAACTATTTTTTATATTATTATATTATTTATTATTTAATTATTTAATTAATAACTATTTAACTATTTAATTAAAACTAATTTAAATCAAACTAAAAATAATAAACACTACAAATTAAACTAAAAATTTATAAAAATATTTTATAAACTTAAATTAGAACTTGAAGAAAGTATAAAAAAAATAAAAAAAAATGTTTTTGTCTTTTTATAAGCTTTTTATTAATTAAAAACTATTTATATTAATTATACTACTTAAACTATTTTAAATTAAAAATAATACTAAAATGACTTATAAAATTATGAAAAAATTACTAAAACTATATTATGACTTATAAAAGCTATAAAAAATATAAAATCTAGGTGTTACTATATAAAAATTAATTATACTATTTATAACTTACTTATTAATTAATTACTAATAAAACTATTATTAATTCTAATAAATACTAAATTACAAAATAAAAATCTAAGAAAATTATTAAAAATACTTTAATATATAAGGAAATTAATAAAAATATAAAATTACAAATTACTTAATAAAAATCTAAAAATGAAAATTAAAATTAAATTAAATTAAATAGAAACTATCACTTATTTTTATTTTGTATTTTCTGGATTTTTCTTTTATAAAACTTTATTATACCTAAAAACAAGCAACTTTAATAAAAACAATATTTTTATAAGCCAAAATTAAGCACTGTGGTGGCTTATTATCAAAACAGTTGACCAAGGTTTGACTTTTAAGCAAATAAGCTCAAATGAGCTAATGTGGGGTCCACTATGGTAAATTCAGGTTCACTTAAGTTGTTGGGACTTGTTTGAGCAAGTTTCAACCAAATAAGCTATCTGAATAAGCCATAAGACCTCAATAAGCTATTGCTTCTCTTGGTTCTGGGTCAGAAATGGGACAAACTTAGGGTCCAAATTCAGGTGGGACCCAGTGGTCTAAGGTTAAAACAAAGGTTCAATAGTTGAACCCTGGTAGGAGGGGGGTTCAAAGGGCCAAAGTTGGGACTGTGGGACCCACTGAGTCAGTCACAATGAACCACCAAAGGATGGTGGTGAGACTGAGTAGCTGATGCACAGGGGAGCTTCTTCCCCTGCAGGTTCAAAACAGCTATTGCACAAGCTAAAATAAAATTTATAAAAATAAAACAAGCTTGAGTCTGTGTAGTCTAACTGGGACTTAGTAACCTCAACAAATTTCAAGGGCTAGATCCACTCACAAAAATCAAATTAATTCATGCCATAACTGTCTATTTTAGGAAACATGCAATTTGACTTTTTAAGAAATTATGAGTTTTGACTTTTGTGAACTTATGAAGCTGATTTTCTGAGTGAAATTACACTAGTAGACTGGAATAAGATCAAATTGATGAGAAAATACAACTTACAAACCTAGATGAGTGATTTTTGGAAAGCAAAACCCACACAGTTAACTGTGTGGGTGGATCTTGTGTAATTTTGACTTCTACTAACTTTTTAACTGATTTTATGGTTCATATATCTCAAATAACTCTAGTGTAGTATGTCTAAACCACAAATTGATAACCAAAATCCTTTGAGCTTTCTTGAAAGGCTTATGCCAAACACCCCCTTATAAACTGTTTTTATGATTTTCAAAACAACAAAGTGATTCAGTCCTCTAATCTGGTTTCAAATCTTATTACACCATTATATTAGACCTAATGAACACAAATAAACAACAATAACAACAATAAAACTCAGAAATCAAAATTATGCTATAAGACTTAATTTTATGAAAACTTAACAACTTACAAAAACAATAAACAAGCTACTAATTTTATGAATCAGTTACACTAATAAACACACAAGAAGTAATTAAGAACAAGATTAATAATAAGTTACACTAGTAAACAGTAGGATACAAATTTAAAGGAAATGGCTTACAAAATTTCAATCCTGCCAAGAACCAAGAAACCAAGAACCATGAACAATCCTAATGATTTCCACAAGTCTCTAATACCTAGGGCAATCCAGAATTAACCCTGCTCCTTGCTTGATTCTCAATGAAACTTATTTTTTTATTTATTTTCAATTTTTCTTGATTTCTTTTTGTAATTTTGTATTTATGGATTATAACTTTTTAAAGGTTTCTAAAAAGCCTTATGGCTTTTGTCAGGAGCCTAAGTGCTTATTGAAGTCCTCTAATTAGCTATAACAAACAAGATAAAGTAAATGACAATTTAAGAAAAAAAATGACAATTAATAAAATGACAAGTATTAAAGGATTAGGAAACTACTGACTGTAAATAGCATGTAATTGAACTGTGTCAAAGTTAATTACAATACTGAAAGCATTAAAAGACAAGTATTTAAAGTTTAAGCAATAAAAAGTGATCACAAAACTAATTCTATGATCCCTTCTTCACTCTGTCTTCTTTCTCTTCATATAGATGACTCAACTTGATCTCCCCACGTTCCTAGATATTTCCCACATTCATTTTTGACCTTTAGATGAGTCAAAGCCATTTTGGCCGTGATTCGCCTTAAACAGTCAGATAATATCAACCAAGTAATGGTCAACAAGTCAAACAGCTGAGGCAAATGCTTCCAAGAGCTTCTAAACCAGAACATGCCTAATTTCTACTCTTCCTCTTTCTTCTACTTCTTCTGATTATTATTTTCTATTTTATTGATTTTCTTGGTATTTTCTTCTTTTATAATTTAAACAGATAATTGAGGTTTTCTTAAACTTTTATTTGCTTTGTCAGAGCTTATTAAAGCTTATGAAGTCATACAATAACAACAACAAACAACCTACAACTTTTTGAGATTTTTGAAATTCTTGAAAATAAGTAACAATGGCATAAACTGAGAACTGATATGAAACTTGAAATTAACTTGAGAATAAGTTTAAATTACATCAAAGGGACTGAATACAAATGTTTAAAGCTGAAATTAACAACTAGAAATTATTCTACTTTTCCTACGATTAAATTAAGCTACTCCTAAACTAATACTCTTTCTTTTCTGCTTCCTTTCCATTTTGTAGCCCTTTTCTGTGCTTGTGGGACCCACTGGGTGATTTCCCACCAATTGTGGACCATTGATATGGTCTAATTCATCCAGGCCGTTTAAATTCTTTCTTGGCGCCAAAGGGTCAAGGGTGTCAGTTTGTTGCGTGGAGAGGGAATTAAGGGTTTTGGAAGGTTGTGGACGTGGAGGAGAGGCATGGTGTGAATGGGGAACAAGTTGGGATGAAAGGTGGAGGGTGGTATGGAGGAGCAGTGGTGGTGGTATGGTGGTTTTGGTTTTGGGAGGGAAAAGGATGACGGGGGTGGTTTTAGTTTAGGGGTGTTGACCGGGTCTTTGACCGAGGGGGTGGACTTGGGCTGTTGGTGGGCTTGGGTAAAAATGTAGGGTGGGCTTGGATTTAGTTTAGTTTGGATTTGGTTTTGGATAGTAAGGTCCGTTTGGTTTATTTATTAACAAGGACCAAAGTTGTAAATTGGCAATAGTTGAGGGTCTGATTTAGTATTTTCCCAAAGTTTATAATAAGGGTAAAAATTGTCATATGTGAATAGTACAAGGGTATTTATGATAGTTTTCATTTTTTTATGCCCAGGGACTAAAACTGACAAATGTGAAACTTCAGGGACCAATTCTGCCATTTCTCCAAACTTTTCACATAAGGACCAAACCTGCAAAAGATTATTAGTAAAAGGACCAAAATTGCTTTTCTCAAAGTTTTTACATCCCAGGGACCATTTCTGTCAATTTCCAAAGTACAGGGACTAAACTTGTAATTTTATGAAACTTTGCACCAAAGGACTAAATATGTAACTTTATGATTAAAAAGGACCTTTGATGATATTTTCATGTTTTTAGAATTACCAGGGACTAGTTTTGACAATTTATGAAACTTGAGGGACTGAAACTGCCAATTATGCAAACTTTGTACGTTTTTCATCTGTTTTTGCATATTTTGCATTTGAAACATATAAAACACACCTTTAAGATATTTTAAGTATTTTGATACATATTTGAGTGTTTTTGTATGTTTTGGCAGTTCAGATTAGTATAAAATGATGAGTATTTAGACACTCATCAATCCCCCACACTAAACTATTGCTAGTCCCTAGCAATCTATTGAGAAAAACTTAATGGATTTGAAAAACTCTTTACCAAAAGCCATCACTTCTGGAGTAGCCAGGTGTAAGAACTGTGGCACACCTGATAACCGTGTGATTTTGAGCAAATCACCAGCTGTCAACGGATTTGATTAGTCTTTACCAAAAGCCGTTTGCTTCTGGACTAGCCAACTCTTGATGGAATAGTCAACATCTTGGTGAGCTGATTACCAATTATGGTTTTTCCACAGCCTTTACCACAAGCCATAATCTTGCGGGCTAGCCAACTCATTAGCTTTTGAGGATAATGGGGAGTTGAGGAACCATACAATTTTTGGCAAATTGCAAGCCATAAACGGGTTTGAGTTATCTTTACCAAGAACCGTTTGCTCCTGGATTAGCCAATCCTGTTGTGGGTTAGACATGGAGGATTGATACCATTTATTGCGTTCTAAGTGAGAAAAAATTTTAAAATTTTGGCTAAAATGGGGGTTCTTGATGGAACATGTGTTTAAATTCGTTAGAATAACGAATCTCCATTAAAAAATCAGACGCGAAATTTTGATTCTAAATTTAAACAGTTACGTTTTAGAATAAACGTTTATAGGTTTTAGATAAAATTTAAACAGTCGCGTCTGATTTTAAATTCCATTGAAATACAGTGTTTTCCCGGGTCGTAATGTCCCAACGAGGTGTGCGATGTTTTATTACAAACGAATTTGTGATCAGTGAATGTGAACAGGAAAGGTATATAAGTGTGTG
Source organism: Artemisia argyi (assembly GCA_030686995.1). Classification (NCBI taxonomy): domain Eukaryota; kingdom Viridiplantae; phylum Streptophyta; class Magnoliopsida; order Asterales; family Asteraceae; genus Artemisia; species Artemisia argyi. The sequence goes on from CM060687.1 coordinate 7,374,068, forward strand.
TGTGTGTGATTAACTAGGGTTATATAACTTAAAATAACTATTAAAACAATTACGTAAAACCTAGATATCTAAAACGTATAAACGTACACCGATTTAAAATCAGACGCGACTGCGTACTGAGAAAAAGGTGAGTTTTAAAGAAAAATAAACTACAAGGGTTAAAAATGTAAATTCTATAAACTTAAACTTAAAATAAAATTTAACTAAAAAGAAAACTATTTTTAAGATTATTATATTATTTATTATTAATTATTTAATTAATAACTATTTAACTATTTAATTAGAAAATTATAAATACTACAAATTAAACTAAAAACTTGTAAAAATAATTTCTAAACTTAAAAATGAACTTGAAGAAAGTATAAAAAATAAAAATAAATCTTTTTGTCTTTTTATGAATTTTCTATTAATTAAAAACTATTAATATTAATTATACTAATTAAATTATTTTAAATTATAAATAATACTAAATCAAACTAGAAAATTGTGGAAAAATTTATAAAACTATTTTATAACATTTAGAAGCTATAAAAAATATAAAAACTAGGTATTACTATATAAAAATTAATTATGCTATTTAAAATTTATTTATTGATTAATTACTAATAAAACTATTATTAATTCTAATTAATACCAAATGACAATATAAAAATCTAATAAAATTATTTAAATTACTTTAACCTATAAGGAAATTAATAAAAATATAAAAACACAGATTACTTAATAAAAATATAAAAATGAAAATTAAAATTAAATTAAATTAAATAGAAACTATCACTTAATTTTATATTGGTTTTTCTGGATTTTTATTTTACAAAACTAATTTATACCTAAATATAACTAACTTTTGTAAAAACAATATTTTTATAACTTATTAATAAGCTAGATATAAGCTAATTACCTAGGCAGTTGACTTTAGTTGACCAAAGTAGCAAATAAGCCAAAACTGACTTGTGTGGGACCCACTATGGTATATTCTGATTCTAATAAGCTAATTGGACTTGTCAAAGCTTAATTTAACTCAATAAGCTCAGTAGATAAGCTAAAAAGCCAAAATAAGCTAATCCAAAAACTGTTTTGAACACAGAATGGGGACAATGTTTTGAGTCTGATTTAAGTGGGGTCCACTTGGATTCAAGTCAAACAAAAAGTCAATACAGATAGCCTGGTAGGAGGGGGGTTGTAAGAACCTAAGTTTAATAGGTGGGGCCCACTGAGGTGGTTACAAACCACCACCAAAGGTGGTGGTGTGGCCTGAAGCTGCTGGTGCAGGGGAGGTTTTCCTCCCTGCAGTTGTCTTTGGGCAAGGGTGGGCTTGGGTAAAAATGTAGGGTGGGCTTGGATTTAGTTTAGTTTGGATTTGGTTTTGGATAGTAAGGTCCGTTTGGTTTATTTATTAACAAGGACCAAAGTTGTAAATTGGCAATAGTTGAGGGTCTGATTTAGTATTTTCCCAAAGTTTATAATAAGGGTAAAAATTGTCATATGTGAATAGTACAAGGGTATTTATGATAGTTTTCATTTTTTTATGCCCAGGGACTAAAACTGACAAATGTGAAACTTCAGGGACCAATTCTGCCATTTCTCCAAACTTTTCACATAAGGACCAAACCTGCAAAAGATTATTAGTAAAAGGACCAAAATTGCTTTTCTCAAAGTTTTTACATCCCAGGGACCATTTCTGTCAATTTCCAAAGTACAGGGACTAAACTTGTAATTTTATGAAACTTTGCACCAAAGGACTAAATATGTAACTTTATGATTAAAAAGGACCTTTGATGATATTTTCATGTTTTTAGAATTACCAGGGACTAGTTTTGACAATTTATGAAACTTGAGGGACTGAAACTGCCAATTATGCAAACTTTGTACGTTTTTCATCTGTTTTTGCATATTTTGCATTTGAAACATATAAAACACACCTTTAAGATATTTTAAGTATTTTGATACATATTTGAGTGTTTTTGTATGTTTTGGCAGTTCAGATTAGTATAAAATGATGAGTATTTAGACACTCATCAATCCCCCACACTAAACTATTGCTAGTCCCTAGCAATCTATTGAGAAAAACTTAATGGATTTGAAAAACTCTTTACCAAAAGCCATCACTTCTGGAGTAGCCAGGTGTAAGAACTGTGGCACACCTGATAACCGTGTGATTTTGAGCAAATCACCAGCTGTCAACGGATTTGATTAGTCTTTACCAAAAGCCGTTTGCTTCTGGACTAGCCAACTCTTGATGGAATAGTCAACATCTTGGTGAGCTGATTACCAATTATGGTTTTTCCACAGCCTTTACCACAAGCCATAATCTTGCGGGCTAGCCAACTCATTAGCTTTTGAGGATAATGGGGAGTTGAGGAACCATACAATTTTTGGCAAATTGCAAGCCATAAACGGGTTTGAGTTATCTTTACCAAGAACCGTTTGCTCCTGGATTAGCCAATCCTGTTGTGGGTTAGACATGGAGGATTGATACCATTTATTGCGTTCTAAGTGAGAAAAAATTTTAAAATTTTGGCTAAAATGGGGATTCTTGATGGAACATGTGTTTAAATTCGTTAGAATAACGAATCTCCCCCCACACTTAGAACTGAATATTGTCCTCAATATTCAAAGTACCGGGTGTTAAACCGAACTTAGAACGTAAGAAAATATTCCATAGCCTTTATTTAAGATGTATATACATACAATTATTTTTTAAGATAAAACTTCTTAAATAGAAGCTATCACTATATGTACATTTTTTTTTTTTTTTTTTTTTTTTTTTTTTTTTTTAGAGAATATATATATATACAACATGTGGGGCATCTCCCCCACACTAGGGTGTTACACACGGGTGAAAACCCATGTTTTTGCTAATGTTTTTGATTCCCGAGTCACTAGCTTGACTCGACCCCGAATTTATTTGTCCATGGGGAAGTAAGTGGAAGAGACAATCTACATCGGACTTTCATTCAAGATGTTCGGATAAACATTTGAAGCACGTGAAAGTTCCACACCGATGAGACATAATGACACCCGGCTCATAATTTATAAATGAGAATGCCGGGGTCAAAGATAAAGTCTTCACTCCCGAAAGAGTGAAGAACAGGATAGGGAACAGAATATATGAAGAAAAGGAAGAAAGTCATGATGAAAATCATAACTAACTCCTCATCATCAATAGGAGAATTCATTGGTTCATGAATCTCCTCATTTAAGCTCGTTTGATCAAGACATATTATGGGTATGTCTAGATCAAAATAGAAAGTATCATACTCCGGTGGAGATATGATATGAGTGAGTTCAAGGGAGAACTCCTCGTAAAGAGAATCATTCACAAGATGTAAATCCGTGAACTCATGTTCCGTTGTGGACTCATCACAATCCTCATTCTGGATATCAAAGAGTAGATTATCAGAAATTAAAGTGAATTCGGATTCGAATTCATATAGGGGATTGGTGAGAGTAGTCTTGACTGCTTCGGGAACAAAGTGATTATCATTTTCTTCTTCTGAGTTGACAAGCTCAGAAGGTAATTCCTCCACATAACTGATGTCTCCAGAAGATAAAGAATTATCATCAGTATGTGAAGTACTAAGCTCGATGTTGGGATTAGAGTTTAAAAGATTTTCAGTTTCTCCCATATCGGCTTCGAAATCAAGAATATCATCATTACTTCCAGATAGAAGTGGAATGATGTGAGTGAGTTCCTCTGTGAAATCCTCAAGAAGAGGATCAACATCAGAATGAGGCAGTGATGCCTCAACATACTCAATGTCTCCATAAGATATATAATCATTACTGGAATTAGAGACATTCTCAATTTGATCATTTGGATTATCAGGGTGGGTAGGAATATCACACATAGGATCAAGAATTCCCTGTGACTCTCTCGGGATTGAGACAAGGTTCTCAACACTGGACTTTATGAATTCGTCCGATTCCTTTGCAGGAATAGTGTCAAGATGCTCGTCCCCCATATTCAGAGAGTGAGTGGGAACCTCGGGTGTAATAACATCATACTCAGGGAACTGAGAAGGACTAGCAGTAATGGAGTCTACAAGTTCCATTATTTCTACTGCTGGTGTTTCAGTTATATTCTTTTCTCCCTGTATATGCATGGAAGAAGTCTCAACTGATGAACATGATGAGGTATCATCACTTTCATCATCCTCATCGAAAAGAGCAGCATTTTGAAATTTAGTACGTGTTATAGCTGCTTGTTCTAAGACTAGTAATTCTTCCATGCTTCTTTCGTCTCTAGCAGCATGTTTTTCAGCAAGTAATTCCGTGATAGATTTATCACGAGAATATTGAGTGAGTGGAAACTGTGGGGGTGTGAATGTGTCAAAACCGGATGTATTAGAACTAGAACAATGTTCAGGTTTATAATACGGTTGACATTTAAAATCATCATGAGGACCCCCACAATATACACAAGAAAAACTTGGTGTATTGTGAAACGACATATTAGCCAACTCCTCCTTAAGATCTTTGAGTTTATCAAGAACCTCTAGACAAGGGTCTTGCTGGATGTGAGGAGTTGCTTGGTTCATTTGGTACTGTGGAGGTGGGTCTTGAAACGAATAGTCATAATTGTTGCAAGGAAATGGATTCCTTGTTTGACAATCAGAGCTAAAGTGTGGACCTCCACAGTACTCACAACAGTAAAACTGTTGAGTCTGGCTTGGTGTATTTTGATACGAAGCATCATTGAAATTTGGATAATATGACTCTTGCTCGTAAGAATGTGATGGGTAGTTTGAAAAATTTGAGGAGTCGTTGAATGAGTTTTGATTAGGATCATAAGCAAATGAATTACTCGATCCACAAAACAAACAACTCCCATTTTGAATATCATTACCACATTGTTCACATGTACACCAATGACATGGAAAACCGAAAAGCGGCTCACCACAACCGACACAAGGAACAAAATCTGGAGGTGGGACAAGTGGTGTGCTCTGAGAGCTAGGAATTTCCACCACTTCCGTTATGATCTCGGGTTTTGGTTCTTGATAAACGTGAAGGTTAGGTAAGTCGTTCTTTTCAGTAACTGCTCTAAGCTCTGTACGTTTGCTTGACAAACTTTTAACCGTAAACCGTGAAAGATCAGGATGGATTTTTGAAGGTTTAGGAACATTTGTGAGCTCAGGTTTTTGGACAACCGTGGTTTGGACGTATTTAGCACCTCCATCGTCAGAGGAAAGTACAAGGTCCTTTGTCACCTCGGTTTCTCGTTCCATTTCCCTCACTGGAGAGGGAATATGAATCGATGGTCTATCATAATCAACATGACATCTCGATATTTTAGACAAGGCCACAAGTTTTTCAACTTGGATTTTACAGGCCCTTTGTTTAAAGAAATCGTCATCGAGAGATGCCATTAGAATCAATTATGAGATAAGTGGAAGAATGTAGAATCAAAGGGTTTTGGGGATGAGAAATGAAGAATCAAATAGATAAGGGTGTAAAGGTGAATATTTTTGTGTTTTGTTTTATAGAAATATAGATAAAAGATGGTAAATATACAATGGATGTGTATTCAGGTTTACTAATACGCCAAATCGTTTAGAATAAGCGCACAACCTCCCCGGCAGCGGCGCCAAATTTTGATTCGCCTTAAACAGTCAGATAATATCAACCAAGTAATGGTCAACAAGTCAAACAGCTGAGGCAAATGCTTCCGTGAAATACAGTGTTTTCCCGGGTCGTAATGTCCCAACGAGGTGTGCGATGTTTTATTACAAACGAATTTGTGATCAGTGAATGTGAACAGGAAAGGTATATAAGTGTGTGTGTGTGATTAACTAGGGTTATATAACTTAAAATAACTATTAAAACAATTACGTAAAACCTAGATATCTAAAACGTATAAACGTACACCGATTTAAAATCAGACGCGACTGCGTACTGAGAAAAAGGTGAGTTTTAAAGAAAAATAAACTACAAGGGTTAAAAATGTAAATTCTATAAACTTAAACTTAAAATAAAATTTAACTAAAAAGAAAACTATTTTTAAGATTATTATATTATTTATTATTAATTATTTAATTAATAACTATTTAACTATTTAATTAGAAAATTATAAATACTACAAATTAAACTAAAAACTTGTAAAAATAATTTCTAAACTTAAAAATGAACTTGAAGAAAGTATAAAAAATAAAAATAAATCTTTTTGTCTTTTTATGAATTTTCTATTAATTAAAAACTATTAATATTAATTATACTAATTAAATTATTTTAAATTATAAATAATACTAAATCAAACTAGAAAATTGTGGAAAAATTTATAAAACTATTTTATAACATTTAGAAGCTATAAAAAATATAAAAACTAGGTATTACTATATAAAAATTAATTATGCTATTTAAAATTTATTTATTGATTAATTACTAATAAAACTATTATTAATTCTAATTAATACCAAATGACAATATAAAAATCTAATAAAATTATTTAAATTACTTTAACCTATAAGGAAATTAATAAAAATATAAAAACACAGATTACTTAATAAAAATATAAAAATGAAAATTAAAATTAAATTAAATTAAATAGAAACTATCACTTAATTTTATATTGGTTTTTCTGGATTTTTATTTTACAAAACTAATTTATACCTAAATATAACTAACTTTTGTAAAAACAATATTTTTATAACTTATTAATAAGCTAGATATAAGCTAATTACCTAGGCAGTTGACTTTAGTTGACCAAAGTAGCAAATAAGCCAAAACTGACTTGTGTGGGACCCACTATGGTATATTCTGATTCTAATAAGCTAATTGGACTTGTCAAAGCTTAATTTAACTCAATAAGCTCAGTAGATAAGCTAAAAAGCCAAAATAAGCTAATCCAAAAACTGTTTTGAACACAGAATGGGGACAATGTTTTGAGTCTGATTTAAGTGGGGTCCACTTGGATTCAAGTCAAACAAAAAGTCAATACAGATAGCCTGGTAGGAGGGGGGTTGTAAGAACCTAAGTTTAATAGGTGGGGCCCACTGAGGTGGTTACAAACCACCACCAAAGGTGGTGGTGTGGCCTGAAGCTGCTGGTGCAGGGGAGGTTTTCCTCCCTGCAGTTGTCTTTGGGCAAGGGTGGGACCCACAATAAAATTACCAAAAATACAAGGGTACTGAGACCTTGAAGTTGAGATGGTAGACTATAAATAGAAACAAGTTTTAGGTCAAGAAACCTTATACAAAATTCAAAACAAATCCCTCAATATTTGGAAAAAACTGAGGTCGACCAATTTGACTTTTCACTAAAAACTTGGTTGTTGACTTTGATGAACTTTTAATGGCTACTACTGATCAAACTTGCTATAATAAGCTATAAGTTAACTAAATAAAGCTACAACATTCACTTATACATAGATATGATGAACTTATGGTGTCAAAACTCTCAACAGATGACTGTGGGGGTGATTACAAGGGAAAATTGACTTTTCATGAGAAAACTACCAAAGTGATGTTCAAATTATACTTATGTGAACCTAATGACAGTGAAACATTACACCCTATCTCCTAATGTCACCCATATATTACTACAACTACTTGTTCCAAACACCCCCTCAGTGGACTGATTTGTTATTTAATGAACCAAATGAAACAAATAACCTATTAATCTGATTTCTAAGTATAAACTAATCAAAGTTAAACTTATATAAGCATAATTTAACAACTAAATACAACTATAAATAAAAATCATAAAATAATAATAAGAACTGAATAGGAGCTTACAAATTAAGTTTCAAACTGAGATTATGAACCAGGGGGTCCAAAACCATCACCTAATGCTCCCAAGAGCTTCTAAACCAGAACATGCCTAATTTCTACTCTTCCTCTTTCTTCTACTTCTTCTGATTATTATTTTCTATTTTATTGATTTTCTTGGTATTTTCTTCTTTTATAATTTAAACAGATAATTGAGGTTTTCTTAAACTTTTATTTGCTTTGTCAGAGCTTATTAAAGCTTATGAAGTCATACAATAACAACAACAAACAACCTACAACTTTTTGAGATTTTTGAAATTCTTGAAAATAAGTAACAATGGCATAAACTGAGAACTGATATGAAACTTGAAATTAACTTGAGAATAAGTTTAAATTACATCAAAGGGACTGAATACAAATGTTTAAAGCTGAAATTAACAACTAGAAATTATTCTACTTTTCCTACGATTAAATTAAGCTACTCCTAAACTAATACTCTTTCTTTTCTGCTTCCTTTCCATTTTGTAGCCCTTTTCTGTGCTTGTGGGACCCACTGGGTGATTTCCCACCAATTGTGGACCATTGATATGGTCTAATTCATCCAGGCCGTTTAAATTCTTTCTTGGCGCCAAAGGGTCAAGGGTGTCAGTTTGTTGCGTGGAGAGGGAATTAAGGGTTTTGGAAGGTTGTGGACGTGGAGGAGAGGCATGGTGTGAATGGGGAACAAGTTGGGATGAAAGGTGGAGGGTGGTATGGAGGAGCAGTGGTGGTGGTATGGTGGTTTTGGTTTTGGGAGGGAAAAGGATGACGGGGGTGGTTTTAGTTTAGGGGTGTTGACCGGGTCTTTGACCGAGGGGGTGGACTTGGGCTGTTGGTGGGCTTGGGTAAAAATGTAGGGTGGGCTTGGATTTAGTTTAGTTTGGATTTGGTTTTGGATAGTAAGGTCCGTTTGGTTTATTTATTAACAAGGACCAAAGTTGTAAATTGGCAATAGTTGAGGGTCTGATTTAGTATTTTCCCAAAGTTTATAATAAGGGTAAAAATTGTCATATGTGAATAGTACAAGGGTATTTATGATAGTTTTCATTTTTTTATGCCCAGGGACTAAAACTGACAAATGTGAAACTTCAGGGACCAATTCTGCCATTTCTCCAAACTTTTCACATAAGGACCAAACCTGCAAAAGATTATTAGTAAAAGGACCAAAATTGCTTTTCTCAAAGTTTTTACATCCCAGGGACCATTTCTGTCAATTTCCAAAATACAGGGACTAAACTTGTAATTTTATGAAACTTTGCACCAAAGGACTAAATATGTAACTTTATGATTAAAAAGGACCTTTGATGATATTTTCATGTTTTTAGAATTACCAGGGACTAGTTTTGACAATTTATGAAACTTGAGGGACTGAAACTGCCAATTATGCAAACTTTGTACGTTTTTCATCTGTTTTTGCATATTTTGCATTTGAAACTTATAAAACACACCTTTAAGATATTTTAAGTATTTTGATACATATTTGAGTGTTTTTGTATGTTTTGGCAGTTCAGATTAGTATAAAATGATGAGTATTTAGACACTCATCAATCCCCCACACTAAACTATTGCTAGTCCCTAGCAATCTATTGAGAAAAACTTAATGGATTTGAAAAACTCTTTACCAAAAGCCATCACTTCTGGAGTAGCCAGGTGTAAGAACTGTGGCACACCTGATAACCGTGTGATTTTGAGCAAATCACCAGCTGTCAACGGATTTGATTAGTCTTTACCAAAAGCCGTTTGCTTCTGGACTAGCCAACTCTTGATGGAATAGTCAACATCTTGGTGAGCTGATTACCAATTATGGTTTTTTCACAGCCTTTACCACAAGCCATAATCTTGCGGGCTAGCCAACTCATTAGCTTTTGAGGATAATGGGGAGTTGAGGAACCATACAATTTTTGGCAAATTGCAAGCCATAAACGGGTTTGAGTTATCTTTACCAAGAACCGTTTGCTCCTGGATTAGCCAATCCTGTTGTGGGTTAGACATGGAGGATTGATACCATTTATTGCGTTCTAAGTGAGAAAAAATTTTAAAATTTTGGCTAAAATGGGGGTTCTTGATGGAACATGTGTCTAAATACTCATCATTTTATACTAATCTGAACTGCCAAAACATACAAAAACACTCAAATATGTATCAAAATACTTAAAATATCTTAAAGGTGTGTTTTATATGTTTCAAATGCAAAATATGCAAAAACAGATGAAAAACGTACAAAGTTTGCATAATTGGCAGTTTCAGTCCCTCAAGTTTCATAAATTGTCAAAACTAGTCCCTGGTAATTCTAAAAACATGAAAATATCATCAAAGGTCCTTTTTAATCATAAAGTTACATATTTAGTCCTTTGGTGCAAAGTTTCATAAAATTACAAGTTTAGTCCCTGTACTTTGGAAATTGACAGAAATGGTCCCTGGGATGTAAAAACTTTGAGAAAAGCAATTTTGGTCCTTTTACTAATAATCTTTTGCAGGTTTGGTCCTTATGTGAAAAGTTTGGAGAAATGGCAGAATTGGTCCCTGAAGTTTCACATTTGTCAGTTTTAGTCCCTGGGCATAAAAAAATGAAAACTATCATAAATACCCTTGTACTATTCACATATGACAATTTTTACCCTTATTATAAACTTTGGGAAAATACTAAATCAGACCCTCAACTATTGCCAATTTACAACTTTGGTCCTTGTTAATAAATAAACCAAACGGACCTTACTATCCAAAACCAAATCCAAACTAAACTAAATCCAAGCCCACCCTACATTTTTACCCAAGCCCACCCTTGCCCAAAGACAACTGCAGGGAGGAAAACCTCCCCTGCACCAGCAGCTTCAGGCCACACCACCACCTTTGGTGGTGGTTTGTAACCACCTCAGTGGGCCCCACCTATTAAACTTAGGTTCTTACAACCCCCCTCCTACCAGGCTATCTGTATTGACTTTTTGTTTGACTTGAATCCAAGTGGACCCCACTTAAATCAGACTCAAAACATTGTCCCCATTCTGTGTTCAAAACAGTTTTTGGATTAGCTTATTTTGGCTTTTTAGCTTATCTACTGAGCTTATTGAGTTAAATTAAGCTTTGACAAGTCCAATTAGCTTATTAGAATCAGAATATACCATAGTGGGTCCCACACAAGTCAGTTTTGGCTTATTTGCTACTTTGGTCAACTAAAGTCAACTGCCTAGGTAATTAGCTTATATCTAGCTTATTAATAAGTTATAAAAATATTGTTTTTACAAAAGTTAGTTATATTTAGGTATAAATTAGTTTTGTAAAATAAAAATCCAGAAAAACCAATATAAAATTAAGTGATAGTTTCTATTTAATTTAATTTAATTTTAATTTTCATTTTTATATTTTTATTAAGTAATCTGTGTTTTTATATTTTTATTAATTTCCTTATAGGTTAAAGTAATTTAAATAATTTTATTAGATTTTTATATTGTCATTTGGTATTAATTAGAATTAATAATAGTTTTATTAGTAATTAATCAATAAATAAATTTTAAATAGCATAATTAATTTTTATATAGTAATACCTAGTTTTTATATTTTTTATAGCTTCTAAATGTTATAAAATAGTTTTATAAATTTTTCCACAATTTTCTAGTTTGATTTAGTATTATTTATAATTTAAAATAATTTAATTAGTATAATTAATATTAATAGTTTTTAATTAATAGAAAATTCATAAAAAGACAAAAAGATTTATTTTTATTTTTTATACTTTCTTCAAGTTCATTTTTAAGTTTAGAAATTATTTTTACAAGTTTTTAGTTTAATTTGTAGTATTTATAATTTTCTAATTAAATAGTTAAATAGTTATTAATTAAATAATTAATAATAAATAATATAATAATCTTAAAAATAGTTTTCTTTTTAGTTAAATTTTATTTTAAGTTTAAGTTTATAGAATTTACATTTTTAACCCTTGTAGTTTATTTTTCTTTAAAACTCACCTTTTTCTCAGTACGCAGTCGCGTCTGATTTTAAATCGGTGTACGTTTATACGTTTTAGATATCTAGGTTTTACGTAATTGTTTTAATAGTTATTTTAAGTTATATAACCCTAGTTAATCACACACACACACTTATATACCTTTCCTGTTCACATTCACTGATCACAAATTCGTTTGTAATAAAACATCGCACACCTCGTTGGGACATTACGACCCGGGAAAACACTGTATTTCACGGAAGCATTTGCCTCAGCTGTTTGACTTGTTGACCATTACTTGGTTGATATTATCTGACTGTTTAAGGCGAATCAAAATTTGGCGCCGCTGCCGGGGAGGTTGTGCGCTTATTCTAAACGATTTGGCGTATTAGTAAACCTGAATACACATCCATTGTATATTTACCATCTTTTATCTATATTTCTATAAAACAAAACACAAAAATATTCACCTTTACACCCTTATCTATTTGATTCTTCATTTCTCATCCCCAAAACCCTTTGATTCTACATTCTTCCACTTATCTCATAATTGATTCTAATGGCATCTCTCGATGACGATTTCTTTAAACAAAGGGCCTGTAAAATCCAAGTTGAAAAACTTGTGGCCTTGTCTAAAATATCGAGATGTCATGTTGATTATGATAGACCATCGATTCATATTCCCTCTCCAGTGAGGGAAATGGAACGAGAAACCGAGGTGACAAAGGACCTTGTACTTTCCTCTGACGATGGAGGTGCTAAATACGTCCAAACCACGGTTGTCCAAAAACCTGAGCTCACAAATGTTCCTAAACCTTCAAAAATCCATCCTGATCTTTCACGGTTTACGGTTAAAAGTTTGTCAAGCAAACGTACAGAGCTTAGAGCAGTTACTGAAAAGAACGACTTACCTAACCTTCACGTTTATCAAGAACCAAAACCCGAGATCATAACGGAAGTGGTGGAAATTCCTAGCTCTCAGAGCACACCACTTGTCCCACCTCCAGATTTTGTTCCTTGTGTCGGTTGTGGTGAGCCGCTTTTCGGTTTTCCATGTCATTGGTGTACATGTGAACAATGTGGTAATGATATTCAAAATGGGAGTTGTTTGTTTTGTGGATCGAGTAATTCATTTGCTTATGATCCTAATCAAAACTCATTCAACGACTCCTCAAATTTTTCAAACTACCCATCACATTCTTACGAGCAAGAGTCATATTATCCAAATTTCAATGATGCTTCGTATCAAAATACACCAAGCCAGACTCAACAGTTTTACTGTTGTGAGTACTGTGGAGGTCCACACTTTAGCTCTGATTGTCAAACAAGGAATCCATTTCCTTGCAACAATTATGACTATTCGTTTCAAGACCCACCTCCACAGTACCAAATGAACCAAGCAACTCCTCACATCCAGCAAGACCCTTGTCTAGAGGTTCTTGATAAACTCAAAGATCTTAAGGAGGAGTTGGCTAATATGTCGTTTCACAATACACCAAGTTTTTCTTGTGTATATTGTGGGGGTCCTCATGATGATTTTAAATGTCAACCGTATTATAAACCTGAACATTGTTCTAGTTCTAATACATCCGGTTTTGACACATTCACACCCCCACAGTTTCCACTCACTCAATATTCTCGTGATAAATCTATCACGGAATTACTTGCTGAAAAACATGCTGCTAGAGACGAAAGAAGCATGGAAGAATTACTAGTCTTAGAACAAGCAGCTATAACACGTACTAAATTTCAAAATGCTGCTCTTTTCGATGAGGATGATGAAAGTGATGATACCTCATCATGTTCATCAGTTGAGACTTCTTCCATGCATATACAGGGAGAAAAGAATATAACTGAAACACCAGCAGTAGAAATAATGGAACTTGTAGACTCCATTACTGCTAGTCCTTCTCAGTTCCCTGAGTATGATGTTATTACACCCGAGGTTCCCACTCACTCTCTGAATATGGGGGACGAGCATCTTGACACTATTCCTGCAAAGGAATCGGACGAATTCATAAAGTCCAGTGTTGAGAACCTTGTCTCAATCCCGAGAGAGTCACAGGGAATTCTTGATCCTATGTGTGATATTCCTACCCACCCTGATAATCCAAATGATCAAATTGAGAATGTCTCTAATTCCAGTAATGATTATATATCTTATGGAGACATTGAGTATGTTGAGGCATCACTGCCTCATTCTGATGTTGATCCTCTTCTTGAGGATTTCACAGAGGAACTCACTCACATCATTCCACTTCTATCTGGAAGTAATGATGATATTCTTGATTTCGAAGCCGATATGGGAGAAACTGAAAATCTTTTAAACTCTAATCCCAACATCGAGCTTAGTACTTCACATACTGATGATAATTCTTTATCTTCTGGAGACATCAGTTATGTGGAGGAATTACCTTCTGAGCTTGTCAACTCAGAAGAAGAAAATGATAATCACTTTGTTCCCGAAGCAGTCAAGACTACTCTCACCAATCCCCTATATGAATTCGAATCCGAATTCACTTTAATTTCTGATAATCTACTCTTTGATATCCAGAATGAGGATTGTGATGAGTCCACAACGGAACATGAGTTCACGGATTTACATCTTGTGAATGATTCTCTTTACGAGGAGTTCTCCCTTGAACTCACTCATATCATATCTCCACCGGAGTATGATACTTTCTATTTTGATCTAGACATACCCATAATATGTCTTGATCAAACGAGCTTAAATGAGGAGATTCATGAACCAATGAATTCTCCTATTGATGATGAGGAGTTAGTTATGATTTTCATCATGACTTTCTTCCTTTTCTTCATATATTCTGTTCCCTATCCTGTTCTTCACTCTTTCGGGAGTGAAGACTTTATCTTTGACCCCGGCATTCTCATTTATAAATTATGAGCCGGGTGTCATTATGTCTCATCGGTGTGGAACTTTTACGTGCTTCAAATGTTTATCCGAACATCTTGAATGAAAGTCCGATGTAGATTGTCTCTTCCACTTACTTCCCCATGGACAAATAAATTCGGGGTCGAGTCAAGCTAGTGACTCGGGAATCAAAAACATTAGCAAAAACATGGGTTTTCACCCGTGTGTAACACCCTAGTGTGGGGGAGATGCCCCACATGTTGTATATATATATATTCTCTAAAAAAAAAAAAAAAAAAAAAAAAAAAAAAAAAAAAATGTACATATAGTGATAGCTTCTATTTAAGAAGTTTTATCTTAAAAAATAATTGTATGTATATACATCTTAAATAAAGGCTATGGAATATTTTCTTACGTTCTAAGTTCGGTTTAACACCCGGTACTTTGAATATTGAGGACAATATTCAGTTCTAAGTGTGGGGGGAGATTCGTTATTCTAACGAATTTAAACACATGTTCCATCAAGAACCCCCATTTTAGCCAAAATTTTAAAATTTTTTCTCACTTAGAACGCAATAAATGGTATCAATCCTCCATGTCTAACCCACAACAGGATTGGCTAATCCAGGAGCAAACGGTTCTTGGTAAAGATAACTCAAACCCGTTTATGGCTTGCAATTTGCCAAAAATTGTATGGTTCCTCAACTCCCCATTATCCTCAAAAGCTAATGAGTTGGCTAGCCCGCAAGATTATGGCTTGTGGTAAAGGCTGTGGAAAAACCATAATTGGTAATCAGCTCACCAAGATGTTGACTATTCCATCAAGAGTTGGCTAGTCCAGAAGCAAACGGCTTTTGGTAAAGACTAATCAAATCCGTTGACAGCTGGTGATTTGCTCAAAATCACACGGTTATCAGGTGTGCCACAGTTCTTACACCTGGCTACTCCAGAAGTGATGGCTTTTGGTAAAGAGTTTTTCAAATCCATTAAGTTTTTCTCAATAGATTGCTAGGGACTAGCAATAGTTTAGTGTGGGGGATTGATGAGTGTCTAAATACTCATCATTTTATACTAATCTGAACTGCCAAAACATACAAAAACACTCAAATATGTATCAAAATACTTAAAATATCTTAAAGGTGTGTTTTATATGTTTCAAATGCAAAATATGCAAAAACAGATGAAAAACGTACAAAGTTTGCATAATTGGCAGTTTCAGTCCCTCAAGTTTCATAAATTGTCAAAACTAGTCCCTGGTAATTCTAAAAACATGAAAATATCATCAAAGGTCCTTTTTAATCATAAAGTTACATATTTAGTCCTTTGGTGCAAAGTTTCATAAAATTACAAGTTTAGTCCCTGTACTTTGGAAATTGACAGAAATGGTCCCTGGGATGTAAAAACTTTGAGAAAAGCAATTTTGGTCCTTTTACTAATAATCTTTTGCAGGTTTGGTCCTTATGTGAAAAGTTTGGAGAAATGGCAGAATTGGTCCCTGAAGTTTCACATTTGTCAGTTTTAGTCCCTGGGCATAAAAAAATGAAAACTATCATAAATACCCTTGTACTATTCACATATGACAATTTTTACCCTTATTATAAACTTTGGGAAAATACTAAATCAGACCCTCAACTATTGCCAATTTACAACTTTGGTCCTTGTTAATAAATAAACCAAACGGACCTTACTATCCAAAACCAAATCCAAACTAAACTAAATCCAAGCCCACCCTACATTTTTACCCAAGCCCACCCTTGCCCAAAGACAACTGCAGGGAGGAAAACCTCCCCTGCACCAGCAGCTTCAGGCCACACCACCACCTTTGGTGGTGGTTTGTAACCACCTCAGTGGGCCCCACCTATTAAACTTAGGTTCTTACAACCCCCCTCCTACCAGGCTATCTGTATTGACTTTTTGTTTGACTTGAATCCAAGTGGACCCCACTTAAATCAGACTCAAAACATTGTCCCCATTCTGTGTTCAAAACAGTTTTTGGATTAGCTTATTTTGGCTTTTTAGCTTATCTACTGAGCTTATTGAGTTAAATTAAGCTTTGACAAGTCCAATTAGCTTATTAGAATCAGAATATACCATAGTGGGTCCCACACAAGTCAGTTTTGGCTTATTTGCTACTTTGGTCAACTAAAGTCAACTGCCTAGGTAATTAGCTTATATCTAGCTTATTAATAAGTTATAAAAATATTGTTTTTACAAAAGTTAGTTATATTTAGGTATAAATTAGTTTTGTAAAATAAAAATCCAGAAAAACCAATATAAAATTAAGTGATAGTTTCTATTTAATTTAATTTAATTTTAATTTTCATTTTTATATTTTTATTAAGTAATCTGTGTTTTTATATTTTTATTAATTTCCTTATAGGTTAAAGTAATTTAAATAATTTTATTAGATTTTTATATTGTCATTTGGTATTAATTAGAATTAATAATAGTTTTATTAGTAATTAATCAATAAATAAATTTTAAATAGCATAATTAATTTTTATATAGTAATACCTAGTTTTTATATTTTTTATAGCTTCTAAATGTTATAAAATAGTTTTATAAATTTTTCCACAATTTTCTAGTTTGATTTAGTATTATTTATAATTTAAAATAATTTAATTAGTATAATTAATATTAATAGTTTTTAATTAATAGAAAATTCATAAAAAGACAAAAAGATTTATTTTTATTTTTTATACTTTCTTCAAGTTCATTTTTAAGTTTAGAAATTATTTTTACAAGTTTTTAGTTTAATTTGTAGTATTTATAATTTTCTAATTAAATAGTTAAATAGTTATTAATTAAATAATTAATAATAAATAATATAATAATCTTAAAAATAGTTTTCTTTTTAGTTAAATTTTATTTTAAGTTTAAGTTTATAGAATTTACATTTTTAACCCTTGTAGTTTATTTTTCTTTAAAACTCACCTTTTTCTCAGTACGCAGTCGCGTCTGATTTTAAATCGGTGTACGTTTATACGTTTTAGATATCTAGGTTTTACGTAATTGTTTTAATAGTTATTTTAAGTTATATAACCCTAGTTAATCACACACACACACTTATATACCTTTCCTGTTCACATTCACTGATCACAAATTCGTTTGTAATAAAACATCGCACACCTCGTTGGGACATTACGACCCGGGAAAACACTGTATTTCACGGAAGCATTTGCCTCAGCTGTTTGACTTGTTGACCATTACTTGGTTGATATTATCTGACTGTTTAAGGCGAATCAAAATTTGGCGCCGCTGCCGGGGTTGTTTTATTACATGTTCCATAAAATTATTTTAAATTTTATCTAAAACGTATAAACGTACACCGATTTAAATTCAGACGCGACTGCGTACTGAGAAAAAGGTGAGTTTTAAAGAAAAATAAACTACAAGGGTTAAAAATGTAAATTCTATAAACTTAAACTTAAAATAAAATTTAACTAAAAAGAAAACTATTTTTAAGATTATTATATTATTTATTATTAATTATTTAATTAATAACTATTTAACTATTTAATTAGAAAATTATAAATACTACAAATTAAACTAAAAACTTGTAAAAATAATTTCTAAACTTAAAAATGAACTTGAAGAAAGTATAAAAAATAAAAATAAATCTTTTTGTCTTTTTATGAATTTTCTATTAATTAAAAACTATTAATATTAATTATACTAATTAAATTATTTTAAATTATAAATAATACTAAATCAAACTAGAAAATTGTGGAAAAATTTATAAAACTATTTTATAACATTTAGAAGCTATAAAAAATATAAAAACTAGGTATTACTATATAAAAATTAATTATGCTATTTAAAATTTATTTATTGATTAATTACTAATAAAACTATTATTAATTCTAATTAATACCAAATGACAATATAAAAATCTAATAAAATTATTTAAATTACTTTAACCTATAAGGAAATTAATAAAAATATAAAAACACAGATTACTTAATAAAAATATAAAAATGAAAATTAAAATTAAATTAAATTAAATAGAAACTATCACTTAATTTTATATTGGTTTTTCTGGATTTTTATTTTACAAAACTAATTTATACCTAAATATAACTAACTTTTGTAAAAACAATATTTTTATAACTTATTAATAAGCTAGATATAAGCTAATTACCTAGGCAGTTGACTTTAGTTGACCAAAGTAGCAAATAAGCCAAAACTGACTTGTGTGGGACCCACTATGGTATATTCTGATTCTAATAAGCTAATTGGACTTGTCAAAGCTTAATTTAACTCAATAAGCTCAGTAGATAAGCTAAAAAGCCAAAATAAGCTAATCCAAAAACTGTTTTGAACACAGAATGGGGACAATGTTTTGAGTCTGATTTAAGTGGGGTCCACTTGGATTCAAGTCAAACAAAAAGTCAATACAGATAGCCTGGTAGGAGGGGGGTTGTAAGAACCTAAGTTTAATAGGTGGGGCCCACTGAGGTGGTTACAAACCACCACCAAAGGTGGTGGTGTGGCCTGAAGCTGCTGGTGCAGGGGAGGTTTTCCTCCCTGCAGTTGTCTTTGGGCAAGGGTGGGACCCACAATAAAATTACCAAAAATACAAGGGTACTGAGACCTTGAAGTTGAGATGGTAGACTATAAATAGAAACAAGTTTTAGGTCAAGAAACCTTATACAAAATTCAAAACAAATCCCTCAATATTTGGAAAAAACTGAGGTCGACCAATTTGACTTTTCACTAAAAACTTGGTTGTTGACTTTGATGAACTTTTAATGGCTACTACTGATCAAACTTGCTATAATAAGCTATAAGTTAACTAAATAAAGCTACAACATTCACTTATACATAGATATGATGAACTTATGGTGTCAAAACTCTCAACAGATGACTGTGGGGGTGATTACAAGGGAAAATTGACTTTTCATGAGAAAACTACCAAAGTGATGTTCAAATTATACTTATGTGAACCTAATGACAGTGAAACATTACACCCTATCTCCTAATGTCACCCATATATTACTACAACTACTTGTTCCAAACACCCCCTCAGTGGACTGATTTGTTATTTAATGAACCAAATGAAACAAATAACCTATTAATCTGATTTCTAAGTATAAACTAATCAAAGTTAAACTTATATAAGCATAATTTAACAACTAAATACAACTATAAATAAAAATCATAAAATAATAATAAGAACTGAATAGGAGCTTACAAATTGAGTTTCAAACTGAGATTATGAACCAGGGGGTCCAAAACCATCACCTAATGCTCCCAAGAGCTTCTAAACCAGAACATGCCTAATTTCTACTCTTCCTCTTTCTTCTACTTCTTCTGATTATTATTTTCTATTTTATTGATTTTCTTGGTATTTTCTTCTTTTATAATTTAAACAGATAATTGAGGTTTTCTTAAACTTTTATTTGCTTTGTCAGAGCTTATTAAAGCTTATGAAGTCATACAATAACAACAACAAACAACCTACAACTTTTTGAGATTTTTGAAATTCTTGAAAATAAGTAACAATGGCATAAACTGACAACTGATATGAAACTTGAAATTAACTTGAGAATAAGTTTAAATTACATCAAAGGGACTGAATACAAATGTTTAAAGCTGAAATTAACAACTAGAAATTATTCTACTTTTCCTACGATTAAATTAAGCTACTCCTAAACTAATACTCTTTCTTTTCTGCTTCCTTTCCATTTTGTAGCCCTTTTCTGTGCTTGTGGGACCCACTGGGTGATTTCCCACCAATTGTGGACCATTGATATGGTCTAATTCATCCAGGCCGTTTAAATTCTTTCTTGGCGCCAAAGGGTCAAGGGTGTCAGTTTGTTGCGTGGAGAGGGAATTAAGGGTTTTGGAAGGTTGTGGACGTGGAGGAGAGGCATGGTGTGAATGGGGAACAAGTTGGGATGAAAGGTGGAGGGTGGTATGGAGGAGCAGTGGTGGTGGTATGGTGGTTTTGGTTTTGGGAGGGAAAAGGATGACGGGGGTGGTTTTAGTTTAGGGGTGTTGACCGGGTCTTTGACCGAGGGGGTGGACTTGGGCTGTTGGTGGGCTTGGGTAAAAATGTAGGGTGGGCTTGGATTTAGTTTAGTTTGGATTTGGTTTTGGATAGTAAGGTCCGTTTGGTTTATTTATTAACAAGGACCAAAGTTGTAAATTGGCAATAGTTGAGGGTCTGATTTAGTATTTTCCCAAAGTTTATAATAAGGGTAAAAATTGTCATATGTGAATAGTACAAGGGTATTTATGATAGTTTTCATTTTTTTATGCCCAGGGACTAAAACTGACAAATGTGAAACTTCAGGGACCAATTCTGCCATTTCTCCAAACTTTTCACATAAGGACCAAACCTGCAAAAGATTATTAGTAAAAGGACCAAAATTGCTTTTCTCAAAGTTTTTACATCCCAGGGACCATTTCTGTCAATTTCCAAAGTACAGGGACTAAACTTGTAATTTTATGAAACTTTGCACCAAAGGACTAAATATGTAACTTTATGATTAAAAAGGACCTTTGATGATATTTTCATGTTTTTAGAATTACCAGGGACTAGTTTTGACAATTTATGAAACTTGAGGGACTGAAACTGCCAATTATGCAAACTTTGTACGTTTTTCATCTGTTTTTGCATATTTTGCATTTGAAACATATAAAACACACCTTTAAGATATTTTAAGTATTTTGATACATATTTGAGTGTTTTTGTATGTTTTGGCAGTTCAGATTAGTATAAAATGATGAGTATTTAGACACTCATCAGGCCGTTTGATCAATTTGGCGGGAAATGTGGACTAGGTTGCTTGCAGCCTCTTTTTATCAATTAAGGGAATTTGGTTGTTTGTGTGAGGTGTAGGATAAGTTTTTAGAAGATATTTGAGTCAGTTGGGGTAGTGGGAAGAAAAACAGGGAAGTTTGATAGAGTTTGGAAGGAAAAGATGTGGAAAAGGCATTAAATGGAGTTGGGGTGTGGCAGAGGTAGTGGGGAGGGTAGGTTAATGAGGTGGAGGTGATAAGGTGGGGGGTAAGGTGGCAAGAATACCACCTGGTTTCAGGTTTGGGGGGGGGGGGGGGGGGGGGTTTGTGAGGACGATGAACAGTGGAAAGCGGGGGTAGTGGTATTTTGACTTAGTTTGACCCGGTTTTATTAGTTTAGGGGATTGGGCTAAGGGTGGACTGGGCCTAGGAGTGGTAAGGTGTTGGGGTTTATATTAATAAAAAGGGTGGGCTGGTTTTTGGGTTATAATAAGATAGGGTCCGTTTGGTTATTTATTTACACAAGGACCAACTTTGCAATTTTACCAAAACCAAGGGCTGAAAAGGTAATCTTCCCATAGTGTCACCAAGGACCAAAGATGACAAGTATGAATAACCCAAGGATCAAAGATGTAATAATTCCATTAAAAATTGCCCAGGGACCTTTTCTGTCAATTCCTCAAACTCCAGGGACCATTCTTGTAATTTTCTGAAACTTGAAGGGTTAAACCTGTAAATATTAAATAGTTAACACAAAGGACCAGTTATGTCATTTTAGAATAGTATAAGGTTTATTTTGAATATTTTCTTATTTTTAAACCTTAGGGACTAATTTTGACACTTTTCCAAAGTTGAGGGACCAAAGTTGTAAATTTGTGAATTTTAACTTCAAAGGACTTTTCCTAAAAACTTATGAATCCCAAGGACCTTTTATGATATTTTTACAAGTTTTGATTTACCAGGGACTAGTTTTGCCAATTTGTCAAAGTTCAGGGACTGAAACTGTAAATTATGTAAACTTTGTTATTTTTCATCAGTTTTCATCCCTTTTGCACTAGTAACACTTAAAAACACAATTTCATGATATTTCATGTATTATAAAGCATATCTGTATGTTTTCAGATGTTTTGTAGCTTTAAATGTGACAGAAATGATGAGTATTTAGACACTCATCAATCCCCCACACTAAACTATTGCTAGTCCCTAGCAATCTTTATGAAGTTTTAATGGATTTTATCTCTTTACCAAAAAGCCATCACTTCTGGAGTAGCCAGGTGTGAGAACTGTGGTACACCTGATAACCGTGTGATTTTGAGCAAACCACCAGCTGTCAACGGATTTGATTCGTCTTTACCAAAAGCCGTTTGCTTCTGGACTAGCCAACTCTTGATGGAATAGTCAACATCTTGGTGAGCTGATTACCAATTATGGTTTTTCCACTGCCTTTACCACAAGCCATAATCTTGCGGGCTAGCCAACTCATTTGCTTATTAGGATATGGGGAGTTGAGGAACCATACAATTTTGAGCAAATTGCAAGCTGTAAATGGATTTGAGATATCTTTACCAAGAGCCGTTTGCTCCTGGATTAGCCAATCCTGTTGTGGGTTAGACATGGAGGATTGATACCATTTATTGCGTTCTAAGTGAGAAAAAATTTTTAAATTTTTTTTTGGCTAAATTGGGGTTCCTTATGGAACATGTGTTTGAATTCGTGAGAATCCCCCCCACACTTAGAACTGAATATTGCCCTCAATATTCAAAGTACCGGGTGTTAAACCGAACTTAGAACGTAAAAGGGAAAATACTCTTAGCCTTTATTTTATGTGTATATACATACAAATATTTTTTAGATAAAACTTCTTAAATAGAAGCTATCACTATAATTACATTTTTTTTTTTTTTTTTTTGATTATTTACATATATACAACATGTGGGGCATCTCCCCCACACTTGGGTGTTACACACGGGTGACAAGC
Organism: Artemisia argyi; assembly: GCA_030686995.1. Taxonomy (NCBI): domain Eukaryota; kingdom Viridiplantae; phylum Streptophyta; class Magnoliopsida; order Asterales; family Asteraceae; genus Artemisia; species Artemisia argyi. Next base: position 7,397,353 of record CM060687.1, read on the forward strand.
CCATGTTTTTGCTAATGTTTTTGATTCCCGAGTCACTAGCCGGACTCGACCCTTAATTAGATTCTTTTCATCCCAAAGTGTCAGGTTTATCACGCAAGCTAATCGCTTGTGAACGATTAACTGTAATAAAGATCTCCTGAACAGGCCGGGAGAAAAAGCAATGTGAAAATCTAAGGGGAAGTAAGTGGAAGAAACCATCTCCATCGGACTTTCATACAAAATGTTTGTATACATATTGAAGTACATGAAAGTTCCACACCAAGAGAGATATATTTGGCATTTAAACCAATGTTATATGGCAAATACCAGGGTCAAAGGTAACATCCTCACTCTCGAATGAGTGAAGGGAAGGAGAAATCACCGGGTAGGTGAAGGGTAGTAGGGAGATCAAAATAGCAGTAATCACAAGAACTTCCTCCTCAAGAATTTGAAATTTAAGAGAAGGAGGCAAGGTCTTATGCTTGATCTCAGGAATTTTATCAGTTTCTTCAACTGATTTGAATTCCTCTTTATGAAGTTGTTTGGGTGGGAGGGTGGGATAATTTTCTGGGTATAAAAGTTGTTCAAGAAGAAGACTGACATCTTCCTCTTGATCACTCTCGGTATCATCAATACCAGGCATAAATGTGTCTAAATCGAGATAAACATCGATTTCATCCAGAATAGAATTAGTACCCTCATTATGAAGTTCTTCTAGAAGAGGAGGGGGAATTGGAACATCGTACATTAATTCCTCAAGGAGAAGAATATCTCCCTCCTCATCACTCTCAGTATCATCATCATCCCAAATGGGATGATTTTCCTCAACCCGAGTGAGATAAGTTGAAGATTCTAGCGGAGGAGGGGGAATTGGATCATTATTTAACAATTCTTCAAAGAGAAGAATATCTCCCTCCTGATCACTCTCAGTCTCATCTTCATCCCAAATGGGACTACTTTCCTCATCAAGAGTGAGAGAAGTTGAAGATTCGGCTAAGATAGTAGTAGAAGATGGAGTGGGATTACCACTCACAGAATTATGAAAATAATCAAGATTTTCTTGAGAATACTCCTTTGAAGTAACATCAATGAAATCGATTCGGTTAACCGATTCAGAGTTATAGTTTGAGGAGTATCTCGCATTTTGATCTTGATCAAAGGTAACAGCTTCCTTACCAACACGTAACGTGATCTCATGCTCCAAAACATTAATAAGAGCATGGCCGGTTCTAAGGAACCCTCTACCAAGAATAAGAGGAACCTTTTGATCGGCATCAAAGTCAACGACCACAAAATCTGCAGGAAAATGGAACTTCCCTACTTTCACAAATACGTCCTCAGCGATGCCGAGGGGCATAGATATGGTACGATCTGCAAGCTCGAGAGTCATGCAGGTAGGGGAGAGTTCAGGAAGAGACAGTTTCTTCCACACTGAATGAGGCATCAGATTGATGCTAGCACCGAGATCGGCCAAGGCATAGCAATCAATCGTTCCTGGGAATACACATGGTATTAGGAATTTCCCAGGATCTCCAAGTTTTACCGGAAGCTTTTTCAAGATAACTGCCGAGCAGTTTTCGCTTACTGGAGTTTTTGCCATCTCAAACAGCTTTTCCTTGTTGTTTAGCAGTTGTTTGATAGTCGCTGCAAACTTAGGCATAAGAATGAGAGAATCCGCGAAACTAATGTCAAAGTGTAATTCTTTAAAGATTTGAAAGAATTTATCTATTTGTTGACTATTCTTTTCACGGGTCCTGTCCTCATTCATACGTGAAGGGTACGGAAGAGAAGGTTTGGATTTAGGAGCAGTATCCTCAGGAGTCTCTACAGATTCAAAGACAACTCCTGGTTTGGGTCTCTTTTTAGGGAGGACCGGAGGAGAGACATGTGCTGTACTTTGTGAACTTGGAATTTGCACTTTGTCTGTTGTATCCTCCGCCTCTTTTTCCACATCATACAATGGATGAGGGATAGGCATTGAGGGTCCATCATAAGCAGCACCACTACGAGTGGTGATAGCTTTGATGACATTGGAATCCTCTTCCTCATCATCACTGTCGTCTAATACACTCCTACGGGCAGAATTAAGCATATGAGAATAAGTCATAGCTGCCCTTTGGTCATAAAGATTGCTTGACAAACTTTTAACCGTGAATCGTGAAAGAGTAGGATCTATTCTTGACGATGTAGGAGTGATAGGGGGTGTAGATTTTTGAACAACCGTGGTTTGGACGTAATGAGCACTTCCTTTTTTAGAAGGAAGTACCGGGTCCTTTGTCACCTTGGTTGGTCCATCTTTGTCATTATGTGTAGTGACAGCTTTGAGTTCACCCCTTGGATTTGGAACAGTGTTACTTGGGAGAGTTCCCGAAGTAGATGGTGGATTTAGTTGTTTTACTAAACCAGCAAACATGTCCTTAATATCGTTCCTCAGCTCATTGTTATTCTTAGCAATTGAAGAATTAAATTCATTCTTCAAATTGGAGATTTGGTTCTGCATTGCCCTCATGTTAGCATCATTAACCTTGATGTGGTTAGCGAGCTCATTGGAGGGAGATTCTTGATAATGAACCATTTGATGAGCAGGAGCTGAATACCCTTGGTTAGAATTTCCTTTTTGGACTGGGTATTGAAAAGGAACCATTTGATTGCTCGGGGCATGATATTGATTCTGTGGGTTTTGCCCTCTTTGCTGGTTAGGAATGAACCTATTAGCATTGTTTGGTTGGTATAATCCGGGCTGTCCTCCCTGATTGTTAGCACGGTAGTTTGTTTCCACTTGAGGACGGAATGGAATTCCTCCTTGATTGGAACTGCCTGCTACAGCATTGACTTCAATTGCACTGCCAGCGGTGTGGGTACAATTGTAGTATGGATGAGGACCTCCACAAGTAACACAAACTTCTACCTTTTTAATTTCAGCAGTTTGAGAAGTTTGCGGAGCGGACTCTTTCTTGGAAACCAAGGCTTGGATAGCCTTCGTGAGTTCAGCAATCTGAGAATCAGTGCTAGAAGACACGGGAGATGATGTAGAAGGACCAGCACTAGCATGAGAATTATAAGTTCTATCTCGTGTAGTACGGACCTTAGACATGTTTTCAATGAGAGCAATGGCTTCCTTTGTGGATTTGCTCAGAAAATTACCTCCAGCTGAGGCGTTTAGAGAATTTTGATCAGATGGGTTTAACCCATTGTAAAAAGTGTCCATTTGCATCAATTCGGTGAAACCGTGATGTGGACATCTGCGAAGCAATTCTTTGAAACGATCCCATGCCTCTCCGAATGGTTCATCAAACCTTTGAGAGAACTTCATGATTTCATTCTTAAGAAATGTGGTCTTGGAAGGAGGAAAGAATTCATTAATGAATTTATGAACCAAATCTCCCCATGTTTCAATCGATTTAGGAGGCTGTTTATCAAGCCAAATCTTGGCATTGCCTTCGATGGAAAATGGGAAAAGAAGAAGTTTGATTGATTCCTCAGGGACATTTTTACATTTGATGGTACCAATGATTTGGTTAAACCATCTAATGTGATCATGAGGATTGTCCCTATCAAAACCATAGAATTGCTTCTGGGTTGCCAGATTAATCAACCCAGTTTTGAGCTCAAAATTCTCAGCCGCGATGGCTGGAACAACAATAGCATCTCCGTAACCCTCGGTGGGTGCTTGGAGAAGCTCATTCATCGGACGGTCTTCTGTCATTATGACAGGGGGTTTAGGATCAGTACGTATCTCGGGTACGACTGAGGGAGCTGAACGTCCACGGGTTCTTCGAGGTATGTCAGCAAGCTCACGGAAAGGGCTTGTAGACCTAGAAGAACGAGTGCGCATGCACTAGGACGAGTCTAAGAATCCTAGAAAATGAAGGAAACTTAGATAATGGTGAGAAGAGTATTTTTAGGTTTTTATTTTATATATATAGAAAGACAAAGAAAATATTTTTGGTGTTTTTATATGTTTATGGAAGATGGAAATAGGATATTATATAAGATATATGTACTATGGATAGGTATTCAACAAATCTGATACTTCAGAATCGTTCAACGCAGCGCACTCCCCGGCAACGGCGCCAAAAATTGATTCACCTAAAAACAGTCTACTTATTTAATCAACCACTTGTGAATGGTTGATGATACAAGTCAAACTAGAAAGAGGCAAATACAAATATATCCAAGGAGTTTAGTGTCCCCGGGTCGTTATGTCCCTTGGAAGTGCGATATCCTGAGTTAGAACGGATCTGTGATCGGGAATTATTGAACAAGAAAGGGTATGTGATTGTGATTACCCTAAGGATAGAATAAAATAGCTTAAATAAGCTATATAAACAAAGACTTGAAATAAGAAAACTTAAAAACGTAAAAGAAATTAAAAACGTACGCGACTGCGTACAGAGAAAAAGGTGAGTTTTAAAGAAAAATAAACTATAGGGGTTAAAAACGAAAATTCTATAAACTTAAACTAAAAAGAAAATTAAATTAAAAATAAAACTATTTTTTATATTATTATATTATTTATTATTTAATTATTTAATTAATAACTATTTAACTATTTAATTAAAACTAATTTAAATCAAACTAAAAATAATAAACACTACAAATTAAACTAAAAATTTATAAAAATATTTTATAAACTTAAATTAGAACTTGAAGAAAGTATAAAAAAAATAAAAAAAAATGTTTTTGTCTTTTTATAAGCTTTTTATTAATTAAAAACTATTTATATTAATTATACTACTTAAACTATTTTAAATTAAAAATAATACTAAAATGACTTATAAAATTATGAAAAAATTACTAAAACTATATTATGACTTATAAAAGCTATAAAAAATATAAAATCTAGGTGTTACTATATAAAAATTAATTATACTATTTATAACTTACTTATTAATTAATTACTAATAAAACTATTATTAATTCTAATAAATACTAAATTACAAAATAAAAATCTAAGAAAATTATTAAAAATACTTTAATATATAAGGAAATTAATAAAAATATAAAATTACAAATTACTTAATAAAAATCTAAAAATGAAAATTAAAATTAAATTAAATTAAATAGAAACTATCACTTATTTTTATTTTGTATTTTCTGGATTTTTCTTTTATAAAACTTTATTATACCTAAAAACAAGCAACTTTAATAAAAACAATATTTTTATAAGCCAAAATTAAGCACTGTGGTGGCTTATTATCAAAACAGTTGACCAAGGTTTGACTTTTAAGCAAATAAGCTCAAATGAGCTAATGTGGGGTCCACTATGGTAAATTCAGGTTCACTTAAGTTGTTGGGACTTGTTTGAGCAAGTTTCAACCAAATAAGCTATCTGAATAAGCCATAAGACCTCAATAAGCTATTGCTTCTCTTGGTTCTGGGTCAGAAATGGGACAAACTTAGGGTCCAAATTCAGGTGGGACCCAGTGGTCTAAGGTTAAAACAAAGGTTCAATAGTTGAACCCTGGTAGGAGGGGGGTTCAAAGGGCCAAAGTTGGGACTGTGGGACCCACTGAGTCAGTCACAATGAACCACCAAAGGATGGTGGTGAGACTGAGTAGCTGATGCACAGGGGAGCTTCTTCCCCTGCAGGTTCAAAACAGCTATTGCACAAGCTAAAATAAAATTTATAAAAATAAAACAAGCTTGAGTCTGTGTAGTCTAACTGGGACTTAGTAACCTCAACAAATTTCAAGGGCTAGATCCACTCACAAAAATCAAATTAATTCATGCCATAACTGTCTATTTTAGGAAACATGCAATTTGACTTTTTAAGAAATTATGAGTTTTGACTTTTGTGAACTTATGAAGCTGATTTTCTGAGTGAAATTACACTAGTAGACTGGAATAAGATCAAATTGATGAGAAAATACAACTTACAAACCTAGATGAGTGATTTTTGGAAAGCAAAACCCACACAGTTAACTGTGTGGGTGGATCTTGTGTAATTTTGACTTCTACTAACTTTTTAACTGATTTTATGGTTCATATATCTCAAATAACTCTAGTGTAGTATGTCTAAACCACAAATTGATAACCAAAATCCTTTGAGCTTTCTTGAAAGGCTTATGCCAAACACCCCCTTATAAACTGTTTTTATGATTTTCAAAACAACAAAGTGATTCAGTCCTCTAATCTGGTTTCAAATCTTATTACACCATTATATTAGACCTAATGAACACAAATAAACAACAATAACAACAATAAAACTCAGAAATCAAAATTATGCTATAAGACTTAATTTTATGAAAACTTAACAACTTACAAAAACAATAAACAAGCTACTAATTTTATGAATCAGTTACACTAATAAACACACAAGAAGTAATTAAGAACAAGATTAATAATAAGTTACACTAGTAAACAGTAGGATACAAATTTAAAGGAAATGGCTTACAAAATTTCAATCCTGCCAAGAACCAAGAAACCAAGAACCATGAACAATCCTAATGATTTCCACAAGTCTCTAATACCTAGGGCAATCCAGAATTAACCCTGCTCCTTGCTTGATTCTCAATGAAACTTATTTTTTTATTTATTTTCAATTTTTCTTGATTTCTTTTTGTAATTTTGTATTTATGGATTATAACTTTTTAAAGGTTTCTAAAAAGCCTTATGGCTTTTGTCAGGAGCCTAAGTGCTTATTGAAGTCCTCTAATTAGCTATAACAAACAAGATAAAGTAAATGACAATTTAAGAAAAAAAATGACAATTAATAAAATGACAAGTATTAAAGGATTAGGAAACTACTGACTGTAAATAGCATGTAATTGAACTGTGTCAAAGTTAATTACAATACTGAAAGCATTAAAAGACAAGTATTTAAAGTTTAAGCAATAAAAAGTGATCACAAAACTAATTCTATGATCCCTTCTTCACTCTGTCTTCTTTCTCTTCATATAGATGACTCAACTTGATCTCCCCACGTTCCTAGATATTTCCCACATTCATTTTTGACCTTTAGATGAGTCAAAGCCATTTTGGCCGTTTGATCAATTTGGCGGGAAATGTGGACTAGGTTGCTTGCAGCCTCTTTTTATCAATTAAGGGAATTTGGTTGTTTGTGTGAGGTGTAGGATAAGTTTTTAGAAGATATTTGAGTCAGTTGGGGTAGTGGGAAGAAAAACAGGGAAGTTTGATAGAGTTTGGAAGGAAAAGATGTGGAAAAGGCATTAAATGGAGTTGGGGTGTGGCAGAGGTAGTGGGGAGGGTAGGTTAATGAGGTGGAGGTGATAAGGTGGGGGGTAAGGTGGCAAGAATACCACCTGGTTTCAGGTTTGGGGGGGGGGGGTTTTGTGAGGACGATGAACAGTGGAAAGCGGTGTAGTGGTATTTTGACTTAGTTTGACCCGGTTTTATTAGTTTAGGGGATTGGGCTAAGGGTGGACTGGGCCTAGGAGTGGTAAGGTGTTGGGGTTTATATTAATAAAAAGGGTGGGCTGGTTTTTGGGTTATAATAAGATAGGGTCCGTTTGGTTATTTATTTACACAAGGACCAACTTTGCAATTTTACCAAAACCAAGGGCTGAAAAGGTAATCTTCCCATAGTGTCACCAAGGACCAAAGATGACAAGTATGAATAACCCAAGGATCAAAGATGTAATAATTCCATTAAAAATTGCCCAGGGACCTTTTCTGTCAATTCCTCAAACTCCAGGGACCATTCTTGTAATTTTCTGAAACTTGAAGGGTTAAACCTGTAAATATTAAATAGTTAACACAAAGGACCAGTTATGTCATTTTAGAATAGTATAAGGTTTATTTTGAATATTTTCTTATTTTTAAACCTTAGGGACTAATTTTGACACTTTTCCAAAGTTGAGGGACCAAAGTTGTAAATTTGTGAATTTTAACTTCAAAGGACTTTTCCTAAAAACTTATGAATCCCAAGGACCTTTTATGATATTTTTACAAGTTTTGATTTACCAGGGACTAGTTTTGCCAATTTGTCAAAGTTCAGGGACTGAAACTGTAAATTATGTAAACTTTGTTATTTTTCATCAGTTTTCATCCCTTTTGCACTAGTAACACTTAAAAACACAATTTCATGATATTTCATGTATTATAAAGCATATCTGTATGTTTTCAGATGTTTTGTAGCTTTAAATGTGACAGAAATGATGAGTATTTAGACACTCATCAAATTTATACATAATTTTATACACGTTTTTATATCCGGTTTACATGCGTTTTTATATATGTATAAAACCTTGTATAAAAACATGTGTAAAGCCGCGTATAAAAATGTGTCTTAAACCACGTATTAAACCGTGTATAAAAATGTGTATTAAACCGCGTGTAAAACTGCATATAAAGCCGTGTATAAAAATGCATATAAGAATGTGTATAAAAATGCGTGTATATTTAGCCTTCTGTGAAGAGTTGGACGTACTTGTGCATGATTGATTTCTACAAATGGTAAGTGCTTAAAGCCTTAAAAGACCAAACTCATATATGCTTAAGAGACCTAACATGGCGAGCCACACTTTAATTCATTTTTAGGTACAATATTATATTCATTTCGCTATAATATATAAACAATAAAGATTTCAATTCATTATCCTATGTGGGATGTAAATTTGGACCGGTTTTTATAAAATACTGTGCATACCTACATGTCTTCTCTTGCATTCCTATATACCATTTATCTGTTTATTATAGAGCGTTAACGGTGTGCTTTGAAGGTACTCTGATAATAGCGCCATTGTTTAAATACGTTTATTAAGTGAATCGCACAACTGGATTTACAGTTCCTTGTATGGGTGTACTCTTACATCATTCCTTTTTTGTTTGGTTGCGGTAGAGGAAAAAACTCGCGATAATGCAACACGTTTTGTGTTTTTTGAATAACATGTCGTGAAGTTAACGAGGAACGAGTACAATGGGTCAAATTATTATTACCTGAACGAGGAACAAGTCACGTACTCAATTTGAAAATAGTCCAAAGTAATGTTTTTCATGCATACAACCTTCTAATTATATTTTATACATAAGATTTGGAGTATGATTGTTGTTTATTGCTAGTGCATGAGTTCTATGCTAAAAAAAAAAAAAAAAAAAAAAAAAAAAAAAAAAAAAAAAAAAAAAAAAATCGAATTAACAGATTACATCCTGGTGTAGACTAAAATATGACCGGTTTCCATGTCGACCTGTAACTTAAACAGCCAATCTTGCCATCAAGCGGCTAATTTCTGTTCAAATTATGCTGGAACACCCAAGGAAGAAATAAAAATCAAGATTTCTCATGGCGAAAGACCTCTTGCACTGGTTCAAAAACTGATTATTGCAAAAGCCAACATTATGTGACTGAATGTTTGACACTTTGACCAATTTGGCTATGTAGTACCCTAAATGAGACGTACCAAAATAAACAAATGTTGATGTAAAATGACAATATTGTGTGAGTTAATATATCGAGTCTCCTGCATAGTCTTGCAAGATCCATAAGCTTCATCCTTATTACTATATTTTAGTGTCCTTTCTTTGTTTCTATGGCAGTTGTAGTCAGTGGCGAAGCTTGAGAATTCTAAGTGGGGGGTCGGGATCTAAATTTTTTTTTCCTAACGCTATTTTTCGGGTAATATGTTCGGGTGTGATTCGATTCGGGTCGGGTCAAAAATTAAATACCATTATTATATAAAAAAAAGTTTCAATCACTAAAAAACTAAACATTTGTCCAAGACAACTAAACATTAAAAAGGAGACAAACGGTTGGTACCTGGTTCGATTGATTGGAGAAATTAGAGATCAGCCTTTCGACCTTTAAGACCCTTGAATTCTTCGATTATGGACTCCGAATCAAACTTGTCAGCAATTTCTTTTTCTATGTAAATCACCATACTGTTTGCTAGATTGTCATCTGACATCTTATTACGTAGGCGATTCTTGAATATCTTCATTGCCGAAAATCCCCTCTCTGTTGTTGCAGTCGAAACCGGAAGTGTCAAGAGTAGCCGACACACTCTTTCAACCAAATCGTACATGATATTTTTCCCACTTTCTACAAGAGTTTGGCAGAGATCAGAAAGAGTTGCTACCTCACTTAACTTGGCATTATTTATCCTTTCAACTTGAAAAGTCTCCAATTGACCAACTAATTGATTTCTCTCCTGCTCAGTAAAGTCCGCAGGATAATATTTCTCAACAAGAAGAACAATGTGATCAATGTTAATCTTTTTTGAACATAAAGTCGAACCAAGAGATAACAACTCCATTGATTGCTCACTGAATCTAGAATCCAACTCTTGTATTTGCTTATCCAATGTCTCCATAAACAAATCTACTCGGTAAAAATGTTCAAATGTAACATGAAGATCTTTTTTACGAGGCCGATACCGGGTAGATCTATATGGAACACTCATATCGGGCATCTCTATTTCATGTCTTTGACAAAAAAAATAACTTCCTCAATTAAAGAATCCCATCCATTGTTTCTAAAATTATTTAGACTAACCTTTGTGGCTGAAACTAAATCCATTGCATTAAGGATGTCTTGGGATTTCTTTTGTAATCCTTGACAAAGTGCATCAGTCTTTTGCATCACATTTTTCATCATGTGAAGAACAAACACAAACTCAAATGACTTCAAGTAACTATAAGCAATACTAGCATCTCCACGTTGAGTACGGGTATTACGAGTAGTGTCGTCCATTATTCCCCTGAGAACAGCCCGAGTGACATCAAACATGTTAACCAAACTACAAATGGATTTAAAATGGGAACCCCAACGTGTATCCCCGGCCCTTCTTAATGTCCCAACCTGGTTTTTACCTTTTCCCGATTTGATTTCACCCAACACCAGTAAATTTTTAATCTCAATTGCCTTCGCCTTTTGTAACTCATCGTGACGCTTACTAGAAGCACAAACCACATTTATTACAAAAGCTAAGTACTCAAAGAACTGGTGTACCGGATCAACTTCCTTTGAGACACAAACCAAGGCAAGTTGTAACCTGTGATAAAAAAAAAAATGTCAACTCCATATATGTATTTTTAGTCAAACCTAAAAAAGAACAAACAACAATACAAAAGTAAGTAACCTGTGAGCAAAGCAATGAACGTAATATGCATAAGGACTATACTGCCGAACGAGTGCCTGTAAGCCGTTCCATTCCCCACTCATATTGCTAGCACCATCATAACCTTGACCACGAATTTTTCCGGTATCAAATTTGTGATTCAAAAGTTTATTCCACAAACTAGCCTTTAAAGTCGCCGCAACAGTATCCTCGACATGAACTAAATCCAAGAACCTTTCCCGTATCACCCCTTTCGCATCAACAAATCTTAAGACTATGGCCATTTGCTCTTTTTTGGATTCATCTCGTGACTCATCAACCATGACACAAAACCATGAATCCCCCACTTCTTCCCGTATAGCCGTATATACCTTCTCACTTTATTTGCCAAAATACTAAGAACTTCTTGTTGGATATCGGAAGATGTATACTTGGAATTATAAGAAGCATTTAAAATAACATTTCCAAGATCATCATTATAAAAAGCTAATAGTTTTAGCAATTCAAGAAAGTTACCTCGATTCTTTGAATTGGAAGATTCATCATGTCCTCGTAAAGCACAAGCTTGGTATGTTAACCAACGAACTACATCAATTGTGCCTTTCAATCTTAAACGGTTTTTCCTTTTTTCCTCTTCACTTTGTTTTTCTATGAAATTTTCAATGTGTGCTTCTTGATTCACTAAATTAGACACAAACACAAATGCCTTTTTGTGTGTTGCAGATTTAAGGTGCTTCAACAAAGGACATTTATTCCCATCATTACATTTTTTCCAATTGTCAAATCCGTCACAACTAAATGCACTATGACCACTTTGCTCATTTGGTTTCTCCTTATACAAATAACATAGAAAACAATAAGCCTTGTGTGTTGTTGGAGAATACTCTAACCAATTAGGGAACATACCAAACCAAGCAAATTTAAATCGACGAAGATTATTCTTTGGACCTCTAGGCTTATACTCTTCAAGCTTAGGTTGATACACTCCTAATGATATATATGCTAGCCTTACTTGCTCACGTCCCTCAACCGGATATTTCCACATTTCAAGTCGTTTAGCAGGATCTCTTTCTAGGCTACTAACATCATATGGTTGTTGTTCATTGCATTTAGCTTGTGGAATTTCATTGATGTTAGCTTGTGGAATATCAGATGGTTGTTCATTGCAAGTATCCGGACCAATAACCGGTTCGCTTGTTGAACCTTTTTGACGTTTACTCTCTTGAATTTCAACATCAATTCCTTCTACTTGTTGTTCTTCGTTCTTTCTTTTAAAAAATGAAGTTATGGTTTAATTCTTCACCATATTCACAATGTATAAATCTGTAAACCTACATAAATTGCAAATAACTTATATTAGTGATTTAGTGGTATCCTAATTTCTAATTCACAATCTATAAATCTGGTCCTAATTCCTAGTCCTAGATCGAACCCTAGTCCTAATTTCTAATTCACAATCTATAAATCTGGAGCAGCTTATAAATTAAACAATATGAGATTGATGGATTTAACAATTAACATACCAAGGCCCAAGGGAAATAGAGAGAAAGCAGCCAAGCAGCCAAGCAGTTAGCAGCCAAGCAGCCAAGGAGATGAGCAGCCGAGCAGGGCCAGGGGCACTTCGAACTTCGAAGGGGACAGCCGGACAGGGGAGGGTTTCTCAGGTTCTGGGTTTGGGAGGATGGATTTGAGATTTGGTTTATGGATTTGCAATGTGGGGGTGGGTCGATTGTGAGGTGGGAGGGTTAATTAGATCCGGTTTTTGTTTTCTTTTTTTTGTTTTTTTTGTTTTGTTTTTTTTTAAATGGGCTAAATAACTAAATAAGTAATGGTAATGGATCAAATTTTTTTTTAAGATGGGCTTATATAAATGTAATGGATCAATTTTTTTTTTCTAAAACTATGGGGGGTCGAAACCGAATTAAAATGGGGGGGGGGGGGTCGAAACCGAATATACCGAAATTTTTCTACACGAAAACTATATACCCCCTATATCGCAAAAAAAATTTCGGGAGGTCGGGCGCCCCCCCGCCCCTATTAAGCTGCGCCACTGGTTGTAATGTTCGATCTGCTATGCAAGTAACATGATACAAGCCTTAGATTAGCTTAAAAACGCTTATCTTGTTTCTTTGTAATTTCCTAGCTTCTTGCTAGCGTTCTAATAAAATCCGCTGTTCATTTGAAAATATATTTCATTTAACCTTTACGAGAACATTTGTGAATAATTTTAATAGACTATTGTTATGTGACAGATCAAGGTATCCTTTGGGAAACTTCATTAGTTTGGTTTAGCTGTTTAAGTGAACCGTAATCAAATTCTGTGGCGTTTGGTGGGTATTTTGGTAGGACTCACACCACAACTATTCATATTGGATAGTTATGGTGACATGTGTTCGTTGGTACACCTTGTGATCGATTGAGTAGTACATTGGTATGACGAAGGTGTCACCCTGTCTCTTGATGCCTTCACTAGAAATGTAGGCAACAAAGAGGGCTCAAATCACCAATGTTGTGCCCTTCATATCTTAGTGATCACATGGATGGCAATGGACATCTGGATCACTTTGAATGACACATTTTGCATGATTGAGTTGTACAATCGTGAGCTTAAAAGACCAAACTCATATGTTCTCAACAAAGACGTTACATGGAGGGCCATGCCTTGATACATTTTCGTAACATGTTACATACAGCAGAATCAATATGGCTAGGTAAGTGAGGTGAATCAGTCCAACATTTAGAGATTGAAATTAACACCAAACAGCTATCGGATATACATAGAAGATCACTAAATGTTTAGTTGAATAAACATAGGGACATTTTTTTTTGTAATTAAAAAGTTTGGAGCACCACTCTTTTTAAGTGACAACAAATAAATAAAAGTATTTGATAAATACTTAAATTAGAACAAATATTAAAAAAGTCGAGACTTTATATCAGTTTCCAGTTAGAGACGCCTTCAAAGTTTATTTTTTCGCTAATATAATAAACTCCAAGTGCATCATGTAACCGAAAACATGATAGCATTCTCAACACAAATTGTTGTCTTACAAATGGAGTATATAACCATAGAACATTTCACTTCTTCCACCGATGTGGGATATGTATAAGGTTGAACTGTAAATAGCAAAGTCTACTATACTACACCAATTATATATATGTTCATTATATAGTTTGAAGCTATTCTGACAGTTAATGCCAAAGTTCGAATATAGTTATTAAGTGATGACAAAATTGGATTCAAATGCCCTTTATGGAGTAAAAAATTTATCAATGTTATCATATATGGGTTTACTCTCATATTTTTGTTCTTTTTTGTTTGGTTGTGGTCCGGGAAAAAATTGGTGATAACGCAACTTATTTTGTGTTTCTTGAATTACATGCCATGAGGATAGTTAAGTACTCTACGTCAGAGGGCACCGTGCCAAGGGTATGTTTAACCAATGTGAGGTTGATACCTTCTTTCACCTATGTGGGATTAAGTTACAACGCAATTGAATTCGGATCGGAGATCCTCAAATTTTATCACGAATTTCAAATGGGTTTACTCTCATATTTTTCGTTCTTTTATCTTTGAAAAAGTGGCGATAATGCACCTCGTTTTATGTTTCTTTAATTTCATGCATGTCATGAAGTTAATTAACTATTCAACGTATTATGGGATGCTATTCTACTCATGGGTTTGCCTCATTGGACCTTTATTATATAAGTTTCATGCGTCAGTTAGTATTAGTCAAAGTGACAGTTTACTAGTTTGGGTTCAAATGTGTAATGCTTAGTTGTTTGTTTTGTTTGTTTTTTTTTCCTCCTCCTCCTATCTTCTTGTAGTTAGAGGTGCACATTTCGTTTTTTTTTTAAACTGAACTGGTTTAAAAACCGGTTTTGGTTTTAGTCAAATAGTGAAAACCGGTTTTACATAAAACTGGTTCGGTTTGAAACCAGTTTTGGGAGAGAAAATGTCCGGTTTAAAACAAGAACCAGTTTAATAAACCAGTTTTACCTGTAACCGGCTCGGTTTAAACCGGTTTTACCCAAAACCGGTTCGGTTTAAACTGGTTTGTTTGAAAAACCGGTTTTGGTTTTTTTTCGGTTCGGTTCATGAACCCGTTTTTTTGTGCATCTCTACTTGTAGTTATCTTGATTATTTGAGGTGGGGTGCCTTGTTTTTTATTGTTTCTCTTTTTCTCCCTATCGAGATCTCGTAATAATATCTTGCCCTTCCAAAAAAATAAAAATAAAAATAAATAAATAAAAAATAAATAAAAAACTATTCAACGTTAGAAGTATGTTAGTTTAAGCATATTATATTTTAAATATACCTTTCATATCATATAAGTAGAAATCTCGTTGTGAGTGATTAAGTTCTCTTTGCGAAACATCAATATTTGAATAAGTGATCTGGACTCGACGTGTGTGAGGTTCGGTGACTTTTTTTTTTCTTTCTTTCTTTCTATCTTTTTTTTGTTAGGACTCATGAGTGACACGCTAACACATCTATCCATTTTAGATAATTCTAGTGAGACATGTCCGTTGGCACCTGTAATATAGAAATGAAAAGTAGACTCATGTTGCCTCTTGCATTTTTATATACGTTCATTAAGAGCGTTTGTACTTTGAAGGTACTTTGATATTAGTGCCATTGTTTGAATACAAATATTAAGTGACAGCGCAATTGGGTTTGTACATCCTCATGTGGGTTTGCTCTCATACTTTCGTTCGTTTTTTGTTTGGCTGTGGTCATGAAAAGTAAGGTGGTGTTTGTTTGTTAAGAGGGTCTGAATCTGAATCTGAACCGCACATCAGAATCTGAATCTGAATCTGATGCGTAAATGTCTGAATCTGACCGCATCTGAACGGGAAAAAAAACTCATGTTTGAACCGCACATTTGCTTGCTCGTACTAATTTTTTTTTTTTTTTTTTTTTTCATTGTGTCAGCAAGAGGCAACAAGACGAATTCAGACATCCCTCTCAAGTCTAAACCATTAAGATCTTACTGCATCTGAACACGTCTGAACGGGAAAAAAAAACAAACGGTCTGAACGTCAAAATGTCTGACCGATTCAGACAGAGTGCCCATTCAGAGGCTGTTAAGAGGCAAAAAAGAAAAAACAAATACAGCCTAACAATATGATAGAACATATAAAAAAGTAATTAAGTTACATTGTTATCTTCGTTAAATAAATTGGTTAGTTTTATTGTGTGAGTGAATAAGTGAATATACGGATCATTCCTACATAGTCGTCCAGGAAATACAAATCTTCATCCTTATAATTAATGTTTTGAAACCCGGGTTTGGGATCGACCCGGCCGAGTCACAGGGTCACCGGGTCAACCGGTTCGACCGCCGGGTCAACCCGGTTAGACCCGGTTTTATGCACATTTCCAAAAATCCATTTTCTATTGTCCAAAGTTTAATGTTCAAACTCCAAACACTACTCTGGAGTGAAAAAAGAGCAAAGAACGTTACGATTCAAGCACAGTGGTCCTAATTCCTAATCATGCTAAGCGCTTTGGATATCAGAACCCGAATTCAATCTAATAAGTGGAAACTAATCACAAATATGAGTGAATATACACCATAAGAAAGTCATATCAAACAAAAATAGCACCTTAACAAAGGAAAATAAAAAAAAAATAAAGAGTCAAAAAAAAGAAAAAAAAAGAAAAATAAAAAAAACCCGGGTTGACCCGGGTCACTCAAAACCCGGCGGGTCTAACCGGTTGACCCGGTTTTAGAAACCCGGATTATTTTGACCTGTTTTTTAACCGGGTACCGGTCCAACCGGTTGACCCGGCCGGGTCAACCCGGGTTTGAAAACATTGCTTATAATGATATGTAATTGTACTTTCTTTGTTAAAAGGGTTGTGTTGACCGGACGGGGGTCTAGTGCCCTAGGCTGCAAACCCTCCCAAGTGGGGCCCACCTAGTGCAGCTTTTATCCCTCTTTTTTTTTTTTTCTTTTTTTTGTTTTTTTTTTTTTTTTTTTGCTGTTTGCTGTCCAACTGTCCAGGTCAAATTTTTTTGGGTCAAAGCACAAAAGTGCAGTCCAAGTCCTTTTTTTTTGTCAAAGCACAAAAGTGCAATTTTTTGTTTTGTCCAAAATGATCCAAGTCCAAAGTGTAAACAAACACACAAACACAACTGCAGGCTCGGATCTTGTTAAATTCGTCATCGCCAAGTCCTATTTTTTTTTGTCAAAGCACAAGTGCAGTAACCACAACAAAGTGATCAAGTCCAAAAGTGCAAACATTACACAACTGCAGGTTCACACAAAGACAACACAACTGTAGGTTCACACAAAGACAACACAAAACACAACTGCAGGCTCGGATGAAATGTTACATTCGTCATCGCCTTATAGGCTCAGATTTTTACAAGGCTCGGATTTGAAGGTTGCGAAAGTGATAAAAATATCACTCCGCCATACCATTCGGTTTTAAAAACCATTCGTCATCGCCTTGGTTTTAAAAACAATTTTTTTAACAGCTCATCAGCAGATTCCACAATATCACTAGAACAGGAATGTCACAAGCTCAACAGTAAGGATTCCACAAACTGCAAAGCTCAACAGCTCAACAGCAGATTCCACACTCAAGTATCACCAGAAAGCGGGGGAGGGTGTGGTCAAAACCAACCCACAACAAGGCTGTCAAAAACAGGCATGTCACAATCCCAAACAGTAAGGATTCCACAAACTGCAAAGCTCAACAGTAAGATTCCACAAATTGCAGCTTTGGTGGATTATAAACAAAGCTCAATCAACCAACCAGTATCACAACAAACACAACCATTACAGCAAACACTACAATCAGCAAACACTATACCACATAACCACCAACCAAAGAAACAGAGAATCATCACAAGGTAACCAATTCTAAGCTACATAAGTCTCACAAAGAAGCAGAGTATAACCATTACAATAAACACTACAATCAGCAAACACTATACCACATAACCACCAACCAAAGAAATAAAGAATCATCACAAGGTAACCAATTCTGAGCTACACAAGTCTCACAAAGAAGCAAAGTATCACAAGAAGGTAACCATATTAGAGCAACCAAAGTCTCACAAAGAAGCAGAGTATCACAACAAGGTAACCAATTCTGAGCAACCAAAGTCTCACAAAGAAGCAGAGCATCATAAAAGGCAACAATATTGTAACAAGGGTTGGGGCAGAGTAGCACAAAAAAGGCAACAACATTGTAACAAGGCTGCCGAAATGCCTAGTTCACCATTTTACACACAAGAGGTACTAATAAGCTTTACGCCTTTTCAATATTACATCAAGATATTAATTGGCTCAGATTATAAGCAGTTTGACATAATAGAGTCTCATGATATATGGCTGCAACTTCAAATGTTGCAAAGTTTTTATTACCGTCCATTTGGAAATGCCACGCCAAAATCATTTTTTTTAAATCATCATTGCCGTATCTTGGTTTTTTTTATAAAAAAAACCAAGTTTCAAATATGCTTTTAAAACAACAAACTGCTTATCAAGTTTTATCACAAACTGCTTAAGTAGTTTCATTATGCTTGTAGCTAGAGCCTGTGGACTGGGGGTAGGCCAGAGCAGGTATTCATACCACTCAAAAGGTGGCAGATCAAGGTGTTAACCTACCCACAACCACAGAATCACATAAGAACCAGCACCACAGAACCAGCATTATTATCACCACAGCTGTCTCACACACAAATCACATAAGAACCAGCACTATAGGTGTTTCTTAAAATAAATCTAGATATGATAAAGGCCGGTGTTGACCACACCCTCCCCTACTTTTTACCCAAACCACCAATTAAGCACCAATCTAGATAAGAACACACAATTAAGCACCACAGAACCACCACTAAGAACCACCATTAAGAACCACAAATTAAGCACAAATCTAGATAAGAACACACAATTAAGCACCACAGAACCACCACTAAGAACCACCATTAAGAACCACCAATTAAGCACAAATCTAGATAAGAACACACAATTAAGCACCACAGAACCACCACTAAGAACCACCAATTAAGCACAAATCTAGATAAAAACAGACAATTAAGCACCACAGAACCACCACTAAGAACCACCATTAAGAACCACAAATTAAGCACAAATCTAGATAAGAACAGACAATTAAGCACCACAGAACCACCACCACAGAACCACCACCACAGAACTAGCACCACAGAACCAGCCACCACGAAACCCTAAATTTCAAAAAATTAGGGTTTCTTAAAAAAATCTAGATCTAATAAATTAACACATATATCTTTCAATTAACACACTTTATATGAAGTAAACCAAAACAGATTGAAAAACCCCCAAATATTTTTGAAACCCTAATTTTTGAATAAAAATTAAGATCTATCATAGAACCAGCAAATCACATAAGAACAGACAATTAAGCACCACAGAACGATAGAACCACCACCACAGACCCCCCCCCCCCCCCCCCCACAGAACCAGCCAAGTACAAAAGACTATGGGTGTCGGTACTTCAAGTGGAAAGATAAATTTAAAGAAGAGTACTTTAATCAAGCCTCTTCTTCAACAGTCTCTTCTTCAACGCAGTGCTCAAACTGCGTTGCTAAAGATAATGAGAACAAGTTGTTGAAGGCAAGAATAAAGGCGTTGGAGATGGAGTTAGAATTGGCAAGGAATCCTGAGGATCACGCTTGTCAGTCGGGTGCAAGGCTCCATGATCTTTTAACCGAAATGAATAATCTTCATATGTCGTAGATATTGTTGTTTTTAAATAATATGTTAACGTTGACGTTTAATTTTATAATAATAGTTGTTGTTTTTAAATAATTTAAGTTTAGATGTAAACACTGATCTTGTAGTAGTTTATAAATGCAAATGAGTCAACGTCATCTTTTTTTATAGCGTCATAGTTTTTTATAACGTCATATAGGCAATTATTAATTAAGTATAAAGAACACAAAAACATTACAAACATTAGTTTATAAATGCAAATGAGTCAACGTCATCTTTTTTTATAACGTAATATAGGCAATTATTAACATTACAAAAAAATATACATAATAAAAAATATTACAATACAATACCTAAACATTACAAACTAAAAAAAAAATAATAATAATAATAATAAAAAAGTAATAATAAAATTGTACCATAAAGGTACACCCTCCCATTTAGGGAGGGTTTGGGTAAATTTTAGAGGAGGGTGTGGTCAACATCGGCCTTGTTAAAATGGCAATTGTAGTGTTCTACTCTGCAAGTAGCTTTTTTTTAAAAGGTACTTTGAAAGTAGCTTAATACAAGACTTATAAGAGAACATTTGTGAATAAATTCAACTGGCTATATTAATGTGACTGATCAAGTTATCCTTTCGGAACTACAGTAGTTTGGTTTGGGTGGACATGACTCAAAACTTTGTGAGGTATGGTGCTGACTCGTGAGTGCGACACATATATCCGTTTTGGACAATTCCAGTGGATCGCGTATGTTGGTTCCTAGTGACTGATTGAGTTATAAACTCTTAAGACAAAGTTATCACTCTATCTTCGCTAGATACGAAGGCAATCAATAGGGGCTCGAGTCACCTCAAAGCCCACAATTAATAGTCACATGGATGTCATTGAACACCATGATC
Source organism: Artemisia argyi (assembly GCA_030686995.1). Taxonomy (NCBI): domain Eukaryota; kingdom Viridiplantae; phylum Streptophyta; class Magnoliopsida; order Asterales; family Asteraceae; genus Artemisia; species Artemisia argyi. The sequence continues at coordinate 7,417,966 of CM060687.1, forward strand.
GGTTTGAAAGGCACCTTTTTCATGAGTGAGTTTTTTAATAGATAGTTTTGATGAAGTTAAGATGTTAAAGTGATTTTTGAACAATCAATTTTATGGTGATATTGAAGAAATTCAAGTGTTTGAGAATATGTATGTTTACTTGACTTTATAGTGACATCAAGAGTTTTTTCTTAATTTTTGTTTATTTTAAAAATACCAAAATACAAAAACGGTGAATGATAATACGGCGAGTTGTTAATTTCGTAATTCGTATAATAGTAAAAGAAAATAATTTCAAATAAAAAGGTAAAACGATATGTATATGGCCTTTGAGAATCGAACCGCAGACCATTGGGTTCTAATACGTTTCACTAACCAAATAACCTACACTCTCAATTTGCTATCTTTTTGTCATTTTCACAAACACATCACAATAGTGTCTTTTTTAGTACTCCGTATTAGTTAGAGTAAAATTTTGAGTATGTTATATCAAAAAGTTGAAAGAGATATTTTTAACACCTTAAATGTACGTACCCCCAATCAAACCTATTACATTCTGAAACATCTACTTATGTAAGAAATGAATCAACCGAAGCAGAAAACCATATTTTTATAATTAGTTTATACAAGTTATCGGTTTACTATAGAGTATGTATATTTTGAAGCTACTCGATCGGATTGTCAGTGACAAAGCTTAAATTTTGTTATTAAGTGACAGCGCAATTTAAGTTTGAGATCTTCTCTGAAGTATGAACTAAATCTTTGTAAATGAAAAGTTTGGAGTCCCATTTTTTGAGCGAGAAACGATATTAAAATGTTAAGAATTTATGCTATTTTTCAAGTTCACGGATGATGAGGTTTTTATTGTTCAAGTTTATAATTAAACTTCATTAACAATGCACTTGAAAATCTAACGTTTTCTTCTCAACATGTATGATAGTCATAGACTACACGAGCAGGGGCGGACCTAAGTATTGAGTTTGGGGTGGCGGCGCCCCCCATGACTAGCCGAAAAATATAATATTTTACTGTAATTTTTTTTTTTTAAATTTTGACCTTTTTTCGAAAGTGCCCCCCCCCCCCCCCACCCCCCCAACAAAAATTTAAATTGCCCCCCACCTACATACTAAAATCCAATATTCAACACTCTCAAACCATATAAATCATTAATCTCCAAGTAACAATACTCGATTTATCATTTCGACCATACTTTTTTCTTCGGCATTTTGTTGCTATAAAAAAAAAAAAAAAAAAAAAAAATGCCCCTCACATTTGATTTTCCTGAGTCCGCCACTGTATACGAGTCGTATATAACCAAGGAAGATTTCACTTAACCTATGTGGGATAATGACATAATGTACAGTTGAAATGATTCCGTCAAATACATAATAACGTACGTACATACCTACATGTTGGCTCATGTGTTTCGGGTATTATAATCAGTATCATTCATATGTTCATTATAGAGCGTTTTTGTTTTTGTTTTTTTTGTTTTTTTTTTTTTTGTTTTTTTTTTTTTTTTTTTTTTTGAACAGCAACTTTATAAAAACTAGCAAGTAGGGGTGGCAATTCGGGTCGGGTTCGGGTTGGAGGGTTCGGGTTGTTAGGTTGGCGGGTCAGAAAACCCCAACCTGAACCTGACCCATTTAAATCACCGGATCAGCTATGTCAACCCTAACCTGTTTACATGTAACCCGAACTTGACCCATTTAACCTGTATATATACTTAGGTTGACAGGTTAAATAGGTTACATGGGTTGAATATGTTAAACGAGTTTCGAGTTGACCCATTTAATCCGTTTTATATATAAAAATTAGCACATTACACGAGTTAAATGGGTTAAACGTGTTAGTGGGTCGACCCATTTAACCCATTTAACCCGTATAATTAAATATAAATAATTTTTAATTAAGAAAGTAAACAAACGGGTTGCCGGGTCGACACGTTTATTTTATTCCCAACCCGAACCTAACCTGTTTAATAAACGGGTTAGATATATCGACCCAAACCTGACCCACAATCTATTTAGCTCATCCCGAACCTGTTAATTTTCGTGTCGGGTCAGAAATTGCCACCCCTACTAGCAAGGAGCTAGAAAAACATTACAAGGAAATTAAAGAGGGGTTTTTTAACCAACACTCGAAAAAAAACGCCCTGTTACATCTACTATAACACCATAGAAAAGACCAAGAAACGATATCATCAAACAAACCCGAACGACTAGGAGGCGACGGGTCAAAAATAACATATTCCGGAGACTCCAAATCCTCCACCATGCTTTGCAAAAAACTCCTTCTAAAACATCCTTGAGACGGGAAGGAAGCCGAATGGCTAAAAACCAAGCATCCCACTCTAAAAAAGACCGAATCTCCTGCCAATCTAAATCCCACCAACAACAGATTCGGCGAAAGACAGCCTGAGCCACATCACATTGGAACAAGACATGCTGAATGTCTTCGAATTCAACGTTACACATAGGACACAAGGAAGAGTCCAATAAAACAAATAGATCATTTTTGTTTTGAAGCTACTCGGATTGTTACCGTCAAAGTTTAATTCTATTATTAAGTGATGACGCAATTTGATTCGGAGATCTTATACGGAGTACAAATTTTATCACTAATTTCATATGAGTTTACTATCATATTTTCATTCTTCTTTGTTTGGTTGTGCAGGCTGAGGAAAATATTGCCAATGCGACTCGTTTTGTGTTTCTTAAATTTCATGCCATGAAGTTAATTAAGTATTCTTAGTTTAGTTCGAGCATTTTATATGAAGAAGATATGTACTTCCTTTACATATAAGAGATTTTTTTTTAATTAAAATCAGTAGGCAATCTTTGACTGATTATGTAGCCCCTTGTTAAACGTCAATAGTTTGGATTAGGTGAACCAGACTCAAACTCTGGGTTTCAAGAGTTTTTTAGTAGGACTCATGTGGGTGACATATCTATCCATTTTGGATAAATACACGTTCGATGTTACCTCGTGATTGATTAAGCTCTACATTGTTAGGAAAAAGTTGTTCATCTGTCTCTTTATATATTCTCTAGAAATAAGAGTGCTCAAGCCATCTGTTTTATACCAATGTCGCCTCATTCTTAGTCACATACTCACACAGATGTTTGGAAATCCGGATCGATCAGTTTGAATGGTACCTTTTTGCATGATTGAGTTGAAGAACCATTTGTATTCAATAGAGATTTTGGGTGGAAACGAGCCGAGCCGAGCTCGAGCCTGAGCCTGCCAAAGTTCGAACTCCGCTTGTTTAACTTTTATAAAGCTCGAGCTCGAGCTCGACTCAGCTTGGTTTGACCTTGTTTTTCTAAGCTCGAGAGAGCTCGAGCTCTGCTTGTAGGATATCTATTTTGAACTTGTTAACAAGCTTGTTAATAAGCTCGTCTATAATACAAATGCATAATGTATTATATATATTTAAATTTTTTGATGTTATGTTATTTGTTGTTGAAATGATGTGGCGCTGACGTGGCGGGAAAAATGGACCCTTTGCTCTAAGAGGAAGCAAAAACCATTGTAATGAATCTTGTTTCTGACACAAGTGGATGCATATCTATATTCGAGCGAGCAATCATTTGACGTTCTTGGGGCAAAGTATAGTACTACTTATTAAGGGACGACAAAATTTGAGGGATTCATACGGTAACTTGTTTTGTGTTTCTTGAACTACATGCCTTGAAGTTGTTGGTAATGAAAGTAATTTTCTGAGTCTAAATTGGTTGTTATACTATAGTTATATTTCACAAAGTATAGACTTAATCTAGTCCAAATTTATCAACGTTCGTGTAAAATGAGTTGAAAATGAGACCTTATAGAGTCAACAACAATTCATTTGTGATGTAAAAGAAATATGAATTGTGGCATAAATAAAAACTTTGAAACGAAATCTCTACCCTATATTTATTGTTGCTTTGTGAGAGTGCATATACTGAGACACATGCAAACTCTTGCAAGATTTTATTTATTTATTTATTTATTTATTATTTTTTTTTAAAACACATCTCTTGCAAGATTCAAACACTTCTTTTTGATGATATCTAAGTTTTATTTTGCTCTACAAGTAGTATAGTTTAGGAACTACCAAATGGCTTGTGTCCTAATGTTACTGCTATTAGACGCAGATGACTCAAAATCCAGAACCGGGCTTTGGGTCATCTGCGTCTGATAACCTCATGTTGTGTAAGAAGCTCTCAATCAAATGGTTGTGGGTTCAAGTCCCTCTTAGGACATGTGAGATTGATTTGTGGTGTAAATGTTGCGAGAAAGTTAACAATTTCCATTCTAAAAAAAGTTAGTTTGGGAACTAAGATAAGTTCAATGAATAAAATCTGTATGCCATTGTCGTGTGAATGATTAAGTTACCGTTTGCGAAACACCAATATTTTTTGTAGGTGAAGCGAGCTCAAACTCCGGGTTTCATGAGTTTTTTAGTTGGACTTGTGAGGGTGACACATCTATCCATGCTGGATAATTCTAGTGACACACATTGGTTGGTACTTTGTGAATGTTTAAGCTGTACATTGGTAGGACAATGTTGTCACTCTATCTCTTGAGATAGAGGTCAAGGGTTTGACTGGATCAAATGGTTAACACCCTTGTCTCTAGAGATAGAGGTCAAGGGTTTGATCCTTAGTCCTTGCAAGGCCGGGAGGTCCTTTTCTACCTTTGGTAGAATAGGAAGCAGCCTCTCTACCTTGGGTAGGGGTAAGACTGTCTACATCTCAACCTTCCTCATACACCGTAGAAGATGGCATTGAGATCCATAAATCGTGGAAGACAGTATTGAGACTAGTTCTTATGTTCATTATAGAGTTTGTACTTTGGAGCTGAAAGTCAATGCCAATGTTTTAATATAGTTATCATGTGCAAGTGACAACGCTATTTAATTTGGAGATCTTCTATAGGGTTCAAATGTTATCACAGATTTTAAATGGGTGTACTCTCATATGTTTTTTTTTTTTTTTTTTGAAAAACTGGCGATAATGCAACTCATATGCAAAAGTGTAATCCTTGTTAGACTCATGTTGACACTGATTCTAAGCTTGGTCCTGATGGTGACCCAGTTTCTGATCCTACTTTGTTTCGTAGCTAGGTCGTTGCTATTCAGTATCTTACATTTACACGACCTAATTTCTCATATGTTGTTCAGCAGGTGTGCCTTTATATGCATGATCCTAGGGAGCCGCATTTTTCTGCTCTCAAGCGTATTCTACAGTATGTTCAAGGTACTCTTGATTATGGTTTACAGCTGTATGTTTCTACTGATGCTCAACTAACGACTTACACGGATGCTGACTAGGCTGGTTGCCCTGTCACTCGACGTTCCACATCTGGCTATTGTATTTTACATGGGGATAACTTACTTTCTTGGTCTGATAAGCGCCAAGTGACGATATCTAGATCAAGTGTTGAGGCTGAATATTGAGGCGTTGCCAATGTTGTTACCGAAAATGCTTGGATTCGTAACCTTTTGTGTGAGTGACATGCACCTGTTTTTACTGTTACTTTGGTTTATTGTGATAATGTCAGTGCTGTGTATCTCTCTAACAATCCGGTTCAACATCAACGCACCAAACATATAGAGCTTGATATCATTTTGTTCGTGATTTTGTGGCAAAGGGTCTTCTGCGCGTCAAGCATTGTTTCAAGATTTTTTTCCCCAGATTGAACATCTGAAGGCCTTCGGCTCCAACTGCAGAGGTGTATTAGCCGAATATGTTATTGTGGCCCAAGTATAATTGTTTTGAGATTATCCCATGTGTTAGCTTATTTATCAAGCCATCTTGTTTCATATATATAGGGCACATTATTAATTATATGATCATGCACTTACAATATCTAATAGTTGTGTGGTTTTTAGAATTTCATGCCATGAAGCTAATTAGATATTCAACGTTGCAAGTAGTTTAGTCTAAGCGTTTTATACGTTAAATATACTTTCCGTGTCATATAAGTAGGAAATCTTTGTGTGGGTGACTAAGTTACTAGTTGTGAAACATCAATAGTTTGGATAGTGAACTAGACTCGAACTCTGTGAGGTTCGATGAGTTTTTTAGTATGACTCGTGATTTAGATATTTCTGGATTTAAGGTGACACGCATTCATTAGACCTTGTAATATAAAAATGAATAGCGGTAGGACAAAATTGTCACTCTATCTTCGCTAGAACAGAAGGCAACAAAGAGGGACTCGAGTCTCCTCAAAGCCTTCAATTTACAGTCACATGGATGTCGTTGAAAATACAGATTAGTTTAAAAGACACATTTTGGGTGAGTGAGTTGTTTAATAGATAGCTTGATAAAGTTGAATCGTTAAAGTGATTTTAGAACAATCATTAAATTTTAGGGCGATTTTGAAGAAATTGAAATGTTTGAGAATATGTATATTTACTTGACTTTATAGTCACATCAAGAGTTCTTTTCTTTAATTTAATTTATTTTTAAAATACCAAAATACAAGAGCGGTGAATGACATAAAAAAAAGAAATCTCAAAGAAAAAAATGAGAAAAATATAAAGATATGCACAGGACATTTGGGAATCGAACGGCAGACCTTCGGGTCATAAAGCCAACCACTTACCAGTAGCACTACACTTTATATTAAGCATATTTCTTACTACCTCCATTTAACATAAATGTTTAGAAAATGGGCTTAACCCATGTAATAATAAGCATTTAATCACGGGTAGTATCTTTTTAGTACTCCGTATTAGTACGTAGTAATATTTTACACGCTTACATGCCGACTTGTGCATTTCTAGTACTCTAATTTCTAGAGACTTGGGGTGGAAACGAGCTCAGTCCAGCCCGCAAGAGCTTGAGCTCGAGCTCACTTTGTTTAGGTTTTGTAATGCTCGAGCTCTCCTCGGTTTGAGCCTTGTTTTCTAAGGCTGGGCTCGGCTCGTGATAAATTGTACAAGCTCGACCTCAGCTCGTTTTTATGATGAACTAGTAAAAATAAAGGCTCGACTCGAACTTGACTCGTAGTATATTTATTTTGAGCTCGTTAATAAGCTTGTTATTGAGCTCGTTAATAAGCTCACCTATACTACAAATGCATAATGTATTAAATATGCTCAATATTCAAAATATCCTAGTGCTGACTAATATATGAGGCGCAATATAAGCTCGAGCTCGTTTAGGCTTAGCTCGTTCAAGTTTTTTGCCGATCCGATTTTAAGCTTTTCACGAGCGGCTGGATTAATTTCCACCCTTAAATTAGAAACCTTACATGAAGCGCCACACCTTTGTAAATACGAAGTTTGGAGTACCCATTTTTTCAAGTGCCAAATGATATTAAAAAAAGTGAAGAACTTTATATACATTTTAAAATACAAGTTTGTAACGAAGTATAGTAAATCAAACTTCTGTACAGACTTGTGATTGAAAACACAGTAATATTCTAAACATGTATGCACATCGTTGGCTATAGCATACAAACAAGAAGATTTAGCTTCTTTAACCTATGTGGGATATATGTTAAAACTAGCAGGTACTCACGCAATGCGGCGACGGATACCCGGTGACCAATTTTGTGACAGCCGGTACATTTTTTCTAACAATAACTTTACGAATAAATGACATCTTTTAATTAAAATAACTATAAGCAATAGCAATGAAAACTATTTCATATCCAAATAAAAGTTCGTCACAAAATTAGTCACCGGGTCGCCGCCGCATTGCGCCAGGTACCCTACTAGTTGGTTAATAACTTGTTCTTTATTTGTTGTAATGCTTATTTTTTTTTTCAATGTCTTATTCAATAAATTAGGATAATAACTACATATATCAAAATTTTCATGTAACATATTTCAACTTTTTAGACCTTTTTAGTTAATACAAATCGTCCCTTTTTTATTTATTAGTATTCCAACAGATTATGTAAACACAAGTCCAACCCAACTTCTTTAGTTAATACACAGCCCAAGTCCACAGATAATAACTTATCCCTATTATAACTATCCTAAATTTGTGTAAACCTAGTCACACTTCTACATATAAAACGCAGCCACACTGGTTTTCTTAGTAGCCCCAAAACAAAAACATGTCTACCTTTTATTCTTGTTATAATTGAAAATAAACAAATGAAAAACAAATCCACAGATGTGAACTAATCAAAACATCTCCTTCATTTCTATCTATGAACCACACACCCAGATAAAGCAACAATCGTCTTTCTTCTTTTCTTGATTGTTCGAAACCTAACACAAACATGTGAACTCAAGATTCAAGATTTCAACTCAAAGATTTTTCAAGATTTCAAATCAAATATACATTTTTAGTTGTAGAAACACTTTTAAATGGCCCAAAAATGTTTCCAATACGTTTCCTGCACAACACAAGACGTTTCCAAATGACTTGAAATGTTTCCTAGTTTCCAGAAACGTTTCACGTTTTCGAAAAGTTTCGGGTACGGGAGACGGCACCCCGACGGCGCTTCCGTGCAACATAAATGGTCATCAAGCGACAGGGCCACAAACATATAAATAATCTTGCAAAAAGTACCCGTTAAAGTTGGGTTGCGAAAGTGAGGGCATATTGAGGACTATTTTTGTTGTAGATGCTCCTCACAAAGAATTAAAAAAACATTTGTGTGTGAGAGATATGAAATGATTTGTGTGGACTTATATGAAGATTGCAGTTACACATTTTTAATAATCATTATTGATAGTAATGATAATTAGCGGTTACCCTTTAACTTTTACACGGTTTATTTGATTTATTTGACTGCATTAATGTGGATGAACAATATCTGCTGAATTGTTTAAGATTTCCTTTAAAGGAAATGTTTCTGGTCTTATTTTTTTAAAACTTCTAAATATAAATGTCCTAAATAAATTATAAGGTAGTAAAGGTGGTTTTTATCATATACTCTGCATAATACCTGCATGTTGACTCATGCATTTCTAGTATTCTAATCTATACTAGTTTTCCGTTCAATGTAAATCGTTGTAGTCATATTTGTTCATTATAGATCGTTTGTATTTTGAAGCAACTCTTATAATGTAAGCAAAGTTTAAATATAGTACTTACTAAGAGACGGCGCAATTCGAGTGATTTCAGATGGGTTTACGCTAATATTTTCGTTCTTTTTTGTTTGGTTGTGATAGAAGAAAAAAGGGCGATGATATGATGCAATCTACTGTGTATTTCTTATATTACATGTAGATTCGAGAAAGTGTTACTCGCTCCGTTTCAAAATATAAGTCAACTTTCAAATTTTCAAAGTTTTTTTTTACTACTTTGACTTTAATTATTTTTTTTTCGTGTTATATAATACTTAATGAAAATTATACCAATGACAATGCATTTAAAATAGAAGTCCATTTATATATTTTGCATCAACTATTATATAACACGAAAGAAAATAATTAAGGTTAAAGTTGGATTAAAATAGACTTATATTTTGAGATGGGGAGAGTATTGTTTATGAATAGCAACAAAAACACAAGAGGCAAAAGATGTAAAATGTGATGAATGTATTTTAGTTACAGTAACCAAGATTAAAAAAATAAAAAATAAATAAGTAAATTATTCATCAAGAATTGAACCTAAGACCTTCAGGATAAATGGTGGTTCGGTTACCGACTCCCATCGTCCACATACATTGTTAAATTTCATGCTCTACGTATATATACAAAACTTTACAATGAAACAAACATGTTATTGTATGGGCGAAAACTATTTATAAACTATTTGTAATCCTTATTACTTCGTAGTATGACTTTTCGAATCTTAAATAGATGCACCAAAATTTATATCATGTTAATTAGGGTATACATCGTTATTTTATGCTATCTAATTTAGTTTGTTTTACGTAAAATGTAAAGTATTATAGATAAGAGTAAATTACATCGTTGGTCCTTATACTTTTTCCGGATTTTATACGACATCTAAAAACGAGAATTATTGCTTTTTTGATCTACGATCGAGAATATATTACGCCGCTAGTCTAAAATTCTAACGCTCGTTAGTTTTGCCAGTTATCTTGGTCCTCACGCGCAGGTCACATGAAGGTAATTTGGTCCTGACACTTTTTATTTTATTTATTTATTTTTTTTTTTTCAATATTTTCAACACAGACTACTACTGTATCACTTTGTACTTTTTTAGCAAACTTAATGTAGCACTTTTTACCTTGTTCTAACTTTTTATTTTTATTTTTATTTTTTTATTTTTTTTGGTACATGTTATGAATATGGACAATCAAATCATTATCAAACCATATTACACTATGTTCTCTAATTTTATTTTAGGAGTGAAAGTGAATGAAATTGAGTGAAACATAAAATTTGGGTGTTCTTGAGTTTTTTTATGCATAGAAGTGAAAGTGAATGCAAATGAAAAGTAAAGAGCACTAGTGGATTTTTGACTCATCACTTTCACCCCATATTTGGGATGAAAGTGGAAGGGACAAAATATTTAGTAGTAAAAAGACCAAATCGTCCTTGCATCTTTATTTTATTTTCTATTTTGTAAGGACATGATTGTAAATGTAAAACATTCTTTCATTTTCTTTCTTTTTATTTCATTGATACTCGAGAACACAAATAAATATCTATCTTTCTTTCATCTCCACTCCATTTCTTTTCTTCACTTTCATTTTCTTTACATTTCACTCTTAATTTAACTCGAGAACGGAGCGAAATTCTCGTGTCTTCAAATTTTTATTACTTTGTCTAATAATATCAAATTTCGTAAATATTGAAGTAGATGATGACTAGTTTTAGTTATTTAGTTATCGTATTTTTCATTTCGTATTTTATTTCGTAATTTCTTTTATGTCGTTTTTTTAATGTAATTTTTTTTATTTCGTATTTTAATGTTTAATTTTATAAATAAAGTGTTTGAATGTTTAATGACTTTAATGAATGAAATCATTGATAGTAGAATTTGTAAAGTGTAATTTAAAAAAAAATGTGAGTTCCAAAAAGTGGTGTTATGATTTTTTGGTATTTTTTGGTGTTATGTTATTTGATATTGAAATGATGTGACGGATAAGTTAGTGTTATAACATGTTAATATTCCTTGTGCTCTAATAAGACTACGCAAAATATTCATGCAACTTTACTTTGACTGTATAATTAAGAACCTCACAAATCCTTACTAAAAGGCTAAAAAAGAAAAACTTAAACAAAGACCACAAAGACTATAAGAAATTCGAAAAAAAAGACCTTGTACACGCATTGACTTAAAAAAAAACGTGTAAACGCATTAAATTGAAGATGGTGAGTATCATTTCACTCGTACATGACTACTTTAATTTTAAAAATCGTACAAGTCAGAGTCTGTCGGTGCTTTCATTGTAGGTATTGTCGCATTGCTTTCGGGTTATATAAACCGAACAAAACTTTTCAAATAATTGTACCCATGTGATGAATGATTGAATGTATGTTTAATTATTTATCCTTACAAAACGCGTGAAGTCAATAAAGCATGGTCTTCTCTGCTATGAAGGGTCTATTCATTCAAAAAGTTAGCTCCAATTTTATCACTCTCATAATTTACTCTCTACTATGAAAAAGTATTCAAGCAAAAAGTTAGCTCCAATTTAATCTACCACATTCAATGCTTGCTTCATTTCACACTCCTGAAATTTTCAACCGACTTGTTTTTGTTCAAAATAGTAGTGATTGTTCATATGTTAAAAGATAATAACGCAAATTCTAAAGTTTACGTGTATTAGTTTGTTAGAAAATGAATAAATTTATATTGATGTGAAAATGCATTTAATTGTGTACAATTCAATGAATTGTGAAAGTTTTATATAAAATAATAAGATGCTGATAAGCAGTCATGTGTCACTGCACTGAACCATTTATTATATCATGCATTGGAGATGCTCTGATAGTGACTACAATAACGACCGTAACTTTTATTACTACTATTTTTTATTTATTTTTATATTAAATTTTAAAAATGATTTAAATTAATTATTAGCAAAAAATTTTAATCCAATAATTAGTGTAAAGAACGGATTAGCAATTTTTCTAAAAGTCGATAGTTTTCTTGAATAAAAAAATATTTGTGCATTAAATCTTTTTTTTTGCATCAAAAATTTGTTATTGTACCAAACTTCTTTTGACTTTTTTCAATCAAAATTTTATTGCGCATCGTACATAACAAGTTGAAATTTTTGTGTATCAAAATTTCATTTTCTTACATTATAAAACGTATTGAAACTCAAAACTTGAAAAACATCTCTCACAACACTTTTATATACCAACATACTAGATCTTGTGAAATTTTTTAAGAACTTAAAAAAAATCCTTTTCATCATTTATACGGATATTTGTCTTTTTATTTTAACCTTAATTTATATATGAAAAGGTTAAAATAAAAATATAAATATCCGTAAGAAGGATACAAAAGAATTTTTTTTAAGTTTTTGAAAAATAAAAATAAAAAAATTTACAATATCGGGCATGTTGGTGAATAAAAAAGTTGTGAATGAAGTTTTTTTAAAAGTAAAAAGGTTTGCCAAAAAAATTTATGAAAAAGACATTTGTCCATTAATTTTTTTTTTTTTTTTTTTTTTTTTAAATTCGTTTTTGTATACAACTTCTTTTGACTTTTTGCACAAATACAAGTTGAAATTTTTTGCATTAAAAAAATATATAAAAACTTAAAATTATAATAACTTTTTCACAACTTTTTTATGCACCAACATACCCGATGTCGTGAATTTTTTTCGGAACCTTTTAAGAAATAAATCTTTTATTTATCTTTTTTTTATTTCATCACTTCATGTTCATGTAAGAAATAACTCGGAACATACATATTTAAGTTAAGTCCTTTACCGACAAAATAAAAAGCACATGTTACATCTCATTATTTACTCCTCTTAACTTGTCACATGGCCACCTTTAATGCTTCATTTATATACTCGTATAACCCATTCCTTTGTTGATAGACATTTGGTGTTTCAACAAACTTGCTTTAATTGGCTCAATTAGACCTACAACCTGTGAAAAAAAAAAAAAAAAAAAAAATTAGCTCTACAACCTTGAGAGTACGTGTGATATTCGAAATTTGTGTTGCTTTTCAAGGTAATAGCTCAACAACCTTGAGAGTTCGATCGTGTGATCTTTGAAATCTGTGTTGGTTTTCAAGGTAATTTTTACTTACATATTTAGCATGCATGTTTCGTATAACTTACTAAATTGCATGTTGACCAAATGAGATTTTTTTTGCCCAGGTGAATAAGGCTCGATGTTCTCGTTTTCGTTTTTGTTATTATCATAATACTGGTATTGCGTTGCTTAAGCGGACATATACATGGCTTGTTTGTTGTTTCTTTCCTTTTGGTTTTTGTGGGTGAGAAAATATGATGAAGTAAATGACTTTTACATTTGGGAAGTGGAAAGTGGGGTGTCAACATTTTTTATTTAATACTTACAGTATAATTTATGAGTACGTATAAAGTACAGTAATTAATCAATTGAAAAGTTAAATTTTTTCAATTTGCTATTGTATTTTGTTAATAAGATTTTTAATGGTTTTTATATTTTGAATAAGCGCTTATATATATATATATATAATATATATATATATATATATATACACACACGTTTCTGTGTTGCTTTTTTTGTCCTATATTCCAGCTAGCTACTGTAGTTGTTAAAAGTTATTAGAATTTAGAAGAATAGAAGGTGGTGTTGTTTTAGTTCAAAATTAAGTACTGTATTAAATTTTAAGCTTTTTATTCTCCAAAAAAATATTTATGTTAACATATTTAAACGAATATTGTATATGTAAGCATATATAGCAATTTATAAAGGTCCAATTACTTTGATACAACAAATTTAGTCATTTTTAGCTTGTTTTACTTGCAAGAAATAAAACATGGTTTACAGCACTTTAATGCATCCAATTTTAAGAATTACAACAAAACAAGTATATAGTACAACAAAAATAAGTGCGGAATTATTTTCAGACCACTTTTCTATAAAAAAAATCATTAATTCTATTAAATAGAAGTCATTATAGTCATTAAAATACCCCATAAGTGAAAAATACTACATTATAAGCATTATTTACAAGGATTCAAAGCACACATAAAACTAAAAAAAGAATACTCACCTAATACAATTAATACATTATTAAAAGCACCCCTTTATAAAAAAATATAATTTTTTAACAACAAAGTACAATATAATTAACACATTATTCGAGATCCATCAGCAGCTTAAAAGATGAATATGTTACTTTTGCTTTTGCTTCCACATATATCCGGCTTCTATTTTTTCACATGTTTCATATTCGTAAAGATGTTTACCTTGAAAAAAATAATTCATGAAAATCAGTTAAACTTCTTTTTAGTATTCGAAAAAAAAAGATCAAACAATAGTGTTTCCATCCTCCTTTCTTTCGGTTTAACAAGAAAACAAGAAACGAAATACAAAACCGAACTTACCCGAGACCCTAAACAGATCTTGAAGTCGAAAACATTTGTGTTCTTCGTGGGTCCGTGCATTAGCTGTGAAAGAAGCCAAGAAAGAAAACAATGAAGTTTACTTGTTGGTGATTCGAGTGGCTATAAGAATTAAAGGGACGAATATTTGTTTGTTAAGTGAAGTGTTTATTTGTGAAGTGGATGATAAGAGTTGGTGGATGCAAGTAGAGAGAAAAAGTGACTGATTTTTGTGTCTACGGGTGTTGTGATAGAGTAAAATTAAGATAAGCAATTTAGGATTAGTTTTTTATATTGAAAGTTTAGGTTTTGAGCTTAGAATTATCTGAATTAACTTGGGCCTAAAATGTTTGGTTGGGCTGGTATAGTTAAATTGTTTAACATAAAACAAATGGTTGTGTAATATATATTTCGATCCGAATTTGGCTAAAGAGTTAATTTATGTATTTATATTATTTTCTTTTTATATAAACACCTTGAACACATTAAAAGAATTATTTTCGACATTCTCATTTCTTTTTCATTTAAACTTCTATACTAATTATGAGCTTCTAATTGTTCAACCCCCACTAAAGTGATATGATGCTTGAATATTGATGTTTTACGAGTGGCTTATAGTTTAAATTTTTACAAATATCATAAAAATTGCGAAACAAAGAAGCTACATTAAAAAAATGAAAAAATACGTCGGCTAAAAATCAACCCTGCTGCAACACGCGGTATAAATGAAAAATATTTGCTCGCCACAAAATTAGTTACCGGGTACCCGCCGTCGCATTGCGCGAGTACCCTGCTAGTAAGTTATAAATTACAAGCCGAGTTGATTTCAGACAAACTTGATGAAATGTATTATCAGTTGGATTTCATTTTATATACTCTTTTAGTTAACGTTGATTGCTTAAAAGAAGTGTTTTTTTTGCCCGACCCGACCCATTCTGAATTTTACTACAAAAAAAGTTTCCCCCAGTTACCGAAGTTGCCCCATCGACTATATTTTCTGCCTCTGCCACTGCATATATCGTGATATATTCCATATTTAAGTTATCCTTTACCGACAAAATAAAAAACACATGTTATATCTCTCATTATTTACTCCTCTTAACTTGTCACATATTTATATATAACCACATTCATGGTTGTTGACAGTCATTTGGCGTTCAACAAACTTGCTTTGCTCAATTAGCCCTACAACCGTGAGAGTTCGTGTGATCTTTGAAATCTGTTTTGGTTTTCAAGGTAATTTTACTTACATATATAGCATGCATTTTTCGTTTAACTTACTAAGTGTAGACCAAATAAGATTTTATTTGCCTAGGTGAATAAGGCTCGATGTTTTCGTTGTTTTTGTTATTACGGAGTATCATAATTGTGCGTAGATACCATCTATTTTAGTTATAACCTTTTTAACGTTTAAGCATCTGTAATGTGAATCAATTTGACAACATAACTAGTGTAGTAAAATTACTGAGTCGCCAAGTATGACTAATTAGAATAACTTTATAAAAAATTTATAAAAAAACATTGGTGCATTAAAATTTTTTTTTATTATTTTTTTTGCATAAAAAATTCATTTTTGTACACAATTTCTTTTGACTTTTTGCATCAAATTTTCATTGCGCATCACGCTATAACAAGTTGAAATTTTTGTGCATTAAAAAAACGAATAAAAACTTAAAATTAGAACAATTTCTTTCGAACTTTTTTATATACCAACATGCGTGACGTTGTGGAATATTTTAAGAATTTTTTTAAATATTTGTCTTTTTATTTGATCTTTTTAGAGATTTAAACTATGAACATATATCATTATATTCCATATTTAAGTAATCCTTCACCGAGAAATTAAAAAACACATGTTTCATCTGTCATTATTTACTCATCTTAACTTGTCACATATTTATATATAACCACATTCCTAGTTGTTTACAGTCATTTGGTGTTCAACAAACTTGCTTTGCTCAATTAGCCCAACAATCGTGAGAGTTCGTGTGATCTTTGAAATCTGTTTTTGGTTTTCAAGGTAATTTTACATATATAGCATGAATGTTTCGTATAACTTACTAATTGCATGTAGACCAAATGAAATTTTATTTGCCCATGCTCTATGTCAGATTAATAAGGCTCAATGTTTTCGTTTTCGCTTTTGTTATTATCGTAATACCGCGTAGTTCCATCTATTTTAGTTATAACCTTTTTAACATTTAAGTATCTGTAATGTGAATCAATTTGAAAACATTACTTGTGTAGCAAAATTACGAGTCGCCAAATATGACTAATTACTTTGTTAAAGAAATGACTAGTTAGTGAATGTATGTCGTAAGATAGTACTTCATAAGAGCACTTCGCAAGATCAAAGTTGGATTGTAAATAACACACAATCGGACTGAGATTGTAAGATTGTAGGATTGGTATCGATACCAATCCTACTATAAAGCTAAGATTTTGTTATTGAACAAGCTTTTTTTTTTGAAAAAATTATCCCCATTCTACAAAATTTGACTCCAATGTTATTCTTATCCCTAGTCTTGTAACAACAGATTTATCTTTACCGAAATATAAAAGGGTTTTGCTAAAAATTACCATTGGGCAATGTTTAATATAAATATACACGGAAACTTGGACTTTGTTAAATCAAAAATGACATATTTAAGTTAATTTTTATGTTCATTTATTGTGCATTAAATGCATAATGACTTTAACGCTGCGTTTCTGAGTTTTATTTTGAAAGAAGAGAAAAGAAGTGGTAAGAAATCAAAATTAATTCATGTTCTCGAGTTTTTTCAGGAGAGAAGAGAAAAGAGATGGAGAGTAAATTTGGTTAATTTTCTCTTCAAAATCTTCTTCCCAAAAGTGGGATGATTTGGAGAGAAAGTAAATAAAGAAATTTTTAATTAATACAAAGGACTTAAATACCCTAAACATATACTAGTAACATAATTTTATATAAAACAAAGGGTATACTTGTAAAATCACAAATTTTCTTCTTATTCTTCTTTACTTTTCTTTCTAACTCTGGAACACGAACTAAAAAATTAAATTTCATTTCTCTCATCTTCTCTTCTGTCCATTTTTGTCACTTCTCTTCTGTTCTTCTAATTCAAAGCTCGGGAACAGAGTGTAAATATGGAAATAACAGATTGTTTAATACGCCTTAACCATTTTCCAGTTGACGGTGTTTACCAAAACCCAATGTAAAAATACCTTAAAATTAAATTAGCATCGTGAAGTAAACACGAAAGTTGAAATCATATATAGTAGGTGGTGGTGAATAGTTTGAAAAAGAAGCATGCTATGATTTTTGATTTTTGAACAAGCACACTATGATACTCGGCTTTTGGCATTTAGGCTATGATATTCTCAAATGCTTTTGGTTTTTTATTAGTGACAAAGATTTTTACGATGAAGTTGATAATTATTAAACGCTTTTGGAGTTGATTTGATGATTAATTTTAATAACATGTTTATGTATGTTTATGTAAGTCAAAACCCTAAATTTCTGGTAGAGAATGAAAAAAGATTTTGGAGATTTGGCTTTTCTATTTGACGAAATTTTCCCTCAACTGAAAATACTATATTTATTTTTGATCAAAAAAAATATTATATTTATTTAGGGTCGTTAAATATAATTGGAATGAAATGTGAGGAGTTAATATTTTGATCTTTAGAAAAAAAAATGATATATATTATGATCTCACCTTTGCAAAGATGAATGAGATCTAAAATATGATCCTGATTTTGTTAGGCTGATTTATCTAAAACAAACAAAAAATTATTTGCTTCAGATCACTAGCTTGTGTTTACCTGTATAATTAAAAGTTTAAGTTAATTTATTTCGAATACTATGTTTTTTAAAAATTGCATATTGGAATAACAAAAGTATTTATATATAAGTTTGTTTTTGTCCAATAAATTGTTTTTTAGTCGCTCCTCCATTGAAAAAGAAAACCGTTCGACTGTACTAATTCATATAATTGTGAATCATTAATTAGCTATATCTATAATAATATAAAAGGGTTACTTGTTATATAAATCCTCACAAAAATAAATAATAAAAAGGTTGGAGTAATATATATGTGTATAAAATATTCCTTCTGATGGTGATGAACACAAAGAAGTCAAATAAAAAAAGGAGTCACTTAATCAAGTTTGAAACTATATTTGGCACATGAAAAGAAAAACGTACGGCATCAAAGTAGGTTTAGTGAAAGAAGATTATAAAATTGTCGATACCTATTGCATTTGTATTAATTCAGTGAGATGAATGACCAAGATTGTTTCTCAATCTTCTCAATCGATCCTAACAAAGATTCATCACAAGAAAATAGATCTTTCGGGTGTGAGGAACAAAGATTCAAAAGAAACTTGATTAGATATGTGACATTGAAAATTCAGAGAATGTTTCGTTGCATTTCCTACACACATATGTACATCACACAATAATTGGTATTTATACTCTCTAAATCATTGATGACTTACGACTTATTATATATGTGGTCTCTAAACTTCTATACTGTATCTTGTAAACAACCAATAAACTAAATAAAATGTTATCACATTCATTTATTATTATATATGTGGTCTCTAAACTTCTATACTGTATCTTGTAAACAACCAATAAACTAAATAAAATTATGAAGAGGTCTAAAAACTTGTAACCCATAGTGAACATTCATTTTAAGCTTATGTGACCTCAAGAGGTTTAAGATATTGAAGCTTTTCATAATTTAATGCATTTGAATTAAGTGACATGTTTATATAACTTGAAAAAGTTTATACATAGGGCGGTTAGGTTTATAAAATAAAAAGGTTTATAAATTAATGTCATAACTCAATTATAAACTTTTAGAAAGGTTTATCATTATGTTTAGAAAGGTTTATCATAGTGGATACCCTAACAAGATTTGAGTATCAAGATCAATTTAATTTAAAACTTGTCATTTATTTTGATATTTATAACCTATGTGTATATAACGTTTTTGGAGGTGGGTTGTAAATTACAATATCCTTACTTAAACTTTAAAGTTACAATAAATACTCACCATGAGTTGTTGAATTATAAATTCAAGCGTACACGATTTTTTCTAGTTTTACTTAAAAATAATAATAATTAAGGTTGCTCTTATAAACCCGTGAGAATCACATTGTGCACGGGGTTTGGTATTCAAATGAGTTTAAAACCTGTGTGTCTATTTCGATATTTAAAACCCTGTACGTATACAGGGTTCTTAGTATTAAAAGTTTAATTTAATTTAATAAAAATAAAGGTTTTTATTCACAAATTTTTGAATTTTAGGGAAATATGTGAAAATTTTGAAGTTACAAAAATTATGCAAACTGATAATTTGACACTTAAATTCGTAATGTTAAATATAAGTTTGATTACTTTTTATAAGTTTTGGACTTAAATGTAGATTTCATTGACCAATCATAGCATAATATTATTTTACACTTAAGTGTAGAAGAAAAAGCAAAAAGTAAGGAACGGCCTAGTACATGGCTATTTTTGTTTTTTTACATTTGGTTTCGTACACAAAATTATCAATTTCGACCTAATTGAAGGCCAATTTTAACTTGTATTAACTAATAAGAAAGTTTTATTTTGCCATGTAGCGAAATTGGGCTTTTTAATATTGGTTCATTTGGTTTTCATCAAACATCCTTTTTCAATTATGTGTTTCATTTATCGTAAAAAAGATAAAAGAATAAAAGTTTCGTTGTTTATTCTATGCAAACTAATTTAAAGGTAAATGTTGATTTTTAAAACGCCAACACTTGTTAGTGTTAGCAATGTTGTTATTTATATAAAACTAGCTGCATGACCCGTTTGGCAAGAGACTTAGGGGTTGTTTTTTTTATTTGTTAGCTAAGAGAAGTAAGAGGCCCATGTGTGACCCACGCCAACACTTGTTAGTGTTAGCAATGTTGTTATTTATATAAAACTAGTTGCATGACCCGTTTGGCAAGAGACTTACGGGTTGTTTTTTTTATTTGTTAGCTAAGAGAAGTAAGAGGCCCATGTGTGACCCACCTCTATATAAACCAATTAATGGGGAGAACTTTATAAATTTTGGCTTGTAAATCCAGACCAACTAACAAAAATTGTGGGTCCCATTTAAAAAATTAATATTATTAAATTGATAGATCCCATTATCTCTTCCCATAAAGTAAAAAAGAAGCACCCCTTTACTTTCATTGTATTATTTGTTAGTTTACTGAACTAATACTACTGTGATGGATAGTAATAAACAAAGAATCATAAGCTGTGTTTAGAGTGTTGCGTATAACCGGGATAATTTTGTTGAATCTTCTCAACAATTTGTTCAATTTTTGTCCATTAACACACGTACTCTAGTCTAAACACTAAGTTGAATTGTGTTGTGTGAATACACTGAAATAAGAACTTCATATAAGCAATTTGAAACTAGTTTAACATGTGTCTTTGGGCATGAAAACTCAAATACACAATAGAGTGAAATTGAGTAAGCATCAACTCATTGAATAATTAGTTAAACTACTTGATGGTACAAAAAATCTCATACCATAAGATTCATCTAATACCATACTCTTATTAATGACATTCGCGATCTCCCCTCTTGTCTAACACGTACATCCATGAATTTGCAAAAGAAATCACAAAATCATTATTATTATATGATGAATAAATACAAACTCTAGTAGAAAAAAATAACGAAAACCTCTTTAAGCATATATGCTCATAAATGTCTAAAAATATCTATGATGGTGCTATTCCCTTACTCACTTTCGACTTAATCCATTTTCCACAAACACGTATGTGTAAATAAAGATATTAAAAAACTTGAATCTAGCATTATTATTCATTCATAAATCAATAATAAGTTAGCAATTAAAATATACGCAAATCCATCAATCAAATCTAACACCTTGAAAAACGGAGCTTAGCTATATTAGAAAGCAATAGTTTGACAAGTAGTAATATTAAATTGCTAGAGTTTCTGTTACGATTTTTTTTCTTTTCAATATGTATAAAGGAGCTAATTACAAAATCTAATAAGAAAATAGCTTATAAGAATGGGGTGACTTAGTTAGCACTCACTAGTCACTCTATTAGCTCCACCAATATTCCCTGAATCATTTTAAAGTATCCCCTTTTGTTCTCTTTGAGTATACAAATTCCTCCCATGTAAGTCTGTTACGCTCAGTTCTTGAGTTTCAATTCCGTTTCCATTCCCTTTCCGCCCAAAAAGTGGGAGGAAGATTTCACTATCAAATCTTCCTCTCATCTTCTTTACGGATTCCCTTTCCCCTCTTAAATAACGCTCAAGAACACAAAAAACTTTCCATTTCCTTTCCTTTTCTTTCAAATTTCAACTCGAGAACTGAGCGTTAATGTTATTGTACTATATACATCTTAAATTCGTCCAAACCTTGAATTGACCCTAATGTGTAGTAGCAAGTATTGAAACAAAGAAAAGTGTCTAATGGACATAGAACAAAAACTAAATACCTAGCTAGCAAATAGGCTATTAGTACGCATTAAGCTATTACTCAAATAGGATTCTATGATGAGTTTTTGTTACTTGAATTCCAAGCCCGCAATAGACCCATAGCAGTAACAGAAAAGACCATGCTCAACATTGTAACAATAACTACAAAAGACCCATATCACACGAAAACCGCTAATATATAAATTGGCTCAAATAACAGCGATCCACGTATCTTTGAAAACAAAATTAAAAACAAAATTATACACTATTTTATAATAGAAAGTTAAACTTTAACAGCGTATATCTACTTAAAATTTATTGTACACGATTTTTGAAAAAGTAATTTAAAACAAAACAAAGTTCTTTGAAGGAATCAATTATATCAAAAACTCAATTTTGAACTCAGTATTAATAAATACATTTAATCCTTTACACAGATATATAAAACATATTTCTAAAATATATATTATAACCATTATTTTATAAACGCGTACACAAACCAAACGGGTAAAGGTTTTAACAATTTAAGTTTTAAAAAATGGGTCCTAACGTGTCATCAACATGAGGCGACGTGTCCTAATATACATGAACATTTTTGAAGGCTTTCTTCTTATAACATACCCCGTCAGTCTCAAAATTATATTTCATATTTTCTTTTTGTGATATCTCAAAATAATTATTTATATTCCATCTAAAGTAATAAAAAAGAATTTTGTAGAAGAATATTATATTTGAGTGGTTGAAATTTGTAGTGGTCCAATAATTTTTTATGAAGGGAGTATTCTTTTCGTCTTAAAATTATTATCGCTGACAAAAGTACACATATTTTAAAAAATTGAACCATTACACTCATTAATCAATTAAATATCATCTCCACTTATTGAACTATTGCTTGATTGGTTAACACAAGAAGAATATTATTATTATGAGACATCTTAAAGTAGAAATGAAGATTATAATTTGAGATGAAAGTAGTAATAACTAGTAAGGTACAATTGTGCATGCACACAAACCCATGCCAAACGATAGGAACTTCTTAGGGTGTGTTTGGTAGAGAGAAATTAGATAAGAGAAATTGAAATGAATTGAATTATATTGTTTGGTAGATGAGAGAAATATGAAGGTGGAGAATTTGTGAGAATTGATAGAAAATTAATAGTGTAATTTTTAAAGTTTCATTTCCATCACTTTTTGTTTGGAAATTGGAGAAATGGAAATGGCTAGTTTTTGTAAAATTTTTTTTTACGATATGTATTTTTTCTTTTTTAACTTGCATGTGTATTTTAGTGTCAAATAGATTATTTAAAAAAAATAATTTGTTTAATTAAAAAAATATTTTTAAAGAATAAATTTTTTAAAATAATTTTTATAAAAAATAAATTAAAATAATTTTTTTAAATAAATTTTTTAAAAAATAAGTTTTTTAAATAAATTTTTTACAAAATGAGTTTTTAAATTTTTTTTAAAATATTAAAAAAAATAATTTAAAACAATATATTTTTTTAAAATATATTTTTTATAGAATTGTTATTTAGAAAATATTTTTTTTAAATAAATTTTTTAATTAATTTTATAAAAAAAAATTTTAAAAAAAGAAAAAAATTAAATAATTTTTTAAAAAAATAAAATTTAAATTAAGAAAAATATTTTTTAAATATATATTTTTTAGAATTGTTATTTAGAAAAAATAATTTTTTAAAAAAAAATCAACAAATAAATACATGTGAGTCTCATATGACAAAATGTTATTTAAATTTTATTTATTTATTATTAGTATTATTATTTTTATTTCTCGGGTCAAGTCTCTGTCATTACCAAACATTATAATTGAACAAAATTTTCTACCGACTTCTATTCTCTACTTCATTTCATTTTCTTTTAAATTCTTTCTACCAAATAGGGGTGAGCACAAAAACCGAAAAACCGAATCGAAACCGGAAAATCGAAAAAGCCGAACCGAAAAAACCGCCCCATTTGATAAACCGATGGTGGTGGTTTCGAATTTTATAAAAACCGAATGTTTGGGGCGGTTTTTGGTTTCATAAGAAAAACCGAACCGAAAAAACCGCCCCACCCCACCTTTATATATGTTTTTATATAATTTTATCTATATAAGAAATTTGCAATTTAATATTAAAGATTTGAGTATACAACTTTATCTATTAAAAAAATAGTGGTGTTTATTATCTATACATTCAAATTTGTTATATTTATAAATGTTATATATTTGTTTTCAAACAGTAGTATTCTTTGAATGTTTTTGCAAACGAAAAGTGTAAAGCCGCAAAGACCAACATTTTATATTTTATTGGTTGTTTTGTACATTTTTTCGAAGCTTTGGATTGTCTGATATTATGCAATTGTTGATATTTGTTTAAATATTTTTGCTTGAAACTTAGAATCGTAAACAGTATATAAGATTAAAATTTTCTTGTCTTCAAGTACGAAAAAACCGAACAAAAACCGAAACCGAACCGATTCAATGTCAAAAACCAAAAAACCGAAACCGAAACCGAAAAAACCGAAACCAAACGGTTTGTAGTTTTCAAAAACCGAAATATACGGTTTGGTTTTTGGTTTTACCATAAAACCGCCCCACCCCGCCCCATGCTCACCCCTACTACCAAACATGCGCTATAAGGTCAAATTTTGTAGAAGGTATATTGTTTTATCATAAGTTTATTGACATAAAAGTTAGTGAGTGCTTCTTTTTTCTCTTATTCCTACTTAATGAGTGGGCCCATCCCTTATTCTTTTTTAATGAGGGAATTTCAAAAACTAGTCTCTTTTGAATAAGTGGTTCATATGGACAAGGTCCACAGCACACCCCCTTAGTATGAGATAAAAGGGAAAAAATGACTAAATGTTTATTACAACATTTTTTTTTAAGAAAAGAGTAACCGGAATGAAAGCTCATTTCTTTTTTTATTTTATTTTGGAAGCCCTTAACATTTTGTATCATATCATGAATGAGATATTGTAGTATTTCTGGCAACATATATATATCAAAAGTGGTTAAGCTTGTTGGTTATGAAAGACCTATATTGAAATAAGTTAAGATAGTTTAAAATACTAGTATTGTATTCGCGCGTTGAGGCTGCGAGTACTTTATAAATATATATATTGTCGAAAAGTAGTATAATAATAAAACATAATAACAAAATAAGTATCATTATACAAAGATGTACCAAATATGATGCTCGCGTAATGCGAGGATGAGAGACAACATGATGATTGATACTTTTATTAATAGTGGTTGCATACTTTATAACATCAAAACTATTATGCAAATATATTAAAAGAATTCAAATATAATATATATTTGTATACTAAAAGACATGAATTAAAATGTCAGTTATGGTTTTAGAGGTTTTTTTTTTGTTAAATTAGATTGTAGTTTGTTTTTTGTAAAACATTTCTACAAAAGGTGTTATAAAATGTCGTAACCTACTGTGTAATACAAATTTTTTTTTTTTTTTTTGGTTAAATTAGATTGTAGTTTGTTTTTTGTAAAACATTTCTACAAAAGGTGTTATAAAATGTCGTAACCTACTGTGTAATACAACTATGATATAGAAGAAAATCAATGAAAACTATGATATATCAAACCATTAGCCCTATATTTAAAGATAGATATTAAGCCTTATTCAAGTTTGTTTTATAAAACAATTAGTGCATGTGTGCGTGAATATTAAAAATATTGTTGCATGTTAGGAGTAATAAACAAGAATATTTTTCATGTTTTATTAAAAGTTTTAACACTTTATGGTTTAAAAATGAGTCCTAACGTGTCATCAACATAAGTAATTAATGACATGTCCTAATCATAGTCACACGGAACGCGAAACGCTTCGGTACGGAAACGAGAAACGGGAACGCGGTTCGCTAGGTCCTTAAAATTCTGTACGAAAGGGGGTAGGCTAATTTCGGTACGTTCCGGTTCGCTTCGGTTCGATGTATCATACATTTTGATACGATGTACCCAATTTGGTATAATATACCATATTATATTTATATCTATATAAGTTTTAATAAGTATTTATATATTTTTATATACATATTTATAAAGTTTTATTTTATATTCTACTCTTATGAATTATCTTTCAAAATTCAAAGAAAAAATAACTTGTTACCTATGCATCATCACAACTTGTCCACTCATTTTCAAAAGTCATAAATATTACAGTACCAAACAAAATATACACATGTTACTCTTACTCTTCTATCCAAATGTAACCATTTTTTTTTCAAAAAAAAAACTGATAAGAAATAATAATAAAATAACTTTGTTTATATTCCCTATATTACACCCACGTGCCTCCCATTTATATTACCAATCTCATATTTACTTTTTCATTTCTCACTCTCCCTGTCCCATCTTTTCAATAGCCATCTTCTTCTTCTTGTTTCTACCCTCCAAACACATAACTCACGAATTTTTTTTTTGTACCGATCCATTTTGGTACGTCGAATCAGTAGACTTTGGTAAGCAGATTGATGTTGTTTGGGAACGCCGAAAATAGCGACCCAGATCGCGATCCCGAGCGATCCGAGACGCGATCGTACCGCGATCCGGTACGAGCGATCCGGAACGCGGGATGCTCAACGTTTCGTGTGACTATGGTCCTAATTATAGATGAACAATTTTGAAAGCTTTCTCCTTATAACAAGGTCAACCATAAGTTGTGCGTACGCCCTAGTTCGTTGCAACTTTTGATAGATAGGTGACATGCAAAGGTGGAAAAAGATTGTTACAAAGTTGAGGTCTTTTTCCTTAAATTGGAACATGTTGTTTCTTAGTCGTAGGTCATAGAACGTATCTGTACGTACCCACAATGACATATTTATAGTGTCTTATCTAAATTTGTTTACAATAAACTGTTATCGATGTATTCATCATTTTTCATCACAAACGTTCAATTAATTGTTAATGAGAGTTTTGAGGAAATAGGTGACGAGTTTAGCTTAAAGTTCTAGTTAAAGGTTAAATAAAACATGTATTTATTGTTTTGGGGTAGAGTATTGAGGAAGAGGTTAGTCGAAAAAAAAAAAAAGAAATATACAATTATACAATATCAAGACTGTACAGCATATTTAAACCTTTTGAGAGATTTGTTAATATCAAAATTATCATTATCATTTCATTAAGATGTGTAACATGTTCAGCAAATGCATGTGTTTCTAACTTTGTATATGTAATTATACAAAGTAATAGGGTGTGTTTGGTAAAAGTAGCAGTGAGCTGTGAGCAGTAGCTACTGCTCACAGCTTCTTAAAGAAGCATTGAAAAATGAGCTTTTCTAAAAAAATAGTAAAGCTCACCGCTCCTTTGCCAAACAAAGAATAAAAATCAAAAAGCTCTTGCTCACCGCTTATCGCCCCAAATATAGCCTTACTCTCTAATCTCTCCGTCTTAAAATAGTTTGTCATAGATAAAAACATACAATTTAGGAAAAACATTTTCATTACCTCTTTTTCTTTCTTACTTTTTGTACAATAACAGTTTTATCTCTATTAATTAATTTTTAACTTTTTTAAAGTTGTAATAATAAGTAATATAATAAACTTAATTTATATTTCTTGTCTATTTTTGAAGATGGAAAACTAATTTAAGATAACTCAAAATGTGGACAATAAATATTAAATTTGACAGAGTAAAAAAGAAAAAAATGTATTCCATGTAAATACAAACAACAAAATGCGCCACGTGTGGGATGAAAAAAAAGAAACGTTAACACCTTCTTCTCTCTTCACACGATCTAGTTTTGTCTTCTCTAAACTTGTTTAGACGTTTTATTATTTTTTTTTGTTGGGAACTATGTTTAGACCACGTGAGTACATACGGTAGTAGTCAATAAAGCACTCTCTGCCATGAAGAGTCACTTCATGCAAAAAGTTAGCTCTAATAATATAACAAGTCATCTCTCTCTCTCTCTCTCTCTCATTATTTACACTCCACTTAATCTACCACACTCAATGCTTGCTTCATTTCACATTCCAAATTTTCAACCAACTTGTTTTTATTCAGTAAACATTATTTGATCCTTGAGAGCTTGCTGGTGAAATCTCTGAAATCTGTATAAGGTATTATTCTTAACATATTAATTTAGCATATATTTTCTATAAGTCACTCATTGTAGACCCCATATCTTTACTTTTCTTCAAGTTATGTAACTTTCTTTTTAAGTATAATGCATCACTACTTTGATATGTACTAATCTAAGGAGAAATAGATCTGTTTATTTATAGTCTTTTTGTAGATCAAGTTGGTGGTATTGCTTATTTATTTTTAGTTAAATTAAACAAGTTTTTGATACGCATGCTTATTTATTTGAGGTAAAATTAATATTAGCTCAGTTTTTTACTTTCATATTTTTAGCTTATTATATGTATTTGATAGATTGATTTGAATGAAGTTTTGTAACAAATTGTTATTTTCATAACCCGAGTGCTTATTTTTAAGTAGCTTATAAGTACTTGTTTATAAGCAGAAAATAATAAGCAATCCAAAAGTATGAATACTGTAATAAGATTCTCATCCTTTTTGTTGGTAGTTCAGTCTTGTTTTGATCACAACAAACTAACCATGTGAACTAACCCTGTTTAGACCCAAGCTTAACTTGTTTATTTTCCTATCGTTTCGGGGATTCCCACCCCTAGTTTTGTTTACATGATTTCTTATGTCTCAGGAAAATGGAAGTTGTATCTGCAATCGTTGGTCCTGTTGTGAATGTTTTGACCGGTCATATTACGCAAAAGTTGAGAAATCTCACTTCCTCCGCCGATCGTGTGAAGAAAATGATAAAAAAAATGGAGGTTTTGAACAGTCAAAGAGTTGATAACGAAAATCGTATGAAAGCAAACAGTGCAAATAATAAAGAGATACCTGCTCGTATACAGGAGTGGTTGAAAGAAGTAGAAGACATCAAGAAAGAAGTTGAAAAAATTCCAAGCAACGACATTGGATGCTTTAATGTCAAAAAGAAGTATCTAGCAGGAAGAAACGCATTGAAGCTAACCGAGGAGATCGAAGGTCTAATTAAAGAGAATTCTGACATCATCTGGAGTGATGCCCAAATCCCTTTGGGAAGAGTCGTTTCCAAACGCCCGGCATCAACATCAACATCAACATCAGGTGGAAATACTGAAATTTTGTTCAAGTCAAGAGATAAGATATTCGATGATGCATTGAAGTTTCTTCAACAAGATGATGATAAGCCTCGAGTGATAGCCTTGTGTGGAATGGGTGGTGTGGGGAAAACCACACTGATGAAACAACTGAAAAAGGCTGCAGAAGATGACAAGATGTTTAAGTGGATTGTGGTTGTAGCTGTTGGGAAAAGTTACAACTTGTTTAAAATTCAGGAGGTCATAGCAGCACACACAGGCGAATCTCTAACCGAAACTGATGAAACACTAAGGGCAACTCTTCTTTCCAAAAGATTTCAAGCATTTTCAGAGCGTAAAGAAAAGAGTCTGGTTATATTGGACGATTTGTGGGAGACGATTAAACTCGAAGATATCGGATTAGAGAGTCCTTTGCCAAATGGGGTTAAGTTGTTGCTCACATCGCGGGATGTAAAAGTTTGCCGACAGATCGCAGTTGATGTTGATGCTGATTCTGCTTTTGAAGTAGTTGAAGTTGGTGTCTTGGAGGATGGGGAAGCACAGGATTTCTTTTTTCGAATCGCAGGGAATTCAGCCAAAGATGATTCTGAGCTCTATGGCATAGGATGTAATATTGTCAAAAAATGTGGTTGTTTGCCCCTTGCCATCAAACTCATTGCCGGAACTCTTAAATGTGAAAAGAACAGGAGCGTATGGAGATGCACACTCAAGTGTCTGAAGAATAATGATCTTGATAAGAATGTACAAGAAATTATTGAGATGAGCTACAATAATTTAAAACTAGAAGAAGAGGATAAAGCGATTTTTCTGCTTTGTGGCTTGTTCCCCGAGGACTCTAATATCCCCATAGAAGATCTCACAAGATATGCATGGGGATTAAAACTTTTAAACAAAGTTTATACAATTGAAGATGCTAGAGACAGAACACAAAGGAGTGTTAGCAATCTCAAAAATGTATATTTGTTGATGGATGGTGATAGTGATGACTGTGAGTGTGTGAAATTGCATGATATTGTGCTTGCATTTGTGGTGGGTACTGTTTCTAAAGGTGGTGAGGAGGGATGTTGGATCATTCACCATGAAGATGATTTCTCAAATTCGAGTGAAGCTAATGATAAGAGCGAGTCTTGCAAGCAACTTTCGTTAACATGCAAGGGCATGTCTGAGTTTCCTGGTGAATTTCAGTTTCCAAACCTTTCACTTTTGAAACTTATGCACGGAGATGAGTCGCTAAGGCCTCAAGACTTTTATGCAACAATGAAAAAGCTTAAAGTTATAGCATTTGAGAGAATGGAGTATGCATTTGTTCCAACATCATTTCAGTGCTCCACCAACCTTCGAACTCTTTGTCTCCATAGATGCTCATTGACGTTTGATTTAGCTTGTATCGGAAATCTTTTGAATCTGGAAGTTCTTAGCTTTGCTAAATCTGGCATTACAATCCTACCTTCCACATTCGGAAATTTGAAGAAGCTACGACTACTGGATGTAACAGGTTGTTGCAATCTTGTTATAGATGACGGTGTCTTGAAAAGCTTAGTGAAGCTTGAAGAGCTTTATATGATACCTTATGATAAAAAAGCATGCTGCTTCACAGACAACAACAGTAGAGAATTTGCAGAGCGTTTAGAGAACCTTAAAAGATTCAAGCTCTCAGTGAGATGTTCTTTTACAGAAGTTGAAGGACACGTGCAGATATATAAAGTTGACATGCACTCATATGAAAACAGCTTGAAGCTAGTCACCAACAGAGAAGAACTTCTGAAATCTAAAATCAACGAGCTGTTTAAGATCACAGATGCACTTTATCTACAAGTGAATGATATGAATTCTCTTGAAGCTGTTGAAATACCACATCCTCCTCGTTACTCTTCGTTTTATAATTTAAGACTCCTTGTAGTTTCAGAATGTACAGAATTGAAATACCTTTTCACACCGAGTGTTGCAAAAAATTTGTCAAAGCTTGAGTATCTGGATATTTCCAGATGCCCTATCATGGAAGCAGTCATAGATACTGGGGATAATGGATTCAATATAGTCAAGTTTTCAAACTTAAAGTATCTCAGGTTGAATAGGCTACCAAATCTGCTGTGTTTCTGCAATAATGATTATGTAATTGAGCTACCATGTCTCGTGGAGTTGCAACTTCGAGGCCTTAAGAGTTGTACCAGCATTTATCCCAGTAGTGCATCATCTTCTGTGTCGAGTAATATTTCCCGCATGCAATCTTTCTTTCACAAAGAGGTAAGTATGTGTTTTATTTTAACAATCTTTTTTACTAACAGTGGTTCAAAAAGTGGTGAGTATTTAATGGATGACAGGCAGGTATCTAATGAATGAACAAATATGTTTTTACTTTGCAGGATGCGACTCCTAAGCTCGAAAAGTTGTTTGTTTCTGATATGGAGAAATTGAAGGAGATATGGCCTCCTCAGTTTACTGGTAGTAATGTTCGCATGTTGAAAGAGCTTAGGGTCGATGATTGTGCAGAGATGAAATACCTTTTCACACCGAATGTTGCAACAAATTTGTCAGAGCTCGAGTATCTGAGAATTTCCAGCTGCGATGCTATGGAAGCAGTTATACATAGTGAGAATGATGGATCAGGTACAATTAAGTTTTCCAACTTAAAGTATCTCAGGTTGGCTAAGCTACCAAATTTATTGCATTTCTGCAATAACGTTGATGTAATTGAGCTGCCATGTCTCATGGAGTTGCAACTTGAAGGCCTTCCAAAAATTACAAGCATTTATCACGATAGTGCAACATCTTTTGTGTCGAGTAATATATCCCCCATACAATCTTTCTTGAACAAACAGGTAAGTATATGCAGTTGATATTAACAATCTTCAACTAAAAGTGTTTTAATAACAGGCGGGTATCTAATGTGTGAACAATCTTTTTTTGCTTTGCAGGATGCGACTCCTAAACTGGAGAAATTGGTTGTTTCTGATATGGATAATTTGAAGGAGATATTGCCTCCTCAGTTTGGTATTAGTAATCTTTGCCCATTGAGAGACCTTACGGTCGAGGGTTGTGGTTCCATTGAAGTCTTGTTCAACATGGATTCCAGTGAAAACCAGCAACTTGGCAGCAGCTTGAGAAGCATTAAAGTGAAGAGATGTGATAGCCTTCTGAAGCTTTTTTCATGCAATCCATTTCCATTCCTGAGTAATCTAGAAGTGCTTAACGTAGAAAGTTGTCGTTCCATTGAAGTGTTATTTGACATTGACTCGGGACGTACCGGTAATATTGGAGAGCAGATTTGTACCAGCAGCTTGAGAAGCATTAAAGTGGATAGATGTAATAGTCTTGTGAATCTTCTCCCAAGCAATCCAATGCCATTATTCAATCATCTAGAAAAGCTTACACTTGTAGGATGTAGTTCCATTGAAGTGATATTCGACATGGACATGGGATGTGTTGGTGAAATGGATAAAGTTAGCAGCAGCAGGTTGAGAAGCATTTATTTGGATGGATTAGAGAAGCTGAGAGAGGTGTGGAGGATAAAAGATGCTGGAAATAACTTGATTCATGGATTTGAAGCTGTTGAAAGCATATATATTGAAAGCTGTGAGAGGTTTGAAAATTTAATCACACCTGCCACAACAACTTTTGAAATGAGAGCACTCAAATCAGTTGGAATTTGGTGGTGCGGTAGAGAAAGAGAGAGAAAGAATGAATTGGTTGAGAAAGAGAAAGAGGTACAAGTTAATAAATGATTTCCATTTTTGTTTTTATCCTTTTGTGACCTCTACTTGAATGTTATTTACTCTTTATAAAATAAATAAAAAATAATATTGGGTTTTTTATTATTTTTAAAATAAATAGAAAAATAATACTCTTTGATAGTGTTGCCAGCTATTTTTACGCTGTTTCTTCCATCTTATATCCACATCTTTCTTCTTTAATAAATTATATATTTTTTTTAAAAAAAATTTGTTGCAGTTATATTCATATTTTCTCAATGGGAATTATTACTAAATATATATATATCATTTGTGGTTGTGATATGCAGATTTCTAAAATTGCATTCCCATTACCCACTTTTAATAACCTTCATAAACTTGAACTTTGGTGGAGCCGCTGCTATGAAGATGTGGAGGTGGTTTTTGAGATAACGAGTCCAATTAGTAGAGAATCACCTCACAATACCCACCAACAACTGATCATACTCCCCAATCTTGAATTATTGAAATTGTGTGGTTTGGAGAAGATGAGTCATGTGTGGAAGTGCAATTGGAATGAATTCTTAATTCTTCAAAAACCACAGTCACAGTCCTCATTCCATAACCTCACAACCATTACAATTTTCCAGTGCAACAGCATCAAGTACTTGTTTTCACCTCTCATGGTGAAACTTCTTTCCAACCTAAAGAAAATTTATATAGAGTCTTGTGATGCTATTGAAGAGGTGATTTCAAACAGAGATGATGAAGATGTGTCTATAAATTCCCACACAACTGCTTCTGTTGGGATGGTCTTTCCTCAATTGAAGTCCCTTGAACTAAGAAATCTACCAAACTTTGTGGGTTTCTTCTTGGGGAAGAATGAATTCATATGGCCAGCATTGGAAAAGGTTGAGATCCGTAAATGCCCACAAATAACGGTGTTTACTTATGGTCAATCTATAGCTCCGAAGCTTAAGTTCATTAATACAAGCTTAGGCAAACATAGTCTTGAATGCGGCCTTAACTTTCATGTGACGACCACATCGCATCAGGTATTATTTTTATTTTAAAGTAAAAAAGAAAAAACCTTCCCATGTTAGTTTCTTTTCTAGTATTAGAGTCAATTAACCTTATTGATAATTGTAATCTTCAAAATTAGAGCGTAGTTATTTGATCGAAAGTAATATGATTAGCAAATATCAACGGTTTGGTTATGTATGTGATCCCCAAAGCCCAACGGTTTTACAATCATGTAGAGCCTTTTGGCTTATTTTACTCGCATACGAAGTTTTTTTTATCATTGAACCAACTGATATGTATAATTATCCGTGACATAAGCTTGTGTATTTGTGGTTTTATTTATTTATTTAATTTATTTTTTACCTTGTAGGCCCGATTACCAAGTTCTGAGAGTTCAAGCTCGTACCACCCTACTACTATGAAACGGTTGCCTTGGTCTCATCATAATTTGATCGAAGTTGATATGGTTTTTAACCCCAGTGGTGGACAGACTCTTTTTTCATCTGATGAAGTGTCACAACTGCAAAAGCTTGAAACTGTCCGTTGTAGTTATTGTCGGGACATTGAGCAGATATTTGATTCACAAACTGATGCTGAAATTCCAAACTTGAGACAAGTGGACTTGAAGGACATAGATAGTCTCAAGTATATATGGAAGAGAAAGCAGGGGACAGTATTAAAGTTTCCAAACCTAACAAGACTGTCTATTCGTGGCTGTGACAGTTTAGAATATGTATTTACATGTTCGATGGTTGGTAGTATATTGCAACTCCAGGAATTACATATAAGTAAATGCAGAAGTATGAAGGCAATTGTGAAGGGAGAAGAAGAAGAAAGTGATGCCATAGTGAATACTATTGTTGAGTTTCCTTGTCTAAAGTCCTTAAAACTTGAACATCTTTTAAGTCTCGAGGGATTTTGCTTAGGAAAGGAAGCTTATTCATTTCCATCTTTGGATACCTTGGAAATTAAGGAGTGTTCAAAAATGACACCAAGGGAGATTTGTCTGCTCCGAACGAGTTTAAAAGGTGAAGAAATATCGAGGGACTAAAACTGTAAAAGTTCTTGTTGTTACGCTTCACAACTCTTTCACTTTTGAAACGCATATTCAGAGCCAACTCAATCCAACGAATCTCGTCTCTATTCGCTGGCAGAATCAGGATCTCAGGCCAACCGCCACGGCTACGGGCACCGGATTGTACTCCGCCAGTTACCGATGAATCGATGATGTTTTCTCAAATCACTCAAACACGAAATCTGTTTTCAGGCAAGTTTGGTTTATGTTTGTATCTGCGTAATGAACTCAATTTATATAGGATTAAAGGTAATTAGGATTTTTGAATTTGAAGCTACTAATTTAGGGTGTATGTTTTAGTCTAATTGATTTGTGTGTTTGTCTATTTATTATTGTAAGTTTAAACTGTATTTGATTTATTGATTTTGGCTAAACGTTTTTATATAGTTTAATTTGGATATTGCAATGTGGGTTAAATCTGTGTTAGTGATTCATATATTTTGAGTTCTAATTAAATGATGTGTAATGTGTCTTGATAAGACAAGTTAAAGAGTAATGATGCGGTAAGTGCGATGTTTTTAGTTTATTGGAGCACTTCTGGTGTTGTTCATAAGCTAGAACCTGTGTTTTTATTGGCTACATATCTACATATGTGTTTGTAGGTAGTAATTGTAAAATCTTGTTTTGATCATTGAATATCACAATTTGGTTAAAGGTGGAATGGAATGACCTTTCGTTACAAGATATAGGCTTCAAACTTCACTTATGCTAATCAAACCTTTTCCTAGTACCAGATATAAGATAAACGAAACAGGGGAGGAAGGGACTTAACGAATTAAGTCGACTAACTGCAAAGAAAACGTGTAGTTAACACCTGCTTTAGACCTTTAGTGTCCTATATTAGGGAATGTTCTGTGCCAACCTCATCTACTGACTTGATTATACTCCGTAGTAAACTAGTGAATCAACGTGTGATTAAGAAGAGATCAACATCAAAAGGATGTTGACTGTTCCTTTTGATGTTTGTTTGTTTTTTTTTTTTTTTTTTTTTTGTTTTTTTTTTTTTATGTTAAAAAAAAACATCAAAAGGAACAGTCAACATCCTTTTATCTTAGAAATATTCCAGTTATATTATTAGACTTGAAATGATAGCGATCAAATTGTAATTTTACTTGAGTTATAATTATATGAACAATATGAATTTGAACTATAGCAGTTTCCCCCAAAATTTTTGTATCTGTCAAGAACCAGAATTAGGTTTCTACAAGAACTTAAAATTAAGCATGTCGGATATGCATCCAACTGCCTTTGACAGTTACCTTTTTTCGTGTCTCATATTTACAAAATGTGTGCTTTCGTATGAACTTCAGAAGTCTACAGAAGTTGCAACTGGTGGTCTTCATAATGCTCTGCCTAAATTCTTGGGAGTTTGGGCATAAAATTTGGTTTTAGACAAGCAGATTCTAGACATTCTGTTATTCCAAAGGAGTTTGAGAGAGGCGTGAAAGGGCCCAAACAGCAGTTATTGTCTACATTTGTCACAGAAACTAATTTAAAACGTAATAGCTAAATGGGGGCATCCGCTAAACATGTGGGAAGAGTTGCTAAAAGTATGGGGTATGTGTGGTGTTTTCATTTTGTGTTGGTGCAAAATGGTTGTTTAGGTTGTGCAATCATGAAGCTGCTTGATGTGGCTATGTTTTCTCCATCATTTGTAGCTATATACGTTTGTGTTCTTTTGGATACTCGTAGATGAACGAATTCACAGCTTTTTGTCGAACGGGTCGTTGAATTGAATAAACTTTTGCTATGTACTTTGCTTGATTGCTTTTACACATGTCTGCTTCATCAAACAAGTTATGCATGATCTTTTCGGTGAGCTTATTCTGGGCTTCTGGCTGAAAAACGAATCATCCAGGCTCGAATTATAGCTTGTTACAAATATTTTAACTATTAAAATAGCACTGACCTTGAACAATGACAGAAATGGCTCTAAAGGATAGATGTCTTGTAAACCAATGTTTGAAACTGATGGCTATTTTGGTATAGACACATTTTTTATAACATCCTAAAACAGAATACAGCTATTTTGATGGAAATTCCTCCAAAATATTCAGGCCGAGTGCTGAAAACCGTTAAAAATCTTGATACTTGAGTCATTAGCTCCTCTACTCTCCAGTCCTGATAAATGTACAACTTCAATCCATTAACCCCGGAAAACAAAGTATTATCATCATGCAATTAAATACAAACACAACCTAGACGTAAATACTTGTTGATCACAGAGAGGTTGGTCAACCCATATGAATATCTTCAAATCCAATTGCATCTTCACTTAAAAACCGTATTAAAAAAATGGCACTATTATCAGAGTAGCTTCAAAGTACAAACGCTATATAACAAACCGATACTTTGTATATAGAAATGCAAGAGTCAACTTGTGGGTATGTATATTATTTGATAAAAACCTTTCCAAGTTTTGACCCACATAGGTAAAAGAAGTGAAATCTTTCTTGTTTATATACTAGAATATTACTATATTTTTTACCGCTAGTTTCTTATGGAGTTTGATTTATCAGACTTCATTACAAACTTGTGTTGGAAAATGAATATAAAGTTCTTGGACTATTTCTGGTATCTTTTGGCTCATGAAAAAATGGGTACTCCAAACTTTGTAGTGAACACCAAATCAAGTAAAAAGATACCATTCGAAATATCCATGTGAGTATGTGACTAAGAATGAGGCGACATTGTGATAGGCTCAACTAGGATCGCTTAAGATCGTTAACTGAGTTTTACACAATCTTGGATAATCAAGAGAAGAAAAGATTATCGAAAGAGAAATGTATTATCAATGGTGAAAGTTTGTTATAGAAGTTGTTACAACTGAAAGAGAGATTAAAGAGGAAATTGTATTTCACAAAAGCTAACAAATGAATAGGAGTTACAAGTATTTAAAAGAGAGTTGGGCGGGAGAGTTGGTTAACTCAAAGGAGTAACTGTCACGTGCACCTCAAGTGTGTAATAACACACGTGCGCCTCACGTGCCATATGACTTAACCAACTTCCTAGCTTATTAGCTAAACTCAGCATATACTAACACAGCATACACTGACTAAACACATCTTATGCTAAACAACTCCTATCACATTGGTACAATAAGATGGCTCGAATCCTCTTATTATAGAGAATATATGAAGAGACAGAGGAACAACTTTTTCCTAAAAATGTAGAGCTTAATCAATTACAAGGTAATATAGAGCTTAATCAATCACAAGGTAAGACCGAAAGAGTGAATGTGTAGTTATCCAAAATGGATAGATGTGTCACCCACATGAGTCCTACTAATAAAACTCATGAAACCCAAAGTTCTAGTCCGGTTCACTAATCCAAACTATTGGCTTTTTGCAAGGGGCTACTTAATCAGTCACACAAAGATTGCCTACTGATTTTATTAAGAAAAATCTCTTATATGCAAAGGGTGTATCTTCTTCCTATAAAGCGCTTGAACTAAACTATCTGCAGTGAATAATACTTAACTAATTTCATGGCATGTAATTCAAGAAACACAAAACAAGTTGCATTATTGGCGTAAAAGATCTCCGTCTCAAATTGCGTTGTCACTTAGTAACATAATTTAGACTTTTTCATTAAGAATCCAAGTAGCTTCAAATACAAAACGCTCTATTATGAACAAATGAATAATATAGATTAGAGTACGTGAAATGCACAAGTCAGCATGTAAGCATCTACAATATTATGCGTTTGATAAAACCATTATATTTACATCCCACATAGGTGAAACTTCCCACCTGATGGTTATGATCAAACGTAATCCCATCTCTGTTTCTATAGGATCATCTCCATAATAGGTGGCAATTTCGACCGATTAACTTATAAAAGGTCTTGGCTTTTTCATATCTTTAACGGGTCCAAAGTCTCAAATCAAATTTAGCTAAAAGAGGAACACATCAAAT
The DNA here is from genome assembly GCA_030686995.1 of Artemisia argyi. Classification (NCBI taxonomy): domain Eukaryota; kingdom Viridiplantae; phylum Streptophyta; class Magnoliopsida; order Asterales; family Asteraceae; genus Artemisia; species Artemisia argyi. Next base: position 7,456,652 of record CM060687.1, read on the forward strand.
GGGTCGAATGGGTCAAACAGGTTGAACCTGAACCATTTTGACACTCATATGGATCTTAATCTGATTTGACACTCTTATGAAGCAAATCGATTTTGATCCCGTTCAACCCGACCCATTTTGACTCACCATCTCTAATCTCCATGCACCTTTTATATCATCGCATGAAGTTAATTAGAGATTCAATGCTGCAAGTAATTTAGTTTAAGCATTTTATATGTTAAATATACTTTCCATATCATATAAGTAGGAAATCTTTTGTGTGAGTGATGTTGTCGTTATAAGTATAGTTTTTTAAACCGAAGAAATGCTTAGGAAAGTATTTCCCCGGGTCGTGTCCCAGCGAAGGTGTGAATGGAATTTCGAATTCCCGAATCGTGAAACGTGTCGTGAAAACGGTAAAAAGTGATTTTTATGAAATTATACTAATGAAATAGTAAATGAAGCACAAATAATCAACTAAACACGTAATTCAAGTAAGGCAACTAGAAACACAACTTAGAATCGAAAACGTAAGCTAAAACGGAAAATAAACGTTAACGTACGAAATAAAACGCGACTTTTAAGCTACGCTACTCCTACGGACTTGGAAATAATTTTGAAAAATTAAAAATGATAAAAGAAAATTTTGAGAAAAAGAAAAATATTTTTTTGACTTTTTATTTATTTTTTATGAATTAAAAACTATTTAATCTAATTAAAAATTAAAAGAAAATACAAATAAAGTGAGAAAAATGAAAATTAAATTTTGAAAATTATAAAATAACTAAAAAGTAATTTTAAAAATAAAAACTAATTTTTTTGGTTTTTTATGTAATTTTTGGGAATTAAAAACTATTTAATCTAATTAAAAATTCAAAATAAATTCAAAATAAATGGGAAAAATGCAAAATAAATTTCTAAAATTCTAAAATAAATGAAAATAATTTTCTAAAATATTTTTGGATTTTTCTTGGCTTTTTCTGATTTTTTTGTATTTTTCAGTAATTAAAATGAATTTAAAAATGATTAAAAATGAAAATAAAATAAGAAAAATAGTAAATCAACTCAGAAAAATTTGAAAAAAATACAGAAATTCTAAAATATTAAAATGAACTTAAGAAAAAATTTTGAAAGAAAAATAAGCTGGAAAAGTGCTGAAAAGCTTGAAAACTGCTTATTTGGAGTGCTTATTAATAAGCACTCCTTGACCAAGTTGACCCTAATTTTAACCAATTGACTTTTTGACTTTAATAAACTCAAATGAACAGAATTTGGGCCAAAAGTTACACAGAATCACAGATATGGGCTAAACAAATGGTAATAAGCATTCAAGAAATAAGCCGAATAAGCAAACAGATAAGCACTTGGTTCCAACTACTGAAATAAGCAATCACTAACAACAATGAACTGATTTAAACAGAAAATCACAGATATAAAGCTCAAAATGTCACTAGCAGGCCTTACTCAAGAAAACAAATTCTAGCTTAAAGCATGCAACTATACCGTCCTAATAAGCTGTCTTAATAAGCAAATATGACAAAACCAATGGGGGCAACATCAATTCCAACCTACTGAGATCTAAGAATACCAAACTGAACTCAATTTTAAACCTAAATGGACCCTTAAGTTGGTCTGAGATCAGCAGTACTTGAACCATATGGGGCTGCAGGCCTGCGGTCTTTTTGACTATTTATAATGCAACTAGATTTGACTAAGCCTAATTTAGCAGCTGAGATTTATCCTTAGATGTATGCTAATGAGATTAAACTACTAACAACGCTAGTCTAAACACAAAATGCAATAACTCACTACATAAGCAAGAACAGAGTTGCAATTAATCCGGCAAGAATCACATATTAAGCTAACTATGGCTTAGCTATTGTGTTTTGTGTTCTATGCACTTGAACTGAACTGTAAATGCCTAAAATTAACTGACTGTGCAACAAGAATACCAAGAACATGCAAATCCAACTCAAACCAAACACCCCTAAAACCTAACTGTTTTTTATTTACCAATGAATGATGACTATTACAGCTGACTTACCTATGCAGATTGATCAACATGTTAATTGAAGAGTTTCAAAACTTAAATGAATGCAGCAACTAGTATGAACCAAAGGTAATAACAACAAACTCAGGGACACAGCAAAATAATCGGATGCAAACACCTCTAAATACTAACTGCTAACTCTATATTATCCTAGACTAAGCTGCTGGAACTAAATAAACAATCAAGAAGACAGCAAGAACACAGGTTAAAAACCTATCCCAAACACTTTTGAACCTGAGCAGAATTACACTAAGATGTGCAGTCCTAAGATGTGCTGATATCAGGTATGCTATTTAAGACAGAAGCATAGATAATCCAATCCCAAGACACAGATCCAACAGATTCAACAAAGAACAACAATAACCTAATTATGCAGTTACTCTAAAATGAGGCAGTGAATTACAACTATGAGATTAAAAACTTAAGCTACCTAAGCTACTGATGAGATTAATGAAACAGTAAAAGAAACTAAAGCAATTAACCACCTCAGTCAAATACAATAACTAAAATGGAATTAAATACTCTATCAAATAGCAGACTACTTAATAAGCATTTAAACAAATATGAGACTTAGGATTGAAATACAATTGATCAAACAGGAACAACTAAGCAACAAACAATGACAATCAAACAAAAATATAAAAAAAAACTTAGGCTATCAAACAAAACTAAATTCTAATTGAGCAGCTGAGAATTTCTAAAACACTAAAATGAAATGAAATGCTTACCAATCACCTTCTCAGCTCAAACAGAGAAGGTTTCCCTCACAGCCTGTCTTTAAGACAGGCCAAAAGCTTCAAATGGCCGCCTTTTCATTCCACAAATAAGCACAGCTTATTGAAATAAGCAGTTGACAATAATTTTTTTATTTTTTTCTATTTTGAAGCAGATAAAAACAAACAAACAAAATTTGATTGAAACTAAATAAACAAATAAATCAAGCCAGAATTGAAATTAAAGGTAATAAGCTGAAAATAAAATCTAAATTGTATTAATACTTGAAAATTGAAGTACAATGCTTAAAATGAAAATTACACAAAACAATTAAAATGGTCAAAAGCTTTCTAATACATGAAAAACTGGACAAATTACAAGTGAGTGAGGAGAGGTGCTTATATAGCTGGTGAGAGGTGAAGTCTTGGATGTCCAGGCTGGCAATCCTCACCATCTTGTGTTTCTTCTCAGTCCCTATCAACCCTTGGATAGCCTTGGTTCCCAATCCATCATTTTCAGCCGTTGGATTGAATGATATGATGTGATTGATCCTCTGCATCATCCCTGATTGGACCACGTGTGTACCTCTGACATTACTAGGGTTCTTACCAACAGTGATTTTCTGGGTATTAATATTGAATTGGGGAAAGCGGGAATAAAGGGGGTGTTTTATTTATTATTGAGTTGACCGTGGGGGTATGGGTTGACTTGGGTATGGTTTAGCAGGCCGGGTAAATTAGGTGGGATTGGGCTTTTGGTGTACTTTGGGCTTGGGTTTATTAGGTTAATGGGTGATCCGGTTATGTAAAGGTTTAGGATTAAATAAAAACATCAAGGACCAATGTTGTATTATTTTGAAACTATATGGACCAAATCTGCCATTCTCCCTTTTTATCTTCCAAGGACCATACTTGAGCATATTGAAAGCTTGGAGGACTTGTCTTGTCATTTCTTAAAATTTGTACTTATAAGGACCATATTTGTAATTATCTGAAAGTACGGGGACTGAAGTCGCCAAATTTTCAAACATTGACCAGGGACCAATTATGAAGCATTGTGAAAGGCTGAGGACTTCTAATGAACAATTTGAGCTTTCTTTTATCATTTTGCTTCCCCGGCTCCGGCTTTTGACCTTTTTCGATTCTCGTGCTCGTTTTTGTTGGTTTTGGCATCGTTTTTGTTCATTTTTCTCATATCCGTACCTGCACATACACAAATATAAAAACATGCATTCTCTTGGCATTTTTAGTTAGTATTTGGTGTTTTTGGTCTGAAATAAGGCCTAAAAAGGATGAGTGAATAAGCACTCATCAAAATCCCCCAGACTAAGGTATTGCCGTGCCCTCACGCAATGTCATCACCTCACGCTTAAAAGATAAATAATTTCAAAACCTCTCTTTACTGACGTTGTAAAGTAGCAATGATGTTCAAAAGAGATAGTAAAATCATTTATTCTCAAAAACGCTCCGTTTTCCGATTTTCATGAATAACAACTACAACTACTATTTTTGTATTTTTTCGTTTTTATATATGTGACGGTTTGCTTTGACTTTCATTATCAATTCTTATCTGTTGATAACTTTCAGGGTCAACGAGTAGAAACACTTCTCACAGAGAAGAGACCATACGGATAAAAATCGTCATCCTTGATTTTTCACAAGCTCCCAAACTAAGCGTAAAATCGAGATCATTGTTTATCCAGAAGTTAGATGCTAACACTGCCCACAAAAGTTACTTGTGTATTACCTCTTGTCCCCAGGTCCTAAGTTGTATCTAAAGATTTTAATTTGTGAGAAATGAATTGCTTCATATTTTCTCGTTTCGATATTTGTTAGTCCGATAAGAGCACAAAATTTGAACGCTAAGTAGTTTTCAAACTTTCCCGCGAAAACCCCTGCATACAGGAATTGGGTCCACAAGAAGGTCTCTGATTTAACACGATTTGTAGGGGCTCCCTTTTTATTTACGACCGAGACATACCATGTTTGATACCCGAAACGGAAGCTTTTTATTAGGGAAACCCCCGGAGTCGAAGCTTGGCATTTTTGCATAATCATAAGCACTTTAATAATACTTTGGTCCTTAGTCCTTTATTCTTTCACAGTCAACGGTTTATGAGCCGCCAAGATGTAAGAGCTTTATTACGACTTTGGATTTCTATCCGCTGCATTTTTTTTTATAGCTTTGGATTCCTCTGCCTTTTTATTTGGCTTTGGACTATTATTATCGATATTCATAATCATATGCCAAACCCCAAGTCCTACGGCCTTTACTAAGATCACAACATCGGCTGCGAACCGGCAAGATGCAATAGTCTATTTCACCGTAACACTGGCAGTACCCCTATGTGTACCAAACCCCCATATGCAGAGATTTTGTTGGGAACGAGAAAAAACTAAATATTGCCCAAACCGTATACCCTTAATTAATCCTAGACATCTATTTATATATTGGTGACGTTGCTGATGGGAACACGGAGGCCACAAGTACCTCTCGTGGGTTTTTTAAATCCCAATAATGCGATCCGTGTATAGCACAAAACTTCTAAATAAACTCTATCATTCCTCGATCTCTGCAAATTTAAAATCCCAAATAATGAGATCCGCGGATGCTTAGCCATAATCTTTTGATTATTTTGGTTAAGGGAGACGAGCTAGGGCTCAACACGCCCGGTCAAGTCGGAACATTTATTTCTACTCTCGCCGGTAGGAAAGTCAAAACAAGGTGTCAAAACTTATTATTCATATCATATATATATTTTTTCTTCATTTTTTTTTTTTTTTTTTTTTTTTTTGCATAATAAAGTGGTGACAAAAATTAAAATTTTTGGTGGAAAACGGAGTTGCGTAAGTTAACAGCTCAGACGATGGTACATGTCAAATCGAATCGAAGATTCCCCCCCCCCCCCAGACTAAAGTGAAACATTGTCCTCAATGTTTTAAGGGACGGGTAATCCTACGTAAAATCTAAGGCCGTTTATTAAGTATGCCAAAAGATAAACGTTAGTCGATAAGATTTTGGATATGGTGAATTTCCGAAAGAGCAGCGAAGGATGAGACTCGAGTGGAGAGAACGACAAACCACGAGCACGAGAGTCCTCAAACTTCGGGGAAATTCCTGAACATAAACAACAACCACGAAAACACGAGTTTGGAAAGGGTCGCCCCCCTTCACGTCACGTTATTAATGAAATGAGAAAATAGAGAAAATGAAATGGATAAGCATGGGGTGCCTCCCACGAAGCGCTTGTTTTTGTTCACCGAGTCACATGAGCTTGACTCGATCCCCGAATTAATTCGTCCTTGGGGAGAGCAGATAGAACGAACAACCGGCATGTACGGAGATGCCGGGGTCAAATACGGTGTCCTCACTCCCGGTGGAGTGGAAAAGTGAAGAAATGAGGGGATAAGCAAAGAACGGATAAAACACCCAGAGAATAAAAGCAAAGTTGATTTTTGAATCACGGGTGGGTTGGGTGGGTAAAATATCAAGCATGGGATGATCATATTCATAAATCTCGTCCACCACTCCAAAAATTTCTTCATTCGTATCTGATCCAAAATCTACATCCGGTGGTTTCGCAGGTGGACGAGAGGATGGTAAATCGGAAAGAATATTTCTTTGAACGCCATTCTCGTCATTCTCAATACTCGGTGGTATCGAGTCATCCGCAGCAAGAAATCGGTCGACATCCTCTAAAAGAGGGTCACGTGACGGATTATCGGAAATAAGCACAGAGTCGATCTCAAAATTAAAACACTCATAATCCGGAAGAGAGAAAGCATGAATAGTGGGATTGCCACTACTCGTCTCTTCAAATCGAAAAATTTCAAGCTCGGGTAAGAAATCACTATCCATAACTGGGATAGGAGAAAAAGTCGGAGGATCTTTCAACGCCTCGATCCTAGAAATAAGAAGATTGACATTCAATAATGTTTCACGAAGAGCTTCATCTTGAATTTCAGTTTCAACTTCTTCATCATTCTCTTCTTATAAGCTGACGAGCTCAGAAGGTAATTCATCAACATATTCGATGTCTCCACAAGATATAGCATCGTCATTGTCAGAATCGGAGAAAATCTCATCAGGATCAATCGAAATTTCAATCGGGGATGACTCAATTTCTTCAGCCGTATCAAAAACATATTTCTCAAAATCGGGTAAAAAATCCTGGAGCTCGGGCTCCAAAGGATCTGACGGCGTAACAATATCAGTCGAAATAGAATCATTGTTATCAAGAAAAGTATTGTCTTTTTCCAAAACGGGATCACTTCCCTCACCCGGTGTGAGAGAAGGATGAGAAGAGTCGGGAGTAATTGATTCAAGTCTCGAAAAACATCTTGAATAATCTGGAGGTGGGACAAGTGGTGTGCTCTCAGAGCTAGGAATTTCCACCACATCCGTTATGGTCTCCGGTTCTTGTTCGTGAAGATTAGGTAAGTCGTTTCTTTTTAAAACCGTTTTAAGCTCAGCACGTTTGCTTGACAAACTCTTAACCGTAAATCGAGAAAGGTTAGGATCAAATCTTGACGGATTAAAAACAATTGATTCTTGGACAACCGTAGGTTGGACGTATTTAGCACTTTCATTGTCAGCGGAAAGTACCGAGTCCTTTGTCACCTTGGTTTCTCGTTCCATTTCCCTTAACGGAGAGGGAGTAGGAACCGATGGTTCATCATAATCAACACGAATTTTTGCAATTTTTGATGAGACGTAAAGTTGTTCCATTTTTATTTTAAAAACCTTTCGTTTAAAGAAATCGTCGTCGAGAGATGTCATAGAACAATCTTCAACATTTAAAGGTTCACAAGACGGAGTAGGATTAATCGTAAAATTTTCTTCTTTATAAAGCTCGTTTTCATCACTCTCAATGGTGTTAACTTGTTCTTTCACACGAATTACTTCTTTAAAAAGATCTAATAACTCGGTAAGGTTATTTTGAGCAGTGATCATTTCATATTGTGGAGGTTGGTCGTGATAATCATTGTCATAAGGAAACGGTTTCCTTGTTGGACAATCGGTGCTAAAGTGTAGACCTCCACAATACTCACAACCGTTTTGTTGTGAAATCGGTGCATTTTGAAACGATTCATTATTGAAGTACGTAACTTGCTCATATGAGTTGAAATCGTTGTGATAATAATTGGAAAATTTCGGATTATAATCAGATGTGAATGTCGGTTCAGCTTTCGAAGCATAACACATACAAAACTCATGAGTAAATCCACATTCAATGCAAATTTGTTGATTGAATGAATCGGGCTGAGGTGGGTAGTCGGAAAAATTTGGAAAGTTGTTGTACGAATCAGGTGCATAAGCAAATAAATTGCAAAACAAACAACTTCCGTCTCGAATATCGTTACCACACCGTCCGCATGTACACCAAACACAAGAACCTTCAAAGAACGGTTCTCCACATTTAAAACAAGTCGGATCCATAAGAATTATCGGTTTAGAGGGTTAAAGAAGAAGAATTAAATGATAAGATGATAAGAAGATTATTTTTGGTTTTTAAATATCATAAAATAAAATCAAAATGAAAGGAAAATCAAAATGAAAATGGAAAATCTTTTTGTATTTTTATTTTTGGAAAACAAAATTCAAAAACTTAAAACTTTTATTTTCTTTTGTTTTTCAAACGTTACGTTAATCGTAAACCATTTTCTTCAAATCTACTCGCGACGGAACGGGAGAGAATAATGGATCTCTCTTCAGCTTGCAATTTAATGTCAAAGCTATCCGTATTTTCCGCTTATTCGGTTGTAGAATTAAAGTAATCCGATTAGCAACTAATTTCACGCGTAGTTATATTGTTAGACTTATTTGGTTTACAACGCTCTTCCTTTCGGTCGAGACGTGGCTGTAACTTTATTATTTTTTTTTTGGTATTTTTTAAAACATTTTAGGAAAAGTGTTATTGATTTTTCAATTTTTTTTTTTTTTTTTTTTTTTTTTTTTTTTTTTTTTTTTTGGTTTTTTTTATATAAAATATATACAAGGAAGGTTTTCAAAACACAATTTCGAAAAACGAAAACGAAAAATTCACTTCAACCTTCCCCGGCAGCGGCGCCATTTTTTGATTCAGTCGTTTTTGTAGTATAGTGATTGTTTTATCGAAGAAATGCTCGTGAAAGTATTTCCCCGGGTCATGTCCCAACGAAGGTGTGAATGGAATTTCGAATTCCCGAATCGTGAAACGTGTCGTGAAAACGGTAAAAAGTGATTTGGACGAGATTATACTAATGAAATAATAAATGAAGCACAAATAATCAACTAAACACGTAAATCAAGTAAGGCAACGAGAAACGTAACGTAGAATTGAAAACGTAAGCTAAAACGTAAATAAAACGTAAACGTACAAAATAAAACGCGACTTTTAAGCTACACGACTCCTACGGACTTGGAAATAATTTTCAAAAATTAAAAATGATAAAAGAAAATTTTGAGAAAAAGAAAAATATTTTTTTAACTTTTTATTTATTTATTATGAATTAAAAACTAATTAACTAATTAAAAATAAAAAGAAAATGCAAATAAAGTGAGAAAAATAAAAATTAAATTTTAAAAATTATAAAATAACTAAAAAGTAATTTTAAAACTAAAAACTAATTTTTTTTGCTTTTTATGTAATTTCTAGGAATTAAAAAGTATTAAATCTAATTAAAAATTCAAAATAAATGGGAAAATTGTAAAATAAATTTCTAAAATTCTAAAATAAATGAAAATAAATTTTAAAAATATTTTTGGATTTTTCTTGGCTTTTTCAGATTTTTTTGGATTTTTTAGTAATTAAAAAGTATTTATAAATGATTAAAAATGAAAATAAAATAAGAAAAATAGTAAATTAACTCGGAAAAATTTGAAAAAATTACAGAAAATCTAAAATAATAAAATAAACTTGAGAAAAAAATTTGAAAGAAAAATAAGCAAGAAAAGTGCTGATTAGCTTGAAAACTGCTTATTTGAAGTGCTTATTGATAAGCACTTCTACCAAAACTGACCCAAACTTTTAACCAACTGATTTTATGACTCAGAAAAGCTAAATGGAACAGATTTGAGACTCAATGATCACAGAAACATAGATTATGATGCAAACAGGCTCAATAAGCAATTAATACAATAAGCAGTTGGTAAACGGCAAAAGCAAACGGCTCACAAATGATATTAGCTACTGAAAAACACAAAGTGACTAATATGAACCACCAAACTCAGATTAGAACAACTGAAATCCTCTTGCAGCCCTAGTATAAATTGACAGACCTTGGGTCCAACCCACTCAACTGATGAGCCAATAAGCAAGAGCAAATAAGCTTGAGACAATGAACTTATGGGGGCAAAGTACTTACCAACCAGCTGAGAATACTAAGCTACCAAGAACTATGATTTCTAAGCTAATTTAAACACCTAAAAATACCCAAGGAATCTGACTGAAACCTGATGTGCAGGGGAGATAACTGACTAAACAGCCAACTTGAGTACAAGTTTTCAATAAGCAAATGTGATTAAAACAGAGATTTTGTTTTTGTTTTTGATTCACAAGCCACCAAGGAACATAATTCAGCCAACAAAATGTATTTCCAATCAGTTATACAGCCTACAAGTGAACCACAAGTTCTGTCCAAATCTGAGCTCCAAAATTGTTTTGACTTTTTTATTGCAAATAAACTTTGACTAAATTGGATTAGGATTGAACTTAAACTACTTATACTGATGAAATTAGTTATTATAATCCTAACTTAAGCTAAATGAACCACTTATGCAACTATTCTACACTTAATCAGTTAAAATTACTTATAAACTAACTGGTATTATTACTTGAAAACTAAGTTGACCTTTTCAATGTAAACCTACTGATTCTGATATGTAAACTAACCTAATTAGACCTAATGTTAATTATACCAACCAATACTCACAGAAATCAACAAAAACTCAGCTGATGAGCCTGAGCCAAACACCCCTGAATTACTAACTGATGCAACTACTCAACTAATGCTAATAAACCCAACATATCCAAACCACTAAACAAGCATCATTAAGGTATGCTAAATTGAACTAATCTCACAAATCTCAATCACTTAAACTTGACCAGAACCTCAGAACAATAAAATGACAAATGAAGAAAACGGTGAGCGACTGTGGCTATTCAATTTAGTGAGAGTGAAACATACATATATAACTCCTACTACCAAGTAACTCAGATTATGAATCAATAAAAACTCACAGAAACTCAGAACAACTAACTCAATAGAACACAGAATCAAATAGATGTAACAGATTAATGCAACAGTACTAATCAAATTAAAAGCTAATAATGATGGAAGAATAAAATGAGGCAGACTAATATGCAATTATTTAATAAAACAGATATAAGCAATAAGAGATTTGTAACTAAGTGATAGTAAAAAAAATAGAGCAAATGCACAAAAGGTAAACGGAAAACTTACTAACACCCTCTCAGCTAAACAGAAAGGGTATCCCTCACAGCCTGTCTTTAGACAGGCCAAACGCACCAAATGGCTGTCTCTTATCTCCAATGAATAAGCTTAACTGCTTATTGCAATAAGCAGTTAACCAAGCAGAGTTGAAACAGAATTGATCCAAAACACAAACTGTTATTTAAACTATAATAAGCTTTTAAAATGAAATCTAAAAACAGATTTAAATCAATGAAGTACTTGAAAATAAATTGCAAGGAATTTATTGAAACTGAGAATTTTATTAACTACTAAAATTGAGTACAACTTGAAACTGAAATTACAATTTGGAAAGCAGAATTAAAAATTACTTAACTATCTAAACCTACTCCTAAAATATAAACCTAATCTAACAAGTAACAATGATGTGAGGAGAGGGTATAAATAGGCTGAGCAGGGGATGCCATGTCAGTTATCCGTGTGGAGGTTGTGTTTTCTCTGAGCCCTCCTAAACCGTTGGATTAAATCCCACTAGAAACTTCATGCTATCTTTGATCCTCAGCCCTTGATTGATGTGATTGATAAGACCTATCCTCCGTGTGTAAGCTTATTGGTCCACGCGTCCCTCTGACATTCCCTGACATGCCTGACACCTTCTAGAAGCCCTAATGAGTGGGTAATTATTATTTAGATGAGGTTAATTTGGAAGTGGTAAATTTAGGGTTCTTGGAACAGTGGATGGTTTCTGGGTTTGGGAATTTGGGGGCGGTAACTTTGAGTTGGGGTGTTTGTATGTTTTTATTATTTCTTTGGGGTTGACCGGTTTAGGGAGTGGGTGGATTGGGTATTGACCGGGTAAGTTTGGCAGGCCTGGGTAAAGTTTTTAGGGGTGATGGGCTTTGTATGTTAATAGGTTGGGCTTTGGAGTGGGACTGGACTAGGAGTAGTTTAGTGGATCCGGTTGTGATTTCAGATTTTTTGGAAGTAATATTATTATTAAGGACCAAAGTAGTAATTCTAAAAATCTCAAGGACCAAAGCTGTAATTTTCCAAATTTATTTTCCAAGGGCAAAAATTTACTTTCTCTGATTCTTGGAGGACCAATTTTGTCTTTTCTTCGAATATTCTTCAAGGTCATTTTTGTAATTTGAGGGACTAAATTCGCCATTTCTCTCAAACTTTGACCAGGGACCAATTATGCAATTTTGAGATTTCCTGAGGACTTCTTATGTCATTTTTAGCTTTCCTTGATCATTTTGCTTCCCCGGCTCCGGCTTTTGACCTTTTTCCAATCTCGTGCTCGTTTTTATCGGTTTTGCTTTGTTTTCGTTCATTTTTCTCATATCCGTACCTGCACATACACAAATACAAAAACATGCATTCTCTTGGCATTTTTGGTTAGTATTTTGTGTTTTTGGTCTGAATTAAGGTCTAAAAAGGATGAGTGATTAAGCACTCATCAAAATTTTGATCTGAAGTAAGCCTATTTCCATTTTTGATATAGTCGTTTTTGTAGTATAGTGATTGTTTTACCGAAGAAATGCTCGTGAAAGTATTTCCCCGGGTCGTGTCCCAACGAAGGTGTGAATAGAATTTCGAATTCCCGAATCGTGAAACGTGTCGTGAAAACGGTAAAAAGTGATTTGGACGAGATTATACTAATGAAATAGTAAATGAAGCACAAATAATCAACTAAACACGTAAATCAAGTAAGGCAACTAGAAACGTAACGTAGAATTGAAAACGTAAGCTAAAACGTAAATAAAACGTAAACGTACAAAATAAAACGCGACTTTTAAGCTACACGACTCCTACGGACTTGGAAATAATTTTCAAAAATTAAAAATGATAAAAGAAAATTTTGAGAAAAAGAAAAATATTTTTTTGACTTTTTAATTATTTTTTATGAATTAAAAACTATTTAACTAATTAAAAATTAATAGAAAATGCAAATAAAGTGAGAAAAATAGAAAATTAAATTTTGAAAATTATAAAATAACTAAAAAGAAATTTTAAAATTGAAAACTAATTTTTTTTTTGCTTTTTATGTAATTTTTAGAAATTAAAAACTATTAAATCTAATTAAAAATTCAAAATAAATTCAAAATAAATGGGAAAAATGCAAAATAAATTTCTAAAATTCTAAAATAAATGAAAATAAATTTCTAATATTTTTTTGGATTTTTCTGGGATTTTTCTGATTTTTTTGGATTCTTTTATTAATTAAAAAGTATTAATTTTGATTAAAAATGAAAATAAAATAAGAAAAATAGTAAATCTATTCAGAAAAATTTGAAAAAAATACAGAAAATCTAAAATAATAAAATGAGCATGAGAAAAAATTTTGAAAGAAAAATAAGCTGGAAAAGTGCTGAAAAGCTTGAAAACTGCTAATTTGGAGTGCTTATTAATAAGCACTCCTTGACCCAGGTTGACTAGACTTTGTTCAAATGATTTTTAGACTTAACTAAGCTTGATGGAACAGGACTCAGGTCAATAAGCACATAGAAACATAAGATGGAGCACAAACAGTTACTAACAAGCAAAGATAAAAAGCAATAAGCCAAGACAGAATAAGCAAATGGCAAAAGTCAACTGAAACAACTACTTTGGGTATTGATGAACTTAAATGAACAAATAAACTCAGAGTTTGATCAAAATTAAACACTTGCAGCCTTTAAAATGGAATCAGACCTAAGGCTGAGACACACTATTTGCAGCTTATTCTAGGCTATCTATTAAGCACTTGAGTGAAACCTAAGAAAGGAAAATCCTAACCTATATTACTGAGATCTAAGAACACCACAAAACTTTGATTTCCAAACCAACTTGGACCCTTAAAACTCCCCTGGTTCAGCACCTTTTGAAACTGCAGTCTGCTGATTTGACTTTCTTTATATCGCAATGGACTTTGACTAATTTAAATCGCTAATGACCAAAACTAATTCTACAAGTGATAGTAAGCTGTATCTAAGTTTTGTAATCCTAAATGCAACTATTTCTAGGCTAAATTCAACAATGCAACAACACAAGTTCAATTATACTAACTGAATTAGAAAATTAGAGTGATGATTGACTTTTAACTCTAAGACCTACTGAATTTAAGCTAAATATAATCTACCCTATCCTAATGCAGGCAAAGGAAACCAAAATTATAGCTACACATCAACAATATCCACCAACAATACTCAGATCCAAACAGCCCTGAACCTAATCAGCTAACTACAACTTTAAGCTAGAAGCGATAACTAACTAATCTACGGATTCAAATAAGCTGCCTAATTGTATTATATGCTAAGTAAACAATCTAAACAACCTAGAAACATAGATTTCAAATAAGCATAAAAGTAACAGATGTGAGACAGTTAAAGAAAACAGAAGCAACCCAAACTACTAATGTAAAACTAAATGTGAAAAATGAATGAAACTCACAAGTTCAATTCCCCCTCAGCTCAACAGAGGGGGATTCACTAAGCATGCCTGTCTTTTGACAGGCCAAAGGCTCCATGATGGCTATCTTAATTTCCTAATAAGCTGGGCTTATTTGCTAATAAGCACTTGTATTGACTTGAACAAACAGTGACAACCAAATAATTTTTCCACAAACTATACTGAATGAATAAATTGAAGCTTAAAACAGAATTTAAAGTAACTAATTACCAAAAAATTAAATTGCAAGAGATTAAACGAAAAATAAGATTTATATTAAAATGAAACTTGAGTACAAACTTGGAATTACAATTTAAATGCTGAATTTAAATGACAAGAATTTAAAAAGTGGTCAAAAACTTTTCTAAATACATGAAAAATCGGACGAATTACAAAGAGGTGAGGAGAGGGCTTTTTATAGCTGAGCTGAGGAATTTGGTGAAGCTTCTAGTCTGCCAGCTCATCGATCCACACCACTATCTGTGCTTCTTTGAGAAGATAATAGCCCTTGATCAAAACGTGGTGCCCAATCTTTGAATAACAGCCCTTGGATCAAATTGATGTGACATCCTCAATCTTCCGTGTGTTAGCTTATTGGACCACGTGTCCCCTCTTACATTCCCTGACATCACCTGGGCCTTCTAGAAGACTTAATTATTGGGTAATAATAATTTACATAGGGTAATTTTGGAAAAAGGGTGAGTTAGGGTTCTTCGCACAGTAAATATCTGGGTATAAGAATGAAATTGGGGGGCGGGATAATTTTTGGGGTGTTTGTTTGTTTTATTAATTGTGTTCGTTGACCGGGTTTTTGAGGGTTGACCATGGGTTAAAGTATTAGCAGGCCGGGTAGGATTTTAGGGATAGTGGGCTTTGTAGCTTAGTTTTGGGCTTGGTGGGGTTTTAAGGGTTAAGGTATAGTAAAAAGATTGGATCCGGTTGTATTGTTTTAAGGTTAGGATAATTTCACAAGGACCATTGTTGTACAAACTCAAAATTCAGGGACCAATACTGCTTAATCTTCCAAACTTTTATCCAAGGGCTAATGGTGACAAACTTTGATAATTGAAGGATCTCATTTGACTTTTCTTCAAAATTTATTCAAAGGACCAAATTTGTAATTCTCTGAAAGTACGGGGACTAAAATTGCCAATCTCTCCGAACTTTGACCAGGGACTAAATATGTAACTTTGATGATTCTCTGAGGTTGAATTTGACTTTTTAAGCTTGGACTTTGACCATTTGACTTCCCCGGATCCGGCTTTTGACACTTTCCATTCTCGTGCTCGTTTTTGTCGATTTTGCTTTGTTTTTGTTCATTTTTCTCATATCCGTACCTGCACATACACAAATACAAAAACACACATTCTCTTGGCATTTTTGGTTAGTATTTGGTATTTTTGGTCTGAAATAAGGCCTGAAAAGGATGAGTGAATAAGCACTCAAAATCAAAAACCGAAAAAATGCTTAGGAAAGTATTTCCCCGGGTCGTGTCCCAGCGAAGGTGTGAATGGAATTTCGAATTCCCGAATCGTGAAACGTGTCGTGAAAACGGTAAAAAGTGATTTTTATGAAATTATACTAATGAAATAGTAAATGAAGTACAAATAATCAACTAAACACGTAATTCAAGTAAGGCAACTAGAAACGCAACTTAGAATCGAAAACGTAAGCTAAAACGGAAAATAAACGTTAACGTACGAAATAAAACGCGACTTTTAAGCTACGCTACTCCTACGGACTTGGAAATAATTTTGAAAAATTAAAAATGATAAAAGAAAATTTTGAGAAAAAGAAAAATATTTTTTTGACTTTTTATTTACTTTTTATGAATTAAAAACTATTTAATCTAATTAAAAATTAAAAGAAAATACAAATAAAGTGAGAAAAATGAAAATTAAATTTTGAAAATTATAAAATAACTAAAAAGTAATTTTAAAAATAAAAAATAATTTTTTTTGGTTTTTTATGTAATTTTTGGGAATTAAAAACTATTTAATCTAATTAAAAATTCAAAATAAATTCAAAATAAATGGGAAAAATGCAAAATAAATTTCTAAAATTCTAAAATAAATAAAAATAATTTTCTAAAATATTTTTGGATTTTTCTTGGCTTTTTCTGATTTTTTTGTATTTTTCAGTAATTAAAATGAATTTAAAAATGATTAAGAATGAAAATAAAATAAGAAAAATAGTAAATCAACTCAGAAAAATTTGAAAAAAATACAGAAATTCTAAAATAATAAAATGAACTTAAGAAAAAAATTTGAAAGAAAAATAAGCTGGAAAAGTGCTGAAAAGCTTGAAAACTGCTTATTTGGAGTGCTTATTAATAAGCACTCCTTGACCAAGTTGACCCTAATTTTAACCAATTGACTTTTTGACTTTAATAAACTCAAATGAACAGAATTTGGGCCAAAAGTTACACAGAATCACAGATATGGGCTAAACAAATGGTAATAAGCATTCAAGAAATAAGCCGAATAAGCAAACAGATAAGCACTAGGTTCCAACTACTGAAATAAGCAATCACTAACAACAATGAACTGATTTAAACAGAAAATCACAGATATAAATCTCAAAATGTCACTAGCAGGCCTTACTCAAGAAAACAAATTCTAGCTTAAAGCATGCAACTATACCGTCCTAATAAGCTGTCTTAATAAGCAAATATGACAAAACCAATGGGGGCGACATCAATTCCAACCTACTGAGATCTAAGAATACCAAACTGAACTCAATTTTAAACCTAAATGGACCCTTTGCGAAACATCAATAATTTGGATAAATGAATTGGACTTGACGTGTGTGAGGTTCGGTGAGTTTTGTTTTTTTTTTTATTTATTTTTTTATTTTTTTTAGGACTCATGAGGATGAACACACATATACTGACACATCTATCCGTTTTGGATAATTATGCTGACACACATCCATTGGTACCTTGTATTTTGCTAAAACAAAGTTGTCACTTCTTCTAGGCTAGAAATGAAGGCAACCAAGAGGGACTCGAATCACCTGTCTTGTATCAAAGTGGCCTCAATTGATAGTTCATTTGTCGTAACATGTCACTACAATGAGCGTTCGATATTGTACGGTAGGGGCACAGGGAATTTCAGTTGGAGTGATGAAATGTGAATGAACATAACGGAGAAATGTTTTTCTTTTGGAACATGAATGATGCTTCAACTTCTTGTTGCGTTATCAAACAATACTTGGTGCAACATTCAAAATACATCTTATCCATAAGGAAATTATAAGTTTTTTGGGCATTCTTACCTGATTTGGACTCTTAACACAATGAATTTTGGTCGGTTTTGTGGTATGACTTGTGCGGGTGACACATCTATCCATCCGGATAATTTGATGATTCACTTTGTTCGTTATTACCGAATGAACGAAAGAGTTAAACATGTGCTAACTGCTAAGACATAACCGTAAAAGTGACATGATATAGTCTCTAGAAATGTACGTAGAGGGCTCGAGTCACCAATGTTGTACCATAGTTGTAATGGACATCCATATCAGTTTAAATGAAACTTTGTGCATGATTAAGTAGTACAATGGTAAGAATGTAAAGGACCAAACTCATGTGCTCAATAGAGACGTTACATGAGGCCACACCTTAAATCATGTTGGTCACATGTCATACAATAGGGATTAGATAAGTTCTGCTAGAGCGGTGAGACGTGTATGGGTTGAAATGAACACCCATTTTGATTTTTTAAGTTATCATTAATGACATCTGTCACATATTCTAAAAAAGCTCTCAAAATATTGCTTCTTTAACATATATAGGATGTAAGGTAGTTGAAATGATTTTTATCAAATACTAGTACATAATAACGTACATACCTACATTTATGCCGCTACATTTATGCCGCTACATGTTTATGCCCCTACATTTACACCACTTTCTCAATGTTTCGTGTGCCGGTGGCGGTTCTTAAAAAGTTAGAAAGTATTAGACAAAAGTTTTTTTAGGGTGGTAGTGATGAAAACCGGAAAGTAGCATGGGTAAAATGGGATCGTGTTCTTAATAAAAAAGTTTCAGGTGGTTTAAATATTGGGAGTTTAAAAGCGTCAAACTGGGGTTTATTAGGAAAGTGGTGGTGGAGGTTTCGGGTTGAGGCAAATAGACTTTGGGTAAAAATTATCAAGAGTCTTTATGGTGAAAGTGGTGGCCTCGAGGAAGATGGTGGAATTGGAGTATGTGGGAAGTGGCAGGATATCATAAAAATTGGTAGAGATATAGAAAGTGTTGGCGTTCGATTTACTTCCTCGTTCGAAAGAAAGTTAGGTGGGGGTGATAATATTCTCTTTTGGTTGCATAGATGGGTCGGGGATTTTACACTTAAGGAAAAGTTCCCTAGACTGTTTAGATTAGAGAGTAGGAAAGAGGTATCAGTGGCGGAGAGAGGAGTATGGAGGGAAGGTGGATGGGAGTGGTCGTGGGAATGGGAAAGAGTTATAAGGGGGAGGGTAGCGAGGGAACTTGTGGAAATGACTGCTTTGATTCATTCATTTGCTCCTAGTGTGGGGCAACCCGATACATGGAGTTGGAATCTTGAGGAAAATGGGTTCTTCACGGTAAAAAGATTAAGAGAAGCAATAGATGAAAAAATTCTACAAAGGTCTAATACATGGCAAGAAACAAGATGGTGCAAAATCATTCCAAGAAAAGTTTCTATTTTTATTTGGCGTCTAAATCAAGGTAGAATCCCAGTTCGTTTTTGGCTTGATCACATTGGGTTGGATATTGATTCGATGCTTTGTCCTCATTGCGACGAGGAGGTAGAAACGATAGATCACTGTTTCTTGAGATGTGGTCGGGTCTCACAAGGGTGGAAAAAAGTTCTTGATTGGTGGAAGATGAGTAATGTCAATTTTGGTTCGGTTGACGAGGTTATAAAGTATAAAGGATTAGTACACTTTAACAAAAAACAAAAAACGGTATGGAAAGCGGTGGTGTGGTCGACGTTATACAATATATGGCGGGCTCGAAACAAAAGAGTTTTTGAGAATAAGCATACAAACCTGTCAACTATATGTGATGAAGTTCAAGTCATGTCTTTCTTTTGGATCGATAACAGAGTCAAAGGTACCATTTCATCATGGGTAGAATGGGTGTCGGACCCGGCTCGGGCTTGCAAGTTCTAGGGATGCACGGTTGGTAATATTTGTAGATTTCGTTTTTAGCGTGCAGTTGTTTTTTAGCATTCAGTTGTTGTGGTCTTGGCTGCTCCTACTTTATACTTATGTTTCTACTGCTTGTAGTTTGTTAGTATAGGGTAGGAGGAGTTTTGTTTTGTTGGCTGCATTGCTCTTGCTGCTTTGTATCTTCAAGTTTGGTTTTTTAATAAATTATTGCCTTACAAAAAAAAATATATTATTAAATTTCTTGATCCACTTATATATACAAAACTTTACAATGAAACAAATATATCAACTATGGATGTGTTATGGGCCTGTTGTTATTGTATGGGCTAAGCCCATTTATAAATTATTTGTCCTTATTAAGTTATTTTATAACTTTTTCTATCTTTAATTTAATCGATCATTACATCAGGTCATCAGCCATCTAATTTAGTTTGTTTAACATCGTTTTTAATAAAATAAAATAAAATTGCTGAAAGGTAAAGTAGTATAGATAATCACAAAAGGTACAAAGCCAAAACACGCTACATCGAGGATCCCCATGAGACCTTAGGATTAGTTTGAATGGTACTCTCTTGATATCTTAATTATAAATGTAGGCAATAAAGAGGTATTAAATCACCAACGTGTTGTACCATAGTTGCTTCAGTTCTGAGTCATCTCAATTAGTTTGAATGGTACATTTTGCACGATTGAATTGCAGAATGGTAAGAGTTTAAATGACCAAATTCATATGTGCTCAATAAAGAGCTTACATGAAGGGACGTGCCTTAGCTCATTTCTGTACCATGTCGTGGCGGAATCAATATGACATTGTATCGTAAGGGTTATGTAAGTTCATGTGGATTGGTGAAACATCTTGAGTTCGAAAAGAACAACACTTATTGGATATACATAGAACGTTAAAAAAAAAAAAAAGTCGAGAATATATTTAAAAAAAAAACGTCAACAATTTTATGTCAATTTTCAATTACACATGTAGCTTATAAAAATAATCTCTAGTACCAGCACCATCTCCAGCAACAATTAATTTTGCCAAAAGTACCCCTAATCTTTTAGTTTTAGAATCTTTGGCAAGATCTGTGTATTTGAAAACATAACATTATTCCTTGCCATGGATGGTCCTCGTACACTGTATTATATATCCAAGGGAGATTTCCCTTATTTAACCCACGTGGGACTATGAGAATAAGGTTGAATTGGCTTTAAAAAAATAATACTAACAGTCCATGCTAGATAAGTTATCTTTTCATCATAGAGCGTTTGTATTTTGAAGCTACTCTGGTACTAATACCACAGTTTAAATACGGTAATTAAGTGACGGCTGCAATTGAACTTGGATATCATCTCCGGAGTACAAATTTTATCACTAGTTTCATATGGGTTTACTCTCGCTTTTTTCGTTCCTTTTATGCTTGGTTGTTGCCGAGGAAATAATAGCGATAATGCAACTCATGTTGTGTTTCTGGAATTACATGCCACAGCGTTAGTTAAGTGTCGTTGGTAATAATGCAAGGCAACTTTTCTTTGGGTCGAAATTTCAAATACAATAGTTGATTTGGAGGGAAAAACCATGTACAAAATTTGATAAATTTGGATTAAAAAGCTGGTGAAGAAGGATCCAATGCTCTTTAATGTCTTTGAGACAGGATCATTACTAGCTTTGACAAAAGAAAAGTCTTCATGAGACCTTTTGGTAATAACAAAGAAAAAAACAACATTATTATTAAAGAAACCAAAATCATGACCACACCAACAGTCCAACACACCCTCCAAAACATTTAAATTTCACACCAAAAGTGAAAAGTTGAAACAAGATCATGCTTGGCACAAGACAAAGCAAGATACATAACAGTTTCATCATTTTGCAATGCTTGTGTTTCTTTTCATTATTTATTTACTTTTGTACAAACAGTTTATGTTTCTAAAAAACCAAAATTATTTTACCAAATTTGGTACATTACATAGAAGATCATCATAGAAGTGACATAATATCCTCACAAGAGATCTCAGGTTCAAACTTCGCCACGTACACATCTTGGAAGTAGCTATAGAAAGGGTCAAAAACGGTCAAGGACATACCCCGTTAAGCAACATTCATTTGAGTTAAAGGCTCACGCTTCCTGAATAACCTCAATAGTCCTGACCTTATATGTTTACCCGATACGTTACATATGCAAATTGCAAAAGTACAATGTATGTCAAAGAACAATATTTCTTATGAACTTAAGTTTGTTAGATACTTAGATGCATATGCTTTTAGCCTTTTTGTATGAACATAAATAACAGTCACAGAAAATAAACTATCCTTCTCATTTCATGACAACAACTGACATTACAACTTGTATCGACTCAAGACACCCAAATTACACTTGAAAAATGAGGAAGAAAGCGGAAAAGAACGAAAAAAAAAGAAGCCATTTGGATCATGTAACCTAAAACCAATATACCTAGTCAGATCTAAAACACAAACTAGCAGACAAAGCACACGTGTGAACAACACTTCAAACCTGCTCCCGAAAATAGTGAATACATACTTCGTGTTCTCAATTGAAGCTTGGCCGAGGTTGCACGAGACATGTTGATGTGTAAATAACACTCACTTGCCAGAAATAGGGCAAGAAGAAGAAAAAAAAGGATCAAAAGGGAGAAAAATATGGAATGTGAAAAATGAACACACTAGAAAAACATTGAAATAAGTTTATGGTGAGAGGATAGACAGGGGCTAGCACTGGCGACCCCTACGACAGCCAAGAGCACCGGCATTGGAGGTCATGCTACCAACCATGCTAGATGATTTAGCACCCAAACTTGAGGCTCTAGCATAGCTAGCCGATGCTCCAGCACCAGATGGGGTGAAATAAGCACCGTTAAGAAGTAGATCACCTTCTGATCTCCAGTTCCATCCATGCCATTTTCCTGCAGCCGTATCCACCCTCTTTGTAACCTGTACACATAACCAAATTTCCATCTCAAAATCAACATAAAAAAGGCAAATGTCCAATAGACCGGTCAAGGAGGGTTTTGAAGAAATAGGTCTTGGGTTAGGTTAATGTAATAGGTGCCCAATGTCTTTAGCCGGCATCGAAAAAGGGTGCACGGGTCAGGGTTTTTCCGCCAATTTAAATATCAAGTGTCAATAATTACATTATTTGCATAATGACATCTTAACACCAAAAAGTACACCAACCAAGTTATTAATATATAGTCAAGAAGTAATAAAGATACCTCTTTAGCAAAAGGATTGGCAGGGGCAAGATATCTGTTGCCTTGGCTGTTAATGGTGGGGCTTGCACTTCCACCAATAGCATACATCTCCCAGTGAGTGTAGTCATTGTTTACTACATGAAAATAACCATGTCTGCATCTGCAACATTATTATTTTTTTACCAAAATTAACTCACCAATGCACCTAATTTACATTGTACAAAAACAGTGAATTAAATTTCTAGTAATAAATGGATGTTTACCTTGGCATTCTCTGAATTAGACCTTTACCAAAGTGGTTATAAGCTATAGTCACTTGCATCATCTTGTCTCTTACATATGAGTCACTATGGCCCAACAACATCACCTGTTATCAAAGTTTAAATCATTAAAGTGTGGATCTTTTTGCTTTTTTACAATTATTAGTAGATATGATAATTTGATGCATGTGCTGATACACGCGTTGATTGTGGTTATATGTGACCTCTAACGCGTTTTAGGACAATCCATTTGACTGTTTTGACACAAAACAAAGTTACCCTTTTGACCCGCCCTTTTCTAGTTATGATATCAAGATTGATGTACCTCGTTGTGGTGAGCTAAGTGGTTATTGGAAATGGTGATGGCAGTCGAGCCCATAACAGCATCCACAAGTCCGTCAGCACATTTAGAGAGCGAGTTATGATCGATCCATATATGACTTGATCCAAAGATAGAAATAGCATCACCATCAGCCATTGTCCTCCAACCATAACGAGACGGAGAGCTTCTAACTAGCGCGTTACCAGTTGGTTTACAGTCATGAATGTGTAAACCGTGAATAATAACATTGGTAATAAACTGAAGAGTTAGGCAACCTCCATAAGCTATATGAACATTAGCTCCACGCGCATCAATGGTTTTAAAACTGTTCAAATAAGTTCTTGCTTTAACGTAATCACCATGTCATGTTTGAACATGATCCATAATGGAGCCTTTTGTATGACAGCATGACGTAGGGTGCCTGGTCGTGGGTTAACAGGGTCATCGTCTCTGGAATCAGTGACTACATAGAACCGACCGTCACGGCCTCCAATGGCATTTCGCCCAAACCCAATGCCACAGTCAGCAAGACGCTTGCGGTTATGCTGCCAGTTTTTGTCACACCTCCAGCAGTCATCAATAGGATTACCGGTCCCACATGAGAAATATCCCAGTTTCCTCCTCTCGGTGTTATTTCTCATCGTCCTGCACAACATCACATATTATTAGAATTTTCAGGTCCGGTCAAAATTTGGTTAAAAAAAAAAAAAAAAAAAAAAACTAATGGGTCAAAACCGGTATTAAGAAAAAAGTTCACTAGTCAAAACCTTGGGCTAGGTCAAAACCACTAAAAATATTTACGAGACAGAACGGCCTCGTCATGTCAAAATTAGTAAAACTATAATGGGTCAAAACGGGTGAGATCTGGCGAAATTTACTTTCTAACTTAGTTTAACCGATTATAAAAGTATACATGTCACTATTGTCATATGTTTATGTACTAGTATCATTTAAGGATTTTGTCAAGATTTTTAACCATGAAAATGTACTTGTGTCATTTGCTTACATAACAATGGTCAAAATGCATCATGGTAACTGAATGAGGAACATACTGAACACACATTAGTCCAAATCTAAATTTAAGAAAATAAGTACAAAAAACATTATTTGGTTTTGTCTTTTTAACATATGGACCAAACAAATGAAGATTGATTGCTTTAGAAGCACATGGGTGTGATAGTGTGGCACATGGCTAAGATAAGCTTGTTCAGTACCAAGCTTATTGGAAATTTGGATCACTTCAAATACATTTATTCATTTCACATGGAAGTATTTATGTAACATACCATTGGGGACTCGCGTTATGTTTTGGACGAGATTATCTGATTTTGACGAACTACTTACTATAAGACTATTATCGACATTTACTTAGATAGAACCAGTGTTTTTTCACGACACTGGTTCTTGGTAACTTTATTTCTCGTAGAACAATAAAATTAACTCCATTTCCTTCTTATATCATAAAGTATTTCTTGAGGTTCTTATACAATAAGAGTAACATTGAAGTTACACTAGACCTATGGTTAAAAGTAAAAAAAGTAAAAACCAATGGGTTGTAAAGGTGTTGAAATGAAATGATACAGAAAATCCATGTGGGAAAGTTATGTAGACTGATTTTTTTCATTTAGGGAAAGTTAGGTAGACTGATTTTTTTATTTTTATTTTTTATTTATTTATTTATTTTTGGCAGTTGTAATGTTCTGCTATGAAGTAACATAATATAAGCCTTTTATTTGTTAAATATATTTCATTTAGCCTTTAAGAGAACATTTGTGAATAATATTGTCATGTGATAGATCAAGGTATCCTTTGGGAAACTTCTTTAGGTTAGTTTAGCCGTTTAAGTGAACAGTACTCAAACTCTGTGGCGTTTGGTGGGTATTTTGGTAGGACTCGCACCACATCTATTCATTTTGGATGGCTACAGTGACACGTGTTCGTTGGTACCTTGTGATCGATTGAGTAGTACATTGGTATGATGAAGTCGTCACTATGTCTCTTATGCCTTCACTAGAAATGTAGGCAACAAAGAGGGCTCAAATCACCAATGTTAAACCCTTCATCATCAATGATTGAGTTGTACAATTGTAAACTTAAAAGACCAAACTCATATGTTCTCAACAAAGACGTTTCATGGAGGGCCGTGCCTTGACACATTTTCGTAACATGTTACGTACAGCAGAATCAATATGGCTAGGTAAGTGAGGTGAATCAGTCCAACATTTAGAGATAGAAATTAACACCAAACGGCTATCTGATATACATAGAAGATTACTAAATGTTTAGTTGAATAAACACATGGACATTTTTTGGAAAAAAAAAAAAAAAAAAAAGTATTTGTTAAGTTTGAACAGATATTAAAAACATAGAAGATTACTAAATGTTTAGTTGAATAAACATAGGGACATTTAAAAAAAAAAAAAAAAAAAAAAAAAAAAAAAAAAAAAAAAAAAAAAAAAAAGTATTTGTTAAGTTAAAACAGATATTAAAAAAGTCAAGACTTTATATAAGTTTTCAGTTAGTAGAGATTAACTTAACAAATACCTTTTTTTTTGGCTAATATAATAAACTCCAAGAGCATCATGTAACCGAAAACATGATAGCATTCTCAACACAAATTATTGTCTTACAATGTAGTATATAACCACGGAACATTTCACTTCTTCCAATGATGTGGGATATGTATAAGGTTGAACTGTAAATAGCAAAGTCTACTATACTACAGTTATATGTTCATTATATAGTTTGAAGCTATTCTGACAGTTAATGCCAAAGTTTGAATACAGTTATTAAGTGATGACAAAATTGGATTCAAATGCCCTTTACGGAGTAAAAAAATTCATTCTTTTTTGTTTGGTTGTGGACTTGTGGTCCATGAAAAAATTGGCGATAACGCAACTCTTTTTGTGCTTCTTGAATTACATGCCATGAAGATAGTTAAGTATTGTACGTTACAACTAGTTTAATTCAAGCCTTTTATGTATTAAATATAATGACCTTAGCGTATAAGATACGTTTTGTAAACAAAATTAGTAGGAAATCTTCCTTTGTGGACCATCAATAGTTTAGATAGGTGAACCGGACTCGACTTGAGTGACGTTCCATGAGTTTTTTTTTTTTTTTTTTTTTTTTTTTTTTTTTAACAAGACTCGTGTTTACATCATTTTGGTGACTCAAGTCCGTTGGGTACCTTTGTAATTGATTAAGTTTTACATTGGTAGGAGAAAATTGTCAGTTTGTCGATCTCTTCATATCTTCTAGCTAGAATAATGTAGCAACCAAGAGGGGCTCAAATCACCCGTGTTGTACCAGAGTTGCCTATTTTTTATTCACATGGATGGCTATGCACATCTTGATCAGTTTGAATGGTACCTTGTGCATGATTGAGTTTTACAATGGCTGTGTACTAAGTTGATATGTGCTCAATAGAATTAGATGTCATGATGTTATTTAAGTATTCTACGCTGCAAGTAATTTAGTTCAAGCATTTTCTTTGAAAAATATACTAACCTTGCATATAAGAGAAGTTTTGTAGAAAAATATCAGTAAGAAAACTTTGTGTGACTGATTAAGTTCTCTTTGCGACATATCAATAGTTTGGGTACGTGAACTGGCCGGACTCGACCCGTGTGAGGTTGCTTCATTTCTTAGCCATCTGGAACAGTTGGATCGTACTTTGTGCATGATTGATTTGTACAAATGCTAAGAACTTAAAGCCTTAAAGGACCAAACTGATCATAATACACTACAAGAAAGTTGGTCAGGACGCTCATAAAGGTCCTAATATACTACGTAGTAGTACTTAAAGGGACTTGAGATTTTATAGGACCATACGAGATAAGGGTCTTAAAAACATAATATAATACGACCTCTATAGAAGGTGTCCTGTTAAGTTTTATTAAAATAGGACCTCATGAACAAACATCCTATAAGATAAGTTTATTAGGACACAAAATTGAAGTGTCCCATTATGATATATCATAATAAGACCTTAACAATAGAAATTTTTTGCATTCTTAACTAATAGAAAGAAAAAAAAAATTCCGAAAGGCAAAAATGTCACATAGTACCCTAAAAATGATGAATTTAAAAGAAAAGTACCAAAAAATAAAAAAATAAAAAAAAAGAAAATAAATAAAAAAAATCGCTACCCACAATAGCAATTGATGGCAAATATGATACTTTTTTTAATCATTTTCTCTAGCCAATAGTTAAATTGAGAATGATGGCGGGTATAGTTACGGTTTTGTTTTATTAAAAAGATAGATAAAAGATTACTACTAAATATCTAGTTTTATAAACATATGGACAATCTTTGTAAATAAAAAATTTAGATTACTATTTTATAAGTGACAAAAGATACTAAAAAGCCAAAGAATTTTATAATTATTTTGGGATCATAGATTCTACAAAGTTTGAAATCTTTAGTTTAATAATCAACTTCATAAACACATGCATCCCAAAACATGGTAATATTCTAGACATGTGTGATCCTTATTCTCTATAGTATGTAAATAGAAAGATTTCACTTCTTTAGCCGATGTGGGATGTAGGGGTGTTTGTTTAAGCTTATAATCTTCTCTTTTCCAAAAATAGTGACAATATTATTTACTAAAAAAAACCATTGAAATAAATCTTGTTTACCCAAGTGGATGTATATCTATATTCGAGCAATCATTTGATGTTCTTGGGCCAAAGTTTAAAATGGTACTTATTAAGGGATGACGCAATTTGAGTGATTTCATGCGGGCTCACTCTATTATTTTAGTACTTTTATGTTTGGTCATGTTAGAGAAAAAAAATTACCGATAATGTACAACTTGTTTTGTGTTTCTTGTGCAAATCACTCGGTCTTTGTGTCAATTTTAGTAATATTTTGTGCCCCTATTTATTTTTTTGGTCTTTACTTTTAAACTTTGACTTTAAGTATTTTTGTTTATATTACATAATACTTGATGCAAAATATATGAGCGGATTGGGTTTTAAATGTATTTTTATTGGTATAATTTTCATTAAGTATTGTATAACACAAACAAAATTATTTATAGTCAAAGTTGAGAAAGAAAAACCGAGAAAATTAATAGGGGACAATAAATTTGAGATGGAGGTAGTAATAGTTTATGAATATTATTTGTGCTATGTAAATTATATATATCAAAAGTTAAGTACAACTCTAGACTAATATTCACAAAGTATAGTTTGGAGTAGCCATTTTTATAAGTGAGAACAAATACAAAAAACGTCCAGCATTCATATATGTTTTCCAAAAACATGCTCATTAACGAAGTTTGTTTTTCTTTACTTTCATAATCAACTTCGTCCATAACCATGCGCCGTGAAAACATGGTAGTAATATTCTAGACATGTATGAAGCTCATTTACTATAGTACATAAACAAGAAAGATTTCACCTCTTTAATCTATGTGGGATGTAAATATATTAGCAAGTTTAACGAAGAGTCGAACATGTCACTCAGTTTGAAATTTGAAACTCATTGAAAGTTATCAAAAGTAAAATAAAACTTTCACAAACTTTTCATATATGAGCGGGGCTTAGCCCATATAGATAATAACACGGGGTACAAACCCGCCGCGTTGCGGCGGGGGCCTTTGTGCCAGTGCGAGAAACCTAGGGGCATAATGCTTGTTCGAAAACTGTATGTTGAAGGGCAAACTTTATAATGGCACAGGTAGCGACAACAAATTGGATAGATATATTATCAGGATGTTGGTTACAAAACGTTGCAAGGGGTAGTCCTAGAGGGCATTGCGTTATAACTTTAGAACATGGTATGCCTATATGACTTGCTGATATGTTCTACATACATATTTCTGTACATTGTATTTGTTTTGCTTATGTACAACTGCAAAGTAATAAGAAACATTATAATTAGATTAGGTAGATAATACAAATTTATGATTTTTACTCTGTAATTCACAACGAAACACATAACCTCCATGGTCCTTAAAATCCCATACAAACAATCCAACTTTTGAATTTCCATTTACAACTAATAGGTGTAGACACCTCACTGTTTATCTCCAAGTTGCCTACCATGTAAAGCTTTTGTATTTGGAAAACATAATAATCTTGGGCATCTAAAGCTTCCTTTATATAACCTACTGTCGGTACATATTTCCTATTTTTGGGCATGTATCTGCTAAATTAATACTATGCTTATAAGTCACGGATATGATGAGGAATGAGCTATTTTTGGTATGGATACAAACGCATAAGGTAGTGGAAGCATCCATATATAATGACTTGAGGTCATGACATTAAGCCTTACAAAAAGAAGTAAAAAATGATTGAAATTAAGTTTCAACAAACATTTGATTTATATTTTAAGTGATTAGATCAAACTTAATAATTTACCTCCATGTAAACTATTCCTAGTCAACTGCAATGAGTTTAAAAGTTGCAGTAGAAAGCACTTTAAATGGGAATCAGATGGATGTATATGACTTTGTTCTAGGTCCCCAATTATTCAGCAGATTGGGTGTCAAAGGAGTGTGACAATTCTCGGATTTGCGTGCTCAAATTGGCCAACTCCAGATTGTGACGAAATCAGTCATATTGACTCCCTGTTGCTGCAAAATGGCGAAAAATAACAGTTAAACAAACAGGTAAAAAAAAGTCTTTGCTATAAGGCATCAGTCTTTTTCCTAAGACAGAAACATTTCTTTAGTTCAACTATTTAAGTCAAGTTACATGATTTTAAAACTATGTCACACAAAGGTAGGCTCCAGCTTCACACAATTTCGTTATTAAAGATAAATGTACTTATAATATTTTTAAGTGAACGTGACTACTTTGATCTGAATATTGGTATGGTTATTTACACTAACTCGCAGGCAACAACGACACAAAGTATCTCTAAAATAATGGTAATAAATAAGAAAGTGAGAAAGATAGTATAGTTATAAAAGTGACTTTTGGACACCCATACTCACCAGTAAAAAACCGACCTATTTTCACCCGTTGCACAACCTTGCAGGCCCTCCCATGTCAACCCCTCTTAAAATTGCAAGAAAAGCAACCTGCAACCTTGCACAGAACAACGGACTGCAAGTTTGCACAACCTTGCACAAACTGACCCGTGTAACCCACAGAAAGTTGTCACCAATTAACGAACCTGCAGAGCGATAATCTTGAAAATGTGAGAAATATAGTGAATGATTAGAGCGAAGCACAATTACATTGACCGAACAGTTTTATCCCTACAACATGCGAAATCATTTTACCAGTTATGAGAACATTCTGATTATAAATCAGATTTAATACAACCTGTTAAGAATTGCTAACGACTGAATTTTCTTTGAAGAAAAGACAGTGTTTCAGTATCAATGTTTAAGTCAAATTCTGGCCTGTTTGGCATAGTTTAGCTACACAAACTAATTACCTGATAAGCAGTCTCCATCGAGAAACTAAAAGGGAAGTCATGAAGCAGCTCCAGAGAACACATTTGTCGTTTTAGTGTTTCACATTCTTCTTTATCAACACTCGAATGTGATATTGGGAGATTACGCTCATAAAATACATAAGCATAGACAACTATCATGATCACCTCAATCACAACCTGAGCAACGCTGGCCTCTCCTAGGTGATCTGCGATTCTAGTACACACCTCATAAGGCGTGTGAAGCTCGCCCCAAACGAAACCAAATCTGAACACAAATTGACAACCCAAAATTAGTTTTTCCAAGAATAATGTTGTTACCTATAGCCAAAAAATATAAGAGTAAGACCAAATAAGCCATAAATTAATGATATAACATTCACATGCTCTGCAATCTGATCTATAACGCAATTAAACATGCAAATTCAGAACTAAAGGTAGACTGAGCTGGTCGGTGTCAAAGCAAATAGTATATATAGAGAACAAAGTATTCGAGCCCGCCGCGTTGCGGCGGGTACTTTTGATCAATTGAATATGGATTAATCAGATTCTTGACATCTCTGGAAAAGAACTTGAGCCGTAAGCATCAAGGTCAAACCTTCAGGAGGAGAGTGAACGGATGTCTTTGTGTAGAGGTGTTGGCCCTTATAGTTTTAAAAAAATTTAAGATAATTTTTAAAGTTATTTGAAAAGTTAAATGCGCATTTTGAAAATTCTTTTTACTTAAAAACTATATATACTAAACTTCAACATTTTTTATAAAACCGTGCGTACGTCAAAAACATATCAATATTGGGCTTGTTCTGTTCGTTATCGAGAGGGTTTTTTGGCAGTATCTTTTTTATTCACAAAATTAGCAGATATCTGTTAGTTATTTGGCAAACAAAGTTTGTTATATAAAAAAATCATAAATATTAAAAAGTTCAGGGTATGTTTTGTAATTTTTTTTTTTACTAATAAAATTTATTGTTTTTTATTTGAAAAATTAATTTTTTAACTGGACACGGATTTCGAGTCCATGCCCTATAGTATTTATAGTGAATAACAACTGGCCCATATCTTTGAATAATTTTAAAGTTGGCTTTTCTCTAAACTCTGAGTTTCAAGACTTCCCATCATACTAAAAAAAGTAGTCAACTGTAAAATGGTGACATTTGTGCTTTTTAAGGTTATATCCGGTCATGACCCAGTTAGACCCGGTCATATCCGGCCTTGACCCGGTTAGACCCGGTCATATCCGGCAAAAGACCCGGTTTGACCCGGCTATATCCGGCTAAGACCCATTGTCGGCTTCAAGTGACTCCACATATCAACTAGGTAATACTGATATCGTGTTTCTCTTTTGTTTCGTTGTAGTGCATGGTTTGAATGTATGTATCAGTTAAGGATTGGCTGCTTGCTATTCAGCTACTCTCTTTTTTTTTTTTTTTTTTTTTTTTTTTTTTTTTTTTTTTTTTTTTTTTTTTGTTGAGTGTGTGTAGGTGAAAGGTCCTGCATGTGTTGGGTGGAAGATACTTGTCTTTGTTTCAATGCTCTCAAAGGTTTACCTGGTTACTCTCTACATTCTTATTCGTCTTATATCGTAACGTCTTAATTATATATAGTTATAAAGCTTACATAAAAGCCATGTAATGTTCTCCCTCCAATATCATAGGTTCGATTAATGGCAACATGACAAGTCTTGTGGGTGTTTGTTCAGTTCATTTACCTACCCTACTTTTCGTATAAGTTCGTTATCTTTTTTAAAAGTAACATTTTCTATACGTATTTTGGTTGTTTGCAGGGTCTTCTTACATGTAAGTTTCCGTTGCTGCACTATCTTTTTTCCTCATGATGAAGGTGATGTTTAATCGCTTCCTGTCAAATTGTCTTTCATAAAAGCGTTGGGTCACAACTTGAATCGTGGACACTTTCTTTCATATCTTGGTTATCTGTATTTGTTCATATAGACTTATAATATTTGGCTAAAATTATGTCATTAAAATTAAGTAAAAATCTGATTATATAACCCCTGAAACTTCTAAAGTACTGATTCTGTATTGGGACGTTAGGTTGGCAGCACATTCGAACATCCCTTAGCATGCTTGTGCAATCTGTTTACATTGTTAGCAAACTACAGAGTATCATGATTTAAGACACCTTTTTTTGAGATTAGGAATTTGGATGTCACGCCGACTTTATCTGCTTCTTAGCTATAACAACCCACATTTTCCAGGTCCTTACTCAACCTTAAAACTCGAAGTTATTTTATTTTTTAAAGTTTTCATATTTACTTTTACGTATCACTTTTAACTACTGAGTAACAATACCACACGCGTACCGACACTACCTTAGTAACGGCATAAATTTGGAGTCATTAATTTCGTCCTTATTAAAACGTTTCTAGAATTGTATTTTTCACATTTATACCAAACCGGAAGACCACGTTTACACCAAAGCTCAACGGGACACGAGGTACACACGACACTCTCTTGATTAATAAATACAAACTTTTGTTACAAGAATCTACTACTTACAAATACTCCCTCACGTTTAATAAAAATAAGATAAATACATAAAATCCTATCCTAATGCACCCACAATTCCTTATATATTTCCTTTTCTTTTTCCTCAAAACGTGTATCTCTCTCCTCATCCTGATAACACGCATCTCTTCTCCCAAAAATCCTCAAAACCAACGCCTCACTTTTGTGATAATATGATGATCTGTCTGTTTCATCAACAAGGAAAACAAGAAAAGATAAGCGATCTATCACCATCCCTTGTCTATGTGGTACCACTGTTGCCCCCTTCCCAAGGTCTTCAAATCGTTTTCAGTGGTCAAAGATGCGAAAAGATTCATAGAGATTGAAGAAAGATAGTGAGATTAGCTTGAAATAGATAGTTGTCAACTTCCATGACCAAAAGAGTGTCGAATATTTTCTTTATTGTTTTCTTTTTATTGTAAATCGATTTCCAGTAGATCCACACATTCAAATCACATCAATAGTTTTTCCAAGAATCGTGGCTTCAAGAGTTTTGTTCTACGAATCGGTGTGTGTGGATTTGCTTGGAATCAGGTTTAAATTCAGGTTTTTGATTCTTTATATTTTGCATATTTTTCGTTAATCACCTGTTGATTTATTGAGTTATGATGTTGTCTAGTTTAATGTACCTGGAATGGGTCATACATGTTCTTGGTAAAAAAAAATTTTTGGATTCTCGGCTGTTGTTGATTTTTGTGTGGCAACTTATAATGGTAAAACTGATAAACTAAACTAAGTTAAAACAAGATTGGCTTAGGCATTTGTAAGTATATTCAATTAGGCATTTGTAAGTTAAAAAATCATATGATTTGCGGGAAAAAATACGATACAACACGAAAATACTTAAACTGACATAACATCACAAATGAAACGGAAATACTTAACATAAACCAACACACAATACAGGAATACAAAGGCCACTAATTCATATATCTGTTCCAGGTGAAGTTGTCCTTCAAAATCAACCCAACATTCGTGAGTTGACTGAGGAAGAACAGTACGAGCTGGATATGCAAGTTCTTTTGGAGTTTGAAGCTGAGCAAGACCGTCAGGCAAGGGAGCATGAGGCGTACCTCAAAGGGAAACAGGATCGGAAGAACAGACGAGCAGAATGGCGATGGGCTCAGGGACTTCTACTTGTGCCATCGAGTTAGGACGATTCAAGTGCCTCCTATTCGAGTCACGAGGGCTATGTGTCTGATGATTCATTTTACTGAATCGTAGTTTTTATTATTGTATGGTAGTTTATGGTTTTTAATTTCCGTTTTTTAGTTTAATGTTGTTATTGTATTTGTAAAATAATTGTATGTTGTTTCAAGTTATTTCAATCCTATGTTTAATATAGTTGCATTAGCATTTACACATTACATTCTTACAAAAAAAACTATCTATTTGAAACTACAAATACATTTTACTTTCACAAATATAAACATACATTTCAAAAAACATCAAATTATACAACTAATATTCAACGGAAAAAAAAATGGTATGTCAGAAACTCACCTCTTCGTCGGCACGGGGAGGAACGCAACGGGGAAGAACGGCAAGGCTCAATTGGTGTAGTGAAGAGGAGCGGCTCGCCGTTGACTCTTCCACGTCGGACAACGAGCCCTCCTTCTTCGACTACACTTGGTGCTCTGACTGTTTATAAAAAGAATAAGTAAAAATATGAAAATGTGAATAATGTATTTAAGTATTTAATAACAAATTACTTTTTGACTGAGATGAAAAATACAGAGACATGTGTTGTCGAGAATTGAACCACTGAACTTCCGGATAAATGGTGGTTCGCTTACTGACTCCCATCATCCCAATAGATTTATTAAATTTCCTGCTTCACTTATATATATACAAAACTTTACAAGAAACAAACATACCGGATGCATGTGTTATGGCCTATTGTAATTTTATGGGCTAAACCCATTTGTAGATTATTTGTCCTTATTATTACTTTTTCTATCTTAAACATACTACAATGAGTGTGATTGTTTGAGTTTTAGATTGACAGGAGTATTGGACGAAGTTGTCTCTAGATATCTTCTCTAGAAATATAGGCAACCAAGAGGGTTGTTTCAAATCACCCTAGTTGACTCATTTGTTAGTCGATCACATGGTTGACATATGTGGATCAGATTGAATGGCACTTTATACATGAGTGAGCTGTTCAATTTAGAAGCCTAATGTACTAAGTCATACGTGTTCAATGGAGCCCTTACATGGAGGCACAACTTAGTTGGTCGAAAAGGCTGTACGTAGTATATGAGATGGTTTAGCTTCTTTTTGCCTTTTTCACACGATCATTAGACTTAGACTGTGTGGGTTCGCCAATTCAAATACTTTGTGCAACATTCAAAAATCCAGTTCTTACAAGGAAAATAGAATAACTTAAATTGTTGGTCTTTCTTGTGTGGCAAACGAGTTGGCCTCTGGGAACATTCCGCTTTGCTGAGGGTCGGCATGTATATATTCAACACATAAGATAAAAATATATATATATATATATATATATATATATATATATATATATATATATATATATATATATATATATATATATATATATATATATATATATATATATATATATATATATATTTGCACATATTTGCACGTGTCTATATCACTTTGTCTTTTGATTAATGCAAATTTAAGGTTAATTTGGTTCAAGAATCCAAAAGAACTTAGAGAGCCGCACCTTCACTCATTCTTTTTCGTAATACTTAACTACATAATCAATATGGCATTGTACTATACGTACGGTTGGGTTAGGTTAGTTCAGGTGGATTGGTGAAACGTTTCTATTGAACATTCGTCACATATTATAAAAAATCTCTAGCTAATAGTTAAATTGAGAATGATGGCTTCATTAAAAAGATAGATAAAAGATTACTAAATATTTAGTTATATAAACTTATGGACAATATTTGTGAATAAAAAATTTAGATTACTATAATTTAAGCGACAAAAGATACTAAAAAGCCAAAGAATTTTATAACTATTTTGATATGCACCTGATTACGATTTGAAATCTTTAGTTTAATAATCAACTTCAAAAACACATGCATCCCAAAACATAGTAATATTCTCGACATATGTGATCCTCATTCTCTATAGTATATAAATAGAAAGATTTGACGTAATATTCTCAACATGTGTGATCCTCATTCTCTATAGTATATACATAGAAAGATTTCACTTTTTTAACCGATGTGGGATGTAAACTTAAGGGGTGTTTGTTTAAGCTTATGATCTTCTCTTTACCAAAAAACTTGACAATATTATTTACTAAAAGAAAGCAAAAACCATTGAAATAAATCTTGTTTCTGACACAAGTGGATGTATATGTATATTCGAGCAATCATCTGACGTTTTTGGGCCAAAGTTAAAAATGGTACTTATTAAAGGACTAAGTAATTTGAGTGATTTCATGCGGGCTTACTCTATTATTTTCGTTCTTTTATGTTTGTCATTTTTGAAAAAAAAAAATAATAAAATAAATAAATAAATTGCCGATAATGCAAATTGTTTTGTGTTTCTTAAGCAAATCACTCGGTATTTATGTCAATTTTAATTAAAATTTGTTATTGTTTAGGAAATTATTTGTCCTATGTATATATCATAAGTTAAGTACAACTCTAGAGTAATATTTCATAAATATAGATTTTATTATCTAGTCCATATATCTTAAACTATAGTTTGCAGTAGCCAATTTAATTTATAAGTGAGAACAAATACAGAAAAACGCCTAACATTTATATATGTTTTCCAAAAACATGTTCATTAACAAAGTTTTTTTTTTTTTTTTTTTTTTTTTTTTTTTTTTTTTTTTTTTTTTTTAACTTTCATAATCAACTTCGTCCATAACCGTGCACCTTGAAAACATGGCAATATTCTAGACATGTATGAACCTCATTTACGACGGTACATAAACAAGAAAGATTTCACCTCTTTAATCTATGTGGGATGTAGATATAATGTGTTTGTGAGAGATGTTTAGTGTGAAAATTGATAAACTAAAAGGATGTAATTTGATGTTTACTATTTACTTTGAGGTTTAGGTTGAAAAATAGCAATGGACTTTCTATAAAGTATCAAGTTAGTACGTGAACTAAAAGGTGTTCCACATTTGATCAACTTTCAAATGGGGTTCCGCGTCAATGTTTTGCATGTGTATATTCCAGATCAGTTTTGATAGGTAGTGTTTTAAATGATATATTACAGTTGCAACTACTTTACTCCACTTCACTTCGCATTTCAACATGAATAAAAAAAATCATCTTCAAACTCTAACCTTAAATCATGATTTGTCATAATATTGACGTTCAATATTTGTAATTGATACACGATTATACCTACCAAAACTAACACTGATTGTACACCTCATCATAATATCTATATTGGCATGTATATCAAGATTAATTGGCACGTATATCAAGATTATTTGTTCATTACAGAGCTTAAAAATGTTATATCAGTGTACATTGTCTTAGTATTGATATATCAGTGTACAGTTGGTTGGGTACTTAAAATTTAAATAAACATAAAATATACTAATTTTTTTTTTTTTTTTTTTTTTTTTTTTTTTTTTTTTCCTTTTTTAAGTGAAAAGATACTCCAAAAAAAAAGTCAAGGATTAATACTTATTCTCTCGTTAAAGATTATTGATAAGTTTTGATTCTTTAAGATTTACAATCAACTTCATCAATAACCTTGAACCTGAAAACATAGTATTGTTATTGACGTGTATGTTGCCCATTCACTATAGTACATAAACAAGAAAGTTTTCCCTTATTTTATCTATGTGGGATGCAAGTTGGATGGTCTTTTATCAAAAGATGTACATACCTACATTTTGACTATTGCATTTCTATATACCATATCTATTCATTACAAAGTATGGTTATTAAGTGACATCGCAATTGGATTTGGAGACCCTTTTGAAATACGAGTTTCTATCACTGATTTTATACGTGTTTCTATCCCTTTTGTTTGGTTGTGATCGAGGAAATAATGGCGATAATGCAACTAGTTAAGTGTTTCTTAAATTACATGTCATGAAGTTAATTATCTTTTTTCTAAATTACATGCCAAAGTTTAAATATAGTACTACTTATTAAGGGACCACGATTTCATACATGTTTACACTAATATTTTCTTTCTTTTTTGTTTGGTTGTGGTCGAGGAAAAAAAGACCAATAATGCAACACGTTTTGTGTTTCTTAAATTACATGCTATGAAGTTAATTAAGTTCCATTGGTAATGTGAAGTAATTCTGTGTCTAAATTGGTCGAGAAACTCACTTGGTCATTCTGTCTCTTTTAGTTGAATTTTTTTTTGTTCTAGTTTATGAAGATTGATTGTCGTTGTGTATCATAAGGTAAGTACAACTCTATAGTTATATTCACAAAGTATGCTTTAAATCTAGTCCAAATTTAGTAACGTTCGTGTAAAATGAGTTGATATTGCGACATTATAGAATCCACAACAATTCATTTGTGGTGTAAATGAAATCCAGAATCAAAATCGCGACCCTGTATTTATTGTTGTGCTTGTGCGAGTGAGAAAACTGAGATTCCTACAAAGTTTTGCAAGATCATAATCCTTCATTGTGGTGATATATCAGTGTACTTTATTTATTTTTGTTACAACTGAATTATTTTGCTCTACAAGTAGTTTAATAAATTTTTTGGCTTACCCATTTTCAAAAAGGACAACAGCTAAAAAAAGTCAACAATTTAATATTTATTTTTAGATTCAAATGTAAACGTAGTTTAAAATAATTAGTTTTACGACAAACTTCGCAAACACATGTATCTGAAAACAAAGTTATAATCATAGACATATGTGATAATATATAAACAAGAAAGATTTCACTTCTTTAACTTATGTGGGACGTAAATTTTGATTGTTAAGTTATCAAATAATGTACATGCCTACATGTCATCTCTTGCATTCCAATATACCATTTATCTTTTTATTATGGAGAGCTAACGTTGTATTTTGAAGCTAGTTTGATAGTAGTGCCAGTGTTTAAATGCGGGTTATTAAGTGATTGGCGCCACTGGATTCAGAGTTCCCTATATGGGTGTACTCTCACATCATTCCTTTTTGTTTGGCTATGCTTCAGGAAAAAGCTGGCGATAATGCAACACATTTTGTGTTTTTTGAATAACATGTCGTGAAGTTAACGAGGAACGAGTACATGGGTCATATCATTATTACCAGAACGAGGAACAAGTCACTCAGTTTGAAAGTTGTCCAAAGTCATGTTTTTCATGCATACAACCATCTAATTATATTTAATTTAAGATTTGGACTATAATTGTTATTCATTGCTAGTGCATGAGTTCTATGTTAAAAAAATTAGACACCGGACAAAAAAAATCAGCTTTACAGGTTCCATCCTAGTGTAGACTAAAATATGACCCGTTTCCATGTCAACCAGTAAATTAACCCACCCATCTTGTCATCTCTAACATCTTACCATAAAGCAGTTTAATCCTGTTCTTAGTTATGCTGGAACACCCAAGGAAGAACATACTATATTTTAGTGTCCTTTCTTTGTTTATATGGCAGTTGTAATGTTCTGCTATGCAAGTAACATAATACAAGCCTTTTATTTGTTGAATATATTTCATTTAGTTTTTAAGAGAACATTTGTGAATAAAATCAATAGACTATTGTTATGTGACAGATCAATGTATCCTTTTCATTAGTTTGGTTTAGCCGTTTAAGTGAACCGTACTCTAACGCTTCGGTGTTTGGTGGGTATTTTGGTAGGACTCGCACCACATCTATTCATTTTGGATAGTTATGGTGACACGTGTTCGTTGGTACCTTGTGATCGACTAAGTAGTACATTGGTATGACGAAGTCGTCATTGTGTCTCTTGATGCCTTCACTAGAAATGTAGGCAACAAAGAGTGCTCAAATCACCAATGTTGTGCCCTTCATATCTTAGTGATCACATCGATGGCAATGGACATCTGGATCAGTTTGAATGATACTTTTGCATATATGATTGAGTTGTACAATCGTGAGCTTAAAAGACCAAACTCATATGTTCTCAACAAAAACGTTACATTGAGGGCCATGCCTTGATACATTTTCGTAACATGTTACGTACATCAGAATCAATATGGCTAGGTAAGTGAAGTGAATCAATCCAACATTTAGAGATTGAAATTACCAAACGGCTATCGGATATCATTAAAGATTACTAAATGTTTAGCTGAATAAACATAGGGACATTTTTTGTAATTAAAAAGTTTGGAGCACCACTTTTTTAAGTGACAACAAATAACTAAAAAAAAAGGTATTTGTTAAGTTAGAACAGATATTGAAAAAGTCAAGACTTTATATCAGTTTGCAGTTAGAAGATGCCTTCGAAGTTTACTTTTTCGCTAATATAATAAACTCCAAGTGCATCATGTAACCGAAAACATGATAGCATTCTTAACACAAATTGTTCTCTTACAATGTAGTATATAACCATAGAAGATTTCACTTCTTTCACCTATGTGGGATATATATAAGGTTGAAGTGTAAATAGCAAAGATCTACTATACACCAGTTATATGTTCATTATATAGTTTGAAGCTAATCTGACTCTTAATGCCAAAGTTTGAATATAGTTATTAAGTGATGACAAAATTGGATTCAGATGCTCTTTATGGAGTAAATTTTTTTTATCACTGTTATCGTATGGGTTTACTCTCAATTTTCGTTCTTTTTGGTTTGGTTGTGGTCCATGAAAAAATTTGCGATAACGCAACTCTTTTTGAATTACATGCCATGAAGATAGTTAAGTATTCTACGTTACAAATAGTTTAATTAATTCAAGCCTTTTATGTGTTAAATATAGTGACCTTAGCATATAAGATAAGTTTTGTATACAAAATTTGTAGTAAATCTTCGCTTGTGGAACATCAATAGTTTGGATAGGTGAACCCGACTCGACTTGAGTGAGGTTCCATGAGTTTTTTTTTTTCTTTTTTTTTTTTTTTTTTTTTTTTTTTTTTTTTTTTTTTAACAAGACTCGTGTTTACATATCATTGATCATTCTGGTGACTCAAGTCCGTTGGGTACCTTGTAATTGATTAAGTTTTACATTGGTAGGAGAAAATTGTCAGTTTGTCGATCTCTTCATATCTTCTAGCTAGAATAATGTAGCAATCAAGAGGGGCTCAAATCACCAGTGTTGTACCAGAGCTGCCTCATTTTTTATACACATGGATGGCTATGCACATCTTGATCACTTTGAATGGTACCTTGTGCATGATTGAGTTTTACCATGGCTGTGGACCAAGTTGATATGTGCTCAATAGAATTACATGTCATGATGTTATTTAAGTATTCTACGCTGCAAGTAATTTAGTTCAAACATTTTATTTGTTAAATATACTGACCTTTTTTTATGGGACAACGGATACTAAAAAAAGAGAAGAATTTATATTAATTTTCTAGGATATGGAAATTAAGAAAGTTTGAAATTTTTTATTTTAAAATCTACTTCATTAACACCTATATCCTAGAACATAGTAATATTCTTGACATGTATGATCCTCATTCACTATCGTACACAAACAAGAAAGACTTTCCTTCTTTTAGCTATGTGGGATGTAAACTTTGAAGGGTTTGATCCAATAATATACTACATACTACAAGTTTACTCTTGCATTTCTATATAACATTTATCAGTTCGTTACTTCGTTATATAATTATATAGTGTTTGTACTTTGAAGCCACTTTAACAATAGGGTGCCATTGTTTAATACGGTTATTCAGTGACGACGCTATTGGATTCAGAAATCCTCGTATGGGTTAACTCTCATTTTTTTTGTTTAGTTGTGGTCATGGAAAAATTGGCGATAATGCAACTCAGCTCGTTTTGTGATTCTTGAAACATGCCCGCTAAGTTAATGAGAAACAGGTGGGTCAAAGCATCTTGTACTTATAAATCTCCCAAAGACGTATCCACTTTGTATTTTGGGTTCAAAAACTTAATGTTGCAATGGTGCAACAGCCAGCCTTATGTCAGTTAGCCAAGTAGTACCCCAAATGTGACAGAACAAAATAATTCAATTGAAACTGATGGAAAATGACAATAATGAACATAAAAAAATTCAAGTTACATTGTTACCTTTTCCTTAAATAAATTGATTAGCTGTATTGAGGGAGTGAATATACGATCACTCCTACATAGTCTTCGAAGAATCGTAACTCTCCATCCTTATAATGATACATAATTGTACTTTCTTTGCTAACATGGCAATCGTAGTGTTCTACTCTGCAAGTAGCTTAATACCAACCTTTTAAGAGAACATTTGTGAATAAATTCAAGTGGCTATATTAATGTGACTGATCAAGTTATCCTTTCAGAAATTACAATATTTTGTTTTGTGTTAACATATGACTCAAAACTTTGTGGGGTTTGGTGCTGACTCGTGAGCAGGGACGGAGCCAGAAAATTTTTGTCAAGGGGCACACTTTGATAAATTTTAGAAACTACACTATAAGATGGTACATAAGTGCCCCCTGTATCTCCGCCCATGCTCGTGAGTGCGACACATCTGTCCATTTTGGACAATTTTGGACATCAAGAGTTTTTTCTTTTTTTATTTATTTTAAAATATTCCAAAATAAAAAGGCGATCAGTTGTTAGCAACACAAAGAAAAAAATGAAAATAAGAAAAAGATGGAGATGTGTACTTTGAGAATGGAACCGCAGACCTTCAGGTCATAGGGCAATAAACTTACCAAATGAACAATACTCCATCCTATTATATATGTCTCCATACCGCTATTTAACATAAAATGTTTACAGCAAAACAAAACTTTAGAAATTATGCTATTGTGATCTCTTATTATCAATTTTCTATCTTCTTATCATTTTCACAAACGCACCCACGCACCATGGGGTCTCCATGATTATCATTAACACTAATGTACTTATTTAGCATTATAGTAACAACTTTTCTTATATAGAAATTAGTTGGCGTAGCACCAGTAGGTAATTTTTATGTTACTGATCAAGTAACCATATTGGAAACTTCACTAGTTTGGACTAAGCGAACATAACTCAAACTCGGTACGTCTTGTTCCGGTAAGTGCGACACATCTATCCATTTTGGATAATTTTTGTTACTCACCTTCTTTAGTACCATGTGATCGATTGAGTTGTACATTACGGAGTATTAAATTTTTAGTTGCATAAATATATTTACAATCTTTGTAAATAAAAGGTT
This sequence comes from Artemisia argyi, assembly GCA_030686995.1. Classification (NCBI taxonomy): domain Eukaryota; kingdom Viridiplantae; phylum Streptophyta; class Magnoliopsida; order Asterales; family Asteraceae; genus Artemisia; species Artemisia argyi. Next base: position 7,500,352 of record CM060687.1, read on the forward strand.
TGGAGTATTACTTTTTTAAGTGACAACAAATATTAAAAAAATATATATATATTTGTTAAGTTACAAGAGATATTAAAAAAAGTCAAGAGTTTTATATCAGTTTTCGACAACAGGATACTTGACGAGTTTATATTTTCGCTAATATAATAAACTCAAATTGCATCATGTAATCGAAAGCATGACAGCATTCTCAACACAAGTTTTACTCTTACAATCTAGTATATAACCAAATGAGATTTCACTTCTTTCATCTATGTGGGATATTTATAAGGTTGAACTAGTTTTTATCAAATAACAATAATCTACACCAGTTATATGTTCATTATAGCCAGTGTTTGTAGTTTGCATGTACCTATTAATTTTCGTACTAGGTTTTGATTGATTGACATTTCAAGATGACCAAATGACTTTGGATGGGATCCAGTCTTCCAACCTGATTGCTATGATCAAACATAAGCCCATTTTTGTTTCTAATATCCCTGATCCATTCATATTATCGCATATTTGCAATAAAACCAAACTAATTTTATGATTTATGCTGTTATAGTTATGCTGAAGTGCCTAAGGAATAAAAGAACAAGATATCTCATCACGGAAGAGCTCTTGTGCTGGCAAAATCCCACATTGGTGAGGCTGGTTGTGTATTGTACACCTAAAATAGAAAATTATCTCTATTGGTACATAATCCTTTAGATTTATATGGTAATTATAAACAAGATATTTATCTAGCTTGTGTTCTCGGATTGTGCAAAAGCCACCTTTATGTGATTGAATGTTTGACCACATTACTCACAAGGGTGGCAAATCTATTCATGTAGGATAATTCTGGTGACTCGTGTTCGTTAGTACCTTGTGATTAATTGCTTTGTAGATCACTAGGAAGGTTGATGTCATCAATGTTGTGCCATAGTCGCCTCATTTCTTAGTCACATTGATGACATATGGATATGTTTGAAGGGTATCTTATGTTAAAATTGAGTTGTACAATATTGGTAAGAGCTTAAAGGACCAAGCTCATGTGTGCTCAATAGAGACCTTACATGGAGAGCCACACCTTACTTCATTTTCGTAACATGTCACTGCAAAATCAATATGGCATTGTATGTACGGTAGGGGTTAGGTAAGTTCAGGTGGATCGGTAAAACATTTAGAGATTGGAATGAACACCAACGGCGAAATGGGTTTCTTAAAATATGGTTACTGTTATTATTTGAGTTTTTAAGTTAATATTGATTAAATCATCACTAATTCTTAAGAAATTTTCAATAAATATAAATGTTTATTGGTCAAAGGGACAATCATTGTAAATCGATAGTTGAAGCTCCATTTTTTTTAAGTTAAAACATATATTAAAAAGCATAGAATGTACATTAATTCTCACAACCGAAACCTTTATGAAGTTTTTTGTTTCATAGTCAACTTCATAAATGACTAGGTTATTGAGAACATAACATTATTAATATTCTTACCATGTATGATCTTTACTCGCTGTAGTATATAAGCAAAGAATATTTCACTTCTTAAACCTATGTGGGAACGTGGGATACAAGGTTTCCCATCGTATTTTTGTTCTTTTTTGTTTGGATGTTGCCGATAATGCATCTCATTTTGTGTTTCTTAATTACATGCCATGAAGTTGATCAAGTGTGTCGTTGGTAATGTAAAGCAATTTTTGTGTGTCTAAATTGGTTGAGAAACTTACTCGATCTAACTGTGTGTCATCTGTAGTTAAATTTTGTTGTAGTTTATGATGATATGTTAGTGTATAATTCCTATGCTTCTATGACTACTGTAGTTTTATGCTATGCAAGTAGCTTAAAAGTTTAAAAAGAGATCATCTGTTGAGTACAAATTATATCGCTAATCGACTTTGGGTTTACTCTCTTATTTTTGTTCTTTTTTGTTGGTTGTCGCCGATAATGCAACTCGTTTTGTGTTTCTTTTTCATGCCATGGAGGTGATTAAGTGACGTGGGTAATGTAAAGTATTTTTTTTTTGTCTAAATTGGTCGAGAAACTCACTCGATCAAAGCGTCTGTCTTTTTTAGTTAAATTTTATTGTAGTTTATGATGATATATTAGTGTATTTCCTTTGTTTCTGTGACGATCGCAATGTTCTGCTATGCAAGTAGCTTATAACGATTTTTTTATATAGAAATTTTTAGCGTAGCCCCAATAGGTACTGATCAAGAAACTGTATCGAAAACGTCATTAGATTGGATTAGGCGAACCTAACTCAAACTCAGTGTTGTTTTGGTGAGAGCGACACATCTATCCATTTCGGATAATTTTTGTGACTCGCCATCGTTAGTAGTACCTTGTGAAAGCTGACACTTTTTCTAACATATAGTTAGTGTTTGACTTTGTCTTTAGCTATTTCGTTTCTTTAAAAAGATGGAAGGTTTCTAAACTTTGTGAACAATGTATGTAAATAAAATGCAAAATTTCATAATGTCTTTGAAAAACTTGAAAATAAGTAAAAAGTTTGCACTTTGGAGTAAGAACAATTTTTAAGTGGAAAAAAGTACACAACTAAAAAAGTAAAGAATTTGTATTAATTTTTCAACATATGGATTTTGGAGAAGTTTAATTCTTTGGTTTTAGAATTGACTTGATCAACATCCACTTGTTGAATACATAATACCAATCTCAACATACATGATCCTCAAATACTATAGTATATGAACAAAGAATATTTCACTTCTTTCACCTATGTGGGATATTAATATGAAATGGTTCAATCAAACAAACACATAATATTGTACATGCTTACAAAGTTACATGCCGACTCGTGCATTTTTAACATTCTAATCTACAACATTATTGCCAAAGTTTAAATTATGCTAATAAGTGACGAGGCACTTTGTTTCGGAGATCTTCTGTGTAGTACAAACTCTAATCACTGATTTCATATGCATTTGGTCTCATATTTCCGTTCTTTTTTGATCATGTTGTTATTAAGGAAATTGTTGCCAATAATGCAACTCGCATTGTGTTTCTTGAATTTCATGCCATGAAGTTAATCAAGTATTCTACGCTGCAAGTAGTTTAGTTCAATCCTTTTATGTGTTAAATATATTTTTCTTAGCATATAATACAAGTTTTGTAAATAAAATCAGTAGGCAGTCTTTGTGTGACCGACTAAGTTACACTTTGCATAACACCAATAGTTTGATTAGGTGAACTTGACTCATACTGTGTCTGATTGATGAATTTGGAGGAACTCGTGAGTGCGACACTCTATCCATTTTAGATAATTCTGGTAACTTGCGTTCGTTAGTACCTTGTGATTGATTGCATTGTACGTTAGTAGGACCAATTAGCTCTGGCTTCGTCTCTCGATATCTTAACTAAAACTATAGGCAACAAAAGTGACGCAAATCACCAATGTTGTACCAGAGTTGCCTCATATCTTTAGTCACGTGAATGACAATGGTAAGAGCTTAAAGGATCACACTCATATGTGCTCAATAGAGACGTTACATACATGATTGGACAAGCCTTAATTCATTTTCGTAACATGTCACAGCATAATATATATCACAATATGGCTAGGTAAGTTCGATGAATCGGTCAAATATTTAGAGATTGAAATGAACACTAAACATAGTTAAGTACAAAAAATTTCAATTAACATAAGTTGAAAAGATACAAAAAAGAGCCAAGAATTTATACTTATTTCCGGCATTGGATATCGGAAGGGGTTTGAATCTTTCAGTTTCACGATCAACTCCATCGGCAATCAAATACCTGAAAACATAGTATTGTTATTGACACGTATGGTGCTCGTTCACTACAGTAAATAAACCAGAAAGATCTCCCTTCTTTAATCTATGTGGGATACTGGAATGCAAACCCAAACTATTGTAGTTTCCAAAGGGATAACTTGATCAGTTGCATAAAAATTTCATATTACAAATGTTCTCCTAGATGCTAAATGAATGCTTATATTATACAACAATACAACATCATTGATTAACGAAGAATAATATGTAACTAATTACACTTAACGACAAGCTTATGTGACTGAAAAGGAATAGAATGTCCCAAAATAACTTCGACTTTTTACTATAGATTTACAGTTGACTGATTACTTTTATTGAAAGCTATGGTCCTGTTCTAAAATTTGTATGGTAAGTTGGGCAGTGTTTGGGGTGTGGGTCTATTGGTAAGTGAATTGCTGCTTGTTCAGAAGGTCGGTTGTTCAGTTCTCACTAGAAACCCACTCTACTCTTTTATTTTTCATTTTCATCAAACATAAATTTTGACTTGTATTTTCGCTAAATGTACAAAGTTGTTTTCATATCATTTTCCATTTTTTCATCATTTGTATGCTCCAAAATAACAAAAGTTATAAATGAAATTATCTCAATGTTAGATAATAATATTTGCACAAGTTGCGACGTTGGATAGGGATGTAAACGAGACATCGCGAGCTATTCGAGTATATTCGTGTTTCAGCTCACCCGGTTGACCCGGCCGGGTTTCAGATGAACCAGCCGGGTTTCGTGTTTCTCTTGTGGGTGATGGCGTTGGATGAAGACACTGACAAGAACAAAAGACTACTTTTTATTTGTTAAAATTAACTTTACTACGGTGAGTTTTAGATTTTTTACTAAGGTAGTGAGTTTGGGTGGTGACCGGGTATAGTGTAATGGAAATCAAAATTAAGAGGTTCACGTTATCTTCATTCACGTTTGTGAGTTGTGACTAATCTTTGACCACTTTGACAATGGTAGTACTCTTAATGTGAGTTTACATAAAAAATGACAGTGTGATGACCATAAGAAAGTGTAATTTACGTTGTTTTCTTCGTTAATCAAATTGGTTTGAGAGAAGATACCGTGATATTTTCATATTCCAGCAAGACCCATAACGCTGATATTTATGATGTTCTATAAGTGTCCCTATGTCTCTTAATATCTTCTCTAGAAATATAGGCAACCAAGAGGGTTGTCTGGAATCACCCTAGTCGATTCATTTGTTAAGTCATATAGATGACATTAGTGGATAAGTGTGAATGGCACCTTATGCATGAGTGAGCCGTTCAATTTAGAAGCCTAACGTACTAGTAAGTCATATGTGTTCAATAGAGCCCTTACATGAAGCCATGGAGGCGCAACTTAGTTTATTGTATAGGTTGTATGACGCTATACAGTAGGGATGATTGGACTGTTAGGTTTAGCTTCTTTTGTCGTTTTCACACGATGATTGAACTGTTGGGTTAGCCAACAAAATTGCTTTGTGTAACGTTCAAAATCCAGTTTGTTTAAAAGAACATAAAAAAGTAAAATTGTTAGCAATTTTTGTGTGACTGATTGAGTTAGCTATGGGAACATCCAGCTTTGCTGAGGCTTGGCATGTATTCGACACGCAAGATTAAAAAAATATTTGTACGTTCCAGTCTCTAACACTTTGTATTTTGATTAATACAATTTAAGGATCATTTGGTTCAAGAATCCAAAAGAACTTGGAGGGCCACACCTTCATTCATTTTCCTAACAGAATCAATAAGGCCTTGTACGGATGGCCGGGGTTATGTAAGCTGAGGTGGATCAGTTAAACGGTTCTATTATCACATATTCTAAATCTAGTTAACACTGTATATCTGAAAACATAGTAATTTTCTAGACATGTGTGATCTTCCACTATAGTATATAATTCAGAAAGATTTCACTTCTTTAACCTGTGTGGGTTGTAAAGATGGAACTGTTTTTAACTTTTTATAAAATAATGTACATACCTGCATGTTGACTCTTGCATTTCTATATACCATTTATAAGTTAATGATAGAGCGTTTGTACTTTGAAGTAGTGACATTGTTTAAATGCGGTTATTAAGTGATCCTCATACGGGTTTACTCTCACAGTTTTGCTCTTTTCTGTTGGTTCTGGACGAGAAAAAATTATCAGTAATGCTACTCGTTTTGATTATTTTGAGTAACATGTCGTGAAGTTAATGAGAAACGTGTACAATGGGTCAAATCATTATTACCTAAATGAGGAACCTGTCCAAAGTGTGTTTTAAACTTTTAATGCATACACCTTCTAATTATTGTTTATTAAAGATTTAGACTAGACTAATATGACCCATTTCCACATGAACCCATGTTGACCTGTTATCTACCCCGCCCATCTTGCCATCTCTAAAATCTGAGCATAAAACGGTTGAATCTTGTTCTAGTTATGTTGGAAGAAAACAACAAGATTTCTCATTGTTGAATGAAGAGCTCTTGCACCGGTAAAATCTCACTATGTTGAGGCTCGGTATGGATTCGACGCATGAGATAGAAAATTATTTCTCATATATAACTCTTTGTATTCATATTGCAGATCTCAACAAGATGCCATAGCTGGTAGTTTGTGGTTGTGTTTTAGATTTGCCAAGGAGGTACTTTGTATTTTCGTTCAAAACTAGAATGATGCAAAATCCAGCCTTATGTGGTTGAATGTTTGACCTCATTAACAATGTGTCGATTAGTAGTTTTCTTTGTAAGACTCTCAAGGGTTATCCATGTTGAATAATTCTAGTGACACACTTTCATTAGTACTGTGTGATTGATTGTGTTGTACATTAGTAGGGCAAAGTTATGACTTTGTCTCTTGATACTTTCACTAGAAATGTAGGCAACAAAGAGGGCTCAAATCACCAATGTTGTACTACTAGAGTTGCCTCAAATCTTTAGGCAAATGAATGGCAATGGTAAGAACTTAAAAGGACCAAACTCATATGTGCTCAACATAGACGTTACAACAATATGACCGGATAAGTTCAAGGGGATAGGTGAAAATATTAGAGATGGAAACGAACACCAACAGCTACTGGATATACATAGAGGATTACTAAATATTTAGTTGCATAAATATATAGACAATCTTGGTAAATAAAAAGTTTAGAGTACCATATTTTTTAAATGACAACAAATATAAAAAAAGTATTGCTTAGTGACAACATATATTATAAAAATGTCAAGACTTTTATAACAATTTTCGGTTACCAGACGAACTTCAAAGTTTATTTTTTCACTATTACTAATATAATAGACTCCAATTCCATCATGTAACTGAAAACATGATAGCATTCTCAACACAAATTACTCTCTTACAATGTAGTTTATAGCCATAGAACATTTCACATCTTTCACCTATGTGGGATAAGAGGTTCTAAATAGCAATCATCTACTATACACCCGTTATATGTCCATTAGATAGTTTGAAGCTAATCTGACAGTTAATGCCAAAGTTTTGAATACAGTTATTAAGTGATGACAGAATTAAATTCAAATGCCCTTTATGAAGTAATTTTTTATTTATTTATTTATTTATTTATTTTTATTAAAAAAAAAAAAAAAAAAAAAAAAAAAAAAAAAAAAAAAGGTCGAGACTTTTATATCAATTTTCATTTACAAAATGACCCTGAAGTTTATTTTTTCGCCAATATAATAAACTCCAATTCCATCATGTAACCGAAAACATGATAGCATTCTCAACACAAATTACTCTCTTACAATGTAGTATATAGCCATAGAACATTTCACATCTTTCACCTATGTGGGATAAGAGGTTCTAAATAGCAATCATCTACTATACACCAGTTATATGTCCATTAGATAGTTTGAAGCTAATCTGACGGTTAATGCCAATTATTAAGTGATGACAAATTAAATTCAAATGCCATTTATGAAGTTTTTTTTTTTTTTTTTTTTTTTTTTTTTTTTTTTTTTTTTTTTTTTTTTTACCATCATTGTTATGGTATGGGTTTACTCTCATATTTTCGTTCTTTTTCGTTTGGTTGTGGTCCATGAAAAAATTGGCGATAACACAACTCTTTTTCTGTTTCTTGAATTACATGCCATGAAGATAGTCAAGTATTCTACGTTACAACTAGTTTAATTCAAGCTTTTTATGTGTTAAATATAATGACCTTAGCATATAAGATAAGTTTTGTCTATAAAATCAGCAGGAAATCTTCGTTTGTGGAGCATCAATAGTTTGGATAGGTGAACAGGACTCGACTTGAGTGAGGTTCCATGAGTTTTTTTTTAACAAGACTCGTGTTTAGATCATTCTGGTGACTCAAGTCCGTTGGGTACCTTGTAATTGATTAAGTTTTACATTGGTAGGAGAAAATTGTCAGTTTGTCGATCTCTTCATATCTTCTAGCTAGAATAATGTAGCAATCAAGAGGGGCTCAAATCACCCGTGTTGTACCAGAGTTGTCTCATTTTTTTATTCATATGGATGGCTATGCACATCTTGATCAGTTTGAATGGTACCTTGTGCATGATTGAGTTTTACGATGGCATGTGGACCAAGTTGATATGTGCTCAATAGAATTACATGTCATGATGTTATTTAAGTATTCTACGCTGCAAGTAATTTAGTTCAAGCATTTTCTTTGCAAAATATACTAATCTTAGCATATAAGAGAAGTTTTGTAGATAAATATCAGTAAGAAAACTTTGTGTGACTGATTAAGTTCTCTTTGCGATATATCAATAGTTTGGGTACGTGAATTGGCCAGACTCGACCCGTGTGAGGTTGCTTCATTTCTTAGCCATCTGGAACAGTTGGATCGTACTTTGTGCATGATTGATTTGTACAAATGCTAAGAACTTAAAGCCTTAAAGGACTAAACTGATCATAATACACTACAAGAAAGTTGGTCTGTCATGACGCTCATAAAGGTCCCAATATACTAGTAGTACTTAAAAGGACTTGAGATTTTATAGGACCATACGAGATAAGGGTCTTAAAAACATAATATAATACGACCTCTATAGAAGGTGTCCTGTTAAGTTTTATTAAAATAGGACCTCATGAACAAACGTCCTATAAGATAAGTTTATTAGGACACAAAATTGAAGTGTCCCATTATGATATATCATAATAAGACCTTAACAATAGAAATTTTTTGCATTCTTAACTAATAGAAAAAAAAATCCCAAAAGGCAAAAATGTCACATAATACCCTAAAAATGATAATTTGAAAGAAAAGTACCAATGAAAGCAAAAAAAAAAAAAAAAAAAAAAAATAAAAAAATAAAAAAAAATCGCTACCCACAATAGCAAATGGTGGCAAGTTTGATACTTTTTTTAATCATTTTCTCTAGCCAATAGTTAAATTGAGAATGATGGCGGGTATAGTTACGGTTTTGTTTTATTAAAAAGATAGATAAAAGATTACTACTAAATATCTAGTTTTATAAACATATGGACAATCTTTGTAAATAAAAAATTTAGATTACTATTTTATAAGTGACAAAAGATACTAAAAAGCCAAAGAATTTTATAATTATTTTGGGATCATAGATTCTACAAAGTTTGAAATCTTTAGTTTAATAATCAACTTCATAAACACATGCATCCCAAAACATGGTAATATTCTAGACATGTGTGATGCTTATTCTCTATAGTATATAAATAGAAAGATTTCACTTCTTTATCAAGAGCTTTTTCTTTGACATTATTTATTTAAAAAAAAAAAAAAAAAAAAAAAAAAAAAAAAAAAAGCGGCGAGTGACATAAAATCAAATTAAGTAAAAAGGCAAAGAGAAGATAATATGAGAATCGAACATCAGGCCTTCCAGTTTATGTAATATTGATTTACCAAATGACCCACGCTCCACCACATGATGTATCTCTTACAACCTTTATTTAACGCAACACAAAACTTTAGAAATGTGGACTCTAATTTTTATAAGTGCGTGAAACGTTCATGAATGTTTTTGGACAATTTGTCCGTGCATTTTTAACAGATTTATAGATAAATTTGTTAATGTGGAGTTAAATAATATGTTTTTCTACGTGAGATGAAAATGTCCATCAGTTCACATCTATTAGTTATGTAAAATTACTAACAACAATAATAGTAACTGGTGTCGTATATCTAAAGACGAACAAATTCAAAAGATATTTGTGAATAAAAAGAAATTGTACGTAAATATATATATGAGTCGAGTTATTCTACAAACCAAACATTCCTCACATACCAAGGGACTCATCCCCACCATCAATCTAAAAAGGAAATCAATGGTTGAGATTAAAAGCATTTTATTATTTCACCCATTTTTTATAATTTAAATATCTCTTAAACCGTTAATCGTTAATCGAAAATAATTACACCATCGCGACGGGCATTTAATTATTTTTCTATAGACGGGCACTTTGATATACTTTCGAAAAAAAAAATCGTTTTTTTCACGTTTTTTTTTCGTGGCCGAAAAAAAATCATATATGATATTGCATATCATATATGATATGTAATATCATATATGATATTACATATAATATCATATATGATATTACATATCATATAATATCATATATGATATTACTATGTAATATCATATATGATATTATATGTAATATCATATATGATTTTTTCGGCCACGAAAAAAAAAAAATTGTCGAAAATATATCAATTAGCCTATCTATAGAAAGATAATTAAATGCTCGTTGTAACGGTATATTTTTTTTTTTCGCTTAACGATTAACGGTTTGAAAGATATTAATATTTGAAAAAAAATGATGAAAGTGGGTTTTTTAAATTGTTGGATTAATCTCATCCATTAGATCAAATAAAGATAGAGAGAAGATGGAGGGTGGGATTAGTCCCTTGGTATGTAAAAAAAGTTTGGTCGATCTTTACTCATATATATATCATACTATCTTATAAAGCATTTAGGCTTTTAAAAAAAATATTTAAAATTAAGTATTGCAAGTTCTTAAGCTAAAAGTACAACTAATTAAAACATATTTTCTAACATTAAACACAATTACAAGTTCTTAAGCTAAAAATACAACTAATTAAAGCACATTTTTTAACATTGAATACAATCTTTAAATAGAAATACTTAAAATTTGGCATTACAAGTTTTTAAGCTAAAAATACAAATAATTAAAACACATTTACTAACATTAAAAAATTGGTCAATAAATACAATTAATGAAATTATTAAAACACCCCTTACATAAGAAATACAAATTGTAAAACATATTGTACAACCAACTTAAACACAATTCCTATATTAAATGTCACTAATACAATTAATAAAGCACATTATACAAATATTCAAGCCCGAACGTTCAACGGGACAAATGGGCTCGATCCCGAACAAGCACGGGCCAACGGGCTCGAGCCCGAAAGGTTCACAACTCTTAGCTATCACTTTTTCATTTTGATGTCGTTAACATTTATTTTAGAGTACACGCCGCTGCAACGCGCGGGTTACCCTACTAGTAAACTTATGATTCAAAAAAGTGCTTACAAATCTTTTTCCTAATAAAACAAAACCCCTAGTGGGGACTTTTCCATTTCAAAAAAAAATCAAATCATACTTTATTAAGTAATAATCTATTTATTTTATTTTATTTTATCCGAAGATGTTTATTTAAAAACCCTAAATATTTCCTTATTTAGCTAAAATTTATAAAAATTCGTTTTTACACGTTTTTTCAGAAAAATTCTATACAAAAGTATATGTGTCAAAAGTATAATAAATAAAACTTAAAAAAAGGTGGAGTTAATTCACAAAGAACTGAGAGGTTAAAACGAAAATTAGACCAAACAAAACCCCACACTTTTGACACAAAACTTCCAAAGCCCGACTTCCATCATTGAAATTGTAACCCTAATTCCTAAATCATATTGACACAAATGAATCGGATTGTTTAAAGGTTGGGGAAAAAAAAGAATTAAAAGAATGAAAGTGTATACCTAAGTTTGATTCAGTTTCAAGAATAAGGTATGCATATCTTACATTTAATCTTCTCATTCACCAATTTTGATGTCTTCTATCACACAATTGAGTATGAACCTTAAGCCTAATTTGTGATCCGGTGATTTGCTACTTAACTTGATGAATTATAAAGCAATATGGCTTATCTGTTCAGGTTGTATTATTTTCAGATGGAATGGATACACGGGCTTATCGGCTTAAATGGCCTCCGTCAACTGTAATATATGACAGTATCACAACAAGTTAAAAAGGTTCAAGGTTCGTAGTTTCAATGAATTTCCCCCACAATTTAAAAGCATATGTTACATGTTGGCTTATTGGGTAAGTGGGTCTAAATTGTCATATCTAATCTTTTCAAAACGACCCATTCATGAACAAGAAAAACATCATTACATATACTTAACTGATTCACTCAAGTTCATTTTCTCTAACTTGGATAGTTGTAGCTTCACTCTTATTTCAATTATACTATGTTTGTGATTACCAAACGAGACTGCAGGGAACACAATCAATGGAACTACTGCACCTAGCTGGATTTCAAGAAAAAAATACACGAAAAACATCACATCATCATTGCCTTCATTGGTGAGTACAATGCACAAAATACTTGATTAGTTCATCTTAATCTTATTGAATACTATTGTGAGGAAAATCATCGCCTTTTGGTATATGAATTCATGGCATCTGGAAGCCTAGCAAAGAAACTGTTTCGCTGTGGGTAGCTAAGCTGTTATAAATCTATCAGTGATTTTGTATTCGAATAAACATTAACCTGTTAACGTTGAAGTATATAAACCAATGTGGAATTGAACGTTAGTATGGAGAGGTTGAAGGGTAAATTGGATGTTAATTTTTTGCTTAAAGTTTCAATTTTTTAAAAGTTTTTGGTTTAATCAGGTTATGAAGATCGAATTGCATTCATAGTAACTGTTAATCAAAATGTAGATAAGTTTTGAAAAATATTCGTCTAAGTTTTTTGGAAACAAACTTAATAAGCAATACTAAAAAAAATATTATTGAGATAAATGCCCTTATACTAAAGAGAAACTTTTAGGCCTCAAAAAAGAGTTAGCAATGATGATTGAACGATTGTACATTGGGTGTCAACACATTATATCATTGAGGAATGCAATGTACACATCGATATCATATTCTTTTTGAAGGAGGGGGGGAGACTATAAATTGTCTATAAGTAGTAGAACCTCAAGCACTACAGATGTCAAGAGTTGCTCACTTTCTATGTAAATTTACACATAAGCAACCATGCCAAAAACACATTCAAGTGGTGACACAAGTTAGTTACCCATCATCATGACCGAAACATCAGAAAGCCGACAGCTCAAATTTGCTACATTGTTTCGCGTTTACCCTCCTGGCTTTTTACGAAAGGTAACGTACCATTTCCATAGTGATTATTTCATTATATGTCCATGATTATTTGACAATATTTTAAAACCAGGCTGCGGAAATAGTAGCTACATTTTGCTGGGTGTTTGTGACATGTGGGGCAGCAGCGCTGAGCACAAAGGGTGACCATAAGGTGTCACAGCTTGGAGCCTCAGTAGCCTGTGGGCTCATTGTGACCGTCATGATATATGATGTCGGACATATCTCCACTGCACACATGAATCCTGCCGTCACACTAGCCGTTGGCTCAGGTACCTAGCTAGACCAGTCATAATCAAAAAACGTTATTACGGTAACACCACATATCTCAATGTATTCAACCATGTAAAATCATATGCAGTTGTGACTAACTAGGCCCATACTAAAACACGTTGTTACGTTAGCGCCGCCCATCTTAATAGATCCTAACCATAACAGAATCATATGCGATTAATGTGATCAAGACAAGCACATGAGACCATGACCATAGTTAAGCCACATCGGGTCCCACTGGTAGTTGGGCAATATGTATATCTTTCCGTTATAACACATGATGTTCTAACAACTCAAGATGTTTCATTAACACTTTGTCTATACAGGCCCATATCTGTGCAGCAACACAACTAACAAGGTCCATATCAGCTTCATTTGCCCTAAGGGTACTGTTAGAACTGGTAAAACATTTGGGCACAAAAACACAATTAGGGACAGACCAACAAGATCCGATCTAGAGGAAGCGGGGTGGTCAGGTCTCTGGTAGTAGACTAGGAGCCTCAAATTCTTGAAAGGTTTAGTATGTTAGTTAGACAATTGGGGGCAATGACGACGTTCAAGATTAATCTGTTCACGCTTGGGGAGGTCTAACTACTCTACTAAGGACTCATGGATTTCTATATTTGTGCAAAACATTTTTCTAGGGGCTCTAAAATGTACATGCCTAATGCCTGTATACTTTTCCTATAATTGATTACCCCTTGCAATATCATTTTTCTGGAGTGTGTGTACACATTTGCAATCTGCACTCATTTCTATCCATCTATTATGTTTTAATATATATACATATTTTTGTAAGTGTGTGTCATTTTTTAATCTAAAATGCTTCTCTATTAATAAAATAACAGTTTAGTTCTTTTATTCCTAACAAATAAGTAGAGATGCAACGATGAGCCCAATAACTATATGTTGATATTTTTCTCCAAGCAACATAAATGAGTAGTTTTATCTCCGTTATTAAACATACAATATTGATCACCAACACTTTGTTTACACATGTGAAGATTAGGTCATCAAGGAAGTTAGATAAATTTGAGATTTTTGTGTTCTAAAATATGTTCTTAAGCTATACCTATAGTGTTGAAATCATATGATAATAATATGTTAAATAAACTCTATAGTCTATACAAATAGCCTGTTTGTTTATGTGTGTGTGTTTGTTCTATTAAATCAATGAACATAATCAAGGCACTTATGAGCTCATTTATCCGTCTCCTGAGTTATTATTTTCCATTGTTCTCTTATGTTATAATTTCTAACACGTGTATTCTTATTCTTAATCTTTAATAGACTAACTTCAATTTAGATTTTAAGCATGGATCTTCTAATTAAATTGTGCAATTATAGATGATAAAAAATACAATTTTTTTTTGAGATCTAAGCCATAGGTCTACTTTTATGTTGGTTCTTATTCAAATTGAATAAAAGAAGTCTTTGGAATATCAGCGAGAACTCTTTTTATAAATACCACTTATAACACAACTAAAAAATATTGTTGCACATCATATTGCTTGGCTAATGAAACTTAATTTCCATTACAAAATTCTTTTTTAAACTAAATTTAAGACACACATTCGTAGTTTGGTTTTTAATTGATAATAATATATAATTAAACTTTTTAGTAAAAACCCCGTGCATGCACGGGTATTATAACTAGTTAAAAAATAAAATAAAATAATAAAATTAGAAATGTGGAGAACACAATACACATGGGAAATTGAACCAATGATCTTGAGAATAAGCCACATTTTACTCTACTCTACCATTCGATCTTGATTCCACTTAACAATTATTCTCCTACATCTTTAACTCTAATTGGTTATTAACTTATTTTAAAACTTGATATCGTAATAATCGGTTTACCAACCCATTGTTATAGCTTTAACATACGTTGTGTTATTAGTTTGGATAAAGCATTCTTAAAGATAAATTGTATAGTAACGATGAGTTAAACACTCACATATGAAATAACGTTATACCTCATATGAATTTGTTAATTTTGTTTTAGTAACAATCTGGTTTGATCTTTGGGGACTGTTGGATTTCGACACTGTTCCTTTTTTTTTTTTTTTTTTTTTTTTTTTTTTTTTTTAGCTTTTTGTATCTAGTTTGGGTTTTAGATATGTTAAAAGATTTGTTTTTACCTTTCGTTTGTGGTATGCTCTTCGGTTGTTATTAAAATCTCACCCTTTTAGAAAAAAATTATAACCTTTCGTTTGTGGTATGCCCTTCAGTTGTTATTAAAATCTCGCCCTTTAAGAAAAAAAGTATATAATGTTTTCTGAAAGTGAAATGATAGGGATATAACACCGGCGGGAATTGATACATTCTATACCGGCGGAACCCCACGCCAGACATAAATTTCCTCTTCCTCCATCTATTTAGGGAGGTGATTTGCACACTTAATTTTGTGATTGGGACACTCAACTATACAGACAATTAAAGCACACTGTGAACCTTGTACAAATATCCAATGCACACAGTGGAGTATCTCAATAAAAAATTTGAGTGTGCAAATCAATTACCATCTATTTAACATAAACTTTTACATTCCCATGATACAATAATAACCGGCCCATAACTTCCCATCATAGTCAGTTGTAAATATATAATAAAAAGTCAACAGTAAATCTATAATAAAAAGTCAACTGTAAAATGGCGAGTGGGGTGTGTTGAAGTTAGCTCTTATGGGGCATTCTATTCCTTTATAGTCTCTTAAGCTTGATTGTATGTATACTACTATTTGTTTAATATATATATATATATATATATATATATATATATATATATATATATATATATATATAGGGTGAGGATCAGGTACGTTTTTGTCTTTTAGTGCGGATGGTACGGACGAATCTCAGCCCTCCATCTATTCAACCATCTGAAAAAAGCGGAGTGACAATATCGTAAATATCCCGTCTTTTTTTAAGATCGTTACTATCGTATTAGCTTTTTTTATGAAAAAAAATTAAAAAAAATCTGAAAAAATTAAAAAAATAAAGAGGACAACAAATAATTAAGAATCGCTGAAAAAAATTTCAAAAAAAAAAAATCGTTTTCATCGTTAAAGGTATTGTAATATCAGAATCTGATTTTGACTTTTTTACAAAAGTCAAGATCTGATCTTGACTTGTCAAGATCAGATCTTGACTTTTGTAAAAAAGTCAAATTCAGATTCTGAAAACTTTTTTTTTTAATAAAAAATTTAATATCACAATAACTTTTTTAATATCGTAAAAACTTTTTCTTAATAAAAATTATTAATATCGCCGTAAAGTCAAGATCAGATTTTGACTTTTGTAAAAAAGTCAAAATCAGATTCTGAAAACTTTTTTTTTTAATAAAAAATTTAATATCGCAATAACTTTTTTAATATCGTAAAAACTTTTTCTTAATAAAAATTGTTAATATCGCCGTAACTATCATGCTTTTTTAATATCGAAGTTAATTTTTTTTAATATCACTTTAACTTTTTCTTAATATCGTAATATCACGGTTCATTTTTACATGTAAAAAAGCTTAATATCGCGGTACCACTCATAATATCGTTAATATCACATTAGCACTCATAATCAAAAAAAAAAAAAAAAGTGCTCAGAAAAATCTGAAAAAATAAAAAAAATAAAAGAACACAACTAGAGTAAGGATCGCTGAGAAGGACAAAAATAAAAAAAAAAAATCGTTTTCATGATCAATTGGTACCGTGATATTAGCGTCAGATCTTGACTTTTTTACAAAAAGTCAAGATCAGATCTGGAATGGGCGGTCCAGATCCATCCGCACGTCCGCACTAAAAACTTGTATCCGCACGTGATCCTCACTCTATATATATATATATATATATATATATATATATATATATATATATATATATATATATATATATATATATTTTAAGGTTTTGATGTTTGTGTTTTTGTGTGTGTAGGTGAAATGACCAATGCTGGTGGAAGATACATGTCTTTGTTTCAATGCTCTGAAAGGTTTACCTGGTTAGTCATTTTACTATCAATCTAATTTTGTTTGTTTACTTCGTAATGCTTGTTTATTTGTTAAAAAGAACGAATACAACTATAATCTAAATACAATTATATGCTCGTTTTGGCAAGGTTTGATCATGTTCTAGTGTTCACGAGTTTGCTCATATATGTTAGTTTAATTACTATCTTAAAGAACAAAACCTGCTCTTTAATGTTTTTTTATTTTGTTTTGCTAAACTAAAATGAATGAAAAAACAAGTTGTGTTTGTGTTTGTGTTTGTTTGGTTTGTTGACAATCCTAGTTT